>OZ020164.1:14165382-14323297 GCA_963971145.1 Sussaba pulchella | reverse complement strand
GGCTGCAGAAAGCCAATTTCGATCAGGAAGTTAACACGGCGGTAAGACGATGCAAATTTCACACCGAAAATATATCACAAAATAGTTTTGCTACCGAGCTTCCGGCCGATCTTCTCTTCCGGCGTTGTTCCATTAATTTCCGGTTGATTGCTGTCATTCACGGGTTAATAAGAGCCTCGACCGTGATTCTGCGAAACTTAGTCGATGCGATTAAATCGCGTCCAATGTTTTCCCATTCGATCGAACGAAACAAACACGTGTCGATTTTAAAATTGGCAAAACGAATTATTACCAGCCACGAGTATCGCGGATATGCAATCGCGCGTAACAAAAATGAGGGCACGCAACGAAACGTGACGTGTAGTTCTTGTAACACGCGCGTAGAATTCCATCGTCGAAGCTCCGACGAGCGTACGTGATTTTTAACACGTAGAACCGTAAAAACCGTCCCGAAGAGTGGACATGTGAAAAAAATTTGTTTCTCGTTCATTGCCACTTTCAACACACATAATTTGGAACCAAAATTACGCCGATTTTGTTACAATTTTGTTTCTCTATAAATATCAAACTTTGATTGTTTTTAACGACGAGTGATTGAAATTTAGGTTATATGGGGAAAGTTGAGAAAATTTGAACACATCGATGCGATTCGGGCGATTTTTATTGACAATTTATATTTTTCGAATTTTTATGAAATTAAAAATTAGGATAGAATTTTTTTTATTTTTAAAATTTTTTTTATTTTTTATTTTTTTCTTTACTATTTTTAGAAAATGCGTTTGATTAATTTTGTTTTGCAATCTTTGAAATTCGTTCAACGAACGAAAGTCTCTGCTTCTTCAATATCTTTCTCTGCAACGAAATTGAGCGTCCTTATAATTTATTTATCTATGTTTGGCCCAACAAATTGATCCTCGTTGTCCCAAAAATCGCACTTGTTCCCAATCGTTACGACAATTTAAATCAACGAAATTTCTCCGCATTCTTCGCCACAGAAAGCCGAAGCCGAACTCGCTTACGAGCTGCAAGCAGCGAAGATAAAGCAGAGGATAAGAAACGAGGAAATACAGATCGAAGTCGTCGAGAGGCGCAAATTGATCGAAGTTGAGATCCAAGAAGTTCAACGAAAGGAGCACGAACTTCGCAGCACCGTTCGTCTTCCGGCCGAGGCTGAGAGCTACAAGATCGGACAGATCGCCGAAGGAAAGAAGTAAATAACCCTCATTTTTTAAATCAATTTCCATCCGATTAAAAACGATTTGATTTAATTTTTTGTTTTTAATTTCTTCTTTACTGATTTTTTTTTTTACAACAACTTCGCTCTAGGCTTCTTCGTGACTTTGTAATAATACTTTGATACGTTTCTTCTTGTTTTCCAAAGAATCCAGACGGTCAAAGCGGCACTGGCCGACGCCGAGAAGATAAAATTGATCGGTCAAGCCGAGGCCCAAGCTTTGGAGATGGTCGGCGCATCCGAAGCCGAGAGAATGCGTCTCAAAGCCTCGGTCTACAAGGATTACGGAAACGCCGCGATCCTCAACATCGTACTCAACGCCATGCCCAAGGTAAATTCATCTAGACCGAAAAAAAAAAATAAACAAACTCACAAAACCCAAAATAAAACAAGAATTTATGCTAAAAGAAAGAAAAAATCAAAGATTTTTCTGCTTTTTCCCGCTCGATTTGATTAAAAAATTGGGTTTTTTTTGTCTTTCAGATCGCGGCCGAGGTCGCAGCACCGCTCGCGAGAACGGAAGAAATAGTTTTGCTCGGAGGAAACGACAGTGCGACAACCGAAATCACTCGTCTCGTCGGCCAATTGCCTCCCGCCGTCCAAGCTCTCACCGGAGTTGATCTTTCAAAGGTTAATTCGAACAAAAGAAAATAATTTCAACACTACAAATTATCGTACTTCATCTCAGATCCAAAAAAAAAAATAATTGACTAATAGAATGTAATAGAATCTTGCCATTTTTTAGATCTTTAATTTTTCTATTTTGTTCTTTATTTTTTTTTCAAATTTAATTAATTAATTATACAATTATATATAATATATATAATGTATAATACAATTATACATTATATTACTTACATTATTATTATTAATTATACGATAATATATAATATATATAATGTATAATTATTATATATAATATTATAATCAATTATATTATATATTATATTATTATCAATTATATGTAATATATATAATGTATAATACAATTATACATTATATTACTTACATTATATACATTATTATTATTAATTATACGATAATATATAATATATATAATCAATTATATTATATATTATATATTATTATTAATTATATATAATATATATAATGTATAATTATTATATATTATATAATATATGTAATGTATAATACAATTATACAATATATTACTTACATTATATACATTATTATTATTGATTATACAATAATATATAATATATATAATGTATAATTATTATATATAATATTATAATCAATTATATATAATATATATACTGTATAATTATTATATATTATATATAATATAATTTATTATTATTATAATAATTATACAATTATATATTTATAATTAAATTTAAGGTAAATTTACAGCAAATTCGACCACATCAAAGCAAAAAACCATTCGTTTAACAAATAATTCCTCGTTGTTTCCAGGTTTTAGGAAAAATCCCCGGAGCGAAGTAATTCACGGCAAATTGATTTTCAACGACCTCCGAATCCGCGACTTTCGTCGCGGATTCTCAACGCACCTCGAGAGAGAACCGAGCTCGTGCTTTACCGGCCGCGAATTCTCTCATCCGCCGATCCGCAGCCTTCTCGCGACGAAACTACGACCTCCACTACCGCACGAACTTCTCCGCGTATTTTTCTACCTCGTCGTTCGACGAAAACCGCGATAGATAGCGGCAACGTTTGCCGGAACGTTCACCGGAATTCTTCAACGTTGAATCAATGTTTTCCGTCATCGATCGCGCAATCGGTACTAACAATCAAGGAATTATTCCAATCGCGATCAACCCAAACTGGGGACCCCTACGTTTCTCATTCCAAACATCGCGAAAATATCGTTTCGTCTTTTTTTTTTTTTTTAAATCTAATTTCCTGTACGATAAATTTATTCCGTATCTTTTCTGAAGGAAAAAATTTATCACGTTTGCGACGTGTCATTGCAATAGAATTCGAGTGAAACGCACCCGTGTGACTATTCAAAATCGATAAAAAAAAGAAGAAATCGTCCACTAACGGACGAGAAAAAAAAATACAAAAAATTCACCTTCGTGTGCTTTTGGCTTTTTCGGCTAAAAAAAAAAAAAAATAATTCCATTCCACGACGAACCGTCGTAGCAATCATCCACGTAACAAATGACACGAAGAAAAAAAAAAAGCACGTGTGATTTGTAAACTTCGGTGTTTAGCGTCGGACATAAGAGGGAGAGAAGAAAAAAAAAAAAATTCATACATTGCCGATAAAACTGCGATAATTTATAACTTTTTATAATCATAAATTGTGTTCGTGGCAGCGCGAAATATATATTTCTCAATGGGGATACGAGCGAAACTTCGCGTCAACGAACAACCGAATGAGAAACCAGGCCCAGATGAAAGAACAAAATAATTCGCGGTTTCGAAACAAATTGAATAAGACGAAAAAAAAAAAAAAAAAAAAAAAAAAAAAATAAGAAAAGAAAATCAAATCAAATTTACGCCGTTAAATTTAGAAATCTATTGTGACCGACGTGCGTTCGGTCATTGTGTTCAACCGAGTAGGTATCCTATTGGAGAAAATAGTTAAGGGAACGGGGTTGGGTCGAAGAGCGAAAAAAATTTGAAAACAAAATCAACCTACGGTATAAAACGAATAGGTTCTCTCGAACAAACAAAAAAATAAGTAAATAAAGAAGAAAAAAAATAGAAACGTCGTTGAAAATATTCTCAAGAGAGATTTTGGCGTTAAGATTGAGATTCGATGATAAGAAACGATTGAAGATGAATGTGAAATTGAGACGAATGATGGGAGAAAGAAGGAGGGAAGAAAGAAAATTGAAAGAGCAAGAGAAAAAAGCGTTGAAAGAGTTTGTTTGATGATAAAAACGCTGTCACTCGATCATCTCGCGGTGGGCTCGTTCGGACGGTGTTTGTCGGAGTTTAAGAGAACCGTAAAGCTTGTACATAGGGTGTAGCATTGGCCGTACCGAGCTGTACATACACTACTTAGATACGCTGATCGAAGACGGCAGTACAAATCGAAGAACGTGAGATCGTCGGATTTAAAGTTTTGATCCTCGTTAACGAGAAGGGAAAAAACCCCGAAATTGTTTCCTCGTCGACGTCGTCGAGAGGGGAAGGGAGGGGGGCGGAAATCGACGAAGGTTTGAACCCTATTCGCTTTAAATACATATATTTTTGTTGTAGCAGAGGCGAAATTGGCGAGGATTCGAGTACAAATCGGACGTCTTTCGTTGTCAACGTCTTCCCCTCGTCCTTAAAAACCTTTTAAATCTTTCCTCGTCCCTCTTTAAGCGCCGCGATTAGGCGGTTGAACGAATTTTCGTGGAGACGACGACGAACACCTGGGTAATTTTTTTGATTGGATTTTCGTTGACGTCCGTCGCGAGACGAAGGACGAAAACTTTTGGTCCGGTGTTGTGACGTCGACGATTTATCCGAGCCGACGGGTGATCGAGTGTTGTATTTCGCGTAGCTCTATATTGTTTACGAATGCTACCGCTAAATTCTCACTGTATAGTCTCTTCGGCATTTTTTTTTTTTTTTGCGATTTTTTGAGGTTTTTTTTTTTTTGAGATACTCGATTGATCTGATTGTGGGAGAGGTGTGACTGTTATGATTGTTGTTTAATGAGGAATATTACAATTATGCGGAACGTCGATTGGTCGAGAAAAAAAATTCGAAAAGGGAGAAAAAACTTTGATAAATATTTTTTCGAGATATTTGAAAATTCGAGATTTTGAAAAAAAATTGAAAAATTGGAGCACTCGAAATATTGAATAAGAACGTGACGAAAATTTTGAAAGTTCCAAATCTCGAAAAATAAAAAAATTGGAAAATTCAGAAAATTTAAAAATTCCAAATTTCGTTAAATTTGAAGATTCGAAACTTCGACGACTATGAAAATTCCAAACTTCGATAATTTAAACTTTCGAAACTTCGAAAAATGAAAAATATTGGAAATTTTGAAAATTTGAAAATTGAACTTCCATTTGGAAATTCTTCGAAGAAAATATCCAAATACGTTTGGAATGATAGAAATTTTTTAAAAATGTCTTTGGAAAACATTTTTACTCCAATGTGTTTTGCAATCAATAGAAGTCGTTTTTTTTTTTTTTTATCAATTTGTGAATAAACGAGAAGCATTTTTTCTTCGTTTGAAGATAGATTTTGTATCGAATCATGCATTTCGGATAAATCGACGTTCTGATTTATCATCTTTCCTAGTTTACGCGTATTAAGTCTCAACACAAAACTGAGTTACCGTTCGTACGAACACATGTGTGAAATCTCCGTTATTTCTTAAGTTATTTTTATTAAGATTTTTTGTTTCCAAAATCTGCTACACGAGCATAATTCGCCGAACGATCGCGAGGCTGCCTCTATTTTTCCGTACGATTGGAAAATCGTAATTTATCTCTTAAACCCGAATCCAATAATTCGCCTTGTACCGATTTAACCCAAATAATCGCGTTTTATGAATTATTTTACAACCGCGATGAATATTATCTGTGTACCATTTCACCGTCTGATGTAAAATTGTGTGGTTTGCAGTGAAAATTAATTGTAAAATCGCTTTTCTAATCGTCTACGAAAATCGAATCTATCGTTTTACACTTATTCGTCTCTATTATTATCACTCAATCGTTTAATTTACAAATTATCCATAAAATTAAGTTGAATACTAAAAAACAAAATATATATATATTCCACTCCATTTTATTCTTACGTTGAAAATAACAAAACCAAAAAATAATAATAATCCAGAGCTATCCAATTTAACGAAAGCAAATGAATAATTAAACGAAAGGAAGAAAGAAAAAAGAATTAGCATGCTAAATCCGTGAAGAATTTAAAAAAAAAAAACCATCGTTCGCATAATAATGCTGCACGGTTCGAACTTTAACTCCTGTGGAATTAAATCTAGTAATAATGACTACTGACAAGACCTTATACATTTATAAATACTGTAACTAATATATTTTAAAGAAAATATTGTATATCGAAGAAAAAAAAATCTTGATTAATTTGTATTCCATTTACGAATTAATTTTTTTTTTCTATCTGTCTTATCTTTTCGATTAATTTACCGCAGTGAATTTGGCCAAAAACGGCTCATCAAATCCGGGGAATTATTCGAATGATCAATTTTTTAACGAAATATCGTTGCATGGCAAATGCGTTTGAAACACTCAGGTCTTCTTCGTTTGCGAGTACAAATAACGTTTTCACTTTTACAAATACGGTTAATCGTGCCAATTTAATTGTCTTAAGTTAAATATTACACGAGGCCATTACGGACCGATTAATATGCCGTACGATGAATTATTATTATTATTATTAATTTCAATATTATCGATGCTGCGTATTTATATATATTTTTCTTTGAGTAGAATATTTTTAAGACTAGGTTTTGTTTCATCTAAATACGATGTTCAGTAAAATTATATCGCTCGAATATTAATTATACAAAACCGGTCCAATGGTTACAATTTTAACTAAAATCGAGATCAAAATTACTCAGACAATTGTGAAAAAAAAAAAAATTTCAAAAAATATTGACAACCGACTTCGATTCATCCGAATGAAATTTTTTCTCTGGTTAAAAGTAAAAATATATTTTGTCAATTTATTTCGCGGTATTATTTGCATTGACTATTTTCGAAAAATTGAGATTTTGATTATTTAGAGAATTTTTAAGTAAAACAGACGACCGAACCGACTTTAATTCTGATTATTTCTCTCACGAACGATTCCTGGTGGGTAAAACGATGGTGTTCAGTATTGCTCATAGCTCCTAGCTCTTTGAGAAACAAAAACGAGAAAACAAAATCACAAGAAAAAATAATTTCAAAGCTTCAATTCCGTCTAACATTTACAAATCTGGATTCATATACAAATATTTTTATGTATAATTATAACCATGTACCTACGTTTCTGTTCGTCGTTTCTTTTAACTTTTCTATCCACTGACGATATTACGTTGCGATTGAAAATTAAAAAAGAAAAAATCATCTTCGATATACGAATTTCCACTGTAATAAATAATACTGAAACCGAGATTTCAGATCACTGAAAAACACTCCGTAGAGATGCACGCACAGCGCACGGTATTTTATTTTTCTCACTGAGAAAACACAGACTCAAGCTCGTGAAAGCTTTGCGAACGAAGCCCAGATGGAAATCCGGGGAGTCCTCGATACTCAAAAAAAAAAAAAGAGGAGAAAAAAGAATATAAAATCGTACCCTCACCTTTCCCCTAGCTCGTAAGTTACAAAGATAATGCAAATTGCAACAAAAAACAACAACAAAATACCAAAAATTTCAATTATTGACAATTTCGTTAAAGTGTCTATATGTAATAACTCATACGCGGATATAAATGTTCATATAATTGATACTGTAAATCCAACTCGACCAAGAAAAGCTTATAAGAAAAAAATAATTACAATGACAAGAAAAAAGATAAAAGATAAATGAAAAAAAAGGATAAAAGCGTATACAGATAGATCCTATAGTTAGTTATTCAAAATTTCCCGAAACAATAGAATTAATATCTAATCTTTTGTAAACGATGAACATATAAATGATATATTTTGAGGGTCATGTGCTAGAAATGTTTCGATACGTAGATAGACGATATTATTATTAATATTATTATGATTATTATTATTTTAATTATTATTATTGTGTAATACTTTATCTGAAAGTAATGAAATAGACGATGTGAATTAGTGCATATTTTTAATAAATGGAGCATTAAAATAAATCTTTAATAATCCGCAGATTTCTCCCACAATTTAAATTTATCCCACCCCCGACGATCTAATAATTATAAATTTTTAAAAACTACGAGATCGTCATTATGATAATTATTTCAACGAAGTTTACAAATTTATGATTATTTCATCCATAAATTCCCAAGTAAAAAAGTTATATATAGTCTATATATCAACTATTTATTGAATTGGGCATAAATAGACTACACATAAACCATATATAGTCCACACATAGTCTATATATAATTTTTGGATGCATTACTATTATTATATTAAACAGAATTATATATTATTATTATTTTTGCAATTATTACCTTTATTTTTAGATTTTTTTTTAATTTGACATATGTAGACTACATAACAAACTATATATGCATTAATTGCATAAATAGTTCATACATAGGCTATACATTATTTTTGTTCTACTTGCATTGTCGCCAAACGAAGCAACCAGAAGAAAAACCAAACGCAGTTTCCTCTCAATTCTTTCCCCAGCTTCAATCTTCTTCACAGCTTCTCAACGCCTGACGAAAAAAACAAACAGGATACAAACAGGAAGAAGGATATCGTTACGAAATGGGCTTCTGGACATCAGAGAATTTTTGAATGACTTCATTTTTTTTTTTTTTTTTTTTTTTGTGTTTTATTACAGCAAGATGATTTCGTTCCAAATCATTTACATGGAAACGCAACTTCCTTACTGTAATCAATAAAATTAACACATAGACATATAGTAAATTTATCGATACCATTAAGTTACCTATTTACAGAAATATACAAAGTTAATGTACAGCAAGTCATTAACGATTATTCTTGGCCGATTCAATCGAATGATTGCGGCTCAATGTTGTTTCTTTTTCTTCATCATCTCTCTCGCTTTCTCTCTTTCTCTCTCTCACTCTCTCACTCTTGTCCTCAGTCTACCCTAATCCCACCAGGTTGGCTATCACCCATTCCAAATTCAGTTCATCGCCTAAGTTTACTCACTTTTAATCGTTTTTATTTTATTATTTTTTTTCAATCCGAGCTTTCTATACTATCGCCACATCATCATTGAACTCGGAAAAGAAAGACGTAGCTTATAATGATAACATCGTCGAAGGACAAACGTGCAAAGAGGAAGTTTTCATTCTCCTAATTATTACGATTTTTTTATGAGCGTGTTTGTGGCTATATATTTTTTGTTTTTTTGTTTTTTTTTTTTTTTTTGTGTTCGTGTGTGTGTGAGTGGATTTGAGTTTATTTTTTTTTTGAAATTTATTTATTTAGAGGCATTTCGGAGCGTTGCACTGACAAAAAAAAAGAAACGGAAATTCCTTCAACGGACCGCAAAAATGTGGTTTCCGTGGAAGTTCGGACGAGTCCGGGACGAGTGCACGGATAATTATTTCGATAGGATCAACGATTTTTTGTCTATCATTTGATTACGCGCTCGGTTTTGTGTTGTCTCGAAAATGAATCAAATTTAAACAAAAAAAGAAGAAAAAAAATATGTATCATTTCCGGCGAATTAAGGGAAGATAAATTACGAGGCAAGCAAACAAATCACACACCGATCGCCGATCAAACCGCCGATCATCTTCAACGTTCGTGTTTTCGAACAATTCGAAAAGAAAACGAGCCCTAAAAATTCTTTTTCTCGGCGGAAAACGAGAAAATAATTTGTACAAAATGAAATCTTTTCGATCGATTTGAAAGATTAAACGTGCTAAGATGTATTACAATCAATCGCAGTCAGCAGCGAGTTCCGAATCAAGCGCCAATGCAACACAGACCGATAAAAATGTCAATCAACATTTATTCGTCGCATTTCCTCGGATTCGCATTATTTTATTTTTTTTTCTCGTTTTATTTTTTTTTTTTTTAGGCTCATCGTACAAAGTCTATTGCGTACCTCTGGGATCACATGCAGCCCTGGCGTATAACCAGCGCGATAAAAATTGAGCGCTCGTTAATTTTCTTCTCTCGTTATTCTGTTTTTACTCGCTTTAACATTTTCCATCTCTCTCTCTTTCTCTCTCTCTCTCTTATTCTCTCTCTCTCTCTTGCGCGTTCTCACTCTCCACACTCTCAAACTTTTCCCTCACTGTCCCGTGATTCTTCTTCTTCTTTTTAATATATATATAATATATTCAATATAATAATATTTCACGATTCATTTTTTGCTTTTTTTTTCTTCTTATTATTCTTCCTCTTCTTCTTCTTCTTTTTTTTTTTGTATACTATGTACAATTAGGTATTTGCTGTCCTTAAAGATGTTAGTGGATAGTAGTAGTTAGCAACGAACGCCTACAATGGAAACAGCTCCCACATTCTTCGTTATTTTCTAAGATGTTAATTAATTTCATTAATTACTTATATCACATTGTTCGTGTACGCATCTCTCCCGAACGTTTTCATCATCGTCGTCATTGTCATCATTATTTTGTTATTTTTTTTATTTTTTTTTTTATACTTTCCTCAACATCGAAGATTTTCCCCCATCGCTGCGACACGCAATTTCCGTATTTCCCCTCGCTATCCTAATTCCTCGCAATAACAATTGTTCAATTCTCGCAACATCCTTTAACGAACATTACGAAACTTTCGTCACAATTCTCGCGTATCAAATGCTTTCGTACGGTTTCACTGGTCGACATTCAATTCATTCCATCATTATCGACTAAATTCTTCGTTTTGTTTCTGTTATGGTTTCTTTTTTTTTTTTTTTGCGTTTTTATTTTTTATTCATTTTTTTTTTTTCGTTTTATTTTATTCGTTTTATTTATTTATTTATTTTGTTTTATTTTGTTTTTCACTACTCGAGACGATCACTCGGATCAAACATTGATTGGGGATTAATGTTAAAAACGATAGCTTAAAGAACGACATTGATTCTGCTCCCTATCCAATTGAAAGTAATTTTGTTCACGCGCTATCGGATTCGTTATCGCAAATTGCTGCTTCGACAAAAATCACCAATTATTATTTTTATTCGTTTAATCATTATTATTATTTTTTTGTTTCAGTTTTTTTTCTACCCAAATTGCGCTCCCGCTTTTTCTTCCCGCGTTAAAAAGCTTCGACAACGGTTTTGTAGCTTAGAATCGTCAATTGTTGATCAATGCAAGTATAAAAAAAATCGTTTGGAAAAGAAAATAGATTGGAGAAATATTTGACGAGCGGACGAAGAAACCGAGCGAGGATCAGAATGTGGAGTTTTTGTTATTTAAATTTTGATTGTTGATCGACGGATTAGATATTGTAGACACACTTCCCTGTATCGCGAAATCGATCATTCGCTGTCGCCAATTTGTCGTAGAGAAATTTACGTGAAACGTGCGTAAGAAATTTTTTTTCTTTTTTTATTTTTTCGGTGCAAGAGTTTGAAATAATATTTTTGAATAATCGCGATGGTGAATAAAAAATGAAGAAAAGACGATAATATTCGATTATAATGCAGCATTCTTAGATATATATATGTTTATATATAAAGGCTGTGACGTATTGGCAAGACTATTGCGATTATTATAAATTTGTTGTTTGATGAACAAAGTAAATGTGAATTTTTTCACAAAATTCAAAGATAAGACTTTCACGACTAGTAGGACTTGTTTTGAAACTAGGCGAAGCAAAATGCATGTGACGAAAGATTGCTTGGGATTCTGGCTCGCAACGAAACATTATGAAGTGAATCGCAGAGAGGCGGTGGAGATTATTCGTGAGGGCACCTAGAATTTTGTTGCGAAACAAAATAAAGAATAATTTAGGAAAAGAATCAAGTTAAATTGAATGAAACAGAGATAACGATGACAATTTTTCTATTTTCTTCCCGGAAATAATATCTTTGGGAACCGGTTTTGGTGATGGTGGTTTTGATTCGACATTCGATGTTAAATTTGTTCTTTTCCAACCGTATTTCAATCAAATTACAGCCTTGCACAATTCTTATTCGCATTTTCGGTTCGGTCCTTTTTTTAATTTCTTCACAGAGACAAAAAATCGGTCTCAAACAAGATTCAGAAGAAAAAAAAGAAAAAAAAATATTGCTCCGAAAAAAGAATTATTACGGTGAAGAATTAATTAAGCCAAAAAAGAAGTTGAATCGTCGATGAATAATTCGTCAAATTCAATCGCACACCATTGAGTTAAATTCCTTCTTTTTCTTTCAAAATAAATGTTTTCTTCTCTCTTGCGCTGACTGTGACAAAGAAATTTGCGAATAAATAAATAATAATAACAATCCGTGTATAAATATATTTAAAAATAGTTTCCTTTCGGAAAAAACTTGAATTTTCGTAAATGAGAAAATGCTTCATTGTTTCTCGAATAAAGAAAAATAGTTTGAAAAAATAATAATTTTTCAATCATGCGTATTATTGCTGTTTTTTTTTTTATCAATCAAATTATTCGAATTGAAAAGAAATCCTCTTAAATATAGCGAATCGTCGTGTTCGAAATAATTCCAAGTATTAGAAGTTATCGCATTTTCTTTAGAAATTCGCATATTTCGAGCACGAAGCAGCATATTCTCAACTTTTTCCCTAACCTCCACCTCGTCACAAAACTTCCCTCGCCCCAATATTCACTTAAATCTGTTTCTATTTCTCTCCGTTTACCAGTCAATGTCTCTAACGTTACGGTTCGTGGAAATCCCAATTTCCAATAATTTTGCGAACAAGGGAAGTGTGTCAAATACTTTTTCTACGCTTCGTTAAACTCGTCAGGCTCTTTTGTAACACAACTCTGCGTCGTCAAATTATTCACACTTTTCATTCAACCCCCGTCCGTTCTTCTTCCCTCTTTCTTCCGATCTCGGGATTAAAAAAAAATCATCCCCGAACTCCGATAAAGTCGAAATACTTCGCTGCAGCCTGATATTCCTGCCAAAAAAAAAAAATCGAGCCAATACCATTGTATCGTAACGGTTTCTTCAAATCTTTCCCTCTCTCTCTTCCTCTCTTCCTCTCTTCCTCTCTTTCTCTCTTTCTCAAACACCCACACACACGCACGCACGTCCACGTAGTCCCGTAATTTATTTCCCGTTCGTTGGCTCAAATCGAATAAATCCCCCAAAGCCCGGCCAAAAAAAAATTCTACGCCGAAAAAGAAAGACAAAAAAAGAAAAACCGTAATTCGATCTTCACATCCCTAAATAAGCGATGACGATAATAAAAACGAAACAATTGTCACTTGCCGTAACGTCAGAAGTTTTCAACGCTTCGAATGATTCGTCACGACGTTTTTTCGACACCACCGGGGCGAAAACAACGTCAACGGGAGCAACAACAGCAGCAGCAGCAGCAGCATCAACGGTCGATCGTTCGAAAGATCTTTTCATCGAACGTCGATAACTTTTGGCAATCGCGAAAACCGATAAAACGCGAACGTAATTCGACGATCGACGAGCCTCGTCTCACACTATTTTGAATTTCCTTCGACTGTGTCAAACGTTCGATTGACTGGTCGCCGAAGGTTGTGCGTTGGAAGCGATGCTCGACGACGACGTCGAATTTGACGATGAACTCACGACGACGACGGGTTTTACGAGAGTCGTCGCGTTTAGATACTGAGCATTTACGATGGGTACTTGACCCACGGATTTGAGAATCGGCGTTGTCAACATTTTACCGGTCAAACTCGAAGGCGCGAGGATGTGAGCGGTCATTTGATTTCCTTGGGACACGACCGTCATCGGCGTTACGATCGGCGTTAGACCGGACAACGGGGCGTGTTGACTCACGATGTGGGACACCATTTGACCCTCTGTGGACGGAACGGTTTGCATTACCGTGGTTCCTTGTTTGCCCGTTGAAGTTTGCAACGACACGCCAGCGTGGCTCAACGTCAGACCTGATGATTGGGGAGAGAGAGAGAGAGAGAATTTATTAATTTTATTGTTGATCGTTGATGATGATCGATGGAAATGGAAGGAAACTGATGGGGACAGTAGTGATGATGGGTGATTGTGGAAGAGTTGTTTATTGATTTATTTATTTAGTTAGTTATTTAGGTTATTTATTGCTCTTGTTATTGTTATTGTATTACATTGATTATAGAATATTTTGTAAACATTATTTATTTATTGATCTATTTATTTGGGTTAATTTATTTATTTATTTATTTATTGCTTATTGTTATTACTCTTATTATTGTTATTGTATTGTATATCAATTATAGAATATATTCTATAGTTAATATTAATAATAACAATAATAAGAGTAATAAGTGAACAAATAAATAAATGGATGGAATAACCTAGATAAATAAATCAATAAATAAATCATTTTTCCACAATATATATATATGTAATAATAATAATAATTATGGAATATAATTATAAATATGAATATATTTATCGATTAATTATAGGTTGATAATTGGCGAATAAAATTTTGCAAAAATATATTAATATTCACAATATTATTCCGAAATTGTTATTATATATATCTATGTAATAATAATAATGGAATCATTTTTTAATAATGGAATAATAATTATGGAATATAATTAGAAATATGAATAGATTGATCAATTAATTATAGGTTGATGATTGGCGAGCAAAATTTTGCAAATTTGTTCAATTGCATGGAAAAAACTTAAACTTAGTATTACGTAATAAATCATTCAATAAATGACGATAAGAAAGGATAGAATTTAACAAAAATAAATAAAAAATTGTTGCACATATTCAAAGCTTCTCGCTTAGCGTATGAACCACGAGCAGCTCTGCATATGAGCATTGTTTTTAATTTAGCAACCAATTCATTACCGAATCGCAATGTAATACGATCCGTCCTTGGTATTTGGTGCGAACCCTAAACGAGGAAAATCCGAAATTCGGAAAAAAATCCGATCGAGAAAATTGTTGTCGTTGCCCGACACGCGAGGATTCGAACCCGTAACCATCGGGTTGAGAGTCGAGCACGCTACCGACTCGACTATCCGCGACCTACCGATATTTAATCTCACAATTCTTTAGCATGTGACAAAGAAAATTGGAACTTTCGTGGCGCAATTATTCATAATGAAAGTAAATAAATAAATAAATATACACAAATCAATGGATGAATAAATAAATAAATGGATAAATAAATAAATCAATAAATGAATGAATGAACAAATGAATAAATTGATAAATTGATAAATTGATAAATTAATAAATTAATAAATTAATAAATTAATAAATTAATAAATTAATAAATTAATAAATTAATAAATTAATAAATTAATAAATTAATAAATTAATAAATTAATAAATTAATAAATTAATAAATTAATAAATTAATAAATTAATAAATTAATAAATTAATAAATTAATAAATTAATAAATTAATAAATTAATAAATTAATAAATTAATAAATTAATAAATTAATAAATTAATAAATTAATAAATTAATAAATTAATAAATTAATAAATTAATAAATTAATAAATTAATAAATTAATAAATTAATAAATTAATAAATTAATAAATTAATAAATTAATAAATTAATAAATTAATAAATTAATAAATTAATAAATTAATAAATTAATAAATTAATAAATTAATAAATTAATAAATTAATAAATTAATAAATTAATAAATTAATAAATTAATAAATTAATAAATTAATAAATTAATAAATTAATAAATTAATAAATTAATAAATTAATAAATTAATAAATTAATAAATTAATAAATTAATAAATTAATAAATTAATAAATTAATAAATTAATAAATTAATAAATTAATAAATTAATAAATTAATAAATTAATAAATTAATAAATTAATAAATTAATAAATTAATGAATTAATAAATAATTGAATAAATAAATAAATCGATAAATAAATAAATATATAGATAAAACATAAATTGGAATGTCAAGGCAAATCACCTCCTTGAACGGTGAGTGGCTGAGTCTTGACCGAACGAAACACACCGTTCGCGGGTAGAATATTGAGTTCGGCACCGCCTGGGAGTCTCGTCAGTTCCGAACCATTGCCACCCACGAGAGTTACACCGCCGACCATTTTATGCGTCGTCTGAGAGTCACCGGTTCTTATCCTCGTCTGTGAAGCTGCTGAAAATGCAAAAAACATATTACAAACTCATCATCCATGCCAAGCATACTATCGACCACCAAATTTTTCTCTCATGAAAAAAAAAACAAAAAACTTCAACAAAAGTTTAGAAGACAAAGATTGTGCGAAATTATGTCGAGATATTAAATTAAGGAGTTATATTCAGTTCGCAGGAAAATTGAAGGGATTCGTGATCTGATTAGCTATGTTAATATGATGTTATTAGAATATAATATACAGTATTAATTGAAACATATATTGAGGTACTTAAAAATGAATTTTTTTGTGCAAATATGTTCAATTTCGGGGAAACTTTCGCCGTTGTCTCAAAACACATTTCTCAAAGGTAAAAACTAAAAACATTTCGTTATTACAACATCAAACGCAATTAAAAACCCCGACTTAATCCAAACTTCGATTTTCAAAACAATTTCTCGCTTCAAAACCCTAATTTTTAAAACCTCAAAAATCTAAAAACATCGGTTTGATCCATCGTTAATAATACCCCCAAAACAAAACATTTTCTCAATAAAAAAATTCACACAACTACCTCAATAAATATTCCAACCAATACTATATAGTGCATTCCAATAAAATTATCCCAACACGACAAAAAAAAATCACAAAAATCCCTCAATTTTCCCTCGAACGAAAGTAAACCAAAAAAAAAAAAAAAATGATTTTTCGCAAATTCGCGAGAGTATAATATTTAAAATAATACTTACTCGTGACGTTGAGTGTCGGTGCTGCATGCGTGGCGAGAACGAGAGGACGTCCTTCGTTTCCGGAATGCACGAAAGCGACCGGTCTGACATCGTTTGCCGAGGATTGAACGGCGAGAGCCAATGGCCTGTCGTTGCTCGATAAGTTCGAATGAACGAAAGTAACGCGATTGTCGTTTGCGGCGGACGAATGAACAACTAGAGCAACGGGTCTTGGCTCGTTTCCGGTGCTCGTTTGAACCGCGATGAGAGGCCTCGATTGATCCCCGGAATTTTGCATCGCCAGTGTCAACGGACGATTTTCGTTGTTGACCGTCGTGTGGGTGACCAAAAGTTGTCTCGTGTCTCCGGGAATCACCCTTAATCCCGGTCCGAGATGTTGCAACGTCGGCACGATTGTTGCGAGGCCTTGACTGGTATTCAACATTGGCAGATGCAATTGATGCGACTGCTGTTGTTGTTGTTGATGTTGCTGTTGCTGCATGACGTTTGCTGGACTCGTATTGACTACTTTTTCCTGGAAAATAGATGAACGAATTAATGAAAATTACGGGGCAGTAGTTACAAATTTTTAATGGGAATTAAGGACGATGAGATTTGATTTTTGTTTCCTTATGGAGGAAGATGTGTGATATGTTTTTTTTTTTATCGAGATATTTATGTCCGAGATTCGTACCCAAGGTTGGTTTGGTATCGCATTTGGGGTCAAATCCATCGAGGAGTTCAGATTTTATAGATATTTTTAATTTTTCGAAAAATTTACGATTCGTTCTGACTCAATGAGATATCGGATTTTGTAGGACTTTGAATTTTTCGAAATGTGCTTTCTCAGAACTCAAGAATACAAAATTAAATATATCGCACGAATATTTTTCTATAAGGAAACCAGAGTTGATACAAATACTTTTTCATACATTAAGATTCGTACAAAACCTTCAATTACGGATTATTGAGTTCTGAGAAAACAGTTTCCAAGTTTCAACTTGTTTTTCTCAATTCGATGTCGTTATACGTCCTTCCAAAAGTATTTTTCACCCTGCTCGTCCGATCCTCGGATAAAATATGAGAACGGTTGACTTCGGTAATCCAAGACTCAGTCAAACGTTCTCGTCTTTCACCCGAGGGATCAATCGTACCCGAGAAAAATGCTTTACAGTTTTCGTTATCGACCGAGCAAGCACGAAACTTTCTTCAACGAAGATCGTAAAAAGAGCCAAAAAAAAAAATAAACAACGTACTTGAGCTGGAGTAGGAATGCTTGGAGTTGAGGCCCCAGGACTCGAACTCGCCGGCGGGCTCTCCCTCGAACCCTGAGCGAGATTCAAACCCTGCGTTTGGCAAACAACCGCCGCGGTTGCCACTTGATTGTGAATCGTCGATGTTGTGTTTGCCGATTGTATGTTTTGCGGTGAACTCGCTGTTGCCGCGCTGCTAAGACTGCTCGTGCTGCTGTACCTCGTGCCACCACGTGCCAATCCCGTTACGTCCACGTCCATTCCTTCTGAAACTGGTTTTTTTTTTTTTTTTTTTTTTCCGAAGAAAAAAAATAATTCATCGAAGGATAAGTTTTAGGTTGGGATATTGCGAAGAATGAGCTCGCAAGAGAATGAATGGGAAAGTAATTTCAAAGATAAACTCAATTTTGATTTGAAGAGGATGAGTAACTCACCGTTTTTCGGAACTGACTGATCAACCCCGGAATTTTGTTCCTGGAGCAACGTACTGAAGTCAATGTGATCCCACGTGGCTGATAATTCCTTCTTCAACGCTACTATCCTCTGCTGAGCGGCTATTTTTTCCCTCGCGAGCCTTTCCATCTCGTGCTCCGAGTCTCGCTCTTTTCTTCTCAAAGTCTGCAACGATTTGATTGAAGAAAAATGAAGGAGATTATAATTTTGAAGGATAAATGAAGAATTGTTTTTTCAAAATTATTTTTCTAGCGCGACGATTGGATAATCATCCGAGTCTCGCCTATTTCCGTCTCAAAGACCGCAACAATTACATTTGAAAACGAGAAAATGGTAAATCAGAACCATTATCGATAAAACGGTTTTCTCTGCCTCAATTGAGAAAAAAAGACAATAATAACGAACGATAAATGAAAAATTGTTATTCTAACTTATTTTTCTAATATCATAATTCGACAATCATCCGAGTCTCGTTCTTTTATTCTCAAAGTCTGATAAAATTTAATCGAAAAAAGTAAATGATGAATTAGAACAATAATTAAAAAATTGTTTTTCCAAAATTATTTTTTTGGCGTAACAATTAAACAATCGCTCGATTTCGGTTGAAATATATTCGAAACGAACACGTCCAAAACAGCATTCGCTCAATGTACGAATTATGAGGGTCGAAGTTTCCCAATATTGTTGAATGCGGCCTGATAACAAACAGGGGGAGAAGAAGCCATCGTTCGATGGAGTAGCCGGGAATGAATTTCTCATGACTAACTCCGTTGTTTCGTGACACACGCATAATAATCCATAACCATATTATTGTTCTTCCTCTCCGGCCACTCGTTAACGAGTATTCCATTTCATAATGCGTGCCCTCACTGTGTACCGAGGGGCACTTAATTTAAAGACGTTGCATGTGCACGTGACGTTATTGTAGTCATCCGCAAGATGGAAATTTCACGACGAATCGGCGACGTTTGTGCAATCGTTTGTCTTTGTTACGAATGGAATAACCCAATGAGCTCAAAAAAGCTTCTCTGAGATGTCTTTACAAATCTTTCACTCGGCGAATCTCATGAAATTACGTAACAAACTCGAAAAATTCAATTGTCAATTATTATTTAAATAATAATTATAATCATAATAATAATAATTTCTCATCATCATTATATTAAAATTGATGGTATTTGAATTTTTCGAAATTTTGGAAACAACACCAATGATAATAATAATAATTATTATAATTATTTTTGTTATTATTATAATTATTATTAATTATAATTGTATATATATAAATAAATCAATAATTAATAATAACAATAATAATAATAATAATAATATTATTATTATTATTATTATATATAATAATAATAATATTATTATTATTATTATTATTGTTTCAAAAATTTCGAAACATTCGAAGTCCATCAATTTTAATATAATGATGATAATAATAATACTAATAATAATATTATTATTATTATTATTACAATAATAATAATAATAATTATTATTATTATTGTAATAATAATAATAATTATTATTATTATTATTCTTTCAAAAATTTCGAAAAATTCGAATTCCATCAATTTTAATACAATGATGATAATAATAATAATAATAATAGAAATAAATCGTGGAACAGTGGGACATCAACTATACGACAAATGGTTGGCAAAGTCGGTGTCTCAATCGCGGCGAAGAAGGAAGGTTGTTGGACGAAGCTCACCCGCCGGTTCTCGACGTGAGCATTCGTTCCTATCCCATTCGTTGCTTCAATTGGCAAGAACGTCGAACGACGAAGAGACGTGAGAGGAGGAAAAGAATGATGAGGAATTGTCGAGGGAGACACGTGGCGTTTCTCGTTGGCACGGGTTGGGACGGGGAGTGCGAGGTACACGTGGTAGACCGAATGTTCAGACAGAAATATCAAGTATGTACGGTTGTGTGTGTGTGTTTCATATATATATTGTGCGTATGATATATGTGCGGACACAAACGGCCAAGCCGAGAGAAAACTATGACAAGAGGAGCAAAGGTCGTCGCGCACGCGCTGCCTCCTCCACGTGCTTCTATAAACCCGCAACGATATTATATATCCGCGCCTTAAGAAAAAAAAGAAAGCAAAAAAAAAAAACAAAAAAGAACAAGAACACGTGTTCACATGTGACCCATATATACTGAATGAACACGAAAATAGCCGGATTTACGGGACCGTATAAGGAACCGATTGTAACGCAAATGCTCGTCGTACTCGTCGTACTCGTCGTACTCGTCGTACTCGTCGTACTCGTCGTACTCGTGTGCAAAACAATTTAATGGAAGTATTGTGTGTTTTATCAACGATTCTTTTGTCCTCAGTTTTTTTTTATTCTTACATGGATTGAGTTTTACGATGCTCATGAAGCTCACGCAGGGTGAAAATTGACGTTGGCAAGTTTTCGGAATTTAAAAAGAAAAGCGGTAAGAATTTATAATAATAAAAGTGTGAAAATTTTGTGATGGATTTTGTATCGAAATAATCAATATTAAGTTTGTCGGGCCAAAAGTGCTTGCATCCACGAAATAACGTTGGACGGGAGAGGCGGAAGGGACTTTCTCGCACGTGATTCTAAGTCCCGAAAATCCTACGAGCAAGCAACATTTTCATAATTATTAGTACCGGAGAAAAAAAAAATCTGATTAAATTACCAATCTTAACAACGAACACATCTTTTTCCCCAAATTGCCTTCTACGACGACAATCAAGCAAACTAAATAAAACTCAGAAGAAAACACAACGCAAAACATCGCTTCAAATCTTTTTAAAAAAATTCGCAATCACCTCGCAGTTTTATTTTTTTTTTTTTCTAAATCTTTTTCATTCGCCTTGAAGAACATAAATAAGAATGACGCTAGCTCGCCATTTCTGCGGTACGATGAGAAAAAAAAGAAAACCCGGCAGAGAAAAAAAAACAACAAACGGACGTTAAAACTCTCATCTCCTATCGGCCACACGATCCTCGAATCTCTCGAGATTTCGGTCGTAAGTCGACGCGTTTGCTCGCGTAGCGAAGCGCACGTTGGCCTCGGTCGCGAGCGGCCCATTGGCATTTTTAGCCTGCCACCGTTTCTTCGCGCAATTCGATACGTGTGCGACGGGTTCTTCTCGTTTCTCATACTTCTGTACGGTTGCGAACGGTATATTCCCCGCGTAAGCGTGTTGCGGCGACATGTGACGTACATGTGCAGATACGCCCACGCTCGGGAGAACGATAGAACGAGGGAAGCGCCTGCACGCACCTGCGTTATCCATTCGTCAGGGCGACGAGGAACACGAGAAACGGGAGGTTCTCGACTCCCGAATTTTTGGCTGGCTTCGAGGTTTCCGCGTGTCGTGTCCGACGGTGCATTGACGCAATCGAGTGGAGGAACGACGGAGAGAGAGGGAGAGCGAGCGAAAAAACGACGAAAAAAACGGGCTATGGAAAATGTTGTCGACATAAATCGGCTCCAAAAATGAACATCAGTTTAGACAACAATGCGCTGTATTATGATAATTGTAATTATTATCGCTGTTATTCTTATTGTTAGAATAATTTTTAATTCTCTTATATTTTCCCCCTATTTGTAATTATTATTATTATATAATTTAATATTTGTTCTAAATTTTATTTCCCAGAGAAATAATAAAAATAATAATAATAATAATAATAATAATAATAATAATATTAATAATCATAATAATAATGACTATATAGATAAATATAATATACTTTATACCTTATTATTATATAACATTATTATCATTCATTAGTTAATTAATATATTATTAATTACATCGAAACCATATGGTTGATGATTAATCTATCGAATTTCCCCTATTTGCGAAGCAGATTCGTTCAATTGATTCAATAATCTCATAATAATAATATTTCTATCGACTTTGACAGAGTCGTGCGTGTGTATAAATGAGGACTATTAAAGCTACAAGCCACGTTGGTATATTAATAGGTGTTTAACCAAAATAGCGCTCCGCGAACGTTGAAACTCCACAATCCACGTATTTTTATTTCATTTCCAAGGATAAAGGATAGCCCGTGAAATTATCATAATTCAGGAGGCAAGGAGAAAAAAAAACATTGCGACCTTGGAACGATAATTGAACCCGCGGTACGACGCGATAATCCGCAATCACGCGTCTTATTGAGATGCAAAAGCTCGTGGTTTTGATTAATCTTGCGAGAAATTTGCGAATCCTCGAACGCGAATTCGCCACATTGACACGCAGGTGGAGGAAACGGATTCGGGTGGGTGGCCGCGCGGAGGTTTGGGATGATAAACGCAACAGCTGAGTTGTTTCGGACGATGTAGCGGCGAAGTTTGAGTAGCATGAGCTAAAAATGATGAGGGCGGTTTTATACACGCGGCATGATATTTCTCGGGGCGTCATCGTCGCGCCCAATGACCAGCTCGAAATAAATGTATGTATTCCGTTGATTAATAGCGTGACGAATAATATTCGGTGGATGCCGAGCGTGGGGCGGCAAACGCGAGGCGTCCGTAATTTTGTATGTTTAATGCAACGTTTCTCGCGGACGGTACTTGGATGGGTGATCGATTAGTCGCGTGCTCATTTTGCGGACGCCAACTGCGGCTAACAGGGTTTCCGCCGTTTCCGGTCTTCGGACGACGGAAATTAATAATAATGTGACGAGAAGAAATATTAAAAAAACGGAGAATAATTGGGGAATGAGAATAAATATTAATTTTTTAAAATATAGGCGCTCTCTCTCTCTCTCTCTCTTTTTTTTTCTTTCGACTTCACTAAAAATCTATTTGGACAGCGAATAACGAATTTTTAGAAATAAATTTGTAGCGATATAAATATGATGGGCGACGTGAAAAACTGAATTAAGAATTTCAGATGGGTCGTCGAGAATTTCTCGTTAGGCCAAAAAATCAAGTGCTTTCGAGGATTCGAAAGCGGAAGCTCTACAAGGCAAGCCGTCGTTATTATGCGGAAAAAAATTTCGTTTAATGAACGCAAATCGAGCTTTTTTTCAACGATTTCGTTGAATTCGTATTCTGCCAGAGATTTTTAAAAGACACGCAATTTTACCTGGGGTGAAAGGAAGTTTTTATTTTTTATTTTTGTATTTGAAACCTCTGATGAAAGCACATATTGTGCGAAAACATAATTAAAATTCCAGTCGCATGTTTTAATTTAGACATAGGTAGGTCAGGGAGACTTCGCGAACATTTTTTTAACCCGATTAGTGTACGGTTCTTTTTTGCACCCTGAAAGTCTATCATCGGGTCGAATCGCCTCAACGTTAAAAAAAAAAGAAGAAAATATCATCCTAAAAATCTGAAAAAATTCATGGACGAAGCTCAGAGTTTCTACTTTACGATGTAATTTCGAAACATAAAGTTTCCGGAATTATTCGTTATAAAAAAAAATAAACAAATAAATTGCGGGGAACTTTAATACTTGGTCCGGGTCAAATCGACCCCACGATCGGGTAAAAATCGTATAAAATTCGTATAAAATTCGTTCTAATCCTGGACAAGGAACCTTGAGAGATAAAAAATCGTCGGAGGGTAAGAGAGGATATCGAGAGAGCCCGGTATAAATATTCCGAGCGCAAAGAATGACGAAGTCACGTGCCACGCGGCTGGGTGCCGATGGCCGCGCGGGCGATCACGTGTGGCTCCGGGATATTGGCGTTGGCGCACCGATACGACCGCGTGCGAATATAATCGCGACGTCGGTGAGTCTCTTACCCAGCCACGACGCGGCTCTGTTCTTTCGCACATCGTGGACGCACATGAACATGAACAGACCCGGCGTGGAACATGCGCAGACGAGAATTGCGACGAGCCGGGATATCGGAACGACACGGTTGACGTAGCCGTGCGATTGGGAAAGTGGGGCGAACTGCGATTATACATGGGGCGAAACGCGCCGAATCGCCTGATTGAAATTGCCCTTCTATCCTCCGATGTAGTCGATAATTTTTTTTAGTATCTTTTGCATACTACGACGTCACTCATTTTTTAAAATCTTTTTTCAACCCCACCACACCTTTTTTTCGAGAAGTAACTGCTGTTGTGCTAATTTTGAATCGAATGAAATTTTTTCCCCACCTACTTTATCGAAATTGCGAATTTTTGTTTCATAAACGTGAAATGGCGCTCGTCTACCTAGTATATATTTTTTTTTATTTTGGAAAAATTCGAGTTTTTTTTGTTTCAATCTATGATGGTTTCTTATTTTGGAAAAAAAGGGGAAAATAAATATATTCGATGAAAAATCGATTTTGTGGTTATTTTTTATGGACAATCAATTTTTTAATTATTTTCTATTCTATTTACTATTTTTTATGTAGAAAATAATCGAAAAATTGATCTTTTGCAAGATACGATACCATTTCCCTTTTTTTTCAAGATAAGAAACCATCATCATACATTAAAATTTCGAAAAAATTTGAATTTTTTCAAATAAAAAAAATATATATTACGAAGACGCCATTTCACTTTTATGAAAAAAACCCGGAATTTCGATAAAGTGTCTGATGAAGAAATGTCATCCAATTCGAAATTTCCGCAAGAGCCCTTGAAAAAAAGGGGCGGGAAGAGAAGGGCGCGTCGAAGAAAAACCTGAAAAAGCATCAGTGAGGTCCTAGGATCCAAAAGATTCTTTAAAAAAAATCATCGTCAACATCAGAGAATAGGAGGGTTTCAATCGAGCGATTCGGCGCGTTTCGCCCCGTATGTAGAAACAACGTCGGAGTGGGGCACCGGCGGGGCGATAGACCGCAGTCGGAGTGGGAGAAGACCGGAGACGGAGTGGGGGAACGTCGTGCGCGTTGCCGAGGAGGGGTAGACGACCTTCGCGGGGACGCACCGGTACTCTCACTCGGCCGGGTCCCGACGTTCTCAACAGAGGGCTGACACTCCGTAACCCCCACTTCTTCTCATTTATCAGCCTTATCAGGTCCGTTTTCATTACCAACTCACGAAATGAAAAAAATAAATGTTACATTTAGATTATTCCTCCACTCTTAATCTCAATATCCATATTCGGCGATTTTTAAGCATCTACTTCGGTGTCCTCGGACGTCATATTTAAAAACATTCGGAAAGTGATTGGTGCAGATTAGTGGTGATTAGCGATTTACGATTTTTGTAATTATTCATACTGTTTTGGTAAATTCATTCAATGTGTGTTTTTTTAAATATCTGACTATATTTCTCTGGATCGTAGCTAGCGCACGAAGTTATTTCAATGAGAAAGCATTTTTATTTTTTCACGAACCATTTGGCTTTCTCAGGGTGGAATCTTCGTTCACTACCTCCGATTTAGAAGAAGAAAATTCCAAGATTGAACATATGTATAATCAATGAATAATTAATACCAATCGATGTATTTAAAAAAACATTCTGCCACAAAGAATAACAACGTTTACAATATCCTTCATTTCGATTACCTATCATTATCATTTAATTCATAACCGACGACATATATCCATCCCACAAACACACACACACACACACACACACACACATGTGCGTGTATGCGATAGTTTCGATATATCATTGACGCTGTATCGACAAGTGGGAATGTCAACCAAGCGCGGAGAATTTTTCGTTCGTTCAACGACAAGGTTGGCAACGTAATAGGACCCGACAACCCCAGCCAATCAGATCTCAGGACGGGTCTACCAAATAACACAGCCTCGTTAACCATCGAGTTTCAGCCCACTGATCCCCGAGGTGGAGAAACGTGTTGAAAGCGAGCGAGGGGATTACGCGGTTCTGTTCCTCCCCTATCGCCGTCTCCCTCTCCAATACCGATTCAACCGACACGACCGTCGATACGCGAAAAGTAATATCAGGCAACACCGCAATGATCCCATCGTTCCGAAGGACATGATTATTCGTCGTTAAATTAATTGATGCCGATGATTATACAATGTATGCTTTGTAACAGCAAGGGTGAGAAGGGGCGGAGGGGAGGAAAAAGAGGGAGAGGAGTCGCTATTGAGGTATTCCAGCTG
Organism: Sussaba pulchella; assembly: GCA_963971145.1. Lineage (NCBI taxonomy): Eukaryota > Metazoa > Arthropoda > Insecta > Hymenoptera > Ichneumonidae > Sussaba > Sussaba pulchella. The sequence goes on along the minus strand of OZ020164.1, from coordinate 14,296,785 downwards.
GGGTAACGCGAAAAAGCAAAGGGGAGGGAATCCCGTCGATCGCTCGCGCGAAAGGGGAAAACGTGGGAAAGTATGGGAAAAGAGGGGGGGGGGGGAGAGTGGAGAACGCCGAGCTCGACCTTCGGAAAGTTTCGCGAGCCCGGCGACGGAATATCGTACGATCGTCGAGCTCGTTTCCTCGACATATTTCGGACGAATATAACACACACACACACACACACACACACACGTGTGTCACCGAATATAATGCGGGTGTAACTTCGAAACCTCGTGTACATCGCGCGATGTACGGATAAAACGTGCGAAGAAAGTTTCCTCATCATTCCCCACATCGACGTTTTACGAGAAAAAAAATAAAAATAAAAACGACGATGATTGCATCATTGCGTCTTGTCGCTGGGTTATGCGTCATGGCGTCGAACGTGCGTTACACATATATCGTCGTGTTTCGGCCTCGAACTTGTGCGATTGATAAATGTTGAAAGCTACGCGAGCAAAAACCACGTCGGTTTCGGCAACGTTTGTCACGCTCGGTTTGAAGAAGAACGGAGAAAAAAAAAAACGTGTTACTGATTCATCGCTTATCGCTGTAGCGAGTTTTGTATTTGCCAACGCATCGTCGGGGCTTTTGGTTCGTTACGAAACGACAGATTGAGAGAAACGCCGCCACATGGCGCCCGAAACTCCGACGAATTCGCGGAAAGATTGGAGTTATTTTTTATGTATTCATCGGAGATTATTCTCTGGATTGTTAGAGAAGAATTGCAAAATCTCCAGTTCTCAAGCTATCGTATTGGTTTCGACGTTTTGTCTTTGGGGATTGTAATATATATATTTTTTTTGAAGTACGCCTTTTTTTGATCGAGAAAGCGTATTGATTAAATTTTATCTTCCGTTGATATTTTAGTTACAATAAATTAATTAAAACTTAACGAACGTACAATGTTATTGAAATACTTCGAATTAAAATTCCGAAGGCACGTGCTAATTTTGCGATAGGTCGTAGAAACTTCGCAAAAAATTTTTCAAAATTTATTCGGAGCAAATCGAAGCGGGGGTGGTCGAAATTCGTCCAAACCCCGCATAAGAACCACCACAATATTTATACGAATATCCAAGAACCCTCGATTTCAATTAAGTTGCGTATGAAAAAAAAAAAAAACCCCCCACATCGAATGGTTAATGGCGACGAAATGTGAATGTTGACCTATCCCCGTTGCTTCGGCCTTGATCCAGCGTTCCTGGGGCGTCGCAAACGATAGTGAATTTCGATGAGGAAAAAAAACTGCGTAGACGAGTGAGCGGAGGGAAAGAAGCGACGTTGAAGAGCCTGCTAGGAGAAGGGGGGGGGGGGGGGGGGTGCTATGTATCGCCGAAAGAGACGAGCGCACGATAATTTAATGACGTTACATCCTGCTGTGACCCGAACTCCGTCCATATCTCATTTATAATTAACGAGAATATTCCAGTCATCCATTCCAAAAAAATTTCATGATATAACATTTTTAAAAAAATGTATAAAGTGCGCAACAAGATAAATGTTGACCCATCCTCGGTGTTCTGTCCTTGATCGAGCGATTTCTCGCGCGTTGAACGAGACTATGAAATCTCGATGAGGAAAAAAGTTAAGAGGACGAGCCGGGGGTGGGGCGAGAAGCAGGGGAATAAAGGGGGGGTGGGAGACACCGAAGAGCAGAACATCGGTCCGCGTGGAAGGAGCTGGCGCGTTTATTCAATCACGAGGAAGATACGTGATACAATGACGTGGCGATCGTCCCGTGCATGCCACACTTGCGCGCCATTGCTACAGCTCGAATCTGTCCGAATGCCAGACGCTCGGCAAAAAAAAAAGAAACGTCGGTTTTCCCAAATGGCTATAAAACCGCGGCAACGCGAACGTTAATGAAGAAAATGATATTCCCGTCCCCAAGACCGATTCCAAACCCCGCGAAAACGCAAGCGCGCGTTGACCAACGTCCGACGCAAGAGTCAACGTTGTGCGATGATAACATGAAAAACGTTGAGGAAGGTCATAAAACGTTGTCGCGAACGATCGTTTATTGATGCGCGCAGGCGCCGCCGTGGCAGCACCGGTCTCGAGCGTGGTAACGAGCCACGCGGATCGCGACTACGCGATCTTGCACGCGTCACTCTATTCGTCCACGCTTGGAACACGATGGAAATACGATGGAAATTTTGCGATACGTCGATGTTGGCAGTCATTGACATCGTTGGAAAATACTATTTCTACGCCAGATGGCTCGTTAACGACGATTTATAATTCGCACATGGCTTATAAAATCTATATTTCGGGGATATTTATGTTCGTTACGGAAATTTCGGCACGAAATAGCCGTGAATGGCGGTGACCGGGGTCATTTGTCACAACTTTTGACGGGACTTCGGAGGTTTCGGCACGGAATGTAGGCGCGTGGGCAGCGTTGACCGGGGTTGCGTGTCAAAACTTTTTTTATGTCGTACGTTTGCATTTTTTTTCTTCATTGTTCGAACGTTGGATCAGCCGCGACCTTTGACACGTGGATGCAAATGGGTTGTTTTATCGATTGGGAGAGAAGTTTTGTGTATACGTTCGGTCGAGAAAGTTGGATTTGTGGGTGGAGATCGTAATTCACTGGTTTAAAACCCCGGAAGGTCGGACACCGGTGTTAAACCGTATTTTAAGAACTGGTCGACGGTTTAGGGACTCCTAGAAACGATGCAAAGACGTTCACGGGAGAGGTTAGAACGCAACTTCCAATCCCAAATTTCTCGTTCACGATCGAACCATTGGACAAAAGACGAAATCACAACCCTGTAGAATCGTTCGACGATGGGTGACGTTCTCGTCTTTCATCGAACAAAATCAACGGTGACCCAAGAATTTGGATTACAGTTTTCGTTACCGACCGAGCCTCGAACCATCGTCACGATTTTGCAGGAAATTACGGCGCTGCTGAATTCCATTGTTCTCCCAATGCAGTTACTTCGGTATTCTGCATTCGTCACGTGCAACACGATAATAAACTCTCGACCGAATCGAATCGAAGTTGCCATAACCATGTCCGTCGTACGGTTGCCGACGAGCGTTGAATAAAAATGAAAAAATCCTGAATTCTTAAATCGCGTCGATTCACAAACAACAATGGCGTTTATCTCACAAGATTATTCTACGGATTCGCAAAATTCGCCACGTTTCCATCTCAAATTCAGCGAATAACCGTTCGGGTTAAAACTCCGAGGGATCAATCTGGAGCGAGAAAATTTTATGGCAAGCCAATGAAGTTGGAATCCGAAAAATTGAATAGTAATTCGCGCAAAAACGGCATTGATGATAATTCAACGAGTCTCGTGGTACCCCCGTTCAGTCACAACATGCGATGAGAATGCGATGCGTACACCGTTGCTATCACCCACGCGGGGACTCGACGCGAGACTCCGCGCGAAGGTCACGTCTGTGGACTCCACGTTTGTATTTCAATCGCTACGTCGCGACGGTTACCGAGAACGGCGTTAACAACGACATCGTGCGTTATGTATTTATATATATATTAAGGTGGTTCTTATTCGGGTCATTATCGGATTTTGATTGCGCCGAGGTCTCAATCGATTCCAAGGAAAAGCAAGAATTTTGAGGTTGATTTGACCTTTCTAGTTTTAGATGTTAGTTAGCGCTGATACGAGAAGTTTGCTGGTTAAAATATATGAAATTTTTCGATTTTACGGTAATTATAGTGGAGGGGGGATTAATTATTCTAGGTTAAATTTAATACCGTATGGAAGTAACGGTTAGGAGCTCTTTTTTAAGGCGAGAGAGGTACATGTATGGGTAATTTGAATTATGATCAAATTGGATTATCATCCAATTTATTCGAATAATTTCATAACTAGAATATCTGAGTTGTCCTGGGACCCGATCTTCCTAAAATTTACGTAAAATACGCAACATAACCTTCTCAAACAACCACAATCGATGTAGGGCTCTGAGACTGGGCGATATTCTAGTTATTTCGAAATTATTTAAATAAATTTGATGATAATCGTCAGAGGAACGGTGTGGACCGTACAAGTGGCCTGAAATTACGATTTCATATATTTTTTTTGTTCGTAAAAGGAGGATTACAACCTATCAATTCTATACGGTATTAGATATTTCCCGGAATAATCAGTCACCCAGCAATATAAATACTAAAAATAAAAATACTGAAAAATAGAAAAATTGCATGTATTTTAAACGGAAAGATTTAGCTCGAAGCAGCGCGTAAGAAGATTTGGACTAGAAAAATCGAAGTAATAGTAAACTTTGAGTGGTTTTATTAAAAATCGTTTGACACTCCGGCGCAATCAAAATTTGAAAGTAACTCAAACAAAAACCCACCCTAATGTGTATTTTATACATATATATTCCCGCGCTATAGCCCGACGGCCTAAGAGCCGAGCCACGTGCTTGCCAGCCATGACGAAAGTTATACCTCCTACGTAACACCGGTAGCCGAGCTTCGGAGCGTTCTTGAAGCGACGAAATAACGCGTTTTAGAACGTGTGTGTGTGAGAAAGACAGAGTGAAAGAGAGAGAGAGAGACAGCGAGTCAGACATTTTGGAACAAAAAATACAGATGATAATAGTACATTATGAAACTCGTACGAATTTTTATGTCACAAGGTGCGTAAATGCGGTTTGACGCGACCGAAGTGAGCGTAAAACCGCACTTTTACGCGCAGCGTGTCATAAAATAATTGTTATTGTTTTCGTTTTGTAAAAACGATTTTTAAACTATTTATTTTGTCTTCCATTGTTGAATTTCTCGAATAATTTCATTTGGTTTTGTTTCATGTAGTCGGCGCGTGGCTTCGTTATCGTAGTATTTCCACTGTACGTTAAAAATCATGAAATCACGCTCTCGCGAGACACGAACGCCAAGACGAGCTCGACTCGACGCTCAACTTTCTCGACCGTGGAAGCCGCAAGCGCCGAACTCGATCCCGTACACGGAAATACGCGACCGTCCGCTAATACACATACGTATGGGGCATTCCAAGTGAAATCGAACACTCATTTCTCTCCCGTTATCCAATAATTGCATAATTTTTTTTTTTTGGGGCGTTTTTTTATTTGACTTTTAAATAGACCGAAATTTTGAGTCGCCATTTTCAACGATCAGTTTTTTTTGTAAATAAGAGACAACCGATGGGAGCTCCTCTTTGAAATTTTAACTGTTTTCTCTACAAATTCTGTGTTGTAAAGAGGTAATTTTTTTTTAACGTGGGAGCGAAATTCAGCTCGTCTGTATTTTTTTTTTATTACTTATATGCGTCAAAAAAATTCGCATACTTCGATAATTAAATTTTAGCTATTCAAGCTACTTTTGTAATAAAATAAAAGAAATGTTCCTCATTTAGTTGTAAAAATACGCAAAAAATCAGAAATTTTCAATAAATATTTCATCATTTTTTTACATAAAATAATATATATATATATAATATAATAAAATAATAAATATAATAATTAGTTGTTTTTTTTTTTAATTTTGCAGATATGACGGAAAAATACAAGCAAACCACCCACTTAGAATTAAAAAAGAACCAAAGAAAAAAATATACATGCAACCCATAATCCAAATACAATACAAATATTACATCATAATAATCTGCCAACTTGCGCCCGATAACTACTCAATTCCACTCGGAATGCCCCATACCTTCATCAGCGTATATCCACGTTATACATGCCCACTTTTTGTTGCGTTAGATAACCCCCCCCCCCCCCCCAGTAAGCTCAAAATATCTATCTTTAATTTTCTTCACGTGCAATCCTCGTTGCACATCCGACCCCGTCGATCGAACGAAAAAAAAATTTGTCCACGAGTGAAAAATGATTGTCGAACGTCAGGATGAACGTACGGAACGAAAGTCCGAATCCGCGAAGTCGGAAGCCAATGTGGCAAGAGTCTAAACCCGGTGCTGGCTCGGTTAGTGCGGTCGCCAATTGACATTTACCCGGTCGCATCGAGATATTCCCCGAGCTCGTACGCGAAAACCAAAACGTCTAAGTAGTAGGCTGGTTCTTAATCGGGTGATGTCAGAATTTCCATGGTTTCCGCCCACAAAAGTAATCAACATAAATTTAAAAAAAATTGGGCGCAATCGGGAGTTTGTCCGATAAGCTTAACTCCCGGCGCATTGCAATCGAATTTTATACGGAAAAATGCATGCATTTGGCATTTTGTTGGGGACATTTTTTATTACTTCAGAACTATACACGATAAAAATATGATCTCCTACAATTTTGTAGAAAATTTAATGCTCTACAAAAAAGATTTCTCGTAAAATTTTCGTGAATCTAATATTTGTTACGTGAAAATGGCTTTTCATAGATGGCTCGAAAAAGCTATTTTTTTGCGAATTACGTAATAAATATTGGATTCACGAAAATTATACAAGAGACCTTTTTTGTAGAACATCAAATTTCCTACAATACCCTTGAAGGAATTTTTTTTTATCGTGTATAGTTCTGAAGTAACAAAAAAATTTCTCCAACAAAATGCCAAATGCATGCATTTTCCCCTATAAAATTCTTTTTCTATTTGTGTTGATTACTTTTGTAGGCGGAAACCACGGAAATTCCGACACCAACCAATTAAGAACCACCCTAATAAGTAGAGATGGTAGCTATCTCACTTTCGTCGATCCGCTTTTTCCCAGTCAGGTTTCGTCCAAGTTTCGGTCCATCACGACTTGACTTTTCCGTCGCGAGATGGAGCGAGATCACGTGACGCTCGAATTATCTCGAGCATCGACGAAGCTCGGGCGACCACCGAGATTATTCGAGCGTCACGTGATCGCTCAATCTCGCGACGAAAAGTCAGATGGTGATGAAACCCGACTGGGAAAAGGCGAATCGGCGAAAGTCAGATGGCTACCATCCCTATAAGTATAATCCCTATAAGTATAGGGAATATTCGAGAGTAGGCGAATGAAACCGATCCGACGATTGGGACGACTCGGACGGCCATTAAAAGCCGCCACTATTGTGTACATGTGTCAACTAACGACGTCACTGCGAATCCCAAACTTTTCTTTTGAAAAAAAATAAAAATAAAAATAAAAATAAAAATAAAAATAAAAATAAAAATAAAAATAAAAATAAAAATAAAAATAAAAATAAAAATAAAAATAAAAATAAAAATAAAAATAAAAATAAAAATAAAAATAAAAATAAAAATAAAAATAAAAATAAAAATAAAAATAAAAATAAAAATAAAAATAAAAATAAAAATAAAAATAAAAATAAAAATAAAAGATGATAAAAAGTTCGGTAACTCGGAAAATCTCATTAGTAAGCTTCGGAGTGTTGGTAACGCGATGATAGCGCGAACTTTATCTACATGCGCTCGTGCATCGCGTTGACTAATTAGCCGAGCGACTGGCTCACGCATTCGCAATTAATTTGAAACTTCTCGCTCTCCCAATTCTGAGCTGTTCGACCTTTTCGACATTCGCGATTTTGGGGATACAAATTTCACCGGCACGGGATTATCCGAAACTTACGAATTTTCGTGCTCAAAGCGAATTAAGAAAGTGAAAAAAAAAACGTTGCTCTAGGGAAAATAATTTTTTATTCGCGCGACGACGTCGATGTTTCGAAACGGCGGTGAAAAAAAAAAAAAAGAAATCAATGTCGTTCGAATGTTTCGCAGGTTGAAAATCGATTGACTGATTGTCGTGGCGTCGGGGAAACGGTTTGCGTTGGGCGGACGAGAGAGGAAAGACACGTCGATTGCCGGGTTATACAATTGTCGCTCAATAACGCGAAGCTAACTTTGTTTCAATGGAACGACAGCCAATTGCAACTTGGCTTTCAACGTTTGCCTGTCAAGGTAGCGAAATTGCCGGAGTGATTTCATATCGATGTTGCTGATTAATTCTCGAACGGTTTTTTTTGTTACGCTTCATAATTGCTTCTATTTTTAATCGTGTCAATAATAATAATAGTAATAATAATTATAACGTGCAAAATATTAACCGAATTGAAGAAGCAAAATATTATTATTGATAATAATAATAATAATGATAATAATAATAAAAATAATAATAATAATAATAATAATAATAATAATAATAATAATAATAATAATAATAATAATAATAATAATAATAATAATAATAATAATAATAATAATAATAATAATAAAAATAATAATAATAATAATAATAATAATAATAATAATAATAATAATAATAATAATAATAATAATAATAATAATAATAATAATAATAATATTGACTAAATTGAAGACGCAAAAAATTATTATTGATAATATTGATAATAATAATGACGTAAGAAAAACGAAAAATAATAATATTAAAAATAATAATATTGATACTACTAAGACCAAATTGAAGAAGGAAAATATGATTATTTTCCAATAATAATACGAATAATAATACTAATGAAAGAACAACGTAAAAAAGGCAACAAGGATCTCAGGAAAATTCCGGGACCGATGATGTCCTCGGCTTCAAACGCAATTATGAATACCGTCCGTCTCGTCGTTTGGCGGCCTTCGATGCCGCGGAAGCGAGAAAAAATTACGATCGTGAAAAAAGTCTACAACCTTCTGGCGATCAATACGAACACGCATTTTTTCCAATTTTTTTCTCTCTCGCCATCCAATCGGCCGCATGGCGACGTTTTATTTTTATATGTTTTCGCGCTCTTTGTTTGCGCTTTACGATAGATGCGTTATTTCCGTACCTGTATGTGCCTTATTGCCGCGTGAAGAATCGAAAGGTTTGACGACTTCTTCTCGTCCTGCGCGGGCAATTGTTTCTTCAACATTTCGAAACATTCCTTCAGATGGGCTCGACGATTTTTCTCGAGCTTGTTGTGAACCTCCCGCGTTCCCGAACGTATAACGCAAGGCCTGCGAAAGAACGAACGAAATTTGGATAATCAACATCGATCGAATATTGAATTTGCGTACGAAAAATAATTTTAAAAAGATTTTCCACTATCTTCGATCTTTATTTATTCAAATAAGTTCGGGGAATGCCAACGAAAAAACTGCGGAAAGATCAATTAATCTAATAATTATTCGAATATTAGAGAAAATTGTTTTTCTTAGCTCTCGACCTTCACTCGTGTAAATTAATAATAAATAAATAAATAGTTTCGGAAATCTTGAGTATATTTTTTTTCCGAATAGACGAACTAAAAAATTTCACAAACGATCGATTATTTTAACCCTTCGCGGCCACCCGGTTAAAATGACCCCAACCGAAAATATATCATATATTTTATTATAGAATATAATTTATAAAAATATATTAAAAATTGCCAGAGTTATGATTTTTTTTTTAAAGTAAAAAATGGTTTTTTCCTCACATTGCCTACTTGCGGATTTTTTTTCGCCATTTTGAAAATTAGATAAAATTTTTTTACCATGATATTCTTATTCTCAAAGGTTCAAACTACTATCCTGAATTTTTATGAGTCGTTCGGCACGATACTGGCAACGCGACAATCGTTCAAACATTGCTGGGGTCATTGCGACCCCACGCGACCGGCGCGTTATTTCCAGAACGTTTGACCTCGTAAGGTTAAAGAAGTAATTTTGCGATGTCTCACCCATTCCGATGTTTTTTATTGTCGTGATTTTGATCCAAATCGACTACGAGTGTTCCTCCCCCTCCTCCTCCACCTCCGCCGCTCTGGCTGTGATTCGAGTTGTGATTATCGATGTAATGATTGTGCGTGATATTGTTGTGATTGTTGTGATGGTGACTGGACTGTTGCTGCTGTTGCTGCTGTTGTTGCTGGTGCAACTGTTGCTGTTGCTGCTGTTGCTGATGTTGCTGTTGCTGCTGCTGCTGTTGATGGTGATGTTGGGTCGTTGCGTGATGTAGATTTTGGTGAATCGTGAGACCGGTCGTACCCGATACCGGCGGAGTCCCTCTTGAACTCGTTATCACCGGGCTGCCGCGCGATCCGAACGAGTGATTGCCGTTTGTCCTGGTTATATCCAGGGGATCCTCTTCTGCAACATACCCAACGAATATACATCGTTATTACACATTGGAATACTCAAAAGTCTCACGACGTATTTTTTTTTCGAGAGTTTTTCACCCACCGACAGTTTTACGACTTTTTTTTACATTGATTCGAAGAATGTACATTTTTTCCAAGACTGTTTATAGTTTATGCCTTTAAAAAAAAGATTTTACTCCAAAGAAATCTTTTTGCGTTAGAAGAAAACTTTTTTCTTTGGAAAAAAACTTTTTTTTCGGGATCGAAAAAATTTACGAGCACAAAAAAATGATATTATCGGAACGCATTTATTCTGGATTTTCGAAAGAAAAATTGCTATGGAATGCTAGGGAATAAAGTAGTGAAAAAATACATAAATTTAGATCTGAAGATTATAATAAAAGCAAAAAGATTCTGTGAAGAAGATAAATAAAAAACATTACATTCTTCTCGAGTAGTCGGCGACTGGGATATGAAATTTCAAAAATGTTCTTCCTGTATAAAATCGATCAACGAACAACAACCGCTTCATTGCAGCAATCGACCAATCAACGACTAATAAAACCATCAACCACGAATGTCCCTAAAATGTTATCGCCAAATTTATTTTCAATAAAAATCGAAATTCTCATGACGCGAAATATTTATTTAAAAATAATGAAATAAATCAACACCAATTGCAGACGATTTTTTTTGACAAAAGTGGATTCAATTCATGAAATTTCACGAGTTTCGCGGAGACGAAGAATGTTGCATAGCATTCGAGCAAACGTTTGTGAATAAACGTACGAGTGTGTGTGGAACGAGTAATTCGGTTCAAGTTTCGAATACGTCGACCGGGAGAAGAGTCTTTAGCAGCAACGACGACGACGACGACGACGATTCCCGACATTCCAACGGGACGCGCACCGGCTACGCACACGGGCGCATCAATGCGCACACGAGCGCATCAATGCGCACACAGCAGCACGCGTTCATTCTATTCTACACGGCTGAACCTGAATGACCGTGGATTCGCGTGCACTAATATTAGCGTGCGAGTTTCTCAATTCTCGTCGCAGCTGCAGTTACGTTCATCATGCTGCCCACGGAACGTCGTTTCGTTCTCTTTAAACCCCAATAAATAAAAACGAAATACAAATAAAGTCTCATTATTGTGACAGCCTGTCAAATTCACGTGCATTCACAAGTCTTTTAATTGAATCCGACAATACGCTATGAGCAAAATTCTACGAATTTAGCGTACCGAAAAATAGTAATAATGATTTATATAATTATTATAAGAAAAATTACTGACATGTCTCTCATACATTTTATTGGAAATGTGTTGACTGCTAAATGATGATGATGATGATGATGATGATAATAATAATAATAGTAATTTTCAACAATATATAATAATTGATAATAATATATATATATTTTTATCAATAATTTTTTTAATTTCAAATTATTTTTTTTTTTGATGATAAGAATAATTTTTCATTCTATACTGTTCTATTGTTGCAATATTTGAAATGAAAATGAAGTCCCATCAATCAAATAAATATTGTTTCAAAATAAACGTGTCTCCTTCGAGAACCCTATGAGCTCCCCTATATACTCTTCGTGTATAAAACTAGAACCTTAAAAATGCAGAAACGAATTACAGGCCCATGGGCTTCTTATCGCGAAAAAAAATCCGGTAGGGCGTTTCGCGAACGTCTGATACGGTCGGTATACCGGGTACGGTAGACGAGTGGAATTAACCCGAAGCATCGGAAGCACGTGATACGCGCGGTAGCCGCGGAGTTCGAAGCTGAAGTGGGTTCAGCCATTTTTCTCGTTTCTCTTTCTCCGTCCTCCTTCCTCTCTCTCTCTCTCTCTCTCTCTCGCTTTGTTCCCTCTCCCTCTCTCTCTCTCTCGCACAAAAGTCACAATGTGTGTACGCATGTGTCTATGTGCGCGTGTGCGCAAGTTGCTACGACCACCGCCGTTGCGGTTGACGTTGATCATGGAACACCAACGTGCCCCGGTCTGGTACGTGCAACATTTTCTTCTTGCGCTCACAGCGCGCTATAAATTAACGCGCGAGCACGCGTACGAGAGAGCGAGAATGAGGCGCGCGCACTACCGAGGTAACTCATTCATGTACCCGAGAGTTGGCAATCTCGGTGGCGCATTGCTAGCTACGGCGGAGCTTCCTAAATCTATTCTCGGCTCAAAGGCTCCGGTGAACGAGGGAACATCACCGAGTTGAGGGAAAAGAGAACAGGAGCGATGGAAGAAGGAGGAAGCGCAGGAACGGGGTCGGGAGATAATGAAGATCTGAGACTAAAGAGATGAACGAAGAGAGCAGAGCGATTTTTTGTGAAGCACGGAAGACATTCGGATAGTTCTCGGTCTTATCAAAAAATAATTATTAGGGGTATTTTCGATCGTGGTTTTAGTAGGATTTTGAAAAAATTGTACCGGAGTATTTCGGTGAAAAGTTCGTGGGATTGTAATTTGTTTTTGAATTTTTGAGGGTCTTATATTGTACCTAGATAGAAGGCCATGGGCTTTTCAATTTTTTATTTGATTGATGTGGGGGTATTTTTCTTTCAAAGGGTAGTATGAAATTAAATATGATTCTTATTGTGTTATAAAATTCACAATATATGAGAGAAATAAGATACGAATAATAATTGCGAGAAGAGAATTATTTGTATTAGTAATTTTCATTTGGAAGCAATCGAAAGAGCAGCTGAGTTAATTTTGGGAGAAGTGTTGTTGCCCTCAAATAAAGACTGATGAGTTACCACTTTAAGAATAAAATCAAAATATAGACCCAGATGGGCTGGTATTCGGCTGGGGGCGGCTGGGGCTCTTATCGGTAGGAAAACGGTTTTTTTTGTAAAATTTTTGTTCTTCGTTGACTAAATATTTTTAAAAATTGTATCTTTTGTATAATATTGGAGAATTTGGTTTACATTTGATTATTTTGGAGCCTCAAACAAGTTTTGTTTGTTCAGTTCTAGCTTCGCGTGTACGACGCACGATTGCCACTGATCGAAATGATTGTAAAAACAAAATAAATGAAAAAAAAAAATGAGTTGCAGCAATATAGATAGCTCTTCGTCGTAAATATATCCGGGAAGCTCGAAAAACCGTCTTCGAGACAGTCCAGAATTCACGACTTCGTTGAAATACCGCGTTTCAGCGTTTCGTCGCGTGTGAAACGGTGTTCTCAAGGCCTCGAACGAGCATTAAAAAGAAGTCTTATCGTCCCGCGATAATTATTTACGTTCGTTTCCTCCACGTCACCTTTCGCCCAAGGTTTTCTATTTTTTTATTTTTCTTTATTCTTATTTTTATCTTTTGTTTTTCGTTGGACAGTTAAATCTCGTCGGATGGCTAACGACCAATTCCTGACATTTAAAAAATTCATCCGAAGAAAAAAAAATGAACTTCTCAACGTCTGCCTAGTCGAATAACGAATCGCGTGCGAGTTAGACGCCAAGAAAAACTGCGATGCGTGCAAATGCGGGAAGCGCTTGTGGGCGGAGGCTCCGGAAGGTTGAGAACCGCGGCCGGTGCTCGATTACCCACCGGAGGTCGGTGACACAGTGAGGTAAAAGTACACAGTCGCACAAAAATCCTTATACACTATTCAACGAATTAGAATTGCGCTAGTCGAAGCATCGACACCTCCAAGGTCTCCGAATAATTTCATAATTTTATAGCCCGATATCGTTATCCGCTCAACAAACGTAAAATCCACAGCAAAAAAAAGAATTCTCGATATAAGCGGTACCGCTTATAGTGAAAAAATTATATATAGTCAATATATTCATATAGATATTCATATAGATTCATCTACATATTGAATTTGGCATGTATAGACTATATAAAAACTATGTTTAGTCTGTATACAGAATTTATATAATTTTGTGGATATATTATTATATTATATTAAAGAGATATAATATAATATACCGCAGCATATAATATAATAATATATATATTATTATTATTATTATTATTGATAATAATAATATTAATTATATATTATTAATAATAATAATATTAATAATATTAATTATATATTATTATTATAAATTATATATAATTATTAATATTATTATTATATATTACGATTATTTTTGGAATCATCACGTTGGCTTTTCGATTTTATTTGATTGAACATACATCGACTATCCATAATCTATATATACTCAATTCCATACGTAGTCAATACATAGACTATACATTATTTTTTTACTCCGTACACATAGACTACGAACAAACTATATACGCCCAATTCCACAAATAGTAACTATATAAACTACATAATTTTTTTCCATGGCGTACGAAAAACAACACTACAATAATCATGCATTAATCGGATTAATACAACAAACAGAATGCGCTGGGCGAAATCTGGGTGTGTGTGTGTGTGTATGTGTGTGACGGAAGGCAAATCGGTTCGGTCGATGAGCGTCGTCACGAGCCGACCCGGTGGCCCCGCGGGGAGCCGCGGTCCGGGTCGGTCCGTGGTTACGGCGAGCAATGGAGTGTACCTGCAGGGGCAACACGTGGTCGTGGAGGACGTCGGCCGCGGGGCGGAGGGGGAGGGGGGCGGAGACGAGGACCGCAGCAGCCGAGCGAGCCCCGATGGTCGAGCGGGGGCGGACGCCTGACGGGAGAGGGGAAGGGTGTCGGGACGAAGAGACAGCGAGAAATCCGCAGCGGGGAAAAGGGAAACCTCGCAGACGGCCACGTGACTGCGGCCGGTCACGCTGTGCTTCGCTCAATCCGCGATAGCTGGATCGTCGAGGAAAAAGTAGGAGGTTGGAGGAGGGCGAAGAAGGGGAAGTAGCGAGTGAACCGGTTGGTACAGACACGCGCAATGCCAATCCCGAGACGAGGACCGTTGAGTGACAGCGGGGTGAAGAGAAGCCGAGCAAACCCGAGCCGTTGTAAGTCGGCCAATGGCCGAACGACGTTTCGAACGTTGCCAAAAAAATAAAATCCCTCACAGATGATACACGTTTCACGGATTTTTATTTGTCTCGTTTTCTCGGTTTTCCCGTTTCCGAGGCGCAGATTGCGGGAAAATATGGTAATCGAGGGGATTTGGAGGAGGAGGAGGAGGTTTCTCAGCCGCGGGGATGTCTGCGGTTGCGCGGCTGTTTTAAACCCAACAGCAGGTGGCAACGCGAGCGTAGGAGAGATGAAAAAAAAAAAATTACAGTTAGAGACGATCGGGGAGGGGACGGTGAGACGTTCAAGGCCGTGGTTGGGTGTGCGAGATTCGGAAATTCGAGAGAATATTTCTCGGAATCGTTGTCCGGGATTGGAGGAGTGGGGGTAGACACGGGAGTAGTTATAAAAAGAATGTTGTCGTGGGGCAGTTAGGCTTTTGCGATGGATTCGGGGCTATGAGAGTCGCGGGATGGGTCAGGGTGGATTATTGTGTTGTTTTCATTGGGGAAAAAACTTGGGGGAGGTAATTCGGAGATGATGGGAGGGAGGAATTAAAACGAACTGACGAATGGTTGGGGATTTGCGATTGGCGCGATTTTTGGTTTGACTTTTTTATGGTGACGTTGAAACTTTGTCGCATCTCTGTACGTAATTATGTTGGGGGTGTCCGTTAATATGGGTCTTTTGGATTGGATTTTGGATTTGTAATAGGTCCGACCTCGAGTACGAATTAAGATATTATATAAATTAAAAATCTGGGTGAAATCGGAGGGCTGTACGACATTATTGAGGAATGCCACCGAGCAATTGGAATTTCCTATCCGAATAATATTACGTTTTTCGTTTAAATTTCGTTTAGAAGGGTTTTTTTTCGGTTTAAAATTAGTATATCTCATTAATGGATCACGTGGTTATATTTTATTATATTTTATACGTTATATTATATTTTTCAAAATTATTATTTTAGTATTGAAGATTTAAAATCATCGTGTTATCTTTTAGACCTAACGTGTTTTTTGGCACCTTCACTCCGCAACGAGGATCATATACGTTCCAGCGCCTTGAAAAGTACTCTAAACTGCTCTCAAAAATTTCAAAAAATTCATGAAATCTCATAAACTATCCTAGTTTTAGAATCAATCGTCATATTGCTAAAGAAATCATTCGTTCAATCAATATAATCGTATAAACGAATGAGAATGTGAAGAACGCACCAATAGGGTGGGGTCACCGGTGACCCCCGTTGCGAATTGAGGGACAAGGAACACCCCGATATACGTATATAGCGTCTGGTTTTCGTCGGCAGGGAATCCTCGTGGGATTGGCGACGCGAAGGCTTCTAAATTTGCAGACCAGTTACCAACTTGCTAACTCCAACACCGCGTTAATTCACATAGTAGCCGAAGGAGGCGTTGGAATGAGTCGTAGAGTGTTTTACTCGGTTACAGAAGGAATTTGCTTCTTTCGAGTGCGGAGAACGGAAGCCGTTGAATTCAGCCATTCAGTTGTCGACCGGAGTTCTCCATTTCTCCATCCGTCTCTCTCCCTTTCTTTCTCTCTTTCTCCTTCTCAAGATTCTTCCCTTGAAGCTTGAAAATCTCGACGCCAACCCGCGTAATCCGCGATCGCGACCGTTACTCGCCGACTTTTCATTCGACATCACGAATTTTTTTAACCCTTCACCGACACTCTACTGAATAATATGATCTTGCATTGGGTAGGATAGATTGGGTAGATCCAGTCGGTTTTCAAAAAACGATTGTGATCAAACTATCCGTCCGAAGTGATTAAAAAAATTACAGATCATACTCCGAACATTCTCGATGATGTACGAAAAATTTATTTGTAAGAAACAAAATGGCAACGTTCTTGAAAAAATTCATAAAGAGATAAAAACGTTAACAAAAAACCGCCGGTTGATGGTTGATCGACGGGTGGATTCCACCCAGTGTGACGTTGAAGGTTCATTCGTTTTCGTCAGTTTTCTCCAAATTTGGATTTCCAAAAAGAAACCGAAGAAGATAAATTGTGTGTCTTGCAGCGATGCTCGTTCAGATTCGATAGGGGAGGCTTGAGGACAGGGGAAGGGGATCCGACGACTGTACGGAGAGGAAGAAACCGCGGCGTGGCTCGTACGCGATAGCCCAGAGCGCGAGGGAAAAGAGGGGGGGGGAGGAGAATCGGCAAACGAAAACCGCGAGCGACGGGCAAAGCCCTGACCTAAAAATAGCGACCTCCGAGCGAATTTTGGCCTCCACAAAAAGAAACGGAAAAAAAAACGCACGGAGAAAAAAAAAACGTAACTCAGCGAGAGTCTCCTCCACTCGTAGTCGCGCGTTATTCTGTTACCTGAACTTCGTAACTTCGAAACTTCACGCTAATTCCCCCAATTAATTATCTCGTCAATTTTTATCCTCACCGAAGACTTCTTTTTTCTTCCTCCGTCCATTTTTATCCGAGAAATTTGCGAATGAAGGAGATTCGACAGAATTAAATATATTTTTCTCGTTGCGAAATTTTTTTTTTTTTCCTTCTTTCGAATCGAAGAAAAGATGAAAAAAGAGTTCTTTATTGCGCACCTGTGTCATCAATCGGTTATCACGGCGCTCGTTGCGAATCGCCCGAGCGTTGTTAGATATGATAATTTCGAAGTCGCGAGATATTTCGTAAGTAAACGTTCGCCGTAATCGATACTTTGTTCGCTCGATGGCGTTGATGAAGCGGTTTCGTAACGACAAAATTCTTCCTTTTTTTTTCTTTATTTTTTTTTTTTTTTGCATCGCCGAGACGCTCGCAACACGGCATTGAAAAGATTTCGTGTGAATTAATTGGAAATGTTTTACAACCGGCGATTCTTTGCATAGCGATAAGAGCGTCTCGTTCGAGCGGGAACTACGTGTATATATGGATCTTCAAAAAGAGAAAAAAAAATACCAGCGTCGCGTAGAAAATTTTCGGTACCGAAATCGAATTTATCGAAATTCCGTACGATCGTGACGCAACCGATATATCCATCTTCCAACGATTGTACAGAAAACCGTTTCCACAATAGCCCCAAACGTTCGAACTCCGCGTTATCGTGGCCGCGCATGCGCCGTTGCGCGTTGCGCTAACTGGGCCGCCAAAGACGAAAATAGCGAGACCGCGTGAAACAAACGTCGAAATTCGGGAGAAAAAAAAATCCGACACCGATGAAAAAAAGAAAGTGAAGCAAGGGAGGAAATTAATCAACGTTCGTCCTTCATCCATTGCTCTGAGAAATGACAAACTTTTCGTTGCTTTTTATTGAATCGAAGAGGAAATGGAGAGGGAACGAAAGAAATAAAATTTGAGCTACGAAGACCAGAAGATGGTCTCTTGGGGGAAGTGTCGCGAAGGCGTTCGATATTTTATTATATTTTTTCTTTTTTTTTTTGTACCGAAGGACAACCTGAGAGAAAAAGAAAGAGAGAGAGAGAGAGAGAGATCCGAGCCGATACGGTAAAATGCCGAACGAGGCAAAACTTGAGCGCCGCTGGGGCGAGACATTGTGTTTACCGCATGCAAATTTAATCGAGAAGCGTTCGGCCCCCCCTCTCTCCTCCTCGTCCTCCCGCGCACCCGCGCGTCTCCATCGATTTCGAATATCTCGTGACTGACAGCCGCGAAAGCGCGTCCAATGGTATATTACACTCGCTAGACATCCTCTCGTGATGGAACGTAAGACGTGTACCCGCCGCTAACGGACACTCATAAATATATGTATTTTATTGATGTTATCATTATCGTCATTATCATTATTATTTACGTCCTCGTGCGCTCGAATACGCGCTTGGGCGTCGATGAGAACAATGATAATAATAATAATTATGATTATTATTATTATACAATAATTAATATTATAATTATGATTATTATTATTATTATACAATAATTAATATTATAATTATGATTATTATTATTATTATACAATAATTAATATTATAATAAATGAAAAATAATAATATATTATTATTATTATTATTATTATTATTATTATTATTCGATGCGATCTTGACGAATTCGGTCAATATCGTTGTCGCCTGCACGAATCGAAGATTTCGTTATATCTATTTTTGGATTAGTAATTTTTTTATTCATTTTACAAATTTTGGGAGTTGAGATGTTTGAAAAAAAGTTCTTCTCAAGATCTCGGAAAATTGGAAGTAATTTATTCCTCTCCGCACGCCTAATGCAATAGAAAATTTCCTGCCAATTGCGAATTACCGAAAAATTACATGAAAAAAGTAGCATTGTCCATTTTGTCTTTCCTTTATCGAAATAATTTGTGCGACAATCAGTGAACTTCTTTGGAGTTTTGTCGAAACATTTATGGCTACGTTAATTCCATCGGAAGCATACTCGGATTCGATATATTTTTACACAAAAAGATTATTACGATAAAACGAAAAAATAAAATCGTGTACGTATAAACAGCCAAGGACAACGAACCCTTCGCCATTGGCTCACGGCCGAACGATGCTCGAAGCCCAATTATCGTCACGAAACACGATTTTCGCATCGCCAAGATAAAAAGTAAAAAAAAAAAGATGAAAAAATAAAAAAATCATCGCATAAAATCAATTTACGATCAATAATCGATTTCTCCGAGATTCGAATAATCGTTGGATCGTTTGTAATTCGCTCATTCGCCAACCCGAAGATCGTTATGGATCAATCCGGAAAATCCCCACGTATGTATGTTAACGCGCGGGAAAAAAAAATGTTTGAAACAAATCGTTCGGCCGAAAGACATCGGCGGCGGCTCTCGTTTAAGCATCGAATAGAAATCTCGCGGAACCTTCGGAATTATCTTGGTTAGTCGCCAAGCGGAATAGCGTTAAAATTAGACGCCACGGGAGAACGACCGTGCTCGTGAAAGGACGGTATTCGTGCGGGGCTACACGTAATTTATCTTTCCCAGCCAATTACCGTGCATCGATAACGACTCTCCGGCCATTTCCGGTGGTCTTACGAATTTCCGTACGAAAAAAATCTTTAAAAAAATAATTAGAACGATAAAATTCCCTTTATTTTTCGTTTCAAAGATTTTATGAAGACTCAACATTATTTTCGATCATGCAACTGTGTATGAGTCGCAGATTGATCGATTTAATTGAATTATTAATATAGTCTCGCAATATTTGCGAAAATTTTCAGCCGAATCGGCAATGATCGTCGGTTTATATATTCGTTGGCTGAATAAGCCCGCGAGTTCCCTCCGACTCGGGACTTTCCTAACGATATACCGGGGTTTATCACTTGAATTCATTACAATATGCACGTGGCGCGGTGGCGGCTGGTCGTTAAAACTCTCGCGCTCCAATCGTTCGACGACAGCTGTAAATCGCGACCGAGCGTATTTCCAATTTCGAGAGTCGGAATTGGGACGTTCGGCCGTTTGAGTAGACGACCGTCGGTGTGATCGAGAATTTTATCGAAATTTTCAATTTTATTTTCTAATTAATTGACTTCAATTCATTCGATTGATCGAACTTTATTTAATTCATTTAATTTGAGTTATTTTAATTAGTTGGAGCAGCAGTAAATGTGTTCAGTGGCAATAAGTTACAATAGTTTACATTATTACTTTTTTCTCTCTTAGAAAAATTATTATTATTATTTTCATTATTTTTATCATTTTTATTATTATTATTATTATTATTATTATTAATTTTACCTTCCGTAAGCTTTGTACAAATAGACATAAATTGCAATCTGTATTGTCAATGAACCATCGATCGAGATACTTCTGCCTGTATTTTATTAATATTTTTAAATTTTTATTTTAATTTATTTTATTTATTTCACAAAAATCTTCAAATCTTAGATAATATTTATTGAATTTAGAGAAGTCGACGTGCCATGATTTTTTGACTCCTCCCATGTCAGCCGCGATCCATCGATGACGTCATCTCACTAGCACCGATCGTGGCCGTTTGATCGATACGGGTACAACGGCCTTGAGACTGACTATGAGTATATTACGGCGAGAGCGAGTACGTCGGGGCCACGGGCGGTTACAGTGCATCGCCTTATGGCGTCCGGCAAGGGAGTGCGTCGATCGGTGGTCACGAAACCACCCGAAAAAATACGGAAATCGGTGTAAACCGATCTACGAAGAAAATCGCGAATCATCTGGCGAGAGAGAGAGAGAAAAAAAACAACGATTGCCGGCGATAAAATCGAAATATCCCTTTTTTCGATCGGGCAAACTTCGTCGTAATTGTCAAAAGTTAGGCGTGGTCAGTGTTCGGCTTCGGTGTTGAGAGCTCGTGCGCACACGCGCGGGATTCTCATACTCGCGGATTTTTACGCAACGTGTGCGAGCAAGCTGGCCGCGGACGGAGATGGAAGATGGTGTAACCCCGTTTTTGACTCGATCGTGAGGACAGTAACATAGCAAAACAATCGGCAGAGCCGATATCGGAGTTACGCATGCGTGCGGATAGAAGTTTCGAAGATTAAATGATCCGACGGGTCGATAAATCGAATTAAAATGCTCCTGAATTGAATCAGAAATCGACCAGAGAAATAGAAGTTGCAATAAAACTTTGATAAACTTATTAATGAAAAAGAAGAGTAATTAAATTAAAAAACTCATCTTTAAGAAAATTAGTCTATAACCCTCGTGATATTAAAAATAATCATAATTAATCATCGAAAATAGAAAAAGTTGTTTCAATTTTTTGTAAATAAATAAAATCTTCGAATTAAAAAAATGAATACCGCAAAATTAAGTCTCATCCCCCCTTCTGGCCATTCAGTCCGCTTATCGTTAAACCCGTCCCTGTCCGCACCCAACGCGTTATCAAAGCGAGACGCGTGTTTCGTAAAACTAAACAACCAAAAATCCGTCGGATTTCGTTTGCGGAGTCTACAATCTCGAGAATCAAAAGCGTAACCGTCCTATGCGTATGTTCGACTCACACGGCTCTCGTGTGTTGCTTACGACCGACGCGACGTAATTAAACGTGCATACAATGGTCGAGCACACGCGGACGCACAAGCACGCGCGCAGCAGACAGACGGAGAGACGGATGGACAGAAACACACGGACGGACGGTGAGACGACTCGAATAGTGTTTTGTCGTGCATACTAAATCGGCAATTAGCACTCGCTCAGACGTAGTATCAACCAGTGGCCCGCGAGCCAACATGTTCTAGAGATTACACCTATCGTTGCTTCAAAATTTACTCTGCTTACGATTTCATACAATTTTGCTTTGATTCGTTGATTATTGAGTTCATTCATTTATTTATCTAGATTATTTGTTATTGTTATTGGGATAATTATTTTTGGCAAAAAAATTTAATTTATTTTGTTTTTTTATTACTATCTCGCTTTTGTTTATTGATTTATTGATTGATTATTTATGTTATTAGAAAAGATTTGAAAAAATCAATAATCAATCATAAAGAATGTCTCAGAAAATGAGTCGTCGATTGCCGTAGCACCTCACCGAGCAGATAATGACGAATCCATTTTTTCTTCGGCGGCGGTGGCGTCCATCGTACAACCGGCGACAAAGGCGTCGGCGGAATTTCTTCGACTCCGACGACATCGATGATACCCACCATGGGTGTCGGATAATCAACCCTTCCCATGCCAACGTAATTCGTGTAATTGGAATTTCTCGAAACCACGTTCATGCCGGAACGCAAAACGCAAGTGCCGGTCGACGAATTCACCCCGTGGCTCATCGTAACGTTGTTCGGCAATGACATATTCGTCAAACTCGCGTTCATTCGCAATTCAAAATTTTTCTTCGTCACGCAAATTGATTGTGCATCGAATTCCGACATCAACAGTACTCCCATCTTCCACGAACGAAAAATTCAACGTCTTGTCTTCCTCGCGGGGCTATCACGCACCACGAAATCAATTATTTCACCGTCTACACCCATAACACAGAAATAACCGAACAATTTATAAAACACCGTCTACACATTTATTATTTATTATTTATTATTTATTATTTATTATTTATTATTTATTATTTATTATTTATTATTTATTATTTATTATTTATTATTTATTATTTATTATTTATTATTTATTATTTATTATTTATTATTTATTATTTATTATTTATTATTTATTATTTATTATTTATTATTTATTATTTATTATTTATTATTTATTATTTATTATTTATTATTTATTATTTATTATTTATTATTTATTATTTATTATTTATTATTTATTATTTATTATTTATTATTTATTATTTATTATTTATTATTTATTATTTATTATTTATTATTTATTATTTATTATTTATTATTTATTATTTATTATTTATTATTTATTATTTATTATTTATTATTTATTATTTATTATTTATTATTTATTATTTATTATTTATTATTTATTATTTATTATTTATTATTTATTATTTATTATTTATTATTTATTATTTATTATTTATTATTTATTATTTATTATTTATTATTTATTATTTATTATTTATTATTTATTATTTATTATTTATTATTTATTATTTATTATTTATTATTTATTATTTATTATTTATTATTTATTATTTATTATTTATTATTTATTATTTATTATTTATTATTTATTATTTATTATTTATTATTTATTATTTATTATTTATTATTTATTATTTATTATTTATTATTTATTATTTATTATTTATTATTTATTATTTATTATTTATTATTTATTATTTATTATTTATTATTTATTATTTATTATTTATTATTTATTATTTATTATTTATTATTTATTATTTATTATTTATTATTTATTATTTATTATTTATTATTTATTATTTATTATTTATTATTTATTATTTATTATTTATTATTTATTATTTATTATTTATTATTTATTATTTATTATTTATTATTTATTATTTATTATTTATTATTTATTATTTATTATTTATTATTTATTATTTATTATTTATTATTTATTATTTATTATTTATTATTTATTATTTATTATTTATTATTTATTATTTATTATTTATTATTTATTATTTATTATTTATTATTTATTATTTATTATTTATTATTTATTATTTATTATTTATTATTTATTATTTATTATTTATTATTTATTATTTATTATTTATTATTTATTATTTATTATTTATTATTTATTATTTATTATTTATTATTTATTATTTATTATTTATTATTTATTATTTATTATTTATTATTTATTATTTATTATTTATTATTTATTATTTATTATTTATTATTTATTATTTATTATTTATTATTTATTATTTATTATTTATTATTTATTATTTATTATTTATTATTTATTATTTATTATTTATTATTTATTATTTATTATTTATTATTTATTATTTATTATTTATTATTTATTATTTATTATTTATTATTTATTATTTATTATTTATTATTTATTATTTATTATTTATTATTTATTATTTATTATTTATTATTTATTATTTATTATTTATTATTTATTATTTATTATTTATTATTTATTATTTATTATTTATTATTTATTATTTATTATTTATTATTTATTATTTATTATTTATTATTTATTATTTATTATTTATTATTTATTATTTATTATTTATTATTTATTATTTATTATTTATTATTCAACTTCTCGGCCTTCCTCGACCTCCAGAAACGCAACTCGTACGAGCAAATTAAAAAATTTCGCACTTCGATTTATTTATTCGCTTATTCGCATTTTTATTCAAGAACGATTCCTTATCACTCGACGTCCTACGTGCCCCATCTGCCCGTGCTCCTTCCAGCCTCCCGGCTTTTCAAAAAGACTTCGCCACAGGACGCCTCCAAACGCGCGTTCCTCCGCTTCCGACAATCCAAACCCGTCGTAAAAAAAAAAAAACGACGACGCAAATAGACGTCGTTTAGTTTTATCAGTTTTTTTTTTCTTCTCCGACTTTTCGCAGCGAAAATGAAACGGTGTACAAATATAAGCGCAAGCGTGTAAACGCGTTATCGAGTCTCGTCAAGTGCCCGTAATCGAGCGCGTGATAGAGAATCGTCTTCGGGCGCACACGTAGGCATAGGTCGCCGCGTTCCAGTGGGAGGCGGGGGCGGAGGGAGGTTAAGAAACGGAGGGAGGGGGAGGTAATTTCCCCCCCCTTCGAACGCCCAACGGGCGGATAATATTTCGCCGCGGCGATACGTCCTTTATCTTTTTTTATCGCACGACTAGCGGCGACCTTTGAATCAACGATCTCACACCCATAACATCGACTTTGAAACCCGGCGACTCCGCTATTGCTGCCACGGACTTGTAGAAATTTTATCGTGGCTCGACGGTGTTACTCACTCGCGTGGACATTTCTCTTTCTCTCTTTTACTATCGCTTCGTTCGTTCGTTTATTCCTCTTTGATGATCATTCGCGTGGCTCAGTGGCGAGAACGATCGATGCGTGGCGGAACGATCGTCAGTTGCACTGTAACCGATCGATCGCGATCTGATCGATCGTCAAGAATTCGGCAACACTCAACACAGATTCGTGATCGTCCGTTTCAACGGGAATCGGCCGAGTTTCGGGCACAACCTGCGATGGCTGTTCGCGTATTCGCGAGAAAGTAACGGATCGTTGCAACGACGAGAAGCCGATGAATCAGGAAGGAAGAACGGCAGGAAATGAGGAAGAATAAGGGATGGAAGATATGCGGAAGATTCGGCAAAGGGCTGGGGAGCAAATTTAATTTAATTAAATTTTTTGTTTTTGATCTCTAATCTCGAATTCGCTTGACCATCGAGCCGTGCAGAATTTTCGTTCAAGATAAGACGTGCATAAGTTAATCAATCAATTTCAATCAATACATATTTATCTATATTTTTTTTATATCTATCTTTTTTTTTATCAACAGATATTAAATTGTCAATCTGCGTAATTTTTCTCTCTTTTGTTTTTTTTTTTATTTTATTTATTTTCACGTGGATTCGTCGTCGATAAACGACGATACGGAATTGATAGCTGGGTGTCGAGAGAGCCCGGGAAACCCGACGGAATGGTTGGAGCTCTCGCGGTGCGACGAGAGTCGCGAGTGCCGACTGAAGTCTAAACTTAAGTGCCGCCTTCTCCAACCTGAGGATATGACGCGCGCGTTGCCGGCTTCTCCCTCTCGGTGGAGTTACTCCCCGCCGACGCCACCCGTGGCCCAGACCCGCCGTTCCTCTTGCTCCGCTCCTTCGCGAACGACGCGTCGCGACGCGCTCAATCTGTCGCGACGCTCCTCCACTCCCACCGACACCTCCCCGTCGTTGTCTCCTACTCTCCCGGACGCCCGGTGACCGCGCCGTACGTCTAACCGCGCCAACGGTTGTCGCGCAGGTTACGCACCCGCGAGTTACGATTATGTTACGACGGGGTGACCGGACGGAAAAAAGAAAAAATTGCCGCCGATTTTTCACGGGGCGCACGGTCGAAGAGTGAGAAAAAAACATCCGTAGGATCGCGTTGGAAGATGAGCACGATCGGACCGTGTTAGGAGGATGGATCGCGTCGCCCGGTGCGAAGGTGACAGCGCTATCGGCGCTCGCTCCGGAGCGGGGAAGGAGAGAGCGTTCGTAGTCCATCGTCTTGAGGGCTGACGCCGAATTTTTTTAAGGTTCTTTGGGTTGAAACTGTAGAAGATCAACGGCGACCCGAAAAATCGCCCTTTCGGGCTCATTTTTCTAAACTGTTGTTTTCTTTTCGGATTTTTTTTAATCGATAGTTTGGAAATTAGCGGAGAGAAGGTCTGATAACGACCTTGAAAGCAAATAACTCCTGACGGAAGAGTTAAAATTGAGTTCTAGAACATTTTTGTTGGATTTTTGGAGAGCTAATTGAAGAGGCCTCCCTTAATGGAGCGAGTGGAAAAAATGTTTACTACACTTTTTTCACTCCATAGAAGAGGGACCGGAAAAATTCTTTTTTTTTTCAAAAACTCATAATTTTTGTTTTTGGGTCATCAATCTTCGTCCGTATGCCAAATTTTATCATAATTGGGATATATATAGCAGAATGAGAGGCCTGTGATTGACAGACAGACAGACCGAAAATATAAGGGCCCGTTCAGACTGGCGGATGCGTAGCAATTTTCAAACCGCCCTGTATATAATATATAACATATTAAATACGTTCTAGTTTAAAAAACACTATGTATTCGCCAGTCTGAACGAGCCTTAAGGGTCCCTGATTGGCTACGAAACCCTACAAACATTATTTCTCCGAACTACTTAAATCCGGAAAAAAAAAAAATCATTGAAAGTAAATATATTCAAATATCACGTTATTATAAAATAACAGTTAAAAATGCAATAGTTTCTATTGTTTCAAAATTAAATTTTCAACGTGTCGACAAATTCGCGTTTTCGATCCCAATTTTTTTCCGACCCGGAGCGCACGAGGCCTTTCCGGGCCGGTCAACCCTAGTACGGCCGCTTTAAGCCCCGGGTTAAGACGTCTTGCGCCAAACCTTAAGACGATGGACTACAAACGTTCTCTCCTTCTCTCTCGCTCCGCAGCGAACGCCGATAGCGCTGTTATCTTCGCACTCGGCGATGTAGTCCATCACCTTAAGGTGCGCCAGCTGGGAACTGTAAGAAGAGTCGAGGCGAGACTCATCGCGATCGGTTATAAAGTCCGAGGCGGAGAAAAATCGGAGATGAAATCTCGATACCGAGCAATGTACCAAGTGGAAAAAGCTACGAATTCGTTTGGAGCAGACGCGGTAAGACTAGTCACGTGTCTCAAAAGTACAGTTGACCCGCGGTAATCCGACAAACGTTTTGCAAAGCAGTGTCGGCCAAAGTAAAAATGTTTTATCCACAGTTTTTATATTACCTGCGTATGAAATTGGGCATATATAGTCTATATATAAACTATTGCAGCCTATATATGAACTGTATACCCCAAATTCCATACATAGGTCATACATAGAGTATACATAATTTTTTTGCCGACGATTTACCGGATGAGGGTGCTGCTTGACGACGCTCAAATCTTAATTGACTGCTCAATTAAAATCAATCGTGTCGACCGAGGATGGCAAGAAGGAGAAGAGAAATAGTTGCGGCAAGGGCGGGGGCGTGGATTCAGGGAGGGGGGGGGGGGGAGCGGACGCGGAAGAAAAAATTGTGAAAGGAAGTAGCGAGAATTGCGAAAGGTCACAGTATACAATATATATACGGTATACTAGTAATATTACGGCGAACTTTAACCTTTCAACCGCGAATATACCGGAAATTCACGACTAGTATAATTCTCCACGTCCTTCCGTCCTCAGATTTATCTACTCGCGTCATTTTTTGCCCGCGTAAAAATTCCTTCGCATCGTTTCAGGGTTCCGTAGAAATCTCGGGGAACCTCATGGTTCCGGTCTTTCCGTCCATTCGTCCGTCTGTACGTCACGGTCCTACCATTCACTTATTTATGTACCGATTAAGGTGAAATTTAGTACACAGACGTAGATCGATGTACCACAATCATAAAAAATAACATTGAAGAAACATTTTGCGAAATTATAGAGGATTCGAATGAGCGTGGGCGACTCACCGTCGATAATCAGCATTTTTTCTTCGCAAAAGAGGTCATCCGGCTCGCTTCTCTCCCTCCTCATCTTCGCACCTGTTAACAGACAACATCGCGAGATCAGAAAAACGAACGAAACGAAACGAAAAAACGACGAATTTATGGCAACGATTGAAAACAAAAATGTGAAAAAAAATAATAATAATCAGAATTCGATGTTTGACGCAATTATAGAATTATCGCGGTCGCACGGAATGGAGTGGGGGGGTGTTTACAAAGATACGATTAAATGGGTTTCGTTGATTCGTGTTTATGAACGAACGACCTTGGACGTCGTGTTCGGGATCTGGGTTTCCATCTGGCGGTGGCGGGCGACCGCGTAAAACCTTCGCTGGACGCCAGAGGGCCGTTCGCTGCTGCTGCTGCTGATGCTTCTGCTCGCAAGGTGACCCGCGCGTCCGCGGCCGCTCAGTGACGTCGCACGGCGAAGACCTACGTCATCGTAGTCGTCGCACCCCGGCCAAACTGCACGGGCCGCGGAAGCCTTTGAGGTCGCGACGTTGCGATAAAAAGAAAGAGGAGAAAAAGTTCGAATAGAAATGTACAAGAACTGCACGACGTCAGTTGCATTGGAATAATTTGACGTAGAGCAATATTGCGAGGCCGGTAAAATTTTGTCAGGGGAGATTTCGGTGATTTCCTCATCATTGTGGGACGTAGGAGAAATAAAAGTCATTAAATGGCGATCGATTGAATAATAATAATATTATATGATATAAATCTAAAATCTTAATAACGGAATCTATAATTATCTCTAATCATCTAAAATTAATATATAATAATAATTATTATTATTATATATTAATATATAATAATAATAATAATTAATATATAATAATAATAATTATTAGTATTATTATTATTATTTAATTATGATGGTTAATAATAATAATTATTATTATTATATATTAATTTTGGATGATTAGAAACCATTTAAGATTCCGTTATTTAGATTTTAGATTTATGTTATATAATAATAATAATTATAATATTATAATATTACATTATAATACATACACATTTTACATCACTATATTACTGTTATAATAATAATTATTATTATTGAAATATTTGCAATTGAAATACGATCCGTCTTTTAAATCACCTCCTGACATTCGGAGATATTGAAAGATTTTCCAGTGTCTTCTCTAAAAATATATAATTTTTAAATTTCATTCTTGCATTAATTTCCGTCACACGACGCAACCCGAACATTACTCGTCGTATAACGACGGCCCTCTTCGAATAATCGCCTAATAATAACCTCCGAACGTCGTGCTACAGTTATCTCTCAGATCGAATGATAAGACCCACTCGAAAGTCATTTGTGCGTGCATCTGTACCCGTTGACGCCGGTCACAGATGGTCTCCGCCTGGTTTGCCCAGGAAATCTCGTCTATGGGGCAAGGATATTTCGTTCGATCGATTCGTCAAACCCGTCGCCCGCACGCTTTTCCAGGCTACACAGCCGCGTCGAAGCCTTGCCCCGTGCCTGCCCATTCCCCTCGCGCGGTCCTCGAGGCACGGAACACGCACGTCTGGAGGCGCCCGCGAACGTGCTCGAGGTGCGGTGTTTGAATCCACAGGTCGATAAGGGATTTGAAAAATTAAATCCTCGGCGTTCTCCTCCACGTGCTGAGAGAGGATAATACCGGGAGCCCGGAGAGAAGGGGTTTCGAAGGGACAACAGCTATGACGCGGGCTGAACGGGGGGAGTTTGGCGAGGGATGAAAAACGGATGGCAGAGGAGAGGGCAAAGGGCAAAAGACCATGAGGGAGTGAGGAACGGAAAGAGAGATAGAGAGAAGAACTCCCGGCAGGCCGGCCGGCCAACCGGGTGTTCGATTTCGCCTGGGTGGGGGAAAACAACGTACCCGGGTCCCCGGGGTCAGAGAAACATCGTGCGGTGCTGTGGCAACGTCGCGGAGATTGATCAGAACGCCGCACACGCCACGCGGTCGTCTGACCCCGAAGAGGGGGTATTTTAGCTGGGGACAAAACGCATGCGCCTCAACCCTGCCAAATGATTTCGCCTCGTGCTTTCGGTGTCTCCGGTGCGCGCGCGCAATCCACGGTGACAAGGCAACGATGCCCTCTCTCGACTGTCATCTCTCTCGTTTTCTCTTCTTCTACATCTCTTTTTTTTTCTCCCGCAGCATCCCGCTCTCCTCTCGCACACAGCCTCGACCGTCGTTCTGGTATTCCCCCTGGCCGCGCACTACGCAACCCTCCGCCCGGGGACTCCCCTCGACGGCACCTCGACGATCTGACAACCATTGCTCCGACGTCAACGACGACCTCACTCCCTCTCTCTCTCTCTCTCCCTCTCTCTTGCTCGCTTCCACCTCGGACACTCCAACTCGTTCTCTCCCTCGCGCTCTCTACGTCTCTTCCGTCCTTGCCGCTCCTCCGCGTCTCAACGAGCCGACCCGAACTGCGGATCCTGGCGAGCTCGGCACACCAACAACATCGATGCTCATGACGTTCGATGCGATCGCCGGCCGGGGGCTTCGGCTGCGGCGAGAATGGGCATCTTTCATTCAGCCTTGGCACGGAATAATTGCGAGAATAAAAAGAAGAAAAAGTAGCGGAAAATGGAAAGAGGAAGAGGGAACGAGAGTTCTCTCACGGCGGGTCACCGAGAATTGCCCGGAGAACCTGAGTAGCTGCGCCACTCAGCCTGGATAAAAGCTCTTGGCTTTGGAGTATCGTAAAAAGGGAAGAAAAAAATGTCAGGTATATGTTCCGGACGCAGTTACCTTGCTCTTTTATTTTATTTCATTTTTTTTTTGTGCTCGTATAGCTCGAGTTTTCTCGGGATTTTCGTGTTTCCGGAGGGATTTATAATCTCGAAGCGAGGCCGGCGGGAAACGAATCGGGGGGGAGGGGGCAGAAGGGTGGAATCTCGAAGGGAAACGTTGCTTCCGTTGGTTCGTAAATTCTCGCTAGACTTGTGAGAGAATCGGGACCGTGGTCGAAGAGTGAGGGAGAGAGAGGTGGAGATGAAGGGACGGGGAAAGCTCGTGAAACACACCTGGACATGAAAATTTATGCCTGGACAGATGGGTCAGCCCAGCACCAGACGGAATTGAAATTCAAACTGAAAATTTGGTTTACAGATGGGGTTTTCTGGTCACGCTTGTCCTACGGATAATTGAGACAATGATGTATCGAGAGGAGAACGAATCTATTTATTTTGTGATTCGACGACTAAACATTTCCAGTATCCCGTCTGGAATTGTGATGACGCAACAAAATCGCAATGTTGTGAGGCTACTGAATGCCGCAAATAATAATAATAATAATAATGAAATGTTTTTGACAATTTTTGTAATTATAGTATTGTTTTTAAATTATAGTAATTATAGAATTATATATTAATTATAATATTCATCAGCATACAGTTTCCAGTAACTTCTGGACCAGATAGATATTATTTGGGTATTTCATCGTAAATGTTAGTAAACCAAGAGTTTATAATTATTAGAATCGTGGATAAAATATTTTCTTTGCGATTTAAAATCGAACTAGTAACGCAAAAGAAAGTCTCAATAATTTCTCTCGCTATGGTTGTTGTCGCTGTCGAAGCGGCAAGAATTAATAAGAAAAAAAGGAAACGAAGTGTATTTTCTCATTGTAAATTATTGCAAAATTAATTAATGAAATCGCGTGGAATATATGCCGTCTGAGAGTTGATGAGGCAAGAGTTAGAGATATCCGGTCGTCGCGTTTATCCGCGTGTCGCGTGCAGCGTGGCCGAGCACGTGGACGTGCAACAACCATCTCTCCACGTCGCTCTTTCTCTCTCTCTCTCTCTCTCTCTCTTGGTCTCGCGCATTGACTCAGCCCCCGTCAGGGCGCACTGCTGACAACTTTTCCGAATCAGACTGTCGTAACGCACGATCAAATAATCGTACATTGACGTAAACTCAGTGATGTGCATTAGGGTGCACCTTAATGTGGTTATTTTGGATTTTTAATACGTGTCTGATCTCTAGTACGATTCAAGTACGAATAGTGAGTACCTAGTTCAAGTAAGTAGTTCGATATTTAAGAAAATTCTGGGTAAAATCGATAACTGGCACGACGTAATTAAGGCCTGCCGCCGAGCAATAAAAATTTCCCACTTGAATAACATTGCATTTTCCGATTATTTCGATTTAATTTTGTTTCGAAGGTTTTTTGTCGGTTTAAAATGATCACACCTCTTCAAAGAAACACGTGGTCATCGCGTGTGGGAAAGTGATATGATTAGGGGTGATAAATTAAGGGGTCTGACCACCGATACCGCTAAAAAAATAGGCTTATTCGAAGAAAAAAAAACAGCATAAGCGCAGTGATGCACCTCGGTGGTCGGACCCCTTAATTCAGTACCCCTATCCATATTACTTTTCCACACGCGATGACCACGTGTTCCGTTAGTGGGGCGTAATTGTTTTAAACCGAAAAATAACCTTCAAAACGGAAGTGAAGTGAAATAATCGAAAAGTGTAATTCTATTCAAATGGGAAATTTCAATTCCTCGGCGTCACCCCTTAATCGTGTCGTATAAAAATCATACCAGACGTCAGACGTATTGAAACCCTAAAATTACCATATTAAGGGACACCCTAACGCGAACCCGCTAATGCAGATTTCTTGAGATTTTCTTTAAAATAGGATCCAATTCCATTTTTCAAATGGCATCCAAGCGCTGCTGCTAAAAACCGAATTCCCCCAGACTCAAAATCAATTGACTTGCTCCACGTACACATTTCGCAGTTCTATACAATCTGTAAGATAAGCTTTTATTTATTTTTTTCGCGTACGATAATTGAAGTCGTAGAGATTACATTGGACTTATTATTGACCTACGATTACGGTCATCGCTTCACGGTTGCCAGCACTGTCAAGGGGTCGAACCAATGACCGCCCCTGGCCGTTCGGCCAGGCCACGGCGCGTTGCGCGCATGCGCGACGGCCACGCCGAATCCGTCCGCGCGATGGCGCGTCGACGCTATAACCCGCCAAAGTACATCGATCCGATCTCGCGCGCATTTTTTTGTTTTCGTTAGTTCCGTTCGCAAAAGAAGAAAATTATCCTCCGCCAACTTGCCTCTGCTCGATCGTCTTGGATTGAAAATCAACGACTTGATCGGACGATTGCTTGTACGGAAACGCATCTCCATTTCTATTTACGTTCTCTGAATGGCTCTGGAGATTGAATGCACAGCTCTGAAAACACTCCGAAGAGAGAAAGAGAGAATTACCACTGAACCTTACGAGTTTCCACTTACAAGTTCGGTTTTAAGGAGGAAAATTATCGAGTACTTAGCTCGGAAGTCTTTGATACATATATAACTTATATAATACTAAATATATCAAACTTACATATATATATCTAAGTTTGATATATTTAGTATTATATAAGTTATATATAGATCAAAGACTCCCGAGCTAAAAGTACTCTACAATATTCCTCCTCAAAATCAAACTTTCCGGACGCCAATGACGCAACGTGAATCAAAAACTCCAGCTCCGAGGCCGTCTCGATCGTTCGATGCGGGCAAATATTGACGACATTCAATCACGAACTCCTCAGAATGAAAAATTAAAAAAATAACTACGCCATCGTCATAACCGTAGTCGTTTCACAACGTGGTCAGCCATTCGATAAAGCTCGGACACGTGTAATCAGCAGACGACGGTCGTCTTTTTTTTGTTTTCTTCGAAGCGCGCAAACGTTGGTTGGCTGCCTCGGGAACGGGCATCAGCAGCCCCGCGGGAGAACGTCGAACCATCGAGAAGGTGGCGCGCCCGTGAATGAAGCCCGCAAGTTCTCTTCGCGCACGCTCGTCGCTGCTTCGCAGAGTCACTGACCGCGGTCGCGCGCGCGCGCGCGCGTCGGAGCGCCCATAGCTTCGCTCCGCTTCGTTCGCTCCTTCGCAATGCCCTCGCCTCCCACTCTTCCACCCACTTCTCTCCGGGACTTCCCCTGCCGCGCAACTACGTCCCGCCGAATGAATACCAACAGCCGATAGTCGCCGGTGCGGCGTCCTCGTCGCGCACTAATTCCCTCAGGCTCGTCTTTTCTCTATCTCTCTCTCTCTCTCTCTTTCTTCTTTCTTCATTAATTCTTGAAATATTTTCTTTTATATTATCGTCTTTATTTTTATTTATATTTTTATACGCACTCTTAATGTTTCTATCTTTTTTATTATTGTTAATTCTACTGTTAACTATTATTCTTATTGTTGTTATTACATATATTATTGTTATTATTACTTTTATCTGATTATTATACTCTGTTATTGCCCTTAGGGAGTATTACTCCAGGGCCTAATAAACGCTTCAATCAATCAATCAATCTCTCTTTCTCTCTTTCCCTCTGTGTTATATATATGTATGGATAAAAATTAAATAAACATTTTTTTCGCAAATTTTCCTCAGACTTCTATCGGTGAAACAAAATTTAGTTATTTGGTGATGTATATCGATTATTAATTGTCTCACATCGTTAGGTAAAATCAGAAAAGTCCATGATTTGTAGGCAATACCAACGGCCGATAGTCGCTGATGCGGCGTCCTCGTCGCGCACTAATTCCCTCATGCTCGTCTTTTCTCTATCTCTCTCTCTCTCTCTTTCTTTCTCTCTCTCTCTCTCCCTCCCTCTGTATTATATAGATGTATGAACAAAAATAAACATACATAAACATATGAATACATATTTATATATGAGTGTTGCCATCAAATTCTCCGACAACTTCGGGCTGCACTATCTGGGATCGTTGTGATATTTACACAGCTTGAAGTGCATGTTGAGAAACTGATATCCAAATTCTTTCACATTTTTTTTTCTATTGCCCTGTCAGCTGTTAATCAAGTTATCAAATTATATTCAAATTATGTTAAATCGTATTTTTTGTTTTTTTTTAAAAGGATTTTTTTCCAATGCTTACGCGGTTGAAAGGATATGGTAAAACTCGATTATTGACACGAAATTGTCTCGGCTTTACGAAAAAAATATGTTATTCATTTCATCGCTCGGAAATGTATTAGAATCGAATCAGAAAGTTAAAAAGCTGTTTAACGGCCGTTGCCGTAAAGAAATTTCGGGAATTTTTTTGATACTTTTGTCGTTTAAAGAAGAAAAATTTATTATAAAAGATCCAAAAACGTTATTTTTTTTTTAATTTTAGGCGTAGGCGTTATTGCGACTGTGCTGCATGTATTTTTGGATGTTTTCAATCGTCTCCATCAAGAAGCGAAATAGATAGATAACTTTTCCCAGAGAATAAAGATATGTGATACGAAATACATGTTATATCACATAATTATATTCACCTTCAAAATTATTTTCAAAACTCTTCACGTTTGTTCAGCCTCATCACTTTCTTTCTAATTATTTCAACACCACCGGAACAAATCGGAATTGTATTGAACTTGAAATTGTAAAAATATCATACCCATTCGATGTATTTTTTTAATATTCAGCGCTTAAGGGGACTTGTCCCAGAGCACAAAATAAATATCGCTGCCTCTCTCTCTCTCTCTCTCCATCGCTCTTTCTTCCTTTCTCTCCCTCTCCATCTCCTTATCTTCCTCCCGCGCGCAACTCGCAACCGGCCTCTGGCCGTACTTCCGCGACCCTCGTGCAGTCCACGTCGAATCTCGCCCTTCTCTTTCATGTCGTACTCGTGCGTTTCCGAAGTCGCGGGTTAGCGTGTTCAGCCGCTATCGCAACGGCGATGCGCGTGCTCGAAAAATCACGGGAAAGCGGAGGAAAAATTGTTTGCAGAAAAAGAGGGAGAGGTTCACTGATTTATGTATGTTTTTTTTTTACACCCTCGATGTCTCAGCTCGTGCAAATATTCCGACGTACTGTTTTTTTTTCTCTCGGCTATCGACGTTCGATTGTTTATCGGGGAATTGCCGTCGAATCAACGCGGGAGTAATATAAAATATGAAAAAAAAAAATGAAAATACGAAGGGGAAGGCAGCGAGGGTGAGGGAAGATCGAGTGACGCAAGGATTCGACACTTCGCATTCGGGAGCCGGCGTTATCAGAGAAAGCTCGCGTGTGGAAACAACAATACGTACATATATATACGTTTTTTTTTTTATCGTAAACTTCGTACATCCGTTTTGAACCTCGTGTTGTACCTTGTACTATATACGTATGCATGTTTGGGACGGTGATATTCTATACCGTGGATAAGAGAACGCTCACGTGTCTCCTGTCTCGTATCTTTCGCAATCGATATCGTTAACGTTGATAATTGCGACGCACGCGAATGCTTTTGATTGTGACGGAATATTTAATTCTCACAGTCATGGCTCATTATTAATACGATTATTATTGTTGTTGTTTGAGTTGTTATTATTGCGTGAATAGTGTCATCTTGTTTTGTTTATTATTATGGAACTTGCAATGAGCGCTCGATTGGAACCACGAAGATTTTTAAGTATATTTTTTCATTGTTCAGTCTTTTTTCAAAAGATCGGCGATATTTTTTGCTCCATTTGGTCTACTGTAGGATCGAAAAATCAGCAACCATTTTTATTAAGAAAAAAAAAAGAAAGATGTATTTTCGTATAATTTTGAGAAAAAATTTATTACTCTCGTTTCCATTGCAGCATTTAATGTCGACAAAAAATATTTCAACGAAAGAAAAAAAAATAGAAAAAGCGCGATATTGACAAAAGTTCATCGTTTGAAAAGGAGCGAGGGGGCCGGGAAAGGTTTTTAGACGTCGCGAGGCACGAGAGCACGACAGCGACGGTGTCAGGCGGAAAGTTAATGCAAGCCGAGCTGCCGAGACTGATGGCACAGTGGCGTGCAACGATCGTGCGGCGAGCAAGCCGAGCGGGAGAGGAGGTCTCGCGGCTAGGCTCAGCTCGAAGTTTCTGCTAGCCGAGCTCGGTAACGTTCTTTTCTTTCGCTCGTGTCGAGAGCGAACGAACCGAGAGAGCGAGAGAGACGTAGAGTTTCTCTGAGAACGAGAGAGAGAGAGAGAGAGAGAGAGAGAGAGAGAGAGAGAGAGAGAGAGAGAGAGAGACAGAGAGAGAAAGAAAGAGAGAGAGAGAGAGAGAGAGAGAGAGAGAGAGAGAGAGAGAGAGAAAGAAAGAGAGAGAGAGAGAGAGAGAGAGAGAGAGAGAGAGAGAGAGAGAAAGAGACTCTCGACGGTGGTTCGCCACGCGGTAGATCGGTACCGCGTGCGCGCTCGGGTACCACAGCGTACGAGGGGTCATTGACCCGAGAGAACACGAGAATCGAGAACCGATGGGGGTCCACCGAGCAGCGACGAACGATAGACGGCGACGCTTTTAAAAACGATTGCGATCGGTTTCGAACGTTCTCCTCCTCTCTGTCTCTGTAT
Source organism: Sussaba pulchella (assembly GCA_963971145.1). NCBI lineage: Eukaryota > Metazoa > Arthropoda > Insecta > Hymenoptera > Ichneumonidae > Sussaba > Sussaba pulchella. The sequence continues at coordinate 14,258,857 of OZ020164.1, read as the reverse complement.
GGTAACTGCTATATAGAAATAATATACCCGAAAAATGAAAAACGAAGTGATTCAATTTTTTTGAAAATTAATAAACTCATTTGTTTTTTGTAATTTTATTTATTCGATATTTTCGACGGCGACGCTTTAAAAACTATCGCGATCGGTTTCAAACGATCGTCCCCGCACTGTTTCTGAATCGTAACAGCTATATGAATATAAAATAGAGAATTGTTTCAATACGTGATTTGAGGTTTTTTTTTTTTAATTAATAAATTTGCGTTGTTTCATGTAATTTTATTCATTCGATTTTATTTGGTAATTTCGATTGACCCAAAAATTGACGGATTTGAGGAATAAAAATGTTTCTGCGAGTCGTCGGTGAAAAACGAGTGAATTGAGAATTTCCGAGAGGGTAATTAACACTTTCCAATGTGTAATTAACCGGAACGTGGAGAGGAGAAAAAATGGTTAAACCCGAGAATTGCATTGACGATGGATAGACGGTGCTCTATAGTCATGTTATCGCAGATCCAATCAGGGTGATTGACGAAAGAAATTAGCCACGTCGCAGAGAAAGAGAGAATGAAAGAAAGAGAAGATATTGTAATTAACATTATCAAACATAGCCAGTCGATTGTAACCACAAATAAAAATTGAAAAAATCAAAATAACAAAAATTAAAAAAATCAGAATAACAAAAATTTTAAAAAAAATTTCTGGACGAACCATCGAAGATTCATTGTTAAAACGAATGAGAATCACTGGCCAAAGGGAAATCATACCTAATTTGGAGGCGACGAGCGCGTGGGTCATATGGGCGATTCATACGGGGTGGCGCCAGTGGTTCTCAACGCCCCAAAGTCAAAGACCGACACGCTTTCTGCTACAATCGATTCTCCAGACGGCTCGACGATTTATTTTCTACTCCAACGTATGAGAAATTAATTTTTCAAAATTTTATACTACGTTTATTTATTTTATTACTATTGTTATTATTTTTTTAATAACTCGATAAAAAGAAGCAGAAAAATTACTCGAGTCGAAAAATCTTCAACAATGTATTCGAAAAATTGGGGAATCGCTAATTCGTGATCTAGAGTAATTAACCTTTCGCACTCACGAGTTGATTAGTAATTACGGAGGATGAATAATTATTTCCCAAGTTTTCTATTGAAATGGCACGAGAAAGCAGAGAAAAATATGGTAAAATTACTGAGATATATGAAAAAATATATGTCAGCCGGTTTTGCGTCGGAAATGAACGTGCGAAGTACATTCACGATGGTCTGAGCGCTTCGCTAATCCGTTTAAAGATGGCGATAAGGAAGATTTGTATGACAATGTTATGCAATTATGCCCAGTACGATATAGTCAAACTTGGTAAGATAAGGAAGCGATCCTAAAACGAACGAAAGAAAACGAACGGACGAGAGAGATTTTCAAAACTGATATATCTAGAGTTTGGAGGCAAAACCGACAAAGTTTATTTTTTTCAAACGATGAGATAAAATCGGACTCTTGTAATTTAGTTTGTAAACAACGTTTTTGAACACAGAGTTTGGGAAAATTGCCCATAGAGGCAGAAATAGACATCAACCTAACGAAACAAGTCAATTTTGTCGGAGAAAACAAATGAATCCACCGCTTTTGCGTTAAAAAAAAATAATAAGACTCGTCTTATATTTTTTTTTGCAAATTTTCCTGAAACTTTTCTATCGGTGAAATAAAATTTAGTTATTTGGTGATGTACATCGATTATTAATCGTCTCACATCGTTAGGTAAAACCAGAAAAGTTCATAATTTGTAGGCAAAACCAACAAGTCCAATAGTTTTTTCCTTTCAATTTCTTTCATACATAAATTACAGACATTTAAATTTTACCGAATTGCTACATTAAATAGTACCAAAAATTAATTGTAAACCGACAATTATTATTTTTGAAATCCATTTGTCCGCTGTGATAGAGCATTCGTAACGTAACCACGTTATGACTTTTATTTATAGTCGGTATTTCGTGACTGCAGCTCGCAAAAAGTTTAAATTTGTTTTTTATTTTTCAATTCATTTCGCGATATCTTTCTATATTTTTGAATTCTCGTTATTTTTATTGAAATGCCGTCGAGCTCGGAAAGATATATTACTGTTCGGCGCTTGTGTAGCCTCAGTAGCCTTCAAAACGTGCTCGATTCAGCAATCGATTATTTGCTGACTCGTCGCAAAATTCATTGGCGATACATCGAGTTTCTGCGAAATTTCGAAAAAAAAAAATTGCTGACTTCGTTTAATGAACCCACAGAATATCTTCGCTACAGTTTCGTCTGTCATAAGGACTCGAAAATCAATTTACAACTTTAAAATTGTTGTATTTTAATATTTCTTGACTGTGCACTTGAAAAAAAGAAACAAAGCGAAAAAAAAACCAAAAATTAAATTAAATTAAATCAACTTTCTAGTCAAAAACCAGAAACGAAAATTATTATCATCAATCAATCCATCAAAATTGAAATATCTTCAAACGTACAAAAATACCCAAAAATTATAATAAAAATAAACACACAAATTTATTGAAATTAATTATTTCTTAAATACAAAAATAATATTTAAGATAAATTTATGAATATTAATTGGAATTATGTATTTTTTTAAATAAGATCCTGAGTGTTGCTCAACCGTTAATGACGAAATCGAGCGTTAGAAGAGCTTAGAAAAAAAAAGAGGACAGCGCGTTCGAGTCGGATTATGGCGTGCTAGGCGTAGTCTAACTCGTCTCAATTATTCAAGACGTTGAGGCTGTTGCAGGTGCTGCTGCCGCCGTTGCCGCCGCTGCTGGTTCTCTTATGCGTTATTTCGCTGACGCTCGTCGACCCAGTGACTACGGACGTACGAAGAAAACGAAAATGAGCGCGATGACGACCGACCCGAACGAGATAAAAGCTTTTGCCGCTGCGCGGAAACACCTGCTTGCACCAGGCTTCGTCTTTCGCTCGTTAACGGGCGTAAGCGGAACACGCGCCGAAATATTATGTACCACCGCGACGGGCGGTCTTCACCCCGAGAGCCTTGAAAAGTGTAACGCGCGCTCGACCGAATGATCCATCTGTTCTTTCGCTTCTTTTAGAAATTTTCGACGATGCGGCTTCGCTTTTACAGAAATTCAATAACGAAACTCGTCGATTTTTAATTTTAATTCTCACATCATTATTATTATTTCTGTTAATTTATTTATTGATTATTATAATCATAATTATAATTATATAATAATAATAATTATTATTATTATATCATTATAATGATGATAATAATAATAATAATCATAATTATTATTATTATTATCATCATTATAATAATATTATTATTATTATATAATTATAATTAATAATAATAATAATAATAATTATTATTATTATTATTATAACAATTATTATTATTATTATTTTTAGGTTATATTGTGTTTCAGAAAATATTTCGTCTCAAATTAATTTTCAGTAGAAAAAAAATAATAATAATATAAAATAATAATAATAATAATAATAATAATAATAATAATAATAATAATAATAATAATAATAATAATAATAATAATAATAATAATAATAATAATAATAATAATAATAATAATAATAATAATAATAATAATAATAATAATAATAATAATAATAATAATAATAACAATAATAATAATAATAATAATAATAATAATAATAATAATAATTATTATTATTATTATTATTATTATTATTATTTTTAGGTTATATTGTGTTTCAGAAAATATTTCGTCTCAAATCAATTTTCAGTAGAAAAAAATTCATTATAATTTCGTATTTTTATCTCCTCGCAATAAAATTATTTATTCTTTTTATTTCCAATTTATCATTGATTTTTAATTTTAATTATTCTTTCAACCAAAGCGACTATCATAGTACGGTAAACCGTATATTGTCTCATTAGTCTAATTTTTCATTCAATTACGCATTTATATTGAAAATAATAATAATAATAATAATAATAATAGTTTTCCAAAAAGGAATGAACAGGGGGCAGTCGAACAAACGTGAGAGCGAATAGAATTGTACGTAAAAAAAAAAAAAAAAATACCGCTTACCACGTGGCTCGTTCGAATTGTGATGATTGGAGTGTGGTGCAACGGCGAACGAATGGTCGGAGGACGATGATGTGCTCGCCACGCGTTCCCGCTTCTTCTCCTGCTGCTCGACGAAACGCGCTGCTTCCAGCAGCGTCTCGAGGCTCATCTTTCCGGCTTATTATTGTTCGCTCGCCGTTCGATATCACGAATATTTAATCCCCGTAGAATTTTCGCCAACAACGACGGCTTCGACAAAGACGTCAAATTCCAGGACGACGTCAACGTCGTTGATTCCAGATTGCGAATTTATCCAACGTCTTATTTTGTTCGTTCGTTTGTTTTTTTTTTTTTTTTTTTTTTTATTCTTATTGCGCGAGAATGGCTGTGACGAAGCCGGGAGAATTCGCGTTGGAGTCTCGATGATTTTACCGAGCGAGATTATTACACCCACGCGATTATGATCGTAAGACCGGAGCTTCGGGCTAATTTCCGTCGGCAGGACGGCTACGACGAAGTCGATGACAAGGCGGGTCGAAGAAGGAGGAGGAGAAGGAGACGTGAAGCGGGACGGGGAGAGGAAGACGAGCACCGACGTAACGACGCGACGAGGATACGAAGAAAGACGTCGGGGAGGGCTCGGAAGGAGGGGGAGGCCAAGGAGGATGAGGAGAAGGACGAAGACGTCGACGATCTTGATCCAGCACCTTCGTACCAGGCGAGGCTCTTCGCTGATGTTGCCGATGGGGCTGGGGATGCCTACCGCAACTTTTAATCTGTAACAGAATTTATAATTCATCCGATCAATGTTACGGCAATTTGATGAATTAAAATTAACGAGAGATTCTTATTTAGTTTGAGCGTGGCGTGAAACAACGAAGTAGCAACGATTCGAGTGTAAGAGTGAGAAAGAAGAATGGTATTTTCGTTTCTTGTTGATTCTAATTAATTTTTTTAATATTTTTTGTTTTGGTTTTTTTTATTTTTTACTTTTTGTGGAATTGCAATTATGAGAATTGATACGAGAGTAGTACGAGGTGAATATTGGGATACGAGGTACGAGATTAATTATTACGAGGATGATTTCCGTTGAAAAATATAGGAACAAACAATGAGATTGAAGTTTGCAGAAGCCTCGTTCATTTCCGGTGTTAATAATCACAGTCCGAGCCGTTCCAGATAAAGTATAATAATAATCATAATACAACTTTCAAAATACGATTACGACCAAACTATCCGTCCAAAGTGGTTAAAAAAATTACACAACACACTTCGAACATCCTAAATAATGAACAAAAAATTTGCCTACAACAAATAAAATGGCTACATGGTAAAAAAAAATTCACAAAAAGATAAAAACGTAAACTCCTAAAAAAATATAATCCTCCATTGCAATTCCAACATATCGCGACGCTTCGAAAGATCGCAAAATCAAATTTATCATCAACCCAACTCGGTGCCATTTTACAGAGAAATTTCCAAAATTTCGGTCTTGTAATTCGCCTTTTTGACTTCACCGAAGGAACTAACGTCCGGGTCAAATTTTCGTATAGCACCCCAGGGCACAAACGGCGGTTTGCGCGTCACGTGACGCGTGACGTGACACGGCTAGCGAGATCCACGTCCTCCTGCACCCGTCGAACCGACCACCCTGAACCCTCCCCCCTCGCCCTTCCCGGCGATCGCGCCCTTTCTCCCTTGGAAGCAAGTTCCTCGAGCGTAGTTCACGGCGTCGACGCCGCACAATAATGAAACAACCACGCTCGGCGAGCGCACACACGTTCACGACCCACCCCCGACGTTTTTACCCACCCCCGCACCGCTTCAACCGCTTCGGCGATCACCCGGCCGGTTTACCGGCGAAACCGACGAGCCGATGACGCTCTCCCACGCAGAACAACCGGTGACATCGGTTGGCGCAAGCGCATCGCGATTTTGTCACAGAAAAAACGTTTGCGCATCGCTTTTTAAATTTCGTCCAAGCTTTTTACCTCATTTAAAATTTTAAACCGCTGCATGAATTGAGTTTCAGAGAATGGGGGTATGGTGAAGGGGCTGCAGAACGCTTACCAGAAGGAACCACAAATTACTGCTACTGAAACGTTTGCGTTTTAGTGCTTTGGCGACGTACGACATTGTATTTATTTTTTTTTATTTTTTCATTTATTTAATGTTTCGCCCGATCGATTTAGGGCCTCTGGGGAAAAAATGAATACAAGGTCGTACGTCGCCAAAGCACTGGAACCGAAAAATTCGTAATAGCGACCAAAGCGAGGGAATGCAACTGAGACGTTTGCGCCTTAACGGATGGTCGGAACCCGCGTTTATAGATGCACTCCTTTTTTGGGTAATTTTGCTCGTCCGACGATCGAGACCCGTGCCACTCACTTCTCGGTATGTCTTTCGTTATACGGAGGACCTACTATTTTTAAGGTGGGGTTCGAACCATCGGGAGAGCGGGGGAAAACGCGTGGAAAATTTTCATTTGTGTGGGCGGCTATCGAACTCGGGCTCACTGCTTTTCTCAAGTAAAAAAATAATGTATAGTCTATGTGTGAACTATATATGGAATTGACCATATGTAGTTTATATTAAAGTCTATGAATGACCAATTAAACGAAAAAGATAAAAAAATAATAATAATATATAATTCTTTTTAATATAATATAATAATGTACCAATCTAAAAATTATGCATAGCCTGTATATAACTTATATATTGAATTGGGGATATTTAGTACGTATATCGACTATATATAGTTTACATACAGCCTATATATGCCTAATTCAATGTATAGTTAATATAACTATACATAACGAAATATAATTTTTTCACTTGGGCGAGAACGAAACCACCAAGCCAGTGAACCAGTGGGGCCTCCTTGGATGCCCTCCTAGTGGGCGACGTTTATGATAAATCCCTAGATTGGGGAACGTATGAGGGAATCCCTGGTGCGCATGATTTTTTTTATTTGCAAACTGGTGGCGAGATTTTAATTCAAATTAGGAATTATCTTTTAAAGGTTTTAGAAACCCATTATAATTTTTTCCGGAGAAATCAAAGGAGACGATGAGGATGGGAGAATGAAAGTAATTAGATATGGGAGGAACGCCGAAATACGGGGATTTCGTAGAGAGGTGATCACACTACTGGTTAGTGGTTTCTTGATGGCAACGTTGCCACACTCGCGCCGATTTTCTGCACTCTGTAGCGTGTTTGTCCACGCGCGCGAGCTAGTAGTCGGACGATGTGGCAACGCTGCCGTCTGGAAAGCATTGCGGGATTTCCTTCGTGAGGTGACCAAAGTCGTTAGGTTGCACGTGGTGACCGATCCAGGGATAAAACGACGTTTTGAACGTGTTTGGGGAGGTGTTAAACGTCCTGTTGTTGTTTCTCCTCGTAGGGACGAAGCGTTCGCCTTCAATTCTGTCGATTACGAGCCAAAATTGCATCGATGACATCGATGTTTTTTCATTTTTTCGGGTTTTAGAAAAAAAATTGAATAATTAGAGTTAGAGTTGCAGCATAGGGTTCGTACTAAATTTTTAATAATAACCTTCGGGTAATCTATAATACCTCGCACTTTCGGTACAATTTCCCTGTAAACTTCAGCAAAGCCGTTCCCCATGATTTTGTAAAAAATAGAGGTTCACTACTCTTGGAAATAATAAAAAAATCTCGGTATTCTACATAATAAACCCTTTCAAATTATATTCGATGTGATTCCGACAATTCAGAAAAAAATGATTCCAAGTACTTTTCAATATTCCAAATATTTTCAAGTCTAGACAAATGCAAGTTGTATTGTATGTATGTATGAAATTTGAAATTTCTACGTTGCATGATTCCTAAAAAAATCCGCCGTGACAAACGGACAGGATCTAGCAAGAATTACGTTTTACAATACGAAACCTTCAAAATAATAAATGCATTTAAAAAGCAAGGAAAACACACGAAAAAATGTATCTGCTTTCGAAAAACTTCTTAAAAGACACGTGAAAAAGATTCCACCCAAATAGCTGAAGGTAAAAAAAAATAACTCCGACGTAAATACGCTTAAATTAACCGCGTGTCATCGACGTCATTCTAATTACCACGATTTTTCATTAACACCCAAATTAAATTCCCCTCAATCCCTCTCTCAAAACTTCCCTTTTCCTCCCCAAAATCCCCCAAAACCCCATCCAAATAAAAAACCCCCTATCAATGCCCGACCGCCATCGGCTTTCTCCGTTCCATAACACGATCCGAAGTTCAGATTCAATCCGTGCTTCGGTTACCTTATTCGCTTGTCATGCAAATTACTCCACCGCGCCGTCGAAACGTCGAGAAACGCTCGCCGGGGTCTTACAAAACCATCGAACCCCGAGGTTTTATCGTCGTTTTTCGGGTTTTAAAATATGCGCCGGGACAAACGAGGAATGCAACGTTACGAATGAATAAATAAAACAAGTGCCAACACGTCGAAAGTACAATGATACGTCTATTTCTATAGCGAGCGTGGATGTGGAAAGTCCCGACAAGTGCGGGAGCCAGCGGACGACGCTGTCTCGTCGTCGACCGAGTAGCGGCGGCGGCGGCGGGGAAGGAAGGGAAGAGAAGGGACGGGAGGGGCGGGTGCGGACAGGGGGAAACGTAATGTCGAGCGGAGGGGAGGAAACCCGTGAAACGTAGTACACGTGCGTTCGAGCACGTGCGCCGTACTTGCTGGCGACGACCATCTTACGTCTCAGGAACGTCGCAAGTGGCGGCACCCTCGTCATTATCGCCCCTTAAAAACTCTCATCATTCTCACAGCTCCGTGGTTCAAAAAAAATTACCAAAAGAAAATGAATAATCAATTAAGAAAGACAAAATAATAATCGTTGAATGACGATTTCTAAGAAAAAAAAAGATAATCATTCGATGTGAGATGGAATTGCGCGTAGGTGCGTTGCGCTCTAGCCGAGTCTGGCCGGATCCATCGGCGCGCGCATCCTCACTTATTCCCGTAATTGGCCGAGGCCGGGGATTCCCCCCGCTCCGATCTTGCCAATCCCGTCGTCTCCCACTCTCGCGCCGTTTCCGAGCACATCGCGGTGATTACACGAGTAACGATGGTTCGAATCGACATTCGCTATCGCAGTCAAAACACGCTCATCTTATCGTCAGAATAATACCGACGATAAAACGTCATTAAAAACACTCATACGGGCGCAGTTTTCTCGTTACACAGTGATTGCCGCGGTCAGTCTGCGTTCGTCGAACGCTACTAAAACGAGAAGAAAAATGATTTGAAAAAGAAGAGAGGGGGAGGAAGAAGAAGAAAGTAAGAGCTTATCGTTTTCAGTCCGTCGAGACTCCGATTCTGGCTCGTTTCAACGCCGCAACGACGATTGTAACGAGTCTATTGTTTCGAAAGATATCCCAACAAAACGAAACTTACATTCGTGTCCTTATCTGCGCGCGCGCGTGTGTGTGTGTGTGTGTGTGTGTGATTGTATTTTTTTTTTTTTTTTTCGTATCGTGCACAGTCGCGATGCGCGAGGGAGTAACTGTATAATCGTCGAGAGAGTATCGTTGAATGTAACGACGTTGAGATTTTTGTGTCAGATTGCGCGTTTAAGGCGAAGAACGGTCGACGACGTGACGCCCGAAGACGGGCGAGAAACCGAGGAAGTAACGAGGTCTTCGCCTCGTTACCTCCGAGGTTGGCACGACCGTTTGGAACTGGCACTTTTGCGAGAAGCCCTCGTTCGCACTCTTGGCAACGGTCAACCATCGTCGATTTCCGTGCGGGGATGGAGAACGATATGCACAACGAGTCCGAGGGGGCTAAACGTGGGTAGAAGTCGGTTGGTGGCGGTCGCAGTCGCGGTCACAACGGAGCACCAGCTTCCCACATATTCGTGCGCGTTACGCTACGTACACGCCCGCGCGCCAACACGAGGACGTGCACATGCCGTACACGGAGGGGGAGAAATCCACGTTGATGTTTTTCCCCCTCGTCGATGTGGAGGCGACTCGCTAACCTCTTCGCAAACGGCGACGTCAACTGCAGAGAAATAACGAAATCTGTGACGCTCGATTCGCGCGTTTAAAACACGATGCGTTGAAGTCGTATCCATCCACGTGATTAGTTTCAAATGGAACGTATCACATTTTTTTGATTTTTCTTTCGTTCTTTTTTTTTTTTTTGCAGGAAGCTTGACGTTTATTTTTTATCGGTGGGAGAATTTTGGGAGGAACGAGTTTGCGATTTAAGGTGGGGAATGAATTTTTCGAAAACCGGTCAATGGGTTCGCGCGAGGGCTGTGACCTCTGATGACACGAACGGCGACCTTTGGTAGTGGAGTAATCTCGCGACCATGGAGAACGGTGGATTTGAATTTGTATTATGAATTATTTTTTTTTTCTGTGTTTTGATTTTATTTTGGGATCAGTGCGTGGCACTGGAAAAAGTATGACATTTTTCATCGCATGTGACGCGTGAGGCGGTGAGTCATGGGCGCTCAACGAAACTGTTTTTTGTCAACAAACGCTCCGATGAGATGATTCACATGTATATATCGATATACTTTTTATTGCGAAGCGAAAGTAAGCGAGTATGGGGGAAAGGCGGAGGGGCATGTATGAAAAATTGAATGAAAAATAATTGGAGTCGATTGTTTAGGGTAAATCAGAAATAATAATAATAATATTAATAATGAAATTTTAATATTATTTTAATTAATTAAAATTTAAAATGAAAAAATTAAATTTTAGTTTTATTTTATTTTTTTATTTCCTATTTCTTGTAATAATTTTGAATAGTAATAATAATAGTCATAATAATAATAATAATATCAATAACAAAATTTTGATATTATTTTAATTAATTAAAATTAAAAAATTTAATTTGATTTAATTTTTTAGATTTTTTTATTTCCTATTTCTTGTAATAATTCTGAATAATAATAATGATAATTTTATGATTATTATAATACTATTATTATTAATATTATTATTATTATTTCAAATTATTACAAGAAATAGTTAATAAAAAAATTGAAAAAAAAAAAAATGCTTGAAAAAAACTCCGAAAATTGAAAGAATCAGTGGCGGGAAGAGCCCAGGAAACTAGGAAGTAGATGTATCTCGATGGATGAACATTAGCCGACCATTCGGCATTGGCCAGTGGGTGGCATCCTCTCCCCCTTCCTTCCCCAGCCCTCTCAGGTAAGGAAGACACTCAAAGGGAGAGAGTTCCCCGATTCGAACAAAACAAAAAAAAAAACAAAAAAAAACCGAGCCCAGACAGGGTCAGCCCGAGGGACGGTGAAACCGTTGCACCGGGGTAATATCGGCATATAGTTTTTTGCGTTCGGTGTGGTATGTAAACCGTGTAGTCACTACGCGGTGAGCTCGGCGGGGCATGGTTGCACTCACGGGAAAGCGCAGGTCGGTCACGAGGTGGAGAACGAAGGGAGAGCAACGCCGTTGTCGTGAAGGGAAGGAAGAAGGGGTCGACGAGGTGGGGGAGGGGCGGGAGGGGAGGTGAAGCCAGCGAGCAGCAGCGCGCGTTAGCGGATGCGGCGCCGCGCGAATCCGGTCGCGTGTGCGCGCGTGCACAAAAATAGAGGTAAGCAGCGGTATATAAAACCAGGGAGAACGTGGAGGGTACGAGAAGAGAGGGGTTTACAGCCGCGGGCTAAAAAGGCGTCCTCTCGCGTCCCCGGGAGCGGGCGTCGCGCGAAAACACCGTCGAAAGGTTCGTTCGACGCGCGGTGACCACCGAATACATATATACGAATACACACATACATACACGTATATTATATACGTTTATGTACGCGTAACCTAACCAAAGCTTCCACCACCCCACCATCTTCCTCCCACACAGCCGTAACGTTTATCCGCGAGATGAAAGAAGAAAAAAATGATTGAAAGAAAAAAAAAAAGAAGAAAAATAAAGCAACAACGTGAAAACATGGAGTATAAACTGCATTCGAGTCTGCCCCGGAGAATCGTTACGAGAAAACGAAACGATCAGACCCGAGCAGACGCACGAGAAGATCAGCGTGATTCGCAAACTGATGAAAAACCCGTGTGTGTGTGTAGCCGTGGAAGCGTGCGGGGCTGCGTTGTGTCGTGCGGGCACGTTTACGTTCGTATAACGCACGCGTACACGCGTACACGCAAACACAATCAAGCGCGCATACACGTACGCAAAAGCCAAGGGAGAGTCGAGTTTTGAGCACAACGGGGCCGAAAGGCACGCAAACACGGCCCTGCCGTACCGACGTCGGGCGTCCGATCGTCCCGGCGGGGGGAGAGGTGGAGGGAAAGGGAGAGAAGGGGAAGCTCAGTGACGTGACGAGCGACGGTGAAGCACCGATTGGCCGGTTCTGTTATGGAACGGAAAACACGCCACGCAACCACCTATACACATGTTTAATTAAAATAGGCGATAAAGTACGTAGCCGCTCGGTAAGAACCTCGCCGAGGACGAGAAAAATAAATTCGACAACGTTTCGTTGTTGTTGTTTTTTTTTTTGACGTTTCCAAATCGTCGTTGCAACGCGATTTGGAAAGCAATAACCGAAAATACGCGATTGTTTGGAAATAAACTTTCGCAGAGGGAAATTAGCGAATGACGGATGATGAGAAAGGAGGGAGAAACAAACAAAAAAAAAAAAATAGCACGACGAAACGAGCGCGAGACGATACAGTTTGAGCGTGGTGGAAGTTTTATTCGGGGCCGGGCGTGGTAGCTTCTCCGCTGCGATCGTCGCCGTTGCTGCGCCGCCTTTGCCTCTCCTCCAACCGCCGACACTACGCGATCACGAGAAAACGTTTTGTCTATATGCATACACACGCACACTTATACACATATATATATACGCGTGTTATGTACGTACTCGTAGCGAATTAACGTATTTTACGATAGATAAATTTTTCGACTTACCGTAATCGACGGTTGGTAAACTCCGCGAGTCAATCAAGATTCTTCATTATCATCATTACAACGTCGTCGTAGTTCAATCCACACTGAAAAATTTCGCACGCGATTCTCACTCCGAACGGCACGATCGAAAAAACTCTTACGCGACGCGAAAAAAACACTCACATTGCACGAAGAAGAAAGAAAGAAAGAAAAAAAAAACGTCCGGTGGGATTAAGGGGGAGCAAAGGACTCCGGGGAATACGCGAACTTTCACGGGGAATCGTGCGGCAGACTCGAGACTCGCGAAGGTAACGAAGTTTTTTTTTTTTTTTCTCTTTTTCTCTTTTTCACGCGAGCCAGAGCCAAACCGAAGAGACGAAGACCGAGATGAGACTCTCGGGGACAACGTGAATTTTAGTTTTACTCTCGCGCTCGCGCTTATCCATCCGTCCGTCTTTATATCTATCTATCTATCTATCTCTCTCGCACTCGCACTCGCTGCGTCGATCGTCAATCCCGGGTCGGTCTCGGTTGCAACGCAAGTTCTGTCAGTCCGGGGCGTACACGTGGTTTTAAACCCCACGCGACCGGGTCGAACCGTTATTTATATACGTAAGATTCGATGAGTTATAGAATCTATGAAGCGGCGTAATCGCGACAATTGCGAAACCGAAAATTTTTACGTCGGGGGGGGTTTACAAACTTGATCGATCTGGCGCGTGGCAGAAATATTTTACAAGTGTTAACCACTGCGCATCAACAGCCATGCTTGCTTCGCCACGATTCACGTGTCCGGGAACCGCTCGAACGGCCAATCGTCGTTGATTTAGTGACGTCACCGAGCTCTATCGACCAATCAACGTTGCCCATGTGACGCAGCAGTCCGCTGGGCGTGTGAGAGAAGTGTCGAGCCGCCGTTGTATATCGCCCGGAGAATCCTGCTGCTGCTGCTGCTGCTGCTGCTGCTGCCGTTGCTGCTGCTGCTGCTGCTGCACCGCGCGCGCACTCTCTCTCTCTCTCTCTCTCTCTCCACTTCCACCCGTCTTCTTTTTTTTTTTTCGTTACCCACGTATTATTTTTTTTTTTTTCTCGCTTGCTTTCTTTTCGACTGGTTCGGAGCGCCCCGACGATAACAACTTTATCGAAAAAATTTCTTTGTCCTCGCGAACGGTCGATCGTAGATTTCGTCGAGGATATCGCGGATGCGCGTCGTTGCCGGGCTGGGGGGAGGGGGAGGGCCGAGACAGGACGCCACAGGCAAAGTTTTTGACGGGGAATAATCGCGGATGCGTCGTGCGGCGGGGGATCGTAGACACCACGGAGCGATTTTTGCGTCTACATCCGACACCCGGCTCGCCCGGGCAAATACTCGTACACTCGCCGCCGCGGCGTCACCCTCTGCCACCTTTTGTCACGTTCCTTCTCCGTCACATGGAATCGCCGCGGTTGCGCGCGCCCGCGGCGTTGCCAAGTCTTTGGGAACACAACGCCGGCCAATCGGGAATCAACGACGCAATCGCTTGTTTACGTCTGCGCGCGCGCGCCCCCGCCAAATATATGCGACTCGACACCAGCGCAATCTTTTTTTTTTTTTTTTTTTTGAACGCTTGGTTTTCTTTTCTTTTCTTTTCTTCGTTTTTTTTGGGGGGGGGTTTTTATTGGCTCGCAGGCTTTCGAGATGCGACGCGGAGTTTCGACTTTTGAGGATGCAGGCGGGGACTCGGATTTTGTGGCGAGGGGATGATGGGTTTTGCGGAGATTGGGAGATTGAAGGATGTTTTTTTGAATTTGAAAAATTGATTGGAATATTTTCACTTTTGTTTTTTTTTTGTTTTTTTTTTGTCGTAGGTGAATTTATCGCAATGGTATTTGGATTGTGAATTATTGATAGATTGTTTCTTTATTCGTGTTTTACACTTGCACGAGAGAATGAATTTGACAACAAGACAGAATTGCGCCCGAAACTTCGACAAGATGACGAAATTATTTTTTTATTTGTTATTTTTTTAATGTAATTACTCACAGAGTACGAAGAAATAGGAAAATTGGGAGATTGAAGGATTTTTTTGGAAATTTGATAAATTTACTTGGAATATTTTTTTTTTTTTTTTTTAAATCGGTAAATTTATCGCATTGGTATTGAGATTATAAATTATCGATAGATTGTTCCTTCATTTATGTTTTACACTTACGTGAGAATGAATTTGACAACAAAACAGAATTGCGCCCGAAACTTCGACAAGATGTGACAAAATTCTTTCTTTATTTGTTTTTTTTAAATTAATTATGTACATACTACAGAAAATTCGGAAAATTGCGATTAAACACATTTTTTAACTTCGAAAATTGGCTTCGAACATTTTTTCTTTACTTTTCTTTATATAGGTATTTGTATTTATCGCAATGGTATCAAGATTATATATTATTAATAGACTCTTTTATCATTGATATTTCCCACTTGCACGAGAAAACGAACGAATTTGATAAAGAAAAAAAGCAGAATTGCGCCTGAAACTTCGACAACTTGTGACAAAATTTTTTTTTTATTAGTTTTTTTTTCATTATTATGTACATACATGTAAAGTAGGTCAGTGTGTTGTTATCGTATTTGTTTCCCGTTATCCGTGCGTCGGCGGTTCGTATCACGTACATTCGCGTCAATGTCGAATTTTGATCTTGCACCGACCGCGTCGCAAAATCGCGAGGGACGTAAAAATTACGATCTCATTCACTTTTCTTCCTATCTTCTTTTTTTTTTTTTTTTTTTTTTTTTTTGACGACGAATCGGCTCTCAAAAATCGTCGTCATGAACATTGGAGCAATACAAATTTATCTACTCAACGGAAAACTGACTAGAATTTGCATTATCATCTTCTTTTTCTATTTTTTTTATTTTTATACTAGCCGATGTAATTATAAATTAAAATGTAGAAAATTAACGGTTAAACGAATTGTTTTAGTAGCGATAAATTATAATCGGCGGCTTCTGTGGGCTTAGACAGGCAGCTCGTGAGAGATCCGATTTACACGACGATTTTCCAAAATGTCGTCCGGTAATTTGTTTTTCTATTAAAATTAAGTGTACTCTTGGTTATGGCACGACGGCTTGAACAGCAATTTTTTTTTCATTGTCGCGATCGTAAAGAATCAAACATTTCTCTCGTTTCGACTAAGAAAAAATCAAAACAAACCAGAAAAAAAAAAAACGAAAAATAGATCGAACGATAAAAATAATAATTAAATTGAATCTATGTAAATTCTAATAAAACTCGTACAATGATTTAAGTGTAAGTCAATGGGACGCTTTGGACGATAACAAATTATAGTTGGCTATTGTACTAGACGGGTTAAAATTGTTGGTGAAATAACGCTCGGCTATCTGCTCAAATTTGTTACGTAGAGATGTTTAAGTTCCGTCTTTGGGGTGTTTTCGAACAGTGCCGCACGATTCTGTCCCTCGCCTTTCTTCACCCAATGACCGTAGACTCTGAACGCACAGCCATCGATTACCTGCAAAAAGAAAAAACGTTTTTGTTTTTAATTACAAAAATATTTTGTTTCATTTTTTTTTAATGTTATTATTCAACAGAGATAAAAACCTGCTATTTTATTTTTAGTTTAAAAAATTTAGAAAATTATAATTAACGTTCGATGTTTAGCTTCAAAATTGTTTAAATTATAAATGGCGTTTTATTTTTAGTTTAAAAATGTTAAAAATTAGAAATAGCGTTCGATTTTTAATTTAAAATGTATCGAATTATTAATAACTTTAAACTTTTAGTTTACAAATTTTAAGAATTATAAATAGCGTTTCATTTTTAATTTTAAAATTTATAAAATTATTAATAACATTCGATTTTTAGCTTGAATATTGTTTAAATTATATATACCGTTTTATCCTTAGTTTCAAAACTTTAAAAATTATAAACAACTTTAGATCTTTCGTTTGAAAATGTTAAAAATAATAAATAGCGTTTGATCTTTAATTTAAAATTTATAAAGTTATTAATAACTTAAAATTGTTTGTTTGAAAATGTTAAAAAATATAAATAGCGTTTGATTTTTTGTTTAAAATTCATAAAATTATTAATAACTTAAAATTTTTAGTTTAACAATGTTAAAAATTATAAATAGCGTTTGATTGTTAATTAAAAAAGTTACAAAATTATTAACAAATTTCGTTTTTTAGTTTAAAAATGTTAAAAATTATAAATAGCCTTTTATTTTTTGTTAAAATATTTTCGTTAATTATGGATGATGTGTTTTTGTAACATTTGGAGAGACGACGAATTACCTTTCGAAGAACTTTGATTCTATAGGGATCCTCGCGCGCAACGAGGGTCGACAGAGGTTCCGGAGTTGTGTGCAATCGTTTTATACGAATTACCGCGCGTACGCAGATAATCGCAAGTTGAAAACGTTTTCTCGCGTCAAAAGATTTTGCTTTGAGTTCCTGCGAAAAAGAAAAAATGAAAAAAAAAACATTTAAATAAAACCGTATAAATATTTTACCCGATAATAATTCCATCGCCCAATTAAATATCAAATTGTCTAAAAGCACGAAAGAAACGATTGTTTATATTCATTTTTAGTCACAGTTTTCGTGTTTCCACGTGATTAATGTGCAATTTTAGAATGAAGATAAAAAGTTAGATAAGAAAGGTTGCGAAAAAAAGATTAATCGTTGCGGAATGATGATTATTGATATTCGATTGTGAAATACATGCACAGCATTATGATTCCCAGTTTCTTGTGGACAATTTTTATAATCGACGAGAAAAATCCCAATAAAATTAATATTTCGTTAAAAACCACGCAATTTATTTATATATATTTTTTTACCAATATTGAAACCACGCAATTTAATTTTTTTTTTCACCAATATTAGTATCATCGAATAATCGACTGTATTAGTTGCATTTGAACACCAGAAATGTATCACAGACTGACGCGAGGCTTACGTCTCGAACGTAGTCAAACGATCCATCCCAAATTACGCTCAAACCACGAAAATACGAATAAACGAAACAAAATTGAATAAATTACCAAAGCTAATTGGGCTATCCGACTGAGACGTCGCGAATTAGAAGACAGTGAGCGCTTAAGAGGCGCAATGTCTTGATCCCACAGCTGTAATGGCAACAACTTATAGTAAAACACAAAATTACGAATAAATTATAAATCTAATGTACGTTTAAAAAATCGAAAAATTTACGAAAAATATTCCACATTCGCTGTCTTTAGGGCGAAAATAATGAAGGAATTAAAAAAAAAAAAACGATATTTGAAAAATGATTCTTCGTTTGAAAAATAAATCTGTGGCAAAGCTTGAAGACTGCTAAAAAAGCGTGTGGAAATAATAAACGTTTTTATTTTCTTATTTTAATGGAAATTATTCGCGGTAATGTGCTACGTGTCGTCTGTATCTCTCAGATTGCTTAAGGTGCGAGTGAGATTGTTGTATATTCCAAAAGTATTGTTTTCCGACAGCATTCGCTTCTTGGATTTAATTTGGAAACGATTGACTGCGAAATTATGAAACGCAGTCGATCGTTCTCGTTTTTTCGCCAGGAAATCGTTCGTAGCCGAGAACAATGCTTCACAGTTTTTGTTACCGACCGAGCACTAGCGCATCATCTTGACGTCTTACATGGGTACGGAATTTTTTTTTAAATCGACTCTTTTTCATTTTTTCAATCTAATTCATATCGAGGACATTTTCTTGGAGTTTCAAGTCAATCGCAGTAAAACTCTAGGAGAAAGAATTTTTGCAAAATTGTTCTCATTAAGCTTGGACGGCCGAGAGCGTTGCAAGTATATCGTATTTCTCAAAATTTTATTTTTGACGTCGGTCGAGACGATTCATTAAAATCTAATGCATCGATTTTATTGATTTATTGATACAGTGAGCGAAGGTTTTTTAATTTTTTTCATCATTATTTCACAAGGCAATACGTGGTGTAGATTTCACTGAGAAGCGTACTTTTTTGCATACGAGTCTGTCAAAAATTCAAATTTCAATTCTTTCTATAAATCCTTCGTTGAATCACGAACTTTATTCAACTACTAACAGAAGATATTTGGTTTTTTTTTATTTCACATAAAACTGTCATGAGTGTATGCTAATCACCGCGAGGATGTTTTTTTTTCTAAGGGGTCTCCGAAAACGAGATCCCAACCCCTGAATTTTCAGAATTAAAAAATTCAAGCTCTATAAAATATTGTTCAAATTTTGCTCTTTCATATCCTCAAAACTTTGAATAAAATTATTTCTCTCACATATATTTTTTTTTTAATTTAAGAGATGTTTTTTTTAAACCTTCCAAACCAATGTAAGCCCTTGAGGCTATGTTGCGAGATAGTAAAAAATTATGAAAGAAATTAAAGGGAAAAAAATCAGAACAATGAACTTGCCACAGTGTGAAAAAACGAGTGATCCAGCGCTTCCTTGATGGAAATTCGTTTTTGTGGATCAACGACCAACAGCTTTCTGATCAAATCTTTCGGTGCTTCTGAAAATTGATCAAAATGTTTCGGATTCGGAATAAACAAGTTCAATCCTAACGTGAATGATTAATGTACGTTCGCCGCCGTAATTGTTGCGTCTCGGACGCAAAATTACCGGTTATGTCGGCCCATTCGGGCGACGTGAAGGAAAATTTTCCTTCCATTATGTTTCGCAGCATGACCATTTGTTTACGATGCCAGAAAGGCGGACAACCCACCAATAGCGTGAACATTATCACGCCGCAGGCCCATCTGCAAAAAAATTGTCGCGTTATTATTATTATTTATTATTTAAATTATTATTATTATTCTTTTGACATAGCGTAAAAATCTTTGTGACACAAATCTCGCTACCGTCAAACACGTACATGTCTACTTCGTAACCGTAGCCTTCCGCATTTTCAAACATATTGCATTTGAGCACTTCGGGAGCTAGATAGCCAGGTGTACCGCATAAATCTAAACAGAACGAAAGGAAAAAGGGTTTTTTTAATTTTGAGATTGGTTTGAGAACCAAATTGAAGCAAAAATAACAAACAAATGGACAACAAACGACGCAAAATTGGCTGAAAAAAATGAATCGATTAAAGAGAAAAGTGAGAAAAGACTATTGGGAAGCAGCGATTTTACTTTAATAGCAATCTGTACGAACCGTACAACTTGTCTCCTGGTTTGAGCATCCTGGCAAATCCAAAATCCGTTATTTTAACGTTCGAATTGTCGTCCAGCAGTATGTTTTCGGGTTTCAAATCGCGATGTACTATTCCTTGATTATGAACGTGTTGCACCCCTTCGAACACTTGACGCATTATGTATCGCGTCTTTTTTTCCGACAATGTCACCACCGACGTCAGGTAATCGAACAATTCGCCGTTCTTGCAGATTTCGAATATGAGGAAGATGAATGTGTTTGATTCGAAGACGTCGTGCAATTCGACTGAAGAGAATATTGAAAAATTAATCGATTGATTAATTAACCCTATACCGTCACACTACCAAATAATATTATGGCCCTCACATTGGGTGGATTCCACCCAGTCAGTTTTCAAATAACGATTATGAGCAAACGATTCGTCCGAAGTGGTTGAGAAAATTACAGAACTTGCTTTAAACATTGTAGATGATGTTTTAGAAGTTTATTTATAAGAAATGAAATGGCAACATGTTAAAAAAAATTTATAAAGGAAGGAAAACAGAAATAAAAACTGCCGCTCGTCTAATGATCGACGGGTAGATTTCACGGAGTGTATCTGTGAAGGGTTCAAACGTAAAAATCCAGAAATGTTTGTTGCTCAAATATTAGCGGCGAATGCAAAATTGTAATTTAACGAGTACGATAGCTTACTGATGAAAGAATGGCCAGCCACCCTTCTGAGTATTTGCACCTCTTGCATGGTAGCCTCTTGCATCGTGTGACCTTCGGCGCCATCGTGAGGTTCGTTGCTTATGTCTATAATTTTCGCCGCGTATTCTATCCCCGTTTCCTTTTCTATACATCTTCTCACCGTGGACGAGATTCCTCTGGAACGAAAAATAAAACAAATTTTAAAAAAAATTCCACCCATCAGCTGTTCGCATTTATTAAATCAAAAACACTCGGAATTTTGAGGTTAGAAAAACATTTGAAAAATAAATTGAAACATTAATTATACAATTGCGTACCAAAATTGCACATTTACTCAGCTGCTCGTGTTTTTATTATCGAAATCATACAAAGTTTTGAGGTTAGAGAAACATCGAAATAAAAATAATAATAAATAAAACCATTCCATATATAACTACGTAGCAAAGTTGCACGATAGCTCAGCGACTATTTCAATCGTTTCCGACTGCTTTATCCTCATATACTCATCGCCAATAGATACACAACTCAATAATAGAAATTATGTAATTTCAAAGTTCTCGAAATTTTTTTTTTCTCTTTCTATTTTTTTTCTCTTCGCTGTCAAGTTCTGGTGCAATCATTTTTTTTCTTTCGTCCCGCGAGTCCAGCAGTCGCGTTAAAAGAAAACAGCACGCTTATCAGAGATAACAAGCGCATTGAACGATAATCAATTGTCGGAATGATAATCGAGGGATGGTAAACAAAGTTTGTACATGCAAAACAATTGACTAACCTTCCGAGAATTTCTTTCGGTTCGTACTTGGCGTAGAAACCCTTAGCCGCGTCCTTGTCGGGCAAAAGATCGTCTCCTTCGTCCTTTGCCATTATAATTGGCAACTACGCAAAAGTACGACGAACCACGGAAGAAACGAAGCTGTGCGAACCGAAGATTATTTATCTCATGTTCAGCGGAATTGACGCGGATATTCAAAACAAAGAAACGGGGGTGGAAAAGAAAACAAAAAAAAACAAGAGAATATCTCCGCAGCAGCAGCACAGACGCGATGCACCTGTGTCCGTGCACCTGTCACGAACTACTTCGGGCAATAGCAGAACGAAAAAAAAAGTATATAAAACCGCAGGTTGTGTGATAATCCGTTGGCACGTGGCTTCGGGGGATGACGGTAGTTTCTCTCCCGACCACTCACGGCGCTAGTGCTGTTCTTGTTCGTTCGTGTATTAAGGGGTTATAACTAGATTTTCGCGGGAAAATTGAGGGAATTTCATTATTTTGATAGCCATTTTAACATAATTTTGTTAGAATATACTATATACCGTTGATTACAACATACATTGAGGTACTTGTAGGCATTTTTCATGGAGCAATTTTCAATTTTGGGGAAACTAGTGCCGTTGTCCTAAAACAGGTTTTTTGGAAGATCACTTGCGATGAGCATGATATCTCTGGAAAGACTCATCTGAAAAAAGAAAACCAAAATGATTTCGGTGGTATAATAATGAACGCAGTTCGTGAACGAAGGGAAGGGTTATTGAGATTTTAAGAATTAGGTTTTTGACCCAAAAATTATTCAAAACATCGAAATTCCGCTGAACCTTTCGCTAAAATCAGCGTTTGTTTCCGCTAAATTGAAAAAAATTGTATGTAAAAATGTGAATAATTACCGTAATATAGGTTGTAATTGATAATGTATAGTATATTCTAATAAAATGATGTTAACATATCTTAAAAAAAGTTATGAGAATTCCTTAATTGTCCTTTTAACTGGTAGATATAACCCCTTAAAAATTGCATTATGTGCATCCGTTGAAGGCTTGTTTCTGGTGAAAGAACGAAGACTTCTTCATTATAGAAAAAATGGAGAGAACACATGCCGAATCATTATCAAGGTCGATCTCCGAGATAATTTGAGGATCACGATCGAAATCTCAAGTCTTCACGATTACAAACTTACCGCTCTAATATATTCGACAGAGCGCTTGCAGCGACGCAAATGGCGAGTCTCAGAACTTTCCCGTCCATCTGTCACATTTGACCATCTTCCATCCAATCCATGCTCCAGCGATCTTAGATACATTGTCGGATGGTTAGGAGCGTCACATAACCTCAAACATAATAAACCGGGTAAAAATATCCAAAAATTTGTATTCAAAATTATTTCCCGCTACTAATTCGCCCCACGTATTTGATAAATAAAATATTTCTTTTGTTCCTTCGAATTTGTAAATCTCAAAATTCTTTTACAAACGTTCATTCGAAATTGCAGAAATGTCGGAGCGCCTAGAGATGCAGCATCTCGTCGATTGCGACGTCGACTACGAGAATCCATCGCGGATTCACGCGCCGAAACCATCGAAATGTCGTTCCTGTCCCTATCTGGGTTTGTTGCTCGCCACGCTGTCATCCCTCTTCTTCTCGCTGTGCAGCGTCATCGTCAAGGGTTTGGTCGACGTGAATCCCATGGAACTAGCCGCGTTCAGATTCGTCGGAGTATTGTTACCCGCCATACCCATCGTCATTTGGAAGCGCGAGGATCCGTTTCCCAAGGGACGCAGAATCATGCTCATTCTACGAAGCTTCGTAGGCACGACGGGTCTGATGCTGAGTTTTTACGCTTTTCGACACATGCCGCTGGCCGACGCTTCTGTCGTCGTTTTTGCCGTACCCGTTTTTGTCGCCATATTCGCGAGAATATTTCTCAAAGAACCTTGCGGCCTATTCAACGCGATTACGGTGTGTCTGACGCTCATAGGCGTCGTACTGATAACGAGGCCTCCGTTGATATTCGGCAAATCCGTGGAATCTTTAACGGACAGCCACGTAGAATCCGAACAGGCCGATCTTTGGGGTCCCGTAGCTGCATTTTCCGCTACTCTCTTCGGCGCAAACGCTTACGTTCTCTTGCGAGCCTTGAAGGGATTACATTTCTCCGTCATAATGACGAATTTTGGATCGTTCGCTCTCATTCAGACCATCACCGTGACTTGGGCCATCGGAGCCTTGTGTCTGCCACGCTGCGGCACCGACAGACTTCTCGTCGTTGCTCTCGCTCTGTTCAGCTTCGGCGGTCAAATATTGCTCACTCTTGCGCTACAAATGGAACAGGCCGGTCCTGTGGCCATTGCCAGATCGGCCGACATTGTTTTCGCTTTCTTCTGGCAAGTTTTGTTCTTCAACGAAATACCCAACAGATATTCCGTGGGTGGAGCAATACTCGTCACGAGTTCCGTTCTTTTGACGGGATTGAGAAAATGGGCCGTATCGTTGCCAGAAACGTCGAATTTGAAAAAATCTCTCGGTATTTTGGCGATGTAGATACAAAAATGAATTTATTTCATCGTCGAACATTTTTCCGCGCACGAGCGAATTTTTTTTTTTTTTTTTTGATACAAATTCATCGTCCTTCCGAGTGATTTTCGATCGCGCGATTTGCGTGGCGAAGATTCATCGAAATTCATCGATCATCTTTGAAAATAATTATTTTCTTCGGTATTGGGAATTTTTTTGTGACTCGTAGATCATTTTAGCTTAGATATATAATTGATAATTGGATGAAGGGCGCATGATATCCGTACGTTTGCACAAAAGAAGAATTTTCGTCAACGACGATTCCTTCCGCATCAACTTCGTGGTGAAATCGCGAACTTTCGCACGCAAAGGAAATGAGAAAGAAGAAAAAAAAATCAAGATAAAAAAAACTGCAGAAACACATAAATAATCCGTAGGTACAGCCGTTAGAAAATTTAACTCTTTCGCGATTACGAAGAGTTGTAATGTGATACATCAACCATTGACTCGTTTCAGACTGATTCTTAATTAATGATTAATATTAGTGAGCGCGTTAGCATGATTAGTCGTAGACGCTAAGTACGCCTGTTCAGAAC
The DNA here is from genome assembly GCA_963971145.1 of Sussaba pulchella. Taxonomy (NCBI): domain Eukaryota; kingdom Metazoa; phylum Arthropoda; class Insecta; order Hymenoptera; family Ichneumonidae; genus Sussaba; species Sussaba pulchella. The sequence continues at coordinate 14,234,154 of OZ020164.1, read as the reverse complement.
TAGAGCAATAATTGAGAAAATTACGAGCCAAGTATTGACGATAAGATTTTACGCGAATCATTAATAACAGAAGATAACGAAAAAAAAAAGAAAAAAAATACGGCGACGCGCAAACGACGAAAAATCTCCGATAATGGCCTGATTTTTTTTATTTCGCGGCTTGCTTAATTTTTTGTCACGCAAATTTCCAGTCAACAACAATTTTGTGTTTAAAAAAAAAAAAGACAAATTCGCCGATAATTATGCAATAATAGCGAGGTTCATAACCGAATAGTATAGACGACGTTTTATCTATATTATATTTATTTTCTTCGCCAAGCGACACAATTACGTTGATAGCTGAGTACCGACAAATCATTTGTAAAGTTAAACATTTTTTTTTCTAATTTATCGTTTCGTCTTATCCATTGGCTCGTGTTTCACGTGCTTGCGAATTATTTTCCTTTTTTTTTAAACACAATCTTTCGGTACTAGTCCGGTTGCTACCAAACGAATGACAAGAGTAATATATACACGATTAATTAATTTTTGCTGTGTTTTTATTTATTAATTTTTCATTAGTCATTAGCCATTTTTTTATAGTTTATTAGGCGTGTAATTACCTCGTATCTGAATTAATAATTCAGATACGTGGTCGCTGTATGAACGGAGTATAATGAACAGTATGAACAGAATTATTCCAAAGAAAGCTTCCTGTACTCTCAGCGAGACGTTTATCACGTATCATTGTTAGTCTTATTTTGATTATTATTATTAATATTAATATTATTATTATTAATATTATTATTATTGCAAATAAGATAATATTTATACATCATGACACGTGTACATAAATACGATTATCGTCGATACTCAAAGACAATGCATCACACAATCGCGTTTTACCTACCAAAAAGAAAAATAATAAATGAACAATCGTCCAAATGCGAAAGACATAAACGTGGCTGGAAACACGAGAAAAGTGAAATAAACAATAATCAGCGATACGAAAGTGAAGAAAAAACCCGACTTTAATTTATTTTCCTTCTCCCGTTCTTTGCGTCCGTTTAAAGAAAAAAACGAGTAATATTTATTTTCCTTCTGTTCTCTGCGTCTGTTAAAAAAAAAAGAGGAAAATTTTTTTTTTTTTTATGGGGTTTGTATAAAAGAAAGTAATATTTTCTTTTTCCTTCTGCTATTTGCGTCTGTTTAAAAAAAAAACGAGTAAAATTTATTTTTCTTCTGTTCTTTGCGTCTATTTAAAAAAAAACGAGTAAAATTTATTTTTCTTCTGTTCTTTGCGTCTATTTAAAAAAAGAGTAAAATTTATCTTTCTTCTGCTTCTATTTTTTTTCATAAGAAGTAAGTAATATTTTCTCTTTCCTTCTGCTATTTGCGTCTATTTAGAAAAAAATTACATTCAAATCCTGATCGCGCTAAAATGGAATTTCGTTTTATCGATAAAAATTTCGTCAACGCGTGACGCGTATCGCGGGGCGTGTCGGTAGGGCAAATCTGGGACAGTTGCGAGTCTGACGGAGCACGTGTATCATTGTCGCGACGCAGTTGCTGGCAACAACATTTGGAAACGCGGGCAGAAACCGTCGCACGGAAGAATAATAAAAATTTTCCGTGCTTGTGAATAAAACTATCGAACAATTTTTCTTTTCAATCGCATATTGCACAAATCGTTGATTTGGGTTTCGATAAAAATTGGTTCATTGGTTTCGGCGCGGATTCACACTCAGCTGACCCGGGTTCGATTCCTCAGATTCGTAACGACGTAATAAAAAATAATGAAAAAATATATTTTTGTGTATTCAGAGCTATTTTTTCATCGGGAGTTCAAAACTAAGACGATTACAATTTTATAGGACTTTGCTGTAGTTGCGAAATTATTATCGGATAAGCAATCGAAGAAAAAGACTCGATGGAATTTTTTTTGTATACGAGATACCGCAGCTGATGCATCGACCGATTTAATTTTCCGTCGCTAACGAGAAAAATTTGCACGTTATCTCGAGGTGATTCGATACGCCGACTTATTCGGAGCAAGACGTAGAACTATCGACACTTTTATCACCTTGTGATGGCTAACAAATCACTGAACTAACAAAAAATGAGTTAAAATTAAAATAAATTAATTTCAACTAATCGTATCGACTGGAAATTTAACTCGATTCTACTAAAGATTTCGCGCCAAAACCCCCATCAAAACACAATCGAAAATGGTGTACGAATGTAACATGTGTGCTGTGAAAAAAATACGCAAAAAATAATTCATGACTTAGAGAACTTGTTAAAAAATAAATAAAATACATATGCGGGAGGACGTCCTAAATCACGGGATTGAAACCCCTTTTATCCTTAAGTGGTCGATGACTTTTTTTCAGTACCTTTTGGATCCTACGACCTGAATAATATTTTTTTTTAAAGATTTTTCACATCCTATATATATCGTGGAAGTTGAATTTCAATCATCAACTGATTCATTTACGTTCAGTTTCGCAGACGAACGATTGAGAAGAATACTGCCGTACTTATCTTGATTTACCATCGTCGTCGTTAATTCTCAACAACATTGTCGACGAATCTTATCAGATCGAATTGTATGAATAAATGAGTTTCGAGATCGCTTTATTTGCGTTTCCCACTCGTCGATCACGTTTTCGCGGAAACTGTGCTGCAATATACGATTCGAGTTTCGATCGCAAGAACAGTTCGCTATTTTGGAGTGAGAAATGTGCATACTCTTCGTTTATCGTAATCCCAATGCTCGTGAAAATAATTACAAGCTCATCGTCGCATCCAATCGCGATGAAACGTACAAGAGACCCGCAAAACCCGCGCATTTCTGGCAAAATCATCCGCACTGCTTGGGAGGTATTTTTTCTTTTTTTTTTTTACAAATAAATTCAAATTCGTCTCGTCGCGAGCGCGATAAAAAATTGACGATGGACAAAATGACGCACCAGAAATTGGTAATTTTTTGTTTACGATCAGGAACCGACGAGGAACCGGGCAGAGAAGGCGGCACGTGGTTGGCTCTGTCGACCACAGGCCGAGCCGGAATAATTCTCAATCTAACCGGCGAGTTCAGAAAAAATCCGGAGGCTGGGAAAGGACGTGGAAATCTCGTTGGCGATTACGTCGCTTCGGAAAGATCGGCTCAGAATTATTTGGCCAGTCTTCACGAGGTCAATCAAAAGGAACAACCTTACAATCCTTTCAGCTTGGTTCTTATCGATATGCAGTATGTTGATTGTCCGAAATAGTTTGAAAACAAAATCAAATAAGTGAAAAATCAATTATTATTAGTATTTAATTGTTAGTATTATTTTTTTTGTTATTTTATTTTTTATTATTATTAGTTAATTATTATTATTATTATTAATTATTATATTCGTTATAAAATTGAAGTTACGATAATAATAATAATAATATTAACTATCATTATTGCAAACGTAATTTTATAACGGATATTATAATTCATAAATACTTATAATAATCAATTTTTTACTTGTTTGATTTTAATAATAATGAATAATGATATAATATCATAATATCATAATAATAATAAATTAATTATCATTAGTTATTGATTATAATATTTGTTGTAAAATAATATTTACAATGATAATAATAATAATAATTATTATTATTATTATTATCATGAATAATAATGATGATAATAATAATAATTATTATTATTATTTCCCCGTATAATAATATATATAATTATAATAATATATTATTAATATAATACATAATAATAATAAGAATAATAATTATTATCATTATTATTATTATTGTAAATATAATTTTGCACCGAATATTATAATCAATAAAAACCAAATACTAAAAAAATCAACATACAACTAATTTTTTTAAAATAATAATAGTACCTAATAATTATGATTATTATTTTTTTCCATAATCAATTAATTACTTGAGATAATAATTTTAACATATTCTCTCGCGTGGAATACAGAATAATTTTTTTCTTTCTCGTGCATCAGCGACGCGAGCGTTCGTTACCTGACCAGCTCCTCGGATTCCACAGGACCGATATCGTGCGAGGACAGCGTTCTCGGTTTTGGAAACAGTCTCGTGGAACAACCTTTCGCCAAAGTTCGAGCCGGCAAGCAGGAGTTCGAAAAAATCGTCGACGGTGCCGACGTCCACGAACGCGATCGACTGATCGAGGAACTTCGACGATTGTTGAAGTCGAAAAAACGGTAATTATCGATTGAGCGGAACTTGGGAGGAATCAATAATTGCCGTTATATTTTTGTTCTCGGTTCCGAAATGTTTCAGACATTTGCCGGATGCCGAATTGCAGAGACGATCGCCGGATTGCTACGAACGCTTGAGCTCGATATTCGTTCACGACGAGATCGTCGGTTACGGAACGAGAACTCACTCGATAATACTCGTCGACGGTTCGAATCGCTTAACTTTCTACGAAGAAACGCGAATGTCCGATGAAACGTGGAAGAAACAACAGTTTGAAATTATTTTAAAGTGATTTTTTTTAATAACAATGACGTTTCATCGTCATTATAATCATCTGAATAGAAAAGAAAAAACGTTTATGAGAAATCCACACATCTCGCGGAATCTTTGCACCAAATATCCTGAAATTGAAGCTGAAGAATATTTTGACAAACACTTTTTGTAAAATTACCCAAAATTTTATTGTCAGATTATAACAATTGTAAATAATTATTTTGGTCTTACAAATTATTGGAGGACGATCGAAAACGCGATGATGAGCGAGTTTCGAACTTCGAAGAACGGATGATTAACGATTCGTCGAATCTTAATGGGGTTTGAATATTTTACGTGCGAACAGGACAAGGACCAACGGAAATAGTAACATGGATTGACCGACGAATATACGGACATAATTTTAACTTAATTGTAACTCATAACAACCGTACGACATCGATATTGATAAATTAAGATACTTCTTACATGTTAATAGAAATAATTGGGGATTATTCAGTCGACGTCCGAAGCTCCGTCCTCGTCGTCGCTCTGAAGAATGTCCGACATTACGTCGTCGGCGACGTCCTCCAAGGCCGAACCGTCGGCGCTCGTGACTGTGACGTCGTCCGATGAGGTCTGAGCAAAAAGAAAAAAACAAATAAAAGAAAATATAAATGAATATGTGAATAAATGAATATGTGAATAAATGAATAAATGAATAAATGAATAAATGAATAAATGAATAAATGAATAAATGAATAAATGAATAAATGAATAAATGAATAAATGAATAAATGAATAAATGAATAAATGAATAAATGAATAAATGAATAAATGAATAAATGAATAAATGAATAAATGAATAAATGAATAAATGAATAAATGAATAAATGAATAAATGAATAAATGAATAAATGAATAAATGAATAAATGAATAAATGAATAAATGAATAAATGAATAAATGAATAAATGAATAAATGAATAAATGAATAAATGAATAAATGAATAAATGAATAAATGAATAAATGAATAAATAAATAAATATATAAATCTTATTCGTAACTTACGATAACGACAAAGATTACGATCTCGCAATTCGCGATTACTCACTTGAGATAGTATCTGTTGACCTTGGAGATTTTTATTCACAAGGTTTCCCATCCAAAATGCATCGGAACTGTTGTTGAGAACGAGCATAGCCTTCACCAGGTACAACAATTTCTCGGTAACTTGTTTCGCGACTGGCACTAATTTAGCCAGAGTCAAGTCTTTTTTCTCGGCGCTGTCGACGCAAACCATGTTCAAGTATCGAGTGCCACCTAAAACCACCATATTAAAACAATTCAAATCACCGTAATCGCGATTATCGAGTCAAATCTTAATTACGTTAAGTTTACGAAAAAAAATAGACGCATAATGCAAAGCTAGAAAAAGTTTCGCATAAAATTACGTACCTTGAATCATTTTCAAAATTTCCTTGACTTCCTCCGTTTGATAACGAAGATTGTGTTCCATTATCGGCATTCCACTGCTCATGAAAAGCTTCAACAGCAACGTCATATATCGCAGAAATGGCAAAAGCACAGCTCGCGATGAATTTTTGCAAATCTCCACGATGTTCTTCACGTTGTTGCCAACTTGTTGCCAAACTTCGATTCTCTGTGGATCCCTGAATAAACGATACACACATTTTTTAGGCTGGATAATTTTTTTCTCCTTTTTTTTCAAGGACTAAAATAGTCCTTGATTTTTTCAAGGATTTTTTTAAAATTTCATTTTTATGCTTTTCGATGAGGGAAAGGGAATGAAAAATGCGAATGCGAACGTACGACGTAGCTTCGGCGATGGAAATCTTGGTACCGTTGATCAATCCTTCGAACAAACGATGGAACATGTGATGAAATATGGCTTTTGTGATTGCGGGCAATCTTTCGAGGCGATCTTGAGGTTTTTTGAGGGTCGCTGATTCATCGGGCAGCCATCCCATCACCGCCGACACGGTGTCCAAAGGATTTGCCTCGTTCTGGATCCAATTGGCGAGCAAACCGACCACAGCCGCTTTGTAACCGGCTCCGGTCGGTCTGTCGTTCGGCCACGAGAGACTCAGAAATCCGCAAGCCATCAGAGCTATTTCAATTTTTTTATTTCAATTCGTGTAGTTTTTGTCGATTTATTTTCGTATTTATTGCGACAATAATTTAAATAAAAATGATAATGATAATAATTAACAACAACACAAAGTGTTGATGTTAATTATTGCGATTGTGATTATTTATTTATTTATTTTCTCAGCTGCTTTTTTCTTAAAAAATTACCTTGTTTATCCTTGCATTGTCGTGAAAACGTTTCGGAATGTTTCATCAGAGTTCGACAAATTTTAACGAGACCGAATGCCAATGATATTTCCGTGCAAACGTCGGACAGTGATTCGAAATATTTGTAAGATTCCGCGACTAATTCCTTCGACGAACGCAGCATCGCATTGGATTTGTCGAGTTGACTGGCGAGAGTTCTCAAACCATCTGCGAATACAATGAAATAAATTATTTTTCCAAGTAGTTAATTGCCGATTTTTAATTACGAAAAAAAAACAATGATATATAAAAGGCGTGTGACAGAATGGACACGTCTTTTTGAAACATTTTGAGAATCGATTTAAAATTTTTGTTTCACACGAACCGACTTGACGTAATCTTGAGGACTGCAGACCGTGGGAGCGAGGAACATTTTTTACGCCGGCCGTGATAGCAGCGCTCCCAGTCGATAAATATTTATAAAAAAATTTCTCAGCATACCTCAACATGTATACTTTCGAATAAAACAAACACCGATAAAATCGAACAGATAGTTTTCGAGATAATAATTCCTAAAATTCATCAATTTTTTCCGCTGTCTACTCGGATGTTCTCCGTTAAATAGCATTTCCTCAGCTTTTATTTCATATAATAAACGTTTCATGGAAAAAAAACTAGAAACTGAGCAATTATGATCTCAAAAAGACGTCTCCACTCTACCATACACTGTATAATACATCGTACCTCGCAGCAACGAATGATAAATCGCGCTTTTGAATCCCTTCCATTCGAAAATCGTCGTCAAAAGCGTCAATATCAAATTAGCGGCTTTACGATTTTTCGCGTCGTCGTGCTCTCTAAGCCTCGCCACGATGTCCTGCAATTTCGAACATATCTTCGGCATCAGATGCACGAGATCGCGTATCAGAGTTTCCGACGCTTCGGCCCCGTCGAACATCGCCAAGAGTTCTTTGATCAAAAAGCAAACTTGAGCTATTGTGATATTTTTCGGCGATTGGGTTAGCTGGTGATCCATCCTTAAGTCGAGAAGATCGACGATCTGTAAGAAAAAAAATTTTGTTTCAACAAAAACACAGAAATAATGAGAATAAAAAATTAAAAAATCTGCCAGTTTGTGGATTATTTTACGCACTTTCGCATCCATCTGTCGAAAATACGTCGGATTTTTCGCACAGAGAGTAGATCCGATTTCCCAAGCTTCCCACTCTGAAAGATTAGTCTTGTCCATGCTCGGACGTTTGCCCTTTTTCGACGTTTTTTTCTCGACTTTGACGAAAACGGGAGCCGGAAAACGATGAAAATAAAACGGTGGAGGCTTGTAACGGGGATCGCTGAGAGTCAGAGCGTTGCTAAATTCCACCTGCAACGCCATGAGATTCTCCAAACGTTTGAGTATTTGTTCCTGTAGAAGTGGATCCGGTTGATTGACGAATCCGCTTATAATCTCGCGAAACCTGCAAAGATGAATTGTAAAACACAGAGAAATAACGAAAAATTAATTTTGATCGACGATTTATGAACGATTTGTGTCGATGATTCATCGATTTATTGATTACCAATTGATGCAACATATGATGATATCCAGCGAGCGCGAATCGTGAAAATCCACGTCCTTTGGCATGAGTACCGGAACTCCGAGAAGCAAATTAATATCCGACAAATCACCGTCGTTTAGACGCATGAAGCAGATACGCAGGAGACGAAAAAAAGCCGGGGCTACAGGACCGTTTTTTCCATCGGCGAAATTCATAACGCATTTTTGAGGCTCGTTCGCGACGTCTACCAGTCCGTAATTCGACACCAATTCGCCTCTGTTGAACATTTCGAATCGACGTTTTCATTATTAAAGGCCTCTTAAATTTATCTAACTCCTCAACGATTCATAGAATTTATTTCTCTATTTTTTATTTCTTTTGAATTTTCAATTTGATTTTTTAATAATTGAAAATTAATCTTTTTTAAATTTTTATTTGATTCTTTTGCATGTTCAATTTTTTTTTTAAATTTTAAATTTTGTTTGAAATAAATATTTTTTTTTTTTTGCAATGAACCAAAAAGTTTTAAGATGGATCGATCTCAAAAGCCCAGTAAGTGGGGGAAAATGCACGAAACCTTTTCTGATCTTCGATAATTAATTGGATTTGGAAAACCCACATTTTTTTTTATTTTTTAAAAATAAATGAGTGGTGAAATATGGTTAAGAATATTCGAAAATAATTCGGAAAGTCAATCTCGAGTATTTTTTTTTCTACTGTACGACCCGCATAATTCTTTGGAATCGTGGGCTTCGTTTTTATAAAGAAATACACAACACGCTGTCAGACAGCAAAGCTTAAGATGATACATGAAAGTAATTGTACCGGTAATCGTTGAGATCGGTCATGAAGATATTGACAAATTCGTCCTGAAACTTTTCCGTAATGTCCTTAAGAAAATCCGCCTCGATGTTCTTCGTTTCCGCGACCACTCGCCCGATTTGATCGTAAAAAAGGGCCCGCGATTGAGGACAATGTTTCGAACCTCTTTCCACCTTTGCTGCAGACGAAAAAAAAAACCAAAGAGTATAAATCGTCGAAACCCGAATGAGAAAATGATTTACTTTTTTTTTTACGTTATTCTTACCAAAGATTTCTTGAGCAGTTTTGCAAGATTCGGAATTTCCAGCTAAATGTTTGATAGCCATCGCTGCCGCAAGAACTCCTTTGCATTTTCTCCTTCGTTGTGAAAAAATCGTTGGGAAAAATAAATTTATTTGATGAAAAAATTTCAACCACGCGATACGCAAAAAAAAAGAAATTGAATTTAAGGTCTTTGTGGATGGATATTTAAAAATCGTCAAAGTTCTTTAAAATTCGAGGGTTGACAAAACGTCAGTCAGGACACGCCAACTTTCAACTAACTTTTTGCCCGTTGATTCATCCAGTAAGACCTTAAAGAAAATTGAGCTTACAGAGTTTTCGGGCTGGCCAACTGTTTCTGGAGCAGAATAAAGAGATCGTCTTGCAAAGCGGCGGAAGTCGAAGTTGCAGACGTACAGAGAGCGAACAACAAATCGCACAACGTCGCGACTTCTTGAAGATCAAAATTATCGATTTTATCGAGCAATATTCTCAAATGATTGCAATGCGACTGCAATAATTTCTTCTCCTTCTCGTCTTCCGTCAGTCGTTGCAATATTCTGAGCGCTGCTCTGGCCGTGTAATCCGTAATTCCCATCAAAAGCACGATTTTCTCGATGATCTCTCGTTGCTTGTGAATCGTGTCCGACTGACTGACGAATTGATATCGAAACCAATCGATCGCGAAATCCGTGTAAGCCGAATCTTCCGATTTTATCAAATTGCTCGCCAATTGAAGAGCCTCGGGTTGCAAATTTTTGGCTACCTGTCGAACGATCAACCATCGATTTCAGACCTCTGATTTTTCAAGTGACTTATTCTAGAATTATTTTAGAAATTTTTTTAGCAATTGCGCAAAAAAAATTCGTCGATGAATTTTGAGATATTTTCACTACCCGTTCAAACATTATAGAATGGGCCGTTTTTTGCTCTTGTGGATTCTATTTCATGACAATCAATGAACAAATTAACTAAATAAATGAACATAAAAAGAATACTTCATTGGAAAATAAATTGCAAATGTTTGCAATTTTTTTATTTCATTTTCTGCTAAATTAATTTCTACTATTTCAAATAAATCAAATGATTCTTATTAAATAATAATAATGATAATAATAATAATAATAATAATAATGATAATAATAATAATAATAATAATAATAATAATAATAATAATAATAATAATAATAATAATAATAATAATAATAATAATAATAATAATAATAATAATAATAATAATAATAATAATAATAATAATAATAATGTAGGTATATAATCAAGATTATTAATTAATAATATTAATTCTCTACAGGTTATTATTATTATTTACATATATATAAATATAAATATATATATATCGATTAATATTAGTAGTTTATTAAAAATGTTCATGTTAACATTAATGGAACCACTTTTATCCTAAATTATATATTTAATCGCCAGTTATTATATATATACACTACTACATTAGTCAAAAAAAAATGTTATCCCGCCTCTCACCTCTCTGTAGTCCTGATAGAACGAGCCTAGCAAACTCGCTCTGTAAAACCCATTTTTCACGTGTTGCTTTAGCACGATTTCGGCATTCTTCTTTTTCGGAGTGTCCGAGTAAAGAAGCAGCAGCATGATGAGGTCCAGAGGTTTAGGAGGTTCGGCGGTTTGCTTGACAACGGCGATAGCCGCCGCGGCCATATTTTTGGACAGAAGAATGCTCATTTTCAACGCGGTCGTTACAAAAGTTTGATTCGTGAAATATTCGTCGGTATTTTCGCCGTTGAGAGGTTGCAATTCCAGTCGTCGCAATGACGTCAACGTTTTCTGACAGATCACGATCGTGGGACACTCGTTGAGAACGAATCTGATAGAAAAAAATAATAATAATAAAATTGGCAATATTAGAAATTTCGAAAATTAGATAAAAAATTGAAGACTCTTTGAGGTCTTAGCAGATGTATATTAAAAAATCGCCAAAATTCTTAAAAATTTAAGAAATTATAGTTCTTGATAGAATAATAATAAAATTATTGCAAAATGTTTCACTACATAACTGAGTAATTATAAATATATGAATCTAATGTTAATTTATTATGAGTTCAGCTATTTGTAAGGCTAAACGTGTACGACATGATCTAGACTCGTAAATCCACGATTCACCCATTCTAGACCAACTCTTTGGCCAACGTTCGTTCCAGTAAGACCATAACTGTAACGTACTTGACCATTGCCGGAGTTCTTTCTATCTCCAGATTGTTTTTCATCATTATCAAAACCTTCTCCCGCAGTTCTTCGAGATATTCTTTGCCCAGACTCAAATTCGTAATGCAATCCAAAATAACGTTGGTCAAATCTGCGTTGGATTCCATCAGTTTGCCGAGCATATCAGCGATAGCGTGATGCTGATTGTCGACCACGATATCCGGCAGAAAGGCTATCAGTTCTCGTTGAAACCAGATGGGACAGGATTCCAAAAGTTCCTCGAGACGCAACGTCAGCGTATCCGCCTCGACGACAGTCTCGAGAAAACGAAATTGTTGCAGCAATAGTAAAGCCCATGGCACATCATCGAAGGTGTCCCTGTAATAAATAATTTATAATAACGAGGTTTTTTCATTTATTTTTCTTTACTTTTCGTAACTTGCGTAAACTTGCAAATTTCACCCTCAAAATTCAAAATATTGTCCGAATCTTCCTCTCTCAGGTAGCCAGAGTTGATATAAATACTTCATCATGGAGGAAGATTCGTAGAACATCTTTATTTCTGATGAAGTAATTTGGAAATTTTAAATTGTAGCTTGTTTTAGATCTACGAAATTTATTAAAACGTTTGAAATTATTCACGTCATCCAGACTTACGCGATAAGTACGGCTTCGTTGAGTTTCTGCAATAGATGATTCGATACGGCAGTTTGAAGAGCTGGAATCTGCAGAAACATTCTCACCAAAGAGACGATGCATCCTGCGCTACTGGGATGTTTGATTTTTGATATTGATACGTTGCTCAAAGCCTTTTTAAAATTATTCTCGTCGTTTATGTACACGCGCCATAGATCTATGATTTCCTGTTTCTTAAATTTATTGGTGGAAAGTAGCCGGATCATGTTTTTCTCTATTGTTGGAGGATCCTCGTCTGGAAGAGAATTTTATTGAATTATTGTGTGATGTCGATAAATTTATGTTTTTTCAACAAAATTTGGAAAATCAACGAGAAATTTATGGCATTTCGAATGAACTTTAACGATCTCATGAAATTTATAAAATTCATGGAATTATGCGAGTTACATGTATTCTAGCTTTCCATCAAACTAAAAATCCAGGCAATCAAAATTTTGACCCCATCAAAGGAACGAATAAAAAACATGAATTTAAAAAATTCGTAAAATCTTTTCGAAATCTTTCGAACAACGAATTATTTCGTACCGAGCTCATAAGATCCATCGCCCTTGGGTACTCTGATTCCTGAATGTTCCAAAAACTCGGTCAACGCATTGCCCTTTGTCTTTTTTCGAGGAGAAACAAACTCGTCGTCGGTTTCATTGGCTTCCTGGACATCCGCGCATTTGGCCGGAGATGCCAATTGTCTGAGTCTACTGCTATTGCTTTCTCTCTGAGAGGCGGTCATTCTCAAAGACATGGAGCTACGGCCAGACAGCGTCGACTTGCTGGGTGTCGTCGGTCTGACCTGGGCGGCCTTCGGACCCTCGGAAGCTATCGAAGCCTGCGAGGCTGCCGAGCCTCTCGAGTTGCGTCTACCAGCTCTATCGATATCCGTTCGCCGGATGTTCGACGAACTTGGCTTTGCAATCTCCTCGGAAGTTACCGAAGCCTGGGAGGCTGCCAGGCCTTTCGGGTCCAGTCTGCCAGGTCTATCGACATCCGTTCGCCTAACTTTCGACGGACTTGGCATCGCGATCTCCTCCTCGCTGTCCAATCGACGAGACAACAATCTTTTCCTCGTCCCCGTTAATTTTCCGTCGTCCCCTTTGCGAGCCCCAAAAGCGGACACCTTAGTTTTCTCCGACTTCGAAGCTGGCTCCGCACGTTTACTCCTCGAAGATTCCTCGACAGAAATTTTTCCAATGGTCGAGACATTGTCATCTTTCTCATCGTCCGAGTTTGACGAACGACGAGATTTTCTTTTACGCCTCAGCGGCGTTTTTTTCGAAATTTCGTTAGGCGACATAACCTCATTTCTCGATGTATTTTCGTCGTTTTCCTGCAAATTCGAGGTGGAAAAAATTTTTCGCCGCAGCATCTCCGAGTTCGAGAGTTTCTGCGACGTCCTGACAGTCTCGCCGCGCGAAGTTCCAGCCGTCGGTGCATCCTCGAGCCTCGTAGACGTCACGGATTCCTCGGCTGATTGCAAACCTTTGTGCAACCCGGTGCTGCGTGATTTCAATCTTCGCCGGTCCATCGTCGTTGAATTGACACAGATAACCGAACAATTTTATATCCATTCAAACGATTATAAACATCAGAGATGACTTATCTCTGTATCTACCTTACTCCGGATCGTTCGACGGCTCATCGTTAAATTTGTTTCGATGAATCTGACCGTGAATCCCCGATTTTTCTCAAAACCTCAGCGCGACGGCGATTCGAACAATTCGAAAGATCAACCTTCCGTCCGTGATAATCAAACCGAAACAAACGGAGTTGCTGCGGATGGTGGGATCGGCTGTCCTGATTGGTCGAGGCTGGCCGGCCGGCGAATTTGGTCTAATCACCGCATTGCTGAACGGACAATAGTCGAGTAAGGTGAAATCAATCTTTCCAAAAGTTTGTTCCCAATCATTATTTATTTTTCGGATAAAACACAAGAAGGATTAATTCCAAAAATATTATACGTAGTCAATTGCGCTTTGTTTTTATTCAACAAATCAATCATAACTGAGCACGCTCCATTGCATTTAATTTCCTCCTTCTTTGGATCAGCCCTTCGTTTCCCGCCAAAAATAAACGAATCACCTTCCAAAACTATGATTAGTGCGATTTCGTACGGACAGCGCTCGACACAGCTACGGCAATAACCGACACTAACAAAGCCCGCGCTTTTATTTCGTATGTTACAACCGCTCTCTAGCCTCGATTCGTGGGCCGTGAAGCTGCAACGTCCCATGTGATCGTATCGATTGCGTAAAACATCAAATATTAACGTGCGACAAACACGTCCGATCGCGTCCTATGTTGTACGGATCAGGACAATGCCCTTTCAATGTCGATTATGTACACCCGGCACTTGGAACATCCGTGCTCTGTGATTTTCCGTCCGGAAGCACATGCATCGTTCAACATCGTTACGTCAAACCGACCGTACAAAGTCCTCAGTGATTATCGCACGAACCCTCCTCCGTAAATAAAATTGCGGTTTCAAAGGCGTTGCAGTTTTAAACTACTCGAGACCGACACGAAATGGCATCGCTAAGTGGTTTTGTCGAGTTTTTTCAAAAAGGAAAGGTACATTCGCGTTCTGTTTTTGTACCGTTAATTGTTAACAATTATTAACAAATCCAATAAAGTCATACTTTTTGTTTCGGTTGTTCGAATATTATGCGAACGTCATTTTTTTTGACGTTTTTGCAGACTTTCAGACCGAAGAAAAAATTCAATCATGGAACACTGCGATATTCGCTTTACAAACAGGCTCAGGCTTCGCTCAATTCGGGAATCAATCTTCGAGGAGTCGTTAAATTACCACCTGGTGAAGATATGAACGACTGGATTGCAGTTCATGGTACGCTTTTTAACATTTTTTATTTTTTTTTTGAGGTTATGATGATGCTTTGGTTATTTTCGATTTAAATGACAACCAATTTTTTTTTTTGGCTTTTCCGCAGTCGTCGACTTCTTCAACAGGATAAATCTTATATATGGCACCATTTCCGAGTACTGCGATTCGGCTTCCTGCCCTACGATGAGCGGCGGAGCACGTTTCGAGTACCTGTGGGCCGATGGGGAGAAGTACAGAAAACCGACGGCGCTTCCAGCTCCGCAGTACGTCAGTCTTCTGATGGACTGGATCGAGTCGCAGATCAACAACGAAACCATTTTTCCAGTGTCTACAGGTAGCTGTCATTACTTTCTAACCATATTCATCATCAATGTTTTTGTGGTTTTTAGGGGTCCGAACGTTAGAAAGAAAAACAAAGTACTTATAACATCATTTGTGGGTCTCTCCGTCTATCTGTCACACCTGATTTTCTCCAAATCCATACGATGTAGAAACACAAGAATTAAAGAGGGGATAAATTTGGTACTCGAACAATTTTTTTTTTTTTTTAATTTCATGTATCATGTGGGCTACCATTCAAAAGGGATTGTTATGTGAAATAGAAAAATATTTCTCTCATAATTTTGAATAGCATATTTGAAAAGATATTCTGAAAAATGTGCTAAAATAACCCTTCCCTGTCTCGATGTCTAACGCATTGATTTTAACAAATTAACAACCGAGATATGGGACGGAACTCTCTGCCTGTGTGTCAAACTTCCACTTGACGTTGCTTTTTCTTCCTTGTTACAGACGTACCATTCCCAAAAACTTTTATACCATTGTGCAGGAAGATTTTGACACGATTGTTCAGAGTTTTTGTACACGTTTATATCCATCATTTTGATAGAATCGTGGCGATCGGAGCTGTAAGTGAATAATTCTATGCTTCAAAGAAATGTTTAAGGGGTTATACCTAGTTGTTAGTGGACAAATAGAACGATTATCATGATTTCTTTAGCCACGTTAACACATAATTTCATTTAAATACAATAAACAGTATCAATTGCTTAATTTTCCCGCAAACAACTAGATATGACCCCTTAAATGCGACTCACCATTCTTTTCCAATAGTCCGTATTTTGATTCTAAGTTATTTCTCTGAAGTTCAAGTTAGCAACCTAATTCTGGTTTAATGTTGATTTAATTCCATAAAAATTGTTTCTATTTTTGAAAAAAATGTAGTAAAAGAAGTCCATTAATTAAATTATTTTCAGGAAGCTCACGTGAACACATGCTACAAGCATTTTTACTATTTCGTCACGGAATTTGATCTGATAAATTCGAAGGAATTAGAACCGTTGTCGGAGATGACTTCGAAGGTGTGCAAAGACACGACGTCGTCGAACTCGCAAACCTCGTCGACCGCCAATAATTCGAGATAGTTTCGAATGACCGATCAACGTACCAAAGATAGCTCGGAATTAAAGGCACAAGTACTTTGAATCGTTATTCAGAACGATATCACACCCGTTAAGGTATCGAACTCAATCGAAACCTTTCCAGGTTTATTCAAAATATCGTAAACCCATTCGAAATAAATGAAATAAAATTTTTAAAAAAACAATACAAAACGTAACAGGATGTGAGATATCTTAATTCTTTAAGAAAGAAGCACAAAAGTCATTGCATGACATTGTAAAATCCATTTACTTATCAATTACTGCAACGATTTAGGGGGGAATATCCGAGTAGATAGCGAAAAAATCGGTGAATTTTAGGAATTATTATCTCAAAAACTATGCGTTCGA
Organism: Sussaba pulchella; assembly: GCA_963971145.1. Lineage (NCBI taxonomy): Eukaryota > Metazoa > Arthropoda > Insecta > Hymenoptera > Ichneumonidae > Sussaba > Sussaba pulchella. The sequence continues at coordinate 14,217,232 of OZ020164.1, read as the reverse complement.
TTTCATCCCAGTTTGTTTTATTCGAAAGTACACATATTGAAGTATGCTAACAAATTTCTTTATAAATAAATTTCTCAGCATACCTCGACATGCATACTTTCGAATAAAATAAATTTGGATAAAATCGAGCCAACAGATTTCGAGATAATAATTTCTAAAATCCACCAATTTATTCCCCTTAAGGGTCAATGAATATGCGAATCAACCGAAAGTTTTTGAAACAGTCCATCCAATCAGCCGGATAGTCGTTCACTTCGATCTGGCATTTCATCGTCGTTTCTATAACGAGTTTTTTTGTTTTTTTTTTTTTGTACTTTCGCATTCTGCTGCATTTTGCAAAAAGCAAAAAGCATTTTGTACTCTAGTCAGAATTAAAAATTAAGTCCGTCTCGATGTTGGATGAATTACCATGACATTGTATAGATTTATTAAAGCTTCGAAAGTAAAATATCATTAATATTCTATCACCCATTTCGACACATCCTCGTAAATCCCGCGACGAATCTCAAATTTTTCAATCCTTCGATTTTTCCATCGTCCATAACGATTTATCTTTTCAATCCTGCAACGAAGACGGTCCGAGAAAATAAATTTTACTCAATTTTTTCCGTTCAATTTATATTTTACATTCGGAATTCTTACAATATCATCAACGTTCGAATTACTTTGCTCGCCAATTTTTTTTTTTTTTTGCATTTGCTGAATTTCGCTTTTTTTTCTCGTATTTGTTGACGTCGCTAATTTCTTTTTTTTTTTGTTAGAAAAAATTCTCGTTATGCAGTCAACATTTTGGAGCATATTTTCAACTACGATTTATTCCGCTAGACGATACACACAGCATTGTACTATTTATTCGCCACGGCCGTGTGAGCAGTGAAATTTCATTTGGAAATCAACGAAAATCGGGCGAACTTTCGTTCAACGTCGTCGCCATCGTACAATTTCACTTCGACAAAAATGTGTTACTGCAGTTGGATTAATTTGTCGGTATTTGATGTTTTCTTCTTTTTTTTTTTTTTAATTTTTTATTACCATCTTTTTTTCTTCTTATCTCATAATTTATTCGGCGACTCCCAAGCGTCTATGGATTTAAACTCTTATCCAGTACATTCCACTGCGAATGCGGTTGTAGTCGCTAAGATTTTCTACGGGACCGACGGCTGCGACGACCGGACAATGGTCGTATATGTACTTCATGCCGACGTCTTGAACGCTCTTCGCCGTTACGCTCTGCAAAATTACACAACAAATCCCGCGTTCAAAGAAAAATATTGATACGACCAATTTTACGTCGGATATATTCCAATTGCATTTTCTCTTCGGGGGAATAAAGAATTGTTCAATTTCTCTTCAATCATTAATTTTTAATAAATAAAAATCGATTACGGAAATTGACGGAGAAAAATATTGAGGAAAAATATTGCTGGAAAAAAATATGGGCAAAGAAAAATATTGACGAGTACATATATTGACGAATTGAAATATCAACCGAAGAAAATATTAACAAATCAAAATGTCGACAGAGAAAAATATTGACTAGAGAAAATATTGACAAAGAAAAATATTGACGAGGAAAATTATTGCTGAAAAAAAATATTGACGGAGAAAAATATCGACGATTCAAAATATCAACTGAAAAAACTATTGACAAATCGAAATATTGACGGAAAAAAATATTGACGGAGGAAAATATCGACAAAGAAAAATATCGACGAATCAAAATATCAACGAAAAAAAATTGCTGAAAATTGCATATACGAATAAAAATATCAATGAAAGAAAATATTGACAAATCAAAATATCGATGGAGAAAAATATTGACTAGGAAAAATATTAACAAAGAAAAATATCGACGAATCAAAATATCAACGAAAAAAAATTGCTGAAAATTGCATATACGAATAAAAATATCAATGAAAGAAAATATTGACAAATCAAAATATCGATGGAGAAAAATATTGACTAGGAAAAATATTGACAAAGAAAAATATTTACGAGAAAAATTATTGCTGAAGAAAAATATTGACGAAGAAAAAAATGTGCAAAAGAAAATATTGACGTATAAATATATCGAGGAATCAAAATATCAACGAATTCAAATATTGAAAAATCAAAACATTCACGAACTCAAATATTGACAAAGAAAAATATTAACGAATAAAAATATTGACCAATCAAAATACTGCCGAATAAACAAAATTGACGAATCGAAATATAAACGAAGAAAAAAAATCGACTCACGTCTATTCTGGCCTCGAGTTCGTGAAGTGGGATTCGTCGATTGTAGCAAAGCATCTGACGTCCGATGTCCTCGCAAATTGCGGTCGTACCGTCCAGTTGTAGAAGCATGTTCGTCTTGAGAATATTTTTCGCCCGCGCGACTTCTTTTTCCGTCACGGCCGTGCACAATCTCATCCATTCGTTCTGAATGTTCCAAACCATGTCATCGCACGACATCGGATCGCACACGAAATAAATGCCCCAAAGTCCGGTGTCCTTGTAACAAGTATTGAAGCTCTGATAGCTGTGGCAAAGCATGTCCTCGGCGGAGGCTTTGGCGAGGGTGCTGGCGTTGTTCGCCCCACCGCCTTGGCTGCGATCCCAAGCTCCCATCAACGTGTTCGCGACCATAAGCGGAATGTTATCAGCTTCGGTCCATCCGGCTCCTGCGATGTGGCAAAATTAAATTTTATTTGCCAAAAAATAAATAAATACAAATTCTCTATACAGTAATAAAAATCGTATCTTAAGAAAATATGATTTTGCATTCAAAAAATATTTCTTACTCTCAAATAATGTACAAATATTTTTTTTATAGAACAGAAAATATTTCGAAACTAGAAGTAATGCAAAAGAAAAAAGTTGTCAGTAAGATTATCCTGTAAATAATTTTTTTTGTCGTTTTCGATTGCAAAAAAAAAAAAAAACATTTTGTTGAATTTCTCTGTTGATTAGCACCAAATTTGGCACGCATGATAGACTAAGAAAATTTAGTTTTCGTACTTTACCTGCAATCTTCAACAATTTGTTTATTTTAAAAATAATTGACTTGGATGATCGATGAAATTTAATGTATTTATGTTTTTGTGAGGAACAGGTTTCCATGTGATTAATTACCCTCAACAGCCATAGCAACGTGCGCCAACGGCATGGAATCATCACGAACGCGAATTTCCGATCCGGTGTATCGGCACGGAGCCGGAAGCGACGGGATCTCATCGTAATGCGGACCCTTCATGCTCCCGAAATGTTTGTCGGCGAGTTCGACGAGCTGGGCGTGATCGACGCCACCCGCACCGGACAAAACAAATCTGAAATATTCAATGACACATTTTTCGTTCATCACTGGAGCGATTCGTACTCGTAATCAATTTTTTATAGCCGATTTTTCGGACTGAAACATATCAGTTTTTTTTTTACAGCAATGTTGGATATTAAAAAATGTTCATTTTTTAATATATTCCAAAAATGATAGATCATATAAAAATAATAAAATGAGAATAATATAATATATTATTGATATCTTTATATTATTGTATAATTAAAATAATAATGATTTTTCTCAAGAATATATAATTATTTTTATTTATCAATGAATAAAAATATATTTCATCTTAATTTAAATAAAATATTGAATGTTTTGATGTAAAATTATTAAAAAAAAAATAGATATATATTTTGAAAATTATTTAGAAATAAGAATAAATGTTTATCCATTGATATACGATTTGCGTATTTGAGAGGCAAAATTAAAAAGATTACCGGGGTGGTCCGTAGTGAGACTTGACGTAAGAAACAAGATCGTCCCTGGAGATGGATTTGATATTCTGGGTAGGTCCTAGAATGGTTCTGCCCAGAGGAGTTCCCTGATAAGCGGTGGAGTGCAAATGATCGAAAACAACTTCCTGAAGATTAGTCTCGACCTCCTGCATCTCGCGCAGAATGACCCCGCGCTCGCGCTCGATTTCGCTCTCGCCGAGTTTCGAGTTCTGAATAATATCGCTGAGAATTTCAATGGCTTTGGGAACGTCCTGAGAGAGACACTTGGCGTAGAATACCGTCTGCTCCCGACTGGTGTAAGCGTTCAAATGAGCTCCCATGTTTTCGATCTCCAGCTCCAAATCGGTTTGCGAACGCTTGGCGGTGCCCTGCAGACGCAACAAATAAAAATGATTGACATTAGAAATAAATAATAAATTAACCAATTACTTATACATCATATATTTATCTATACTATATATGAATAAACATAAAAAATAAAAATACATGTATCGACATATATTTCGACCTAAAAATAGAAGAAAAAAAATTGCTTCGAACCTTGAACGCCATGTGCTCCATGAAATGTGCGACGCCGTTGTTCTCATCGGTTTCGTAACGGCTGCCAGAGTCGATCCACAGGCCGACGGTGGCTGTCGCGGCGCCGCTGTCTTCGCTGGCGACTCGCATGCCGCTGTCCAGGGTGGTCACCTTGGTGGGCGGCTGGTTGATAAGCGTTTCTTTGAGCGAAGCCGCTGTGGATCTCCATTGCTTGCGAGTCTGTGGAAAATCCCATCAAGACACATTTCACAATATCCCTCCACAAAAAAATAATCAGGTTCCTCGTGAGAGCAATCGACGAAATGACATCACTGCGACAACTGAATTAACAATAAATGATTGAATTTCAAATTTAATTAATCGATAAGCACATCTTTTTGTCCTCTACTGTTTCTCATATTTTCAATAACATTACATTGACTGGGGTGGCAATTAAAAGTTACGTAAGGCAAGTGAAACAACGTTAAGAGAATAGCACGGACTGCCAAAACGTCTCGACGAAACGCGCAATTCAATTTTTTTTCTGGGCGTTCGTTTTTTCGTCGACAAGTGAAAAATTGATTTTCGTCCTGATGTTGAAATACGTCGGAAGGTTAGAACGTTCGAAACTTTTGGTACCTTGATTAGATTCGTTCTGTCCGAATATGTTCGGATTGCAGCACCGATCCTCAGCATACGAGTCGCCATTTTTCTAGCCAAGCACCCAGGATCTGAGCAGAAGAGATGTTGGATTTGGGGTGCAATATGGCGGATTTATACCACGATTGAACGAATGAGGAATAGATGGGTAGCGTGAGAAACGGGGAAAAGTTACGATTGTGGTTTACGAATCTGTGAGAAATAACGATTTAACGACCACCGATTGTGACGGCGCCACTATCGCTGTGGGTCTTCGACAATTGGAATGGAAAAATTAAAGATTTTAAAGAACCAAAAACTATCGTTTATGTTTTGTTCTGTTCTGTTTCATTCTATTGTCTTCCATTCTATCTTATCTTTCTTTTTCTATTCTATTCTACCCATTTTTTCTATTCTATCCTATCCATTTTTTTCTATTTCATTATATTTCATTCAGTTCTCTTTTATTCTATGTATTATTTCTATTCCATTCTATTCTATTGTTTCTATTATTTCAAATCGTTCGAAATCGACTTTGCGGACGACCTTTAAACCACTTAAAATCCTTTGACCTTCGTAACTCTGCAAATGACTTACTTCGGTGAAGATCTCAGCGCCGAGAGCGACATCAGTTAGCATTTTCGAAATCAGAAATTGAAAATCTCGAATCGTAACTTACACTGTAAATCCTTTGCTTTTTGTAATGATTTCCAAATATCCGCGGATAGACGATAAGTATAAAAGATTCCAGAATCAATAGTCAACATCTTTTATCCGAGAGATCGATCGTAACCGAGGACGGTGGTTTACAGTTTTTCTTACCGACCGAGCACATCGTCTTAATTTATCCTTATAATCATCGATTCGTGCTTAGCACCATATAAATCAGAAAGCAATCGCCAATAACTTTGCGATTTTAGATTGTTCTGAAGAAAGAAAACAAACCTTTGGCTCGAAAATAAGTAATTTGTGTCGAAAAAGAAAGATAGATTTTCTTGTCGGACTTCGATTGGTCGAGACCGTTTTTATCATGGCTTCATCATTGGACCGATCGAACCGTCGCGCCACAGCTGTATCCGTCATCTCCGTCATATGCTTTCTGCTGCTTTCTGCTAGAATAGGCATGGATTAATGATTTCATAACTTTGTTTTTTTTTTTCGCCCGCATTTCGTCATTCATCGTAACGTGATGAACCGAAAGTTACGTACAAAACGGGAAAAGCGGTGAAATTAGATAGGACGAATTATACACGCGTGAACAAAAATTGTCGGAATAATCGAATAAATAATCCAGACGTGTGTTTGTGGTAAAGTTCAAGGTCAGTTTATTGCACATTATTTTGCGACTTGCGACGTATTTGTTTTTATCTGTTAATTGGTTAATTTTTAGTATCAAATTCGAAATGCTGCGCAACATTGGAACGAAGAATTTGGGAGCTTTGGGATCGACCAGCGTCAATTTCAATGCAGCAGTAAGTTGCACTCATCGCTTAGTGAAGAAAATGTCTTGTTTAATATTTATATCATTAATAGCACCCTTGTCAATTTCTTGATATTTTTATATTTAGAACGGAAAAATTATGGAGTGTATCGAGACAGGTCAGGGCCGATTTGCTGTAGATTACTTATCTATATTAAACCATAATACCGTGATTATCATTATCATTATTTTGAAATAAAGCCATCAATAATAGCAATTTGTTTATCCTTTGACGTTCTCAATTTATATTTAGAACCATATAATTATTATCTTTATTATTAAAAATATACATATCGTGAGAGCAACTTTCTCATCTTCCGACATTTTTATTTGATTTATTCACTATAATATTATTATTATAATTATTATTATTTGAAAAAACTAAAACCATTGATGAAAGCAACTTGTTTGTCCTCAGTTTTCATTATTTATTTAAACCATATAACGATTATTTTTTCAATTAGTATGTATTTATAATAGCAACTTATTCGGCTCCAGACATTTTTGCTTTCGTTCGTATTTGTTTAACTTTTATTAGATATATATTTTTCATAATTGAACAACTCTTTTAGCTTTGAACATTTTTTTTAAACACAAGTTCGTGCTTATCAGCCGACCCCGTGCAAATTTAATCAATGAATTATTGTTCGGACGTTGATCCACAGTGCAGGCGATCGTCGAAATCTACGAACAGCAAGTTTTCCGACAAGCTAAACAGCGGACCGCAACTGGAGGATTTCATATCGGACTCGTTGCCGGAATACAAAGGAAAATTGAAACTTGACAAAGGCGACAACTCTAGATTGCGATTGCCACCTTGGCTCAAGACCGAGATACCGATGGGAAAAAATTACAGCAGAATCAAATCTCAGCTCAGAGATCTGAGGCTCAGCACCGTTTGCGAGGAAGCCAGATGTCCCAACATCGGAGAGTGTTGGGGAGGAGGAGCTCATGGCACTGCGACAGCGACGATTATGGTAATCTTTTTCTCTGTCTCAGACACTGTTAAATGTTATGGGTGCTGTTGCGTTTGTGAAAACGCGAAGAATTTTCGTCTAAACTAATTTAACGCATAAGAGTGGTCATTAAAAAAAACTTAATTTCAGTTAAAAAAACTGAAGTTGACCTTAAAAAAAAAAAAATTTCCTTTTCTCTTTTAATATTAAGGGATGTCAGCGAATTTTTTAATATTTTTCTCAAAACGATTACAATTTTTTTTCAAATTATTAAATAAAATTATATTCTATTATTATTCAATAATTATTAAATGATTTGATAATTTTATTAGTATTGTTATTATTATTATTATTGTTATTATTATTATTATTATTATTGTTATTATTATTATTATAATTATTTATTCTTTACATTATTATATGCCTGCAGCATGGGATAGCATTGACCTAAACTATTGCCGAAATTCATTTTACAGCTCATGGGCGACACTTGCACCAGAGGATGTCGTTTCTGCTCCGTCAAAACGGCGAGAGCGCCTCCGCCCTTGGATCCCGAGGAACCTGTGAACACGGCCACGGCTGTTACCGATTGGGGATTGGATTATGTGGTTCTCACATCCGTCGATCGTGATGGTAAGCATAAAAAAATGTTTAACCCTTCGCCGTCGCACTACCAAATAATATCACAGCCGGCACACTGGCTAAATTCCACCCAGTCAATTTTCAAAAAACGATTGTGAGCGAACTATCCGTCCGAAGTGGTTGAAAAAATTACAGAATATTCTCAGAACATTCCAGATAATGTACGATAAGTTTATTTATAAGGAATGAAATGGAAACATGTTGAAAAAAATTCATGAAGAGATGAAAACGGAAAGAAAAATCACCTGTCGTTGATTGATAGACGAGAGAATTTCACCCAGTGTGACAGTGAGGGTTTGACAAGCCTGCATTCATTTAAAAAAAAAAAAAAATTCTAAACATGTTCTAAATCCTGCAATAACTGTTCGAATTTAATTTTTCTTCCATACTCTTCAAAATGAAATTATCACGCATGATCTTTGAGTTTTTTAATTTCAAACGATTAAAATCTAGTTATGAATGATTTTATTATATTTTTTTTGGTCTTGCAGGCTTTGTCCATTGGGCAGAGTTTTAGAAGTTTTCATTTCGATCGAGAGTTAATATTATCTGTGATTATTTGCAGATTTGCCCGATGGTGGAGCCAACCACATTGCAGCTACGGTAAAAGAATTGAAGAAAAGGTGAAATTTTCCCTCAAGCATTTATACATTGATCTTCTCATTTTATTTTTACTTTCTTGTGAATTTATAATCGATTCGACGTTTTTTTAACGTAAAATCTTTCTTTTTACAGGAGCAATATTCTAGTCGAGTGTCTCGTGCCGGACTTTCGTGGCAACCTCGATTGCGTATCCACGATCGTAAGTTCGAAACTGGACGTTTACGCCCACAACATCGAAACGGTCGAACGACTCACACCTTTCGTACGCGACAGACGAGCACGCTATAGGTAATCACAAAAACAAAGCTCGCTTGATTGATTTTATTGAATCTTAAGAATATAACAAACTCAATTAAGATCTTAGTGGATGGATATCAAACAATCGACAAGATTCTTGAAAAATTTGAGAAATGATAGTTCTTGATAGGATAATAATAATATTTCAAAAATGTTGAGACTGAGAAAAGGAAAACTGAGTAATTGTCGATAAATTAATTAAAGTAATGAGGAGTATTGCCGGAAACAGTTGAAACAGTTGTACAGTCACTGACAAAACGTCAGTCAACCACACGCCAATATCGAATTTGACTTGAATTATAATTAAAAATGGTAAATTAACATTTATGAGTGTTAATTTATAATTAGTTCAGCTAAACTTTTTCCTCGACGATCCATCCAGTAAGACCTCAATTCCATAAAAAAATTCTTGTACTATTTAATACTCTTATTATTTCTTATTATCATACTTATTTAGTCTCATACATTGAATAGTCTCATGTCATATTCCAATTTAACCTTCCAGACAGTCGTTGAATGTGTTGGAAGGTGCGAAAAAAACCGATCCCGATTTAATAACAAAATCGTCGATAATGTTGGGCCTCGGCGAGACGGACGACGAAGTCGAACAAACGATGAAAGATCTGCGTAACGCCGGAGTCGACGCATTGACGTTGGGACAATACATGCAGCCCACGAAGAGACATCTAAAAGTTATCGAATACGTAACGCCGGAGAAATTCAAATCCTGGGAGACGACGGGAACTCAACTGGGATTTTTGTACACGGCCAGTGGACCTCTCGTTCGATCGTCTTACAAAGCCGGCGAATTTTTCCTAACGAACATACTCAAGGAACGAGGAAAATTTAAAAAATCCGAAGTCGACGAAAACATCGTTGTGTAATTATTTATCTTTTTTCTTGTTCCGATTCGTTCTGTAAATTTTTTTAGCATGATTTCAAGTATAGTCGGATCAAGAGAATGTAAATAAATCGAGTATGAATAAAGGCGTAGGAATTGAAGAACTATGAAAGATGTTTGGGCTTTAATAATTAGTAGGGGTGATAACGAAGACTGGCGAATTTTCTCTGAGGAATATGCTGAGGGTGGAAGGAACATCTCGCTCTCACTCTGTCTCTCTATTTTTTTGCCTTAAAGTAATACTACGGCATAATGAAAATATAAAATCAAAAAAATCTCTTTCTCTCCTCTCTCTCTCTCTTTGCTCTTTCTCTATCCGTCTCTCTTTCTCTCTCTCCCTCTTTCTCCCTTTCTCTCTCTCTGCCTTAAAGTAATACTACGCCATAATAAAAATATTCAATAAAAAACATCTCTCTCTCCTCTCTCTCTCTCTTTGCTCTTTCTCTGCCCGTCTCTCTTTCTCTCTCTTTCTCTCTGTCCGTCTCTCTCTCTCTCTCTCTCTCTCTCTCTCTCTCTCTCTCTCTCTCTCTCTCTGCCTTAAAGTAATACTACGGCATAATAAAAATATCAAAGAAACAATCTCTCTTCTTCGTATGTTGAAAGAATTAATTTAAAACAGCGACTGTTGAATAGTGTGTAAGAATTTACAATAGCGAATGTTAAACAGTGTGCAAGAAATGGTGTATACACCTAAGGCGGGATTCATATTCGTAATTAGGTATTCAAAATAGCTGAGAAAGCTAATAAAAAATATAATTCATTCATCCTTCTCCCTCTCTCTCTCTCCCTGTTTTCGTACCGTAGGTCGACAGCAGGCGACGATTTATATCCAAAATCTACGCGGACGAAGTCCCGGGAAAAAGCTCGTAGAAGATTAAAAAAACTTCCAAAGATTGTAGAATTATGAAAAATGTTTACGCTTTAATGCAATAGCTTATACACCCGGAGCTGGGATTCAACCGTTTGTGAATAAGAAGCAGGATATTCTTTTTTTTTTTTTTTTTTTTTCATTATTATCAATGTAACGGATGTGGATCGTGACAGGATTATTATGTCCATTCACTCCGTCTCCATTTCCTCGGTAGCCACGGCGACTGTGGGATCCGCCGGACCTGCCGGAGCGTCCGGTGGTCCCTGCGGCGGCTTGTCGTCCTGCTGAATCTCCGGACCCGACGGTCGGCCGCGTTTCTCGTCACCCTCGATCTCCGCCAAGTAAATCGCGGTCGCTGCTTCGTCCAGCACTATAAATTCCGTATCTTTTCCAACAATACCGATCGAAACGTTCTGAAAATATTTTTAAAAGAATTACATAAAATATGAAATATTCTGTACTCGTTACAGCTGCGGATATAAAAGCACGCAAAGACTAATATTTTTATATTGAATTTCTCTCGAGATTGTTCAGCTTTCGGGAATTAGAATAATTTGAATTTTTTTTTAAATTTAATTTTTGAATTATTACTAAATTACTATTACTAAATTAAAATTACTATTACGAAATTAAAATTACTATTACTAAATTATTTACTATTATTATATTATTATTACTATTATTTACTATTATTATTATCGTTTACTATTATCATTATTATTTACTATTATCATTATTATTATTATTTACTATTATCATTATTATTATTATTTACTATTATTATTATTTGCTATTATTACTATTATTTACTATTATTATTATTGTTTACTATTATCATTATTATTTACTGTTATCATTATTATTATTATTATCATTTAGTATTACCATGATTATTTATCATTATTATTATTTACAATTAGTATCATTATTTAATCTTTTAAAATTATTGTTCATTGATTTGTTAATTTTTTTAATTATGAGAACAGAGCCAAACGCACCTTCGTCGACAAATCCATTTCGTTGGGTAGCGTGTCGCGTAACGCTCTCAAACCGTGTTTGACAAGTTCCTCAAGAGTCGTGCTGGGAAATTCTGTGAGATGTTTTTCCAAGTACGTTCTCGCGCTCTGAGATCTAGCGCCAATGGCCATTGCTTTGCAATCGAAGTAATTCGACGATGGACACGTTTGGTATATGTGAGGTCCTTGATCCTAAAATACGTATGGAAATACTTTTGAGAATTGTCTCGTGGATTTATGAAAGTGGCGGTTCGTGATTGCTATTAAGATTAGTGGAAAAGTTGATTGGGGCTGGAAACTTGCATCGTATCCTCCGACGAGCAAGCCTACTCCGTAGGGACGTCTGTCGTATCTCTGCGTGCAGGTTTGCATCTTGTTGCCGAGAGTCGTTATCAATCTACTGATTGGCAAAACGTCGTCGTGGGAATACTTGTAGTTTAAGCATTCGGTCCGCATGTAACGACTGTGGGACAACAAATTAAATAAGTATTATTAATGAATTAACATTATTATAAATGATGAAATATACGATATTCATAGATTAGGTTCTGTAATAACTTTTCGTCGTTGTCGTGTATTATTTTATTTTCCGCAATTTCGTGATTTGTTTGGTGAAGTATTTATATGCATTCGCAAGTCCTTATCTTGCTCTACAAACCTATCTGCATTTACCAGGAGGCAAAAATGTTCATTTCACTCAGGGAAATAACCGAAATCTTAAGAAAAATACAATATATTTCTGAATTGATTTGTGGTACTTTTAGTGTGGTATATATTAATTAAGGAAAAGAGCTTCTGATTTGAAGTTTATAGAAAAAAATGTATATTGGCGTTTCCATTATTTCAACTATTTTTTTCTTCATTCTATATATATTTCTGATTTAAATCAGGATGGGATTACCCTGAAAAACAAATTCAAAATCAAAGAAATCACCAATTAATCAAATTTTAAAATCAAACTTGAAGTTCCTTCTTTCTTCTGGTAATGGCTGGGTCTAAAGATCAAATCAAATTCCCAAGGCAATTATTTTTCATTATTCGGAGCAAGTCTGAGCGACGACGCAAATTCAAATTTTTCCAAACCCCATATAAGAATCCTCCTAAAGTATGTAAATTCTATAGTTATTGCTATTATCATTACTTTGATTAATTAATTATTTGATTGTTTAGCTTAACAATTATCAATGCAAAAATGTACCATTTTTCCAAAATATTTCTCGCTTACCTCAGTATTCGAGCATCCGCGTTCAATCCGGCAATGGTAATACCCATGTGCTTGTCGATCGGAATTATTTTCTTCTGATATGCCGAAAGTTCGGACGACGCTCTCTTCAGAGCTATGAGAACGGCGTGCGTCTTGTTTTTAAGGCCCACCGTTGCCGAACCCAATTTCACAGCTTCCATAGCGTATTCCACCTGATGCAAGCGTCCTTGCGGGCTCCATACCGTCACGTCGCTGTCGTACTGATTTCGAAACTGAAAATAACGAAATTAGTTCAATTCCGCAAGAACGAAGCGTCGTAACCTGAAAAATGTGAATTCCTCGACAGTCTTGTAAAAAAATGGTCCAAATCGTCGCAAAACCGAAAGAAGAAGCTAAGTAATTTGATGAAACAGACAAAAAAAGGTGCAAAATGGATTTGCCCGGCTTTTTGAGGCTCCAAAACCCAGCTATAACCTCAAAAATTGCGATAATGACAAAGCAACAATCGTCAGGAGTTAAATTTGAAAAATATATATTCGCGTGATGTACAAGGGAAAAAAGTTCTTACCATTTTTTGAGCTAATACGACGAGCCGGTGAGTTCGACGTTGGTGTAATTCACGATTGAAATATTAAAAAATTAAATCGACGAAATTGCAAATCAACTGTCATGCACCAGCTACGGGAGAACCGGAGATGTAGCGGGTTCGTGAAACGGATGAAAATTGTCTTACTCGGTCGGTATGTAAGATTGTTGATTGCGGTAAGGAAGTGCGCTTATCAAATTTCATTCGTTCGGATCACGATCTTGCGTAATCTCCGTGAAATTAGCGAACTGACTTCGTAAATTATACAATTTTTCTTTTCTCAGTTGGTAACGAAAACTGTAAAGCGGTTTTATTCGACATTGTTGATTTTTCGCGTGAAAGATGAGAACGATTGATTGCGTTTTGAAATTTTGCAGTCAACCGTTCTCGTTTTTAAGCCGAAAAGTTAATAGTGCTGAAGATAAATACTTTAGGAAGATACGGTTATCTCCCTCGCACTCATGTCTTTGTTGTCTTGGGAGCAGTTTTTCCCATAACCGAGGATGAGAAACCAATCGACCGATACCGGCACGCAAAAACGCCGTTCCAGGGTCTTTGTTAGATAGATAGAGAGGGAGAGAGGATGTATTTTTGTTGTCGAACAATAAGTTTGTTGTGGCGACCGATACCCGGAAGAAATCCATGAATGACATGGCACAACATGGAACTGTTTATCGATCAAACTAATTCATGTTTCGAATTACATACTTCGAACCACGCTCAGTCGTTTCACTGCTAAATCAGCTGCAACTCGAGCCAACAAGCGGGTATGTATATAGACAAATAAACTGTATACATATATATCATTGCTACACACAGTTGACGATTTGCTGCCGATGCAGCAACGATCGTATTTTGTTTTAACGTCTCTGAAAGTTGACGAACGATTGTTTTTCCAGAAGTGTCAACGGAAAATCTTGGAAAATAGTAAAATATTTTGAGACGTTGAATCTTCGAAATGGTAAATTTTTATGTCTTATTTTTACGAATTATATGAAACAAGCGTGTTTGCACTGGTTTTTTTTCTTTTGTTTGTAGTTGCTTAGTATTAAAGATTTAGCATTTTTCATGAATTCCTTGTTTTGTTTTCGGTTTCAAAAGTCTGTGGAGTAATTTAATTGATTTGTTATTTGGATCTTTTATTGACAGTGAGATTTATTAATTATTTATATTTTTTATTTTTTTCCCACATACATTGGAAGAAAAGTATGTATGTAAGTGCTCAGTATCGTACGTCCATTGATTCTTATGAGTAAGATAATCTTTTCAGAATACTATCAGATTCATTGTCCAGATTTTTCACTAGATTTTTGTTACTATAATAAAAATTGCAAATTGCATAAAGTAGAAGTTATTTCATGCCATCTATAAATATACAGATGGAAAAATTATTACATAGTTTGACAGTTTCATGCCATGCTTGATAAAATTTTGCACACTTGACCTTTAAATCAAGAGAAAGATCACAATTTGATGCAGATAACATGAGACTTCCAAAAACCATCTTGAATCTCCCTTTCCTACCCCTTAACGCAAATTTCAGTACTTCTTGATGAATTTTCATACTCTCGGCAATAAAAATGACAGGTGAATTTCTGTCTACATCTGATAATAAAAATTTTAAAAACAAACCCCTAACAAAATATAAATAAATTAATATTCCAACGCGATCGTTCTCTCCTAAATAATATCTTACCGTTTTTTTTGTCAATCCCTTAAAGTTGACGCGAATTATTTTCAGGCATCAACGGGCAAGAAACAAATCGGCGGGGGAGCACGAAAAAAGGCAGCCCCGAAGTTCGAACTAACCGAGGATCAAAAATCCGACATCAAAGAAGCCTTCGATCTCTTCGACCCCGACGGCACAGGAAAAATTGCCACGCGTGATCTCAAAGTCGCTCTTCGCGCTTTGGGTTTCGAACCTAAAAAGGAGGAAATAAAAAAACTCGTGGCCGAAGTCGATCCGGACGGTCTTGGAAAATTGTCGTTCGAAGAATTTTTGAATCTAATGACCGTGAAAATGTCGGAAAAGGATTCGAAAGAAGAAATATTGAAAGCATTTCGTCTTTTCGACGACGACGACACCGGAAAAATATCGTTCAAAAATTTGAAAAGAGTCGCTCGAGAATTGGGCGAAAATTTGACGGACGAGGAACTTCAGGAAATGATCGACGAAGCCGACAGAGACGGAGACGGCGAAATATCGCAGGAAGAATTTTTACGAATCATGAAGAAGACTTGTCTATATTAATTTATTTTTTTTTCTTTATTTTCCAAGAGCTTCATCTTTGTCTGACGTTAAAAACTACGTTTTTCAGTGCCACTATCACTAGAATTCGATGTTTATCGTGGCGGGGAATTTGTTTGTCAGCAACTTTACCGTGAAAACGTGTAGTTTGACCCGAAACTTTCGGTTAAATTTGTTTGGCTGAGTGGTTTGCACGTTTCTCAATCTGTCCAGGCGACTTTTCTACTTTTCTATCTGATGTTCTAAGTTAGAATAAAATAAAAAATTTTCAAAAAAATAATACGTACTGTTTTCTGTTTGGTTTTTTATTTTTTTAGTATCAAATTATATATGTATATATTTGCCAGAGGATTCAACACGAATTTATTTATTCGTAATTGCCGTGTCTATTAATTCTCGTACACGTTCGGCTCGTTTTCGGGCTTTCGTCAAGCTTTTGACGAGAATGTCGGAACTCACCGGCGCTCCGCCTGCGAAATTAAAAAATGGTTATTGGGGGAGCAAAAAAAATCGTTTAGATTGCAGTTAATTTATTATTTATGGTAATGGGATCTTACCGGGTTTGTAGAACCCGCATAATTCGTCCTTATCAAGTACGATAATAAATCGTGCCAGGGATTGATTTTCCTCTTCTTCGGTGGGATCGGCGAGCAGCAGGTCGCTAAAAAATTATATAACCGTTAAAATGATATAATGAATTATCTATTTGCCGAATTAATTAATTACTTATTTATTTAGGAATTATTTTAATTATTTATTTACGTTTAGGCAGCTTTGAGCCATAAATTTTTATACGTGTTTTTCTGGTAAAGAAAAAAACGTTATAAAACGCTCTGCTCTGAATTCTTGCAATGTTATCAGCAGAAAATTTATTTATCATTTATTAAAATCTTATTTATCATTTATTAAAATTTTATTTATCATTTATTTAAATTTTATTTTTCATTGATTTATTCAAATTTTTTTTTGTAACAAATTTTGCAGCAATTATCAGAGATTGAGAGAATTATCTGGTATTTTCAACAACGTACTCATCGAATACGGAAAAGCTTGTACAGACGACCAAACTTTTGAGGGGAACAGCGTTTCTCTTGGTCGGATGTACGACCGTCGAAAGAGTTTCCGGATTGTGAGTCACTTCGGGCAGAGTCACTGCAACATCATCGTTTCTTAGACAAAGTCAAAGTACGAGACACCATTTTTACGAATCTTGAAGGTCGCTTTTTCTTACGAGTAGCCAGCGAAGCCATGAGAGCTCCGACGCAAGCATCGATGATGGATCCGTCGCAGTCTATGCATTCCATATCGCAGTACAAAACCCAAACCAGTTTATCTCTGCATATGCACAGATTCGTGAGATCAAAAACCTCGGAATCTCGGAGAATATTGTCCACCAGTCTGGTTGCAACTTGGGCCTGGTCGCTGGGTGGTCCCGGACGAAACTTTGACGAGCATATCGGCGACAGACCGACGTTTGGAATTACATAGCCGCAGTCTGGGGTTTCTGCTTTTGGGGTTGTTAATTCCTGAAATTATAAAACTACAGAAATTTATCAAAATAAAAAAAAAGAACACTGAAATTTATTATTACTATAATTATTATTTTACGACTATAATTATTGTAATGAATTAATTACCATTCCATTTTTTTTTATTTTTGAAAATTGGAACATTAAAAAAAAAAATAAAAGCAATTTATTGTTTGATTTTCGATTTGAAATTTTGAATAAATTTTCACTTACCGCTTTTATACCGCAGACCACAGTTGTATTGCCAATTTTGAATATCGTCGAACTTTCGGCATGTGTAATAGAAGATACATTGATACTAATTGGCCTGAAACTCAAAAAGTCCCTGCCATCGGGTCTGATATTTTGTGCCTGCGAAGAACGAAGAAAAATTCATTGTTAAACATTTTCGAATAAAAATTTTACTTCGAGCAAAATATCGTTGAGAAATTAGGTATGGACTCACGAGATAGTCCCTCAGATACTTCACGGGGTAAATAGATCTGTAACCAAAATAATAATAAGGAATAATTTCGAAAAATCGAATATTTTCTGACGATAGAACATTTTATTACACACTTGTAAAGTGATGCCATTGTTTATTGCGATTTTTAAAACTTCGCAACATAACTCATGATATTCGAACAGTATTTGGTAGTAAACACATTTGAAATATTATTTTTGTAGGTTAGGTTGCGCACGCGGTTATCTCGACCGATACTTCACCGCGAAACTTCAAACTTCATTTTGCTGTCATCGAATGTAGAACCGTTCTACAGAACGGCATATCAAATTAATTTAACCGAAACCGAATCGTGAGATTTCGTAACGAGTGAACGGCCGCTAATGGCGACGGCGCTACCATCGCGATAGTCTCTATATAATAAAAAATGTATTAAAAACGCTTTTCCAAACGGCTAACTATAATTAATAATCATGATACAATCAAAACTGTTTATTATATTTCGGCAACAATTATAAATAATTAAGACGAATTCTTGATTGACGATGGATTATAATATTCAATAGCAATCATAATCAATAAATAAACAACAAAATAACCCTCTCTGATTATAAAACAATAAAAATCGTCAACATTTCTACAGTAATTATAAATAATTTCGACTTATTGTTGTTTGACAATGGATTATAATATTTAATAGTTACTCATTATTTCCATTGTTACGCAGTATGAAAAGTATTTTGAATACATTTTCATCGAATAAATAAATTTTCAAAAAAAAATAAACGCTGCGAGCGACATCAGTGGCAAAACCCGAAAGCTTTACTCACTACGGTCTACGGTCGCACGAAGCACGATTTCAATAGCTTTCTTCCTCTCTCGCAACCAACCCAACCTCCATTACTCTGCGAATTTCGTGGCAACGACAGAGATTAGAGGATCCTCTAATCTCTGCCCTGACCATGTATAATTTTTTCACTTGGGAATAATTCTATGCACGACAAAATAGACTAGCTTAAACTAAAAAGTTAAAAAATCGGTCCACAATCGACGAAGACAGCGCGTACCAAACAAAAAATCAAAGAAATTTTGAAAAAATGTAATCGAAAGAAAAATTAAACTGAACCACCCACGAGATATAGCCTATTCAATAAAAAATTAATCATTCAAATGAATCCACAATCGTCGAAGCAATCGCGCAACATAAACACAAAAAAAGGGACGTACAGTCTAATTGAGAATCTTCTCCTCTTTTTAAATCGGTCAAAAACTTATAAAAGTGAGTGTAATAACGCAATTGCGGCTAACGCAAGCGCGATGGCGGGCAACGGCTCGGGCCCGGCAGCAACGGATAAGGGTAGCGATAAGGCCCGACATCACGCGGGGCGCAAGCGCGGGGAGAGGGGAGAGCGTGGACTCGGGCGATCGGCAGTCGAGCCGGCTCATTATCAATTCGGCTTTCGATCGATTCACACGCGATTACTCAGTGCCGAGTCTATCGTATTTCGGAGTGTTGTGTGTTTTATTTATTTTTTTTTTTTTTTTGCATTCTCGCGTTTGTGGTCGCGTCGGTGCAATAAAGTGGTTTTTACGTCGACTTTGCCGACGTATTTTTCTCATTTATGATACTCGCCGATCTTTCGAGTGGTGACAGATCGATCGATCGTGTTCGGATCGCGCTTCGGCTTTTGTCGCGTGGGTGTAGATCGTTCGATCGATTGCTTGTTTTTTGGATTACGTTTCGATTTTACGTGTACGTGTCGTGCTTCGATCGATGGATTGTTTTGGTATCGACGTGTTTGTTTCGTCGCGTGCGTGTTGTTCGTCGATCGATCGATCGATCGATTTTTTGGGATGACGTTACTGTGTTCGCCGATTTTTTTCGGTTTCCGTCGAGTACGCATCGCCCAGTGGCCTCGGTCGTCGACGACGAACGCGTCATGCTCGGTGTAAATGCGATATTTGGGAGAGATCGATGGCTTTCGGGCTGCATCGTTGGCTCCTTGGATCGGCGGAGTTTGCATTGATGCAGAGCGCGCACTGGTTTCCAAGGGCGCGTGGGATCGCGCGACTGATCGGGGTGGTAAAGTAAAAATGCATACATACACGATTACAGTTTTAACACAGTTTTAACACAGTTTTAACACAGTTTTAACACACACTTTTGACACACACTTTTGACACACACTTTTGACACACACTTTTGACACACACTTTTGACACACACTTTTGACACACACTTTTGACACACACTTTTGACACACACTTTTGACACACACTTTTGATAAACAAATTTTGATACACACATTTTGATACACAAATTTTGATAGACAAATTTTGATAGACAAATTTTGATAGACAAATTTTGATAGACAAATTTTGATAGACAAATTTTGATAGACAAATTTTGATAGACAAATTTTGATAGACAAATTTTGATAGACAAATTTTGATAGACAAATTTTGATAGACAAATTTTGATAGACAAATTTTGATAGACAAATTTTGATAGACAAATTTTGATAGACAAATTTTGATAGACAAATTTTGATAGACAAATTTTGATAGACAAATTTTGATAGACAAATTTTGATAGACAAATTTTGATAGACAAATTTTGATAGACAAATTTTGATAGACAAATTTTGATAGACAAATTTTGATAGACAAATTTTGATAGACAAATTTTGATAGACAAATTTTGATAGACAAATTTTTCTACACAAATTTTTCTACACAAATTTTTCTACACAAATTTTTCTACACAAATTTTTCTACACAAATTTTTCTACACAAATTTTTCTACACAAATTTTTCTACACAAATTTTTCTACACAAATTTTTCTACACAAATTTTTCTACACAAATTTTTCTACACAAATTTTTCTACACAAATTTTTCTACACAAATTTTTCTACACAAATTTTTCTACACAAATTTTTCTACACAAATTTTTCTACACAAATTTTTCTACACAAATTTTTCTACACAAATTTTTCTACACAAATTTTTCTACACAAATTTTTCTACACAAATCTTTCTACACAAATCTTTCTACACAAATCTTTCTACACAAATCTTTCTACACACCTATTATTTAGAATCCTATCGGTTATCATTTAAGAATCACCAGCTCCAGAAGGCCGTCGTACATGACGTTCGACAGGAAAGGCCTTGAGATTGATCCTTGCCGAACGCCAGCCCTCACGTCTGTAGGACCTCGCTTGATTGCGCATCAGCTCGTCTCCTCCAACGTTGGCCTGCCCTTCGTGCAACCATGCACTGTTTTTTCAAGCTGTCAATCTCGTTGTTACACCAGCATACCGCCCGATATCGTTTATTTATTGTATTATAAATTGTATCGTTTATTCATTTTCTGTATTATCGTCCAGTATGTATATTACGATGACTGTTACCCTATTCCACACTCCTGCGCGCGATTCCTTTCCCTTTCAATGTCTCCAATGGTACGGTAAGTACGTGCCAGCGGTTTTATGCCCATCGCGGCGTCCACCAAAGATTATCTGCGAATATCCAGAGACTCTTTTTTTTCTGTTGCTTCATACTCGTTTGGGAGGCGCGACATGATCGATCTCGTTTCGACGCCTTCTGGTTATTGTACAATTGTTGTCGCTGGTTTCCTCGTCCGGGGCATCGTCCAAGACTCGTATCTCGTTATTACGGCTCTGGCCGAATGTTGTGACTTTTCTGGTGCTGCGCTCCTCAGCTCTCGCCTGCCTTTAGTTCTGTCCTCGCAACTCTACGAAGATATCGTCTCTATAAGTCCCCTTGATCGGTTCACTTCCGACTTGCTTTTACCGGAAACGTTTCTAACTTCTCTGCTACTCGCCGAGATAACTTAAACCCGGGCGCCCTGAGTGCGCGTTTTCTAGTCGAAGAAAGGGCCGAAATGGCCCCGCCAATCTCTGTAACTATGGTCCTCACTAAACGAAGGCCGGGCGATGGTGGGTTTTATAAATTGGCCACATTTACATTATGATTTTACTTAACATCGGTACTGACGAGCCCATTTAACACTCTCCACTGCAAAACGCGCACGCCAAACCCGAGCCCAAGGCAGGGCTAAGTTATCTCGTATATAGTAATTATAGGGCTAACATTCGTTTGATTCCTTTCATTCGCCACATGCTATCCCTTGTGCAAACAGTGCCATACGCACTTTCACTCCATTTAAGTTGACACTTTTTTGAGCGCTCTTTATTACTTCCTGTCGCGCTTCTCTACCAATCGCTGGTCACAATATCTGCCCTCTCTGTCCCAGTACATTCCGCGTGCGTGAGTCGTGCGTGGGTGTTCGTGTGAGTGCCTGGGAGTGCGCGGGAGTGCGTGGGCGTGTGGGGGCAGTGCGTGGGAGTGCGTCGGCGTGAGAATATACAGTATTGTTTCTATAAAAATCTTGTTGACACCAGGCTTGCCATGTGGCACACATTGACCTCCGAGGTGTACCAGACTAAGTTAAGACTTGGAACAATAAAAATATAACAATCTCTTGAAACGAAAAAAAGAATCTGTTCATGGACGATACAAATATGTAAATTGAAACATGCTGCATTTATAATCGACGAGTAGTATTATAAAGTAGTAGTATAAAAGGTATCAAAAGTAAATGAAATAGTTCAATTTTTATTGTACCCGTCACTTTATTACTCCGTCTCGGTGGTTGAAATAAATTTGTGAAACCCAGATTCTATGATTGGAAAACATTTATTAATAATAAATAATCCCTCCACTATTTCCCATTATTTATACTTATACACATTGAGCTACATATTGGTCTGTTGCACGTGTGTTCAAATGATAAAAATTGAATTGAATGATTAAAAAAATAGGATAAAGCAAGAGAAGAAGAAACAATAAGAATATATGAATGCATGGGGTTAAATATCTTAAATTTCTCTTGCTTTATCCCATTTTTTTAATTACCAAATTCAATTTTGATCATTTGAACACGTTTGCCAGAGATCAGAGGAGAGATGTACCACGGAGCCTCTTTTTGCGGTGGATGTTTTTGCAGCGCCACTAGCCGTAGCGGCGAGCCGCGAACTAAAAACGGTAGATGTGAAACAATCGATGCTGCAGATTCCTCTAATCTCTGGTAACACCGACAATTTACATCCACAAGTCGGTAGGCCGGAATCTGCAGCATCGATTGTTTCACATCTACTTTTTTTAGTTCGCGGCTCGCCGCTACAGGCAGTGGCGCTGCAAAAACATCCACCGCAAAAACAGGCTCCGTGGTACATCTCTCCTCTAATCTCTGGCAACGACTTCCAATATCCGAGACTAATCTCACGGCGTGCCGTGCACCGAGCCATTGGTAACACAGTGTCACAGTTCTCGTACAGTTCCATATTGTTCTCATATTGGCCGGTGAAATTCTAACACGTTGTGCTTGATGACGTTGGGTTAAAAAAAAAAACCAAGATGGATCTATCCAATCTTTGTTGACGCGGGTCCGCTGTTGTGAATCGAATTTCTGCATTTATTCGTTTTTTTTAAAACGTAGGATTTGATTGAATTTCGTAAATTTATTCGCGATAAAGTTTTAAGAATGTACACGGTTTTGACGAGAGCCAACGCTATTTCGGCGTATACGCTAAGCGTATCCGCTTGCCTGACGCTATGCTGCTTCCTTTCAACCGTATTTATCGACTATAGAGCGAACGTCTCTCTAAATACCGTCAAAGTTGTCGTGTGAGTACAGGAAATATTTTTTAATGGACATCATTTTCATTTTTTGGGACAATTCGGCTATTTCTTGCTATAACATATTGCGATTCGACAGCGATTCGAGTCAGGCTTGGAAATCGCTGTTGGAAGCTCTGCCAGTTTTTTTATGCTCGACGATTATAACGATTTTGTGTATTGCAGAAAAAACGTTCCTGACTACAGCGCGTCCAGGGAAAAAAATGATCTCGGATTCTTGACCTTTGATCTTCAAACTGATATCCTTTTTATGCAACGCCGACTCGGTGCCGCAGCTTTGGTCGCAAGGATTTTGGGTTTTGGGACAATTATTTGGAGCAAGAATGTGAATTTTTTGGTCAAACTGTGGGAAATATGATTCACAGGCTGATTATTTAACGTAACGAGCAATTTTTGGTGCAGACTTTGAGCGGAACAAAATTGGTTACAAAACGGAGATGGTTGTTTGGTTTTATCTAAGCCCAGAGATTTTTTTGTGCTGTAATTGTAGATAAGACGGACGAAAGATTGAAAAGTACTCATTCACATCTTGAGAATCACTGGCCTCAATTCTCTGCGTTTACACTACCGAATAATGTGATGGCAGTCACACAGAGCGGATCTTGCCCAGTCAGATTTTAAAACATGATTCTGAGCAAACTATCCATCCGAAGCGATTAAAAAAATTACAGAACAACCATTGAACATTCTAGAAGATGTACGAAAAGTTTATTCATGAAAAAAATAAAATAGTAACGTTGAAAAAAATTCATGAAGAGATGAAAACGTAAAGAAAATTTGCCAGTTGTCGGTTGATCGGCGGGTGGATTCCACCCCGTGAGACGGCGAAGGGTTAAGAGTGAGACATTTGGCATGGAAAGTATCTTTACGATGGAGATGTGAATGAGAGTTCTTGAGATGTAAATGTCTTCATGAAAAAATGATCCCTATTCGAAAGTTGCTGAAAGAAAATTACATTTGTTTGGGATTTCAACATCTATTCTGCCCGAATAGAAAAATTCAAAACGTTTTCCCAATCTCTGTGTCCAGAAAACTTTAGTCAATGATGATCTGTGCTTTGAAAAAAAATGTATTTCCTTAATCAATTATATATACATTTGACGCCGTTGTTCAACTGGAATGTCAAGCAATTGTTTCTGTACCTCACGGCCGAGTATCAAACAGAAGCGAACGAACTCAATCAGGTATATTTCATCAGCCTACGTGGGGAGGAATGGCCCGAATCATTGATTCGAAACTCGGATTTTTCCGAAATTTCTGTGAAAAAAATTTCATTTCATTTGCAATGGCGGAAATAGCTCTTATCTCTGATAGAAACAGTGGGGGGGGGGGGGGGGGGCCTTAAAAATTGAGGAAGAATTATTGATATCGTAGGATCCAAAGATTAAAAAAATAAAAAATCATGGACAACATCGGAGCACAGATGAGTTTAAATTTGGTGATTTTGTACGTCCCTTCTCATATTCAAGAATTCCATCAACGTTCTATTAATTTTTGTTCGCTCTCGATTCCGCAGATCGTCCTCTGGGACAAGATAGTACTGCGTGGCGACAACGCGGTACTGGATTTCAAGAACATGAACACAAAATACTACTTCTGGGACGACGGCAATGGTCTCAGGTAACCATTTCATTGTTTCTCATGCCAAAAATATTTCATTCCTCTTTCTTAACATTTCTTATCGTTCTTTCTTTCTTTTTTTTTCTTGCAGAGGCAACAAAAACGTGACGTTAAAGTTATCGTGGAACATAATTCCAAACGCAGGTCTACTGCCCAGCGTGAGCGCATTCGCATCGCACACTTTTGCATTCCCATCCGAATACACGACGTCTCGCGTCTGAACATCACAAATTACAAATTTTTTTCTTTATCGAGCTATTTCAGTCATTCGAGATACCTCAATTCGATAAAACGTGTAAAATAAATTGGAATTCTAAATTTTGTGTTTTCTCTATTTCATTTCATCGTCCCTCCAATTATTTAGTTGAAAAAATTTTTTAAATACGTTTTTCTTTAACGAATGCTCGATTTCTGATCTTACTAATCCTACTGGGTTTGTCCGATAAGTGACTCGCCTAAATACAGGCCTGCGTTGGTCTATATTTGAATTCTGTTTCGCCAAATAAAAATCTCCCGGACTTAATTCAAGGGCAACAACAATTTTTCCAAATGTAGCTCGGATTACTCTTCAAATTGCTTCGGAACGAAAATTACTAATATAACTAATTCCCGGCCTGTAATCATTATATATCTCTCAATTGTCTTATATAGTTATAATCCTTTCGAGATAATAAAAATCATTTTTTCATTTTATACCGTTCTGGTCACAATATTTGAAATTTAAAAAAACCGTTCATCATCAAAATAAATGTTTAAAAATAAACTTATTTCTGCTAAAAAGCCAATGGGCTTCTATTTAGGTAAAATATGAGGTCTAAAATAAAATAAATAAAATAATAACTAATTACAAGACCATGAGCTTCTTATAAGAAAAAACGCACCATCAAAAAAGAAAGATTTCCTTGTTCTTTGACTGTATTAATTTTCTTTCATATCAGAAGTTCTGATGTGACGGGTTCTGATTCAGACCCCGAAAAACGAAGAAGAAGAAGAAGTCTTGCTTATCAATTTCGTCACTCGCGGCGCTGGATCAGTTACGCTATTGCCCGTGAAGTTCGCCTCAGGATAATGACACGGAAGAACAATTGTTCGACAAAACTTTTTCACAACGTTTCTTTGACAGTATTGTGATCAATTGTAATTGTGTGGACCCGCTCGTGTCCTCTCGACTTCGAGGTGAACTCAAATTTCCATCGATTCCGCAACATAACCTCCAAATGATTCGTTTCCGAGAGTAATCTTCGTTCGTCGATAGAATGTTTATTTGAGACAAAGCATTTCTCGCGTGTTTTTCGGTGTATCATTTTCTCACAAGGAGCGAAGGTATGTTTTAATTTATATTTTTCATTCAATGACGTTTCAATGAAAAGTCGTTTTTGGGTTTTCGTATTGTAAAACGGAAGTCTCGTGAGATGATTCGTGCGTTTGTCTGTCTGTCACAGCCGAGAGGGTATTCGCTATAAAAACATGTGTGTGTGCTAGATTATATTGGACTGAAGATTACACAAAATTAATTCTTTTTGCAAGTCCTTTTCGGTAGATCAAGGATTAATTGTAATCCTCGACCAACTTGTGTGTTCTGAAACTAATATTCATTCTTCGTTTCGTAAAAATAGATGTCATTGACTTTTCAACAAATAATATGCGACGCGAAGAAACTCGTCGGCAGGATCTCGGATCACGAGAACACGGCTGACAATCTCATCAGCGAGATTCAGTCGGTTTGCAGTCAGATAGACGAGATGAAACAGTATCAGGAGGAGGTCGACATGTTGAACGTCGAGGCCAAGCAACGACCGCACAACGATCTCATAGCCGGCATTAAACAAGAGACCAAGCATCTCAGAGAATTTCAAGCCGAGAACAAAGAGCTGAGAAACGCATTGGAGGATCATCAGAACGCCTTAGAATTGATCATGTCCAAGTATCGCCAACAGACGGCTTCCCTCATGCGGAAGAACCAAATCGATATACCGTCTCTGCACAATTCCAGATATACGAATGTGAGTTTCTTTGCCAAACCAGCGATCGTAGATTTTTTATTTATTTTTATCGATGTTGTTTTTGTACTTTGAAAATTGTTATCTCAGTCTTGTGTATTTTAATTATGATTATTTATGATTTTTATTATTAATTCCATTCAAGGTCCTACTAAATGGATATTAAAAAATCGACAAAATTCTTGAAAATTTAAGAAGTGATAGTTCTTGATAGAATAATCATACCTGAATTGTTTCAAAATGATCCACTACATAATTTGGTAGTTATAAATTTATGAATTTTACACTGTCGCTTATGGGAAAATAGTTTTTGCAGACGTTAATGGTTGCCAAACGAATGGAACTAAATCGTCGTAAAATCTGAAAAATTTCATCACTAATATTTAGGATCAACAAATTAATTATGCTCAGTTTCAAATGAATCGACTGAGTAATTGTCGAGAAAATAATTAAAGTAACGGGTTTCAAGTTTTTGGAATTTTAGAAAGCTCTCAGTTGGCTGTTAAAGCCAGGCAAATCTTCTACGCTAAAACAAAACCCGCAAACTAATTTCCCCATCAATCCCTTCATTATTGACCAAAAATAAATCGAAAAAATTGTTTAATTCAATTTTTTAAAAGTAAAATTAATTCCACCTCACGAGATTTAACCAATTTTCGTTTCAATGATTCCTAAATTCTCGCATCGTTGATAAATTTCCGTTTCTTTTCTTCTTCTCGGCAGATAATAACGTCCCAAGCTGAGAAAATCAACGAAATGGCGACGGTTATGCGAGTCGCCGCAGCTTTGGACGAGGAGAGCGAACTCAAGTACAAAGAAAATTATTCCAGGCTCAAAGAGGAGAACAACGTACTCCGCGAAATTGTCAATATAGCGAATAAATACGGTTCCCTAAATCCTGATCCACCGCTCGAGAACAAGACTGTACAAACGGAACCGTCATGAGATTCGTCGAAGAAATCGATTGTCTCGCTATAATCCGTCACGTTCAATCACACAAGCACAATTACCAATTTTTTTCCTCCCCACAAATTACCGATAAAAAATTCACGAACGGGCATCGAATGTCTCGTTTCGACGATTTATTCGCGACGAGAATCAACTCCGCGTCGATAAAATTGTATCAATTTTCCCCGAAATGTAACATTTAAAATGTGAAAAATATTATTTATTGCGTTTAAAATTAATTACGTATCGTCGTAGTACATTCATACACATATTGAATTCATTACGATTGCGTAAAATGCGCAATCGCAATTCTCGCCGAAAATTCATCGACGATTCGTTCGAAAATAGAGCATTAAAAAAAGGACTTTTAAAAAAAGTATTTTTAAAAAAAGTATCATTCGTTAGGGCATTAAAAATACGTGTAAATTACGGAAAATTCGAGAACAGTCGTAGTTTTATACATTCGTCGTGGTATCTTCGAGCAATCTGCTGTAAATGTCCCACAGATTCTGGAAAAAAATACAAAATAATGGTTAAATTTCGAGATTTTTGGTATGAAGAATTTCGGAATATATATATTTTTTTTTTTCATGTTCGCACGATCGAAATTAACGTATGCATATCCCAAAAGACGCCCAACACCTTTAAAAGCTTATTTTGCGTTATTTGTTATTGGAACAAAAATTATTGAAGATAACTACCGTTCTACTAATCATTCAAAGTACGACGGGGTATAGCGGTGCCGTCCTCCTCAACCAATTTCCGATGAACTTCGCTGAGTGCCTGAGGGAATACACACGTTAGATCTTCACGTTAATTACTCTGCTTATTGTAGTCGAACCCCAAAAATTCCCCTTTTGTTACTCAATTTATAACAGTCGAACCCCCAAAAATTCCACTTACGTTAGTTAACACGATATAATAATATTTGTATATCCACATTTTTAAGCAATCAAAGTCGCATTACGTTATTGATAAACTGAAAAAGTTTGGCGAGAGGATATTCGACATTTTAATTGAACATTCGAAATGAGAAAAAAATGTTGAAGGAATAATTAATATTAATATAATATAATTATTGATTATATGTGTAGTTTTTTTTCTTTGATGAAACCTATCAGAATGTATCATAATGGATGATAATATTGATAATATTTCGAGCGACTTGATCATTCTTGATACATTTTTCCGAAGGCTTTGAACAAAATATAATTTTACTAAAAGGTGGTCGATAAGAGCGCAGGTTTTCTTTTTTTGAATTAAACAGAACACAAATTAGTCGAAATATATATTTTTGAAATTTTTATCGTGGTCTCAAACTTATGGCATTTAGATGATCATAAGATTAAGATTTTATGTTATGGCAGAGAAATGCCATAATATAGAGAACCCGGTAAGATTTAAAAAAAATTATTTCATACAATTTTTGTGTGTTTTAATTGGAAAAGAAAAACTGCGTTATTGTTGAAACACCGTTTACAAGCCGTTAGAATTTTTAGACTTCGACTGTATTCTGGAAATCAACATTTTCGCTAACAAATTCCAAACGAAATATAGACAATAGACAATGAAGATTTTTTCCGTTATAAATAACTGGGAAAATCTTGCTTTTAAAATGTTGACAACCTCGACACACAATTCAAAAGTAAACATTTTTAAAATCCGACTGTACTCCAAAAAATCAGAATTTTCGTTAACAAATTCCAAACGAAATAAAGATAATCAACAATAAACAATTTTTCCCCAATAAAAAAATGAAAAATTCTTGCCTTTTAAAATTAAACAATCTTGACCCACAATTCGAAAATAAAAATTTTTAAACTCCGACCGTACTCCAAAAAAAAATCAGAATTTCTACCAACAACTTTTCCAAACGAAATATAAATAATCAACAATAAAAAAATTTTCCATCACCAAAAATTGAAAAATTCTCTCCCTTCAAATTTTCACGACCTCGACCAACAATACGAATCTTCCAATTCCCACACTTCGACCATACTCCAAAAAAATTCCAAAACTCCCACCAACAAAATTCCAAAATTCCCAACAAAACATCATCGCAACCAAACCAAAAACAATTTTTCCCAATAAAAAAAAAAAAACGACACAAAATTCTTGCCTTGAAATATTTAACGGTTTTTACGCGCAATTCGAGAGTGGCATCCTCATCGCAGATGAACAAAGTTCGTGGATGTTGTTGAAAAGCCGAAACGGTCCACATGTGATTGACGCCTTCCTCGACGGCTTTGTAGAGAGCGAAAGCTTTGTGCGAACCGGTTATGAGAATCATGACTTCCTTGGCGTCCATGACAGTGCCAACGCCCACGGTTAAAGCTTGTTTGGGCACTTTATCAATGTCATTGCCGAAAAAACGCGCGTTTGCCTCGAGAGTATCCTGAGCGAGAGTTTTGACACGGGTTCGAGAAACCAAAGATGATCCGGGCTCGTTGAAGGCTATGTGACCGTCCGGACCTATGCCACCGACGAATAATTCAATTCCACCGGCTTCGCGAATCTTTCGTTCGAATTCGGCGCATTCGAAATCAAGATCCTTCGCGTTACCGTCCAATATGTGAACGTTTTTCGGATCTATGTCTATGTGTTTGAAGAAACAATTGTACATGTAATAATGATAAGATTCGGGATGATCCCGAGGCAGATCCACGTATTCGTCCATGTTGAAAGTTTTTACGTATTTGAAAGATATTTTTCCGGATTTGTGGTAATCGATCAATTTTTTGTACATTCCCAGAGGTGTCCCACCTGGATTTGGGGAATTTTAATTGTCGTTAGTCGATGAACCGTTGGATGTTGGGGTGGTTGTTCATTGGGTGATGTCGGAATTTATTTTGGAAAAGTTTTTCGTTGATCTGATGTTTATTACGGGATTAGCAAAACAAATGGGTTTATTGGTTGGCGCAGAAAAGACATTTTTGGGGAATTTTTTTTGTAAAATTTTTTATCGTGTATCGTTTTTTTTTTTTTTGCTTTTTTGAGCCAGTGATGAAAAGCCATTTTTTTGAGAATTACGTGATAAATATTAGATTAACGAGAATTTTACAGGTGACATTATTTGTGGAGCATTGAATTTTCTACAAAACTGTCGAATGACATTTTTTTTATCATGTATAGTTTTGAAGCAATAAAAAATTTTCCGAACAAAATTCCAAATGCATGCATATTTCCATATAAAATTCGATTGCTCGTAGGGGTGGGTTAGACTTATTGGACAAATTTCCGATTGCGAAAAATTCTTTTTCTATTCATGTCGTCCAAAGTAATGGAAGAACAATACCAAATAAATTCCGACATCGTTCAATTAAGAACCACCCTAATGAATATATTATCTTGGAATTAATCGCCGGGAGGATTATCGGGAGTTGGAATTATTTATTCTCACCGGTCGGCAATCCAAGGACGAAGTATTTGTTCTCGTTCGGTTGGAAGTCATTGATTCGCTTGAGTACGTACTTCGCCGACCATTCGGATACGTAGTCCACGGTATCGCGAATTACCAGACGCATTTTTTTTGGGGGGGGGTTTATTTTTCCTGGAAAAATGAGGATGAGACGGATGTGAATGGAATAATATTATTTTGGAAAGATTGAAGAGGTTTTCCGAATAAAAAGTATTTGATATTGATTAATGTATTTTCGATTCGAGAAACGGATAATGAAATTTTTTGATAATCACGAAGGTTACGTGGAACGAAAATATTTGCTATCAATATATATTTATTTTTAATTCGAGACACGAATAATATAATTTGATAGACATCAAAAAGGCTACATTAAACGAAAGTATTTTCTATAAATATATATATATATATATATATATATATATTGAATTTGAGAATTGAATCACACGATTTTCAAAGCATCAAAAGGAGTACTTTAAAAATAAGTTTTTGCATGTAATGACGATATTTTATACTCGAAAATTAAATCACGGAATACACAAAAAGTTACAAAGGCTATTCGGAACAAAAATATTTGCTTTAAATATCCATTTTTAAGACTCGAGGAATTAAATAATATAATTATTCAAATAATCACAAAGGCTAACTAAAAGTAGTTATTCTATAAACATCCATTTTTTAGACTCGAAAATGGAATAATGTAACGTTCGAAAAATCACAAAGCCCACCTAAAACGAAAGTATTTGCACATCGATACATAAATCAAGAGTGACAGAACCCTCCCTCGTATCGAAACGAAAACATTCTCAACGACTCTCAACGATAACGAAACAATGGCAATGACCTCATTTAATCTACACAAACCGCAGATTTCCCCAACCATTCTCACTCCAGTACCATAAACCTTACTCACGTACCGAATTACGCTCGAGACAAGATCAAAGCGTCAAACCTTTTGCATTAAAAACGTCAATTCTACACTTTCCCTTTTTTTTTAATCATCTGGACATTGAACTGCGGTCTACCTTCACGATCCAATACAATTTTTCAAATAAAAAAAAAATCCAAGACAATTTAAATATTCCAAGGAACAATCAAATGCAATTTGATCGTCATAATCGATGGGCTTTTCGAGCAGTGCCCTCTCTGGCTTTATTTCGGGGGTCAATGAACTTCGCCGAGCGGCATCGACCCCCTTAAAAAATATAAAAATATCACAAAACCATTTTTATCAATTATCTCAATTGTTCGAGATTTCCACAAAGAATCGATATTTAATAGAAAGGACGATAAAACGGTTTTATGGATGAAATTAATTAAAATGCAAAAATTCGTACGTACTTGAAGCAGAGACGTGCGATGATCTTTTGGCGCTATGCACTTTCCTCGGGCGTGTGCTGCGGTCTGTGGTGCACTGGCATCTACTACAATATCTACTACTTATCAGCTGACCGTTGTTACTAACCAAAACTGACGATCTTCATCGTCGGCGCCTCCCCCAAAGAGAAATAACGAACGAGAATTTTTGAGGTTATGTGCTACGTGTCGTCTGTCCCTCTCAGATTTTTATGAGTACGAGAGAGATGGCTGCGTCTTCCCAAAGTTATTTTTTCCGCGATCGTTGCTGTCTCGAATGAAAATCGAAAACGGTTGACTGCAAGATTTTTAGACGCAAACAACTGTTCTCATTTTTTTTTCTAAGACAGCTATCGCGGCTGAGAAAAACGGTTTACAGATTTTTTTACCGACCGAGCACTAGCGTATCGTCTTAAGGTGTTGTGTTGCTTCCCTGATGGCAAGTCGATTTAAGGACTATCACGGGAATTGACAGAACACATTGCAGCATATTTTTCTCGGAAACGAAAATTATTAAGAACTAGGTTTTTCTTTGTTTTTTTTTCCAAATCGGGAATGAAAATTGGAAATTTTCTTCAGAATTTGGGGAAATTTGAGGATAAGACGAGAACGATTGTAGTAGTTGATTAGTATTGCATTGTTTGTCAAAGTTTTGTCGAATTCCATTCAGCCGTTTATGAGAAAAGTACTGCAGTGTTTTTATTTGTTTTTAATTTAATTTTTTTTTTTACGTGTGTAAATCTTACCATCGGGAAAGTAGAACATCACCTTAAAGTCATGTACAAGCCGGTGATACTTGTTCAAACACGTACATACAATTGGAATGTGTTGTTTAATCGATGGAATATGATAGCTTATCACAGATTGAGTTCTGATCTGCATCACGGATTTGAATATAAATGCCGCAATTGTCTTTTTAGATAAATTGACCAAGGACAAACGAGCTGTAAACTGTGCAACATTACCACGAAGCTAACGTCCTTAAATGCAGCATGATTATGTCAAAATATTAAAAGTTTTTTATCGGGTGTACATGAGAAAAGTAATGTTCGGCAATAATTTTTGTGTTCTCTGCGTTATCTTAGTAATCCTCCTATGCTGTAAATATGAGTAATGTCAAAAAATTGCATGTAATCTAATGTAATCCTGAAAGATTAGTACAACCGAATTGAAAAGATAATATTTACATCTTTTCCATTCGGTTGTACTCCAACAAGGATTACAAGTCATCTGCAAAAAAAAGTAATCCTGTGTAATCTTTAGGCCAATGTAATCAAGTGTACACCCTTCTTCTATGCTGAATACTGCCTCGAAAATTTCCTAACAATCGATCCAACCTTCTCGTCTCCGATTTGACGTTCGTAATTCGTGCAATGTTGTTTGAGGTTAGGTCTATTCTCAGGTGGCGTTTACATCGCCGCGCGACGTTTTGGCGGGAAACGCCTTCCCAAAACGTCACCTCCATGCGGACACACACCCACACACACAGTGAATGTCATAAACGGTGTTTGAAAGGATCGAACGGCCGTTTACGACTTTAGCCCGTGTTTTATTCGTGTATAATTCTTTCTAACTTTCATTGCCATCGAAAATGCCTGAAGTGAATATCAATGGAGTCGACGTTACTTTTCCCTTCGATCCTTATCCCGTGCAAGAGGTTTACATGTCCAAAGTCATCGAATGTCTGCAAGGCAAAAAACACGGGGTTTTGGAATCACCGACAGGTAAGAATTTTCGGCGACACGAAGATGTCGATAAAACGCCGAATTAATAGAAAAAGAAAACAAAAATGAGCAGCACGTTGAAGCTTGCGAATTCATTCTCTACATTGAATACACAAAATTGTCTTCGAGGCAGTCGGAAGTGATAAAAGTAGTTTCTTGTAGAGGATTTTGTGCATTACCCTAAATTTGGAGGAAGCAATTTGCAAGTTCCAGCTTTTTCCGGGTCTGAAATTCGATCCTTCCCTTTTCCAAATTTCATACGTTTCACCGCTAAGTGATATTCCATACCTTTAGGGGGTTTGGGTTTCATTGGGCGAATCTGACGTCGTCAGTTACGGCGAAACATAATTTTTTTAAATAATTCAAAATCGTATAAGGTCTGATCGCGCTGTCGCGATCTTTACCAAATCTTGTACGCAGTACGACTGAACGATGTTTCACGTCCGTAGCCCCTCCAGGTTCGATCAGTCGAAGCTTCCTCGAGTTACAGCAAAACGTAAAACTTTTGACAAATTCATTCAAACTTTCCCATTTGGATAAAATTACAGGTACGGGAAAGACTCTCTGCCTGCTGTGTTCCACGCTGAGCTGGCTCATGGTAAAAAAGGCTCAAGTTCAGGCGCAAGCCATCGCAGGCGCCATTGAATCGCCCGATTTTGGGGGACAATTTTTCAACAAACTCAAAGATGGTTTGGAGTCAGTCGCCGGCGCCGCCGATTTGCAACAATCTTCGAACTTCGGCTGGGCGATGCCCAGAATCATCTACGCCTCTAGAACCCATTCGCAACTTTCCCAAGCGATGCAGGAGCTCAAAAGAACTTCTTACAAACATTCCAAAGTGGCCGTGTTGGGATCTAGGGATCAGCTTTGCATTCATCCCGAAGTTTCCAAGGAACAGAATTCTTCCAATAAAATTCACATGTGCCAGGCAAAAGTGCGATCCAGAACATGTTATTTTTACAACAACGTTGAACTCAGGTGCTGAATCATTTATTTAATTTTTAGATTTTAATTAAATTTATTGCAAACGATTTTAATGGAATATATAAATTAATTTTTCATAAATGATTGTTTTTGCATTGCAGAAAAGACGATCCTGTTTTCAAGCAAGAAATATGCGACATCGAGGATTTAGTCAAGGCTGGCCAGAAGCTCAAATGTTGCCCGTATTTTCTTTCGAGGGAATTGAAACAAAACGCCGATATTACGTTTATGCCTTACAACTATTTATTGGATCCCAAAACTCGAAAGTCGCAGGGAATCGATCTGCAGGGCAGCGTCGTGCTGCTGGACGAGGCTCACAATGTCGAGAAAACGTGCGAAGAGGCAGCTTCTCTCCAAGTAAATCCACAATTATGCAATTTTTCGAAATCCCCTCCTTCCCCATTTCCAATTCTGAAACAATTAATTATCATTCTATCAAGAACTATCGTTCCTCAAATTTTCAGGAATTTTGACCATTCTTTAAAATCCATCCTTCGAGATCTTAATAATTCGTAATTTTTTTTTTTTTAATCTCGCATTTATTTAATTAATTCATTCCGAATGCGACGATAATAGCAAAATTAATTCCTCAAATTTTCAGGAATTTTGACCATTCTTTAAAATCCATCCTTTGAGATCTTAATAATTCGTAATAATTTTTTTTCAAATCGCATTTATTTAATCAATTCATTCCGAATGCGACGATAATAGCAGAATTAATTCCTCGAATTTTCAGGAATTTTAACCATTCTTTCAAATCCATCCTTCGAGATCTTAACGATTCGTAATTTTTTTTAAATCACGCATTTATTTAATCAATTCATTCCGAATGCGACGATAATAGCAAAATTCTCGTCCAGATAAGCAGCACAGAAGTGGCTCTCTGCATCGACGAAGTAACTACGGTGATGCAGGACATTGCCAATGACGCTTCCGATATGAACGATTTTGCGGTGGAAGGAACCGGCATCGTGCAAAAAGACTTCACCCCGGAAGATTTGTGCGTTTTAAAAGCGATGTTTCTCGACCTTGAGAAAGCCATTGACGCTATAACATTAAAAAGTCGTGACGTGGGTGAAACATTTCCAGGTGGATTTATTTTCGAACTATTGGAAAAAGCTTCAGTGAGTAAATAAAAAATTCTATTCATCGTAGAAATAAAATTAATTTAACTCGTCTAAAAAAATTTAATTCTATCCGCCTTGATAAAAATCAACTCCTTGATGAATCCTTGATAAATTTACGATGCGCATAATCGAATGCAATTTTTCAGCTCACGCACGGCAAGGAGCAATTGGTCATCGACAAATTGGACAAAATTATTCTTTATCTGTCGACGACGAGCACTTCGCCGTTTACGAGAAAAGGTAACGCGTTGCAAAAATTCTGCGATCTATTGAGAACGGTTTTCAGCAGCGGTGGAAATAATTTGCGTCACCGGGCGAGAGTCAAACAGTGTTACAAGGTTTACGTGCAGACGGAGGAGGTGAAGAAACCTGGAAAAAACGACGGCTGGGACACGAAGAAGTTGGTGACGCGTTCCGAAGGCAAACTCATCAGTTACTGGTGTTTCAGTCCCGGATTTGGGTGAGAATTATTCAGGGGTTCTATCTAGTTGTTTCAGGGAAAAATTAAGGGGTTTTTATAATTTTTTTCAGCCATTCAATCGTGTTAAAAAAATGCATGATTCTAATTTAGTGGTGGTCCAATTTGTTTTATGAAAAATGGTAATTTTTTTTTTGTTCAGAATGCAACAGCTCGTGGAACAAGGTTTGCATTCGGTTATCTTGACGAGCGGCACGTTATCGCCATTGAAGCCTTTTATATCGGAATTGGGAATACCGATCGACGTGCAGCTTGAGAATCCTCACATTGTTACGGGAAAACAAGTCGTTGCTGGCGTTCTCAGCGAAGGACCGGACGGTTTTAAATTAAACTCGTCCTACAATACGAGGTAGCGTACCTTCACTGACGTTTGCAATTGATTTCTGACTGCTGGAAAATCGATAGAGCGAATAAATTCTATTTTGTGGAACGTAAGCCAGTAGATTTGATATTTTTCATGGAAAATAATAAATCGATGATTGAATAAATTGATGATGATGATAATGATGATATAATAATTGTAATTATATATGATTATTATATAATATTAGCTTTATGAACATGATATTAATATAATAATTTTTTAGAAATAAATAAAATAAAAAAAAACATTATTATTAATTATTATTATTATTATTATTATTATTATTATATTATTAATAATAATAATAATTATTATTATTATTTAAAAGTTCTATTTATATTGATTTTCAGTTTCTCATTTTTTTCTAACGATAAAATGATTATAATAATTTTTTGATCTCATTTATTTCTAAAAAATTATCAATCAATAATAACCAACCAAATTAATCAGTTGCAAAAACGGGAACAATTATCAATAAAATTAGACATTACTTATCAATTATTCTATCAATAAGACGAATAATAATGAATATTATTATTATTAATAATTATTATATTATATTTCTATCTTTATCAATTACTTTTTTTGAAATTTTATTTTATTGTTTTTTAGTTTCTAATTTTTTTAAACTGTTTTTTTGTGTAATTGAGTTCGAAATAAAAATTCAAATTTGACAACTGCGTCTTAGATTTTTAAACGAGCTTCTTCCCGATTGCAGAAACGATCCAAAGTACATCGCATCGCTCGGCAGAACGGTGTACAATTTTAGTTGTTTGGTTCCGCACGGTCTTCTCGTGTTCTTCCCGTCGTATCCGGTGATGAAGAAGTGCCGCGACGAGTGGCAGGAAATCGGTCTGTGGTCGAAGATTGCCGACCGTAAACCCATTTACGTCGAGCCACAGTCGAAGGACGGTTTTATAAACGTAATGAACGAATTTTACGAGAAAATTCAGGATCCGTCGTGCAAGGGAGCTCTTTTTTTGGCTGTGTGTCGAGGTAAAGTTAGCGAGGGTTTGGATTTCGCCAATGACAATGGAAGAGCCGTTTTGATCACCGGTCTTCCGTTTCCGCCTATGAAAGATCCGCGAGTTATGCTCAAGCAGCGATATTTGGAGGAAAATCGAGCCAAGGACAAAGATGTAAAGAAATAAATGATTATTCATTATCGTACGAACGTTTTTACGGGTTTGCTGATAATTCGACGGGTTTTTTCTTTGTTTTCTGTTTTTTTAGGGATTGACGGGACAACAGTGGTATCAGTTGGAAGCATCTCGGGCTGTCAATCAAGCCATCGGTCGGATAATACGTCATCGAAACGATTATGGAGCGATAATTCTTTGCGATTCTCGTTTCAACAGCGCGAATTTCAAGAAAGAATTGTCGGCGTGGCTTCGTCCGTATCTCAAGAGTTTCAAAAATTTTGGAGACGTCACGAAGGACCTGCGACAATTTTTCAGATACGCCGAACAGACTGTATGTAAACTCGGTTGTTGTTTCAATTGATCGATTGTTAATTTGGCGGAGAAATTTTACGAATTTCTGATTTTTATATCACGTGAATTATTAATTTTATTAATTTTTAATTTTTAATTACTCGTAGAGCATTTTCTGTAGGTATTACGTGAGAAACTGAGCCGAGAAATTTTAGTAATTTTTTAATTTTTATATTACTTGAATTATTAATTTTAGTAATTTACAATTTTTTATTTTGAACTTTGAATTTTTTTTTTTTAATCACTCTGAGATCATTTACTGTAGGTATTACGTGAGAAATTGAGCAGAGAAATTTCGGTAATTTCTAATTTTTATATTCCTTGAATTATTCATTTTAGTAATGTAGAATTTTTTATTTTAAACTGAATTTTAAATTCTGAATGTTTAATTTTGAACTTTAAATTATTAATTCTGAAATTTTAATTTTGAATTCCAAATCACTCTCAGAGTATTTTCCGTAGATATCGTGTTTTTTATATTAATTCCTAACTGAATCCATTGAATAAAAAAAACCTTTTTTTTTGTCTCGTTTCAGTTGCCAAGATCGGAAATGCGTGCTCTCCGTCAGAACAGCGATTTTTCATTGCCAGCGGTTCAAGCGAGATTCGATACAGCTTCGTCCAAACAATTGGCAACCGGATCTCTCGGCAAACCCGAAGCAACGGTAAAAGAGGAAGAAATTTTGGACATAAAAACTTACGAAGACGCGAAAACAACGTCCGCGAAAAATGAGAATAACAAGCGTAAAGATTTTACCGATGTATTCACGTCAAAATCTAAATCCGTGATAAACTTCAGCGAATGCAAACTGAAGAACAATTGGAGCAGTTGCGAATTAACGAAAGAATCGACGGAACCGATCGCGAAGCGTCGAAAATTCAAAATTTTGCCGGTCGAATTTAATTCCGAAGTTTCGAAAGCTTCGACGTCGATCGAATCCGCGACGAAGATTTCCGGCGATCTCGAGGAAACGCGGAGGGTCGAGGGTGCGAAAAAATCAGTCGGCAACGACAAGAAGGAATTGGGAAAATCTTATTTGAAGGAAGTTAAACGCACGTTGTCGGAGGAGAAATATAAAATTTTCGGGGCGATGATTCAGAGCTACACGAAGACGTCCGATTTCGATGAACTTCTGCGAACGCTCGAGATTTTGTTTCCTCCGAGCCAGACGTTGAAACATCTTTTTGTAGGTAAGACGAAGAATTGGATAACAAGTTGAAGCTTGCAATAATAAGATACTGGAAAGATAATAAAATAAAAGATGATAAAGCTTGCTTTCTTGGAACTCAAGAATCTGGAATTGAAGATATTGTACGAATTTTCCTGTAGGAGAAAGTATTTATATCAACTCTGGCTTCCTCGTAGAGGAAGATTCGTGCGATGTCTTTAGTTCTGGATTTTTGAGTTCTGAGAAAGGAATTTGCAAGTATTATTATTATTATTATTATTATTATTATTATTATTATTATTATTATTATTATTATTATTATTATTATTATTATTATTATTATTATTATTATTATTATTATTATTATTCAAATATTGTATTTATATTGATTTTCAGTTTCGTATTTTTGTCTAATAATAATCTAATAATAAAATATAATAATAATTAATAAGAATAATATTCATTATTATTCATCGTATTAGTAGAATAATTAATAATAAATATATAATTTTATTGATAATTGTTGATTGGTTTGGTTGGTTATTATTGATTGATAATTTTTTAGAAATAAATGAAATAAAAATATTGTTATTATTATTATTATTATTATTATTATTATTATTATTATTATTATTATTATTATTATTATTATTATTATTATTATCATCATTTAATGATAATTATTATTAATTTAATGATAATTATTATTATCATTAAATGATGATAATAATAATAATAATAATAATAATAATAATAATAATAATAATAATAACAATATTTTTATTTCATTTATTTCTAAAAAATTATCAATCAATAATAACCAACCAAATCAATCAACAATTATCAATAAAATTATATATTTATTATTAATTATTCTACTAATACGATGAATAATAATGAATATTATTCTTATTAATTATTATTATATTTTATTTCTGTTATTATCGATTATTTTGTTTTCTGCTCGCTCCGCTCAAAACCGAAAAGTCGAAAACGAAAAAGAACAAAAAGAGTTCCGTCAAAATAATTCGAGTTATCAATGTTGATACGTTCAATTCAAACTATTCAGCTTGACATTCGCCAATTTTTCTCGCTGCCACTGAAATCTCTACCCCTCATTTCAGGATTCCGAAGTTTTCTGAAAAAAGATCACATATCATCATTCGACGTTCACGTCAGTCTCCTGGAAATCACAGATTTCGATTGACTCGACGAAATATTCGAAGACAAATGAAAAACCGTCCTTTACGATGCTCAGTCGCTCGTCAAAGATAACGAGCGATCACAACCGAAGGTATTTTTATTCAAAGATTTTATATTCTTTCTCTTTTTATTATCGTACATTGCAATTTTTAACAAAAAAAATTCGTAGATTCTGCGAAAAAAAAAAGTTTGTTAAATCAAACAAAAATGTTAATGCGTGAGATTATTATTTTGGAGAGTCGAATGAAAAATCTTTGGAAATATCACATTTGCGGTCTCTCCGTTATTAATTCGCTAGGCACTCGAGGCCTTTTATTATAAATTATTGAATACGAAAAATTCTCTCGATCGAACATTCGTTGATATTTATTTTCCATCGTTGGAGTGGAAATAGAAAAAAAAATGCACTCGATTTTGTTTCGACGAAATAAAATCGTTTGAACGCAGTTTAAATGACTTTTCTCTGGATTTTTCGTGTATCTCGCGACACGTATCGTAGATTCTCTTGGCGAAACACGGCCTCGACCGTGGATTTACGTTTCCATCGCGTTATCTTCCGAAGCGTGCTTGGCAACCTCGTCCATCACGATGTTCTGATAATACTCGCCGAATACGCTTCTGTTGTGAGCCACGAGAATGAGAAATCTCGCTGCTATCGAAGCCAACTCTTCCTGCAACGCCGACAATCCCGGAGGAATCTGTTGGTGAACCGCCGATTGCGACAGAATTATCTTTTGCAAGAATTCTCGCACTCTCAGAGCTGTAAAAATTCAAAATTTTAATTTCAAGATTTATCGATCGACCTCGTTTGGCTCAAATAAAAGAAATAATGCAGAGAAAAAATTTACTTTTATATTTATTCATTGATTTTCATAATAATTCATTTACTTTTATATTTATTCAATTATTTTTATATTAATTTAATTACTTTTATATTTATTAAATTATTTCTCTATTTATTCATTTATTTTCATATTTTTTTTATTTATTTTTATATGCTTTGATATTTTTCATTTTTGACAATTTCAAAAAATGATTAAATCAGTTAATACGGAAAAGAATGATT
Source organism: Sussaba pulchella (assembly GCA_963971145.1). NCBI lineage: Eukaryota > Metazoa > Arthropoda > Insecta > Hymenoptera > Ichneumonidae > Sussaba > Sussaba pulchella. Next base: position 14,174,842 of record OZ020164.1, on the reverse strand, counting down.
AGCGCCTGTATTTTTTGTTGAAAATTTAGTTTGTGACATTGATTATTGCGTTTTATTAGATTTTCGTTAGCTGATATTTGAATTAATTGCTTTTGACTTGTGCCAGCGTTATTTTTTGTTCGCATTGAATTACTTACTAACGAGATGTCGAATTTTGTGATTTTCATCAGCGAGATCCTTTATCTGCCCCTCCAATATGGATTCCAAAGCCGGGGTCATTTCGCTGGCTCCGACTTCTTTCAGAGTCGTGTTTACGTCCTTTTTAACTTGCAAAACGATGTTAGGCAGGACATTTTCGAAATCTCTGAAAACAAAAAATCGTCATCGTTTCATCAATCCGTACGATGTAAATGTGGAATGCATAAATAAGAAAAGAATAAAAAAAAAGCGAATACGTACTGATTCGAATGAACAGGTTCCAAGAGAATATTGAGATTTTCTTTGATGCTTTTTTTGAAACTCGAAACACCTTGAATCGGAGCACCCACTGTATTGTTGACCAGCAACAATATAGAACCAATGATATTCAAACAACTGATTTTATCCCTTAGGTCGAGAAGTCTGCCTTGATCAAGCATCAACGTCTAAAAAAAAAAAAAATCTTAAAGATTACACAAAAAATCGCTGATGCCGACTAAGATCCGATAAAAAATGAACTATCTCCCGCTTAATGATTAAAAAACCAACAAAAAATAAGAACAATAATTTACAATTGCGATGGTCGTTAAAAATGTATATATATAATTTTTTAGAATTAACAAATGAATAAAAATAGAAATAAAAAAAAATCAATAATTATAATAAATAAAATAATTTTTAAATAATCAATGAAAAATCAAAATTATTTATTATAAAATAATATTAAATATAATATAACAATAAAGATAACTATATACAAATTATATACAATATAAAATAATATATAAAATAATTTTTAAAAATTAACAAATAAATAAAAATAGAAATTAAAAAAAAAATCGATATTCATAATAAATAAAATAATTAATGAAAAATCGAAATGATATATTACAAAATAATATTAAAAATAATATAATTAAAAATAAAATTACATACTAATCACAAAAAAATAGAAACAACAATCCAAAATAAAAAATAAAAAAAATTCTCCGAAGAAAAAAAAAAAATCTTACCTCAGCATCCGGACTGGAATCCCACTCGAGCAGATCCAAATAAGCTTCGGCCAGCAAATTGTGCGTAACTTGTTTGACTCCGTTGGCATCGTTGCTCGCTGCTGCGAGTTTTTCCGAGTCAAAATTTTTCAACAACCATCGTCTCGTGTATTCGAGTCCGTCGGTTTGAATTTTCAAAAATTCGGCAAATTTTTTTTTCTCGTATTCGATGCTCGACGCAACGATGTTCGGTCGCATCATCGTTATCGTAAAATTTGCCAGATCCAAACGCATCAATTCCAACACTTCCATGATTCCCTTGAACGTTTCGATTACGTCCGTGCATCTGCCGAGTTCTTTTATTCTTTCGTCGCGCACCGGAGCGCAAAGTTTTCCCATCGTGGCGAGAACGTATTGCGCGTAATGACGAAAATCCAGTACTCCTTGCTCGGCCTGTTGCTTGATAAGATCGACGTCCAGGACTTCCTTCACGTTATCGCGAATCTTCGTGTGATGAGGCATCACCAATTCGGTCAAGCACTGGAATTCATTGCCGTCATATTATTTTTAAGGGTTTAAAGGGGGTTTGAGGGTGTTCAAAGGGTTTTAAGGGTTGAAAAACCCTCAAAGACCCTGAAAATTCATTGCCGCCACATTATTTTTAAGGGTTTAAAGGTAATAAGGATTTTTAAGGGGTTTTGAGGGTTCTCAAGGGTTTTTAAGGGTTCAGGGGTGGACATCTGGGAATCTTTAATTTTCATCACGCAATAATGATTGAATTATTTTAATATTGAAAGGACAAGAATTTTTTTACGATGAATAAACGAATGTGTAATTTTTTTTTTTTTTGGATAGACAATTTACCTCTCGAATTTCAGTTAAAAGGACCAAAGCCTGCGTGTAATTTGGCGGATCCTGGGCCAATTGTTCGGCCAAAACGCTCCAAAAGGCTTTGTGAACGATATCTTTGACCCTTTTTCGTAGACTGTCGCCCTCTTCTTCGACGAGTTTGTGCAACTGAAAATTTTTGTCGACCGCTATTTCGTGAGCCAGTGCCATGTTTTTCATGCCGTTAGCCGCCTGTACTATTTCTTCCAAGGATACGAATTTCGGTGGCGACGCGCCGGTCATGAAGTTAGGAGCCCACTGTCTGCAAAAAAAAAAAAAAAAAAAAAATTATGTCTTTTAGCCCGTGAAGAGCTTAGGGGATGGATCGTCGGGCAAAAAGTTAGTCCAAAATGTGGTGAATCGTGGATTAACGAGTCTAGATCATGTCGTACATATTTAGCCGAACAAATAGCTGAACTAATAATAAATTAACACTCAGAAATGTTAATTTACCATTTTTAATAATAATTCAAGTCAAATTCGATATTGGCGTGTGGTTGACTGACGTTTCGTCAAAGACTGTACAACCATTTCAACTGTTTCAGGCGATATTACTCATTGCTTCAATTAATTTCTCGACAATTACTCAGTCGATTTATTTTAAATTAAGCATAATCGATCCGTTGATCCGAAATCTTGATGATATAATTTTTTCAGAATTTACGGGGATTTAGTTCCATTCGTTTTGCAACCATTAACGTCTGCAGAAACTATTTTCCCATAAGCGACCGTGTTAAATTTATAAATTGATAACTACGAAATTATGCAGTGAAAAATTGTGAAATAATTCATGTATTATTATTCTTTCATGAACTATTATTCTTTAAATTGCCAAGAATTTTGGCGTTTTTTAATATACATCCAGTAGGACCTTAAGTGTGTTATTAGTATTTTTTGTTGCTTTGTTTTAGGGATAAGTTCACCTCGAGGAATCATTGTGACGATTGCCATTGGGAATGGGTTTTGAATTTTCCGCGGACGTTCCAGGATCTTCCGTACTGCATTTCTGATCCTCGTCGTTGTCCATCTTTTGGCTGCTATAAATACATACCAAAATATCGCAAATTAAGATCAATAGTTGTCGACAATAAAATATAATTTCTCACACAAATTCTACTACGCCGAATTGCAGTCCTAGAACAAAAATAGCAAACCTATTCTAAGGACACCAAATCGTCTTCTTCTAACGTTGAATTAAATTTGTGTTACAAAAGAATTTGAAGGATTAAAAAAATTTTGACGTTGAATTGAAAAAAGGAAAATAAAAAATTATTATTCGAACTTGTGGGTTTTAAAACAATCAAAGATCACACGGGAAAAATAGGCGACACTGAAGCCGAGAAATCACGTAAATATCTGCAGGCAAATTTAAAAAGAAGTAAATAAAAATAGCCTGAATAAATAAATAAATAAATTAATTAATTAATTAATTAAAAATAAAATCATGACTCAAATAAAATTGAAAAAATGGATAGCGCGGAGAATATAACTGACCAGTCCGAAGAGAAAGGTACAGAGCTCGATAACCCGTCAGACGTTGGAATCTTGCGTTTGATTAAAAACCAACAGACCGTAATTGCCGACACTAGTCCGGCTATTATTAAAATTCCCTTCCTGGCAATAAACAACAAAACATTTATTTCGAAAAAAAATTGTAAATCCCACCATTTTACGTTTTTTTTAAATATGTAACACTGACGATCATGATATTTTTCGTCCACTATAGTGTATCGTGATGTCAAACTATTTATAAAATCCAATATCGAAGTTAATCAAAAAAAAAATCGCAATTAAAAAAATTCTCAATTTAAGGTTTTCACTTTTTTTTAATATTTCCACTATTGTAAATCGCACAAATCGTTTACGAAATTTTATTATCCACGCTAATGAAGCCAGAAAGCTTCAAGCAATAGCTAGCTCACCTGTCCGGCATATTTATTATCAAAATTAACGAAAATAAATAAATAAATAAATAAACAAGTAAATCTCAGAACTCAGTCATTGACCAGAGATGATAAATCGAGACTGACGATACAAACGTCGTAGTTCACTGGTCCGATCTGCATGAAAAGAGGTCAAACCGTGTCTATAAAAAGAACACCCACAACGTTGTAAGCTGCACTCCGGAAAAACTCGAATGCATTCCCGGACTCGTTTCTACCAAACTCGGTAATGCAACTTTTTTTTTTTTGCTTTTTTTTTTTTTTCGCAATGACCAACCTGTTCCTGATTCATTGACCATGAACCCACGTGCGCGGTTTGCACGGGTTTTCTCAATGACAATCACCTTCTCCTTTGTTCGGACTTGTTCTTCGCGACGCGGAGAGGAAAAGTCAAGGATCTGCGAATCGGAGTTCCGTGATTTTTTCGCGAACCATCGAACGAACAATTAGTCACGTGGTAGATCCTCCGACGACTTTAATCGATTTTTTTCTCGTTTAATTCTATTTATTCTTTCATAGAGAGATGATTCGAAAAAAAAATGTTTTGCTTCAATCCGTGATTAAAAATGTTTTTTTCGGGAAATGTTTATGATTTTTAGTTCGTAATTCTATATTGATTAAATTAAATTAAAATCATAGTTTATTTTTGTACAATCGTCATTTATCTTTCTGTATAGATTCACATTATAATATTTATGTTTGAAATAATAGAGAAAGAAAAATACTTCGAAAGTTGATGAAACAGTTTTGAAATTGTTATTTAGAAATTTTCTTTCTGTGATATTAATTTATGGAGTAATTTTTTTTTTACCAGTCAAGTCTCTTTTGATTACGGTAATTTATTGTTTGATAATACGTCTTAACGAATAGTCAACATGCAATACACATCGATGAGCGTTGCATGGTTTTTAGCTAAAAATGACAGAAACCAAAATAATATTCATACCAGCATCGGACCAAAAATCAGTCTCACACTATTGTCAATAATATCGTCTCCAATTAAATAACAAGAGTTCAAAAAAAATATATATAATGGAAATGAATAAAAATTTGGTAGTAGAAAATAATAATTGTTAATAAAAACAGGAGTATTATCTCCTATCCTAAGTAAAAATAGTATATTATCCACTGCAATGGATTAACTAAAATAAATAAATCCCAATAAATATGACATATAATATGGAGTATGGATAAATATGGATATATACTAGAAAACTATTCGACATCTGATAGTCCAATTTTACCTTCCAAATTTTACCTTAAAAAAAATACCGGATATACTTCAAAGCTTCTCGAATAAGGCCCAACAGGTGTCATCAACTTTTTCGAATATTATCAAATGGAAAAAAAATCATTTTCGAAAGAAAATTTTACGAGAAAATCGTGCTCCGAAATATTTTAGAGTATATCATACCCTCAGTGCACAACAAAGTTCAACCGTAATTTTCGGAGCAGATTGTATAAACCCGAAAATCAATTTGTTTACAAACAAACGTCATTTCCACCTGCTGCCCCACGACTCCATTGTTTCCCAAACTACGTTTCCAAACCCTCCAGCCCATCCTCAATCGCACAAAAGATCCGTAAACACAATAAACAATAAAAAATGAAATAAACAAAATAAACTCCCACGTCGCAACGACATCAAATCAATAATTTCTCCAATACCGCGTCCTAAACACGACGCAGTCGTAGCTCCGATAAACTTTCACATTCAATCGACGAAATCCAAACCTTTGTTAAACACAACAAAAATATTTAAAAAAAACGCACTAACACAATATCGTGAATAATCTTACCTTCGTTATAAGCACTTTACAGTAAATTTAGCACGGTAATAATTGTTTCGATTCGTGATGGATTTATTAATTGTAAATTGGGAAATAAAATTTAGCGCGCGGCGTATAAAAACATTGTCGACGGACCGAAAATCTTGATTAGTTGTGAAGAACAGCTGGTGGGCGGCGAGTGTGTTTACTCGTTCTTTTCCGTGGTTCCCCCACCATCGGCAAGCACGAAGTCAGTCACGAGACGGGCAATGTGGTACCGAAGGTTACCGAGCGTGACCGCGAGCGCTGTCATCGCTCGCCGCGTCGAGGTCGTTCGGTTCAAAAATGGAGGATGGACGTAAGGAGATCAAATTGCTATGATTGTATTTACATGACTGAAAATGAGCAGATTTTTGAGAGTTTTAGAGACAGGAAATTAGCTCATTCGGTCTCCTGTTCTCCAGTCATTCGTTTTTAAAAGATTGCCACTGGAATAAAATCTCACTTCATATTAGAGGGTCTGACAGTAGTCAACGATATTGCGTTTGGCTTAGAATGGAAAATTGGGCTTAGAATGTTTCCGAAGAAAAAGAAAATGGGCGAATTTTTGCAGAAATAAATAATATGGATAAATATTGGTTATCGACAACTTGATAATTTGATGAATTAGCATTCGTTAAGAACTCGTTATTCGTTTTTCAAACGAGCGCTTTGCTTGGGAAGGACGTGTACTAATGTGCTTGAGACAAAAAAGTGATGAGATTCAATGACGTTAGTTAAGTCTCCTTATGTTTATCCTCCATGTTTCGAATGTCTTCGAGAAAAAATCCTTGAAAAAAAGGTTTGAAGTCGTTTGGAGCGATAAAAGAAATCCTGCGTCTTAAGGTGAAGTGGTTTGGTGAGGTTTGACATTGCAATGCCTCTAAAGACGCGAACGAGGATGACTCAATCGCGTCCTTGTCAGTCCTTGTCGGTTTTAATGCGCAAAGAAGGTTGCCGCAAAACTTGAACCTTCAACGTTACGTTTTTGTTTCGTTTTATTTATATTTTTTATTCATCTCTTGTTGTACTTTATCGAACAAATGACGACGTTTCCGTTGTCTCCTTCAGTACTTAAATATTCGTCGAGCAACGTCTTTCCAGGATCCATCCTTGAACGAATATTTTATTCAAATAGCGAGCGTCATGCTACGCGCAACGACGTTTCTCCGTCGTGGAGGGATTTTCAATCTTCGTAAATACATCGCTTATCCCAAATTCGTTAGCACGCGTTGTGTCGCAATTAATCATGAATTGAATATTGTTTCGTCCATCGCGATTACGTTTTTTTCAGCGAATATTTCGAGTACATTTGGAATTGTGAGAAATACGAGTAACCAAGGATGCGATCGGAAAATGGCGGTTCCTCCGAACGAATGTCCGCCGAAAAAACGTTGCATGATGGATTTGTATCCGGTACCGTGCGGTTCTTGGCAGGATAATTACAACGCGAGAAACACCGTCTTCAATCGTCAGTTGATGATCGCGGCTGGAGTTTCGATCGTCACGATTATTGTTGTACGGGGATGATTGCTAAACATTTATTTTCATGATATCATTTAGTAACCAATGAATAATAATATATTGGTTATTATTTTCATATGAAAATATGTTATTATTATTATTATTATTATTATTATTATTATTATTATTATTATTATTATTATTATTATTATTATTATTATTATTATTATTATTATTATTATTATTATTATTATTATTATTATTATTATTATTATTATTATTATTATTATTATTATTATTATTATTATTATTTTTATTATTCATTGATTATTGTTATCACTAATAACTATAATAATACGATATCTATAATATTTCTCGAGGATGCGTCTCGTAGAAATTTGATGATTATCGATTTTGCAGGTGAATCGAGTCGGATGGGTCAAAGGATATCCCGAAATAACGCTTTTCTAGAAGCTCCACATCAAATTCGCCAATCCTCAACCTATTTTCATCCATTCGCTCAATCCACATCTCTATATTCTTTTTTCTACATCTACGTTGTAACGATCAAACCGAATAAAACATTGTCCAAATAACCAAATTCAAGATTACACGAGAAAACAATCGATTCTTGTTTTACAATTTTTCGTTTATTTTTCTGCTTCCTCCGCGACACCAGCGTGAAGTTCGCTCGCCGAATGCAATCGTTATTGCAATGAAGTTTCGAGATAGTTAAAATCTTCGTGTACAGTGCATCACGTTACAGACAAACGTTTCGGCGTTATTACCCGACAAAATGGCAGCGTAGACGAAATACGATAAAATAGATAGAGAAAAAACATCGTGTTATGGAGTTATTCGTGACGGTGGTATTTAAATCGCGACGAGACGATAATATTGAGCGGTTCGTCGTCGATCGTCGTCCAGGTAGCGCAGGAAGCGTCGGCCGCACGCGCGACCACCATATTGCGTAAGGGTTCCGGGAACCCCTCCAACCCCTCAACCCCCGGCCCGCACGGTTTGCACGTCCGTCAAAAAAAATGTTAAGCTGCGGCAAAGTCGTCGGACAATTGTCGAGAATAACGAGACACGCTAATCCTAATTACATCGAACGAACCGCCAGATACGTCGGTAAGTCAATTTTTTAATTGTATCTTTATTTATTGACGGTCGAAGATTTTTAATTTCATCGAAACTTTCGAGAGCATTAACGGGAAAAAATTTCGTACCGATTCTGTGCGGCTTAACGTTAAAGATGTCCGCGTCCACGGTTTATAGGGATTCGAGTCACGTTTTTGCGAACCTTTCGGATTCGGGGGATGATTGGGGGTTTGATTTTTTTTTGGAGAATGGGTTTGAGGTTATGTGGGTTTTCCGGGTTGCCGTTTGATGAGCGTGAGGTTATTGATGGGTTCTGCTGGGAAAGTGGGTGACATAACCTCGTTTTTCGAGATGAATGATTTGAGGATTTCGGTGGGAATCATTTTATGGGTTATTTACCGGCGATTTTTTTATTGGCAATTACGATATTGGGAACGAAATTCATCGGAAAAATAATATTTATCCCCTCGAAGGGAATATCTGGATGCTGACAATTGATTTCTAATGATTCAGCGGCGTCGGAGCGCAAATGTTAAACGTCGAATCGATGTAAAGTTTCTCAGTTTTCTCGTTGATCGTCAGGTCTAAACGGTCTGCGATATGCGAGCGACTCCAAAAGCAAGAAGCCTCGAAAAGCCGCCGGCACGACGCTCAAGGCTGAGGAGTGCACGCCTGCGGCGAAGTACAAAAATGTGAAACCCACGACGACGGTCGCCGAGCCGGCGAGGACGGAGCCTCTGGCTTGTCCCGTCAAGACGGAAGGTTCTTGTCCACCCGAGTGCGAGGATGTCTGCGGGCCCATACCGCCCAGACGTCCCGGCGACAAGGGACCCGGCAATCCTTTCGAATACTGGAAACAATTGTTGGCTGCGATTTTGATCGCCGGAGCAGGATGGTACACGGTGAGGATCGCAAAACGCAAAAAAATTGTAGAATAAGTTATCTGTGAGTTCCATTGTTATCAGACGATTTGCAGATGACCCAGACAGATTTGTTCAAAATGGAGGACACTGCGCCGGCTGCAAAATTGAAAAGTAAGGACTTTTCTCTGAATCGAATGCAATTTATTATTGTATTTTATACCGTTGGGTACCGTCAAGCTTGAAAACGAGAAACAATGAAAAAA
>OZ020164.1:14007882-14160382 GCA_963971145.1 Sussaba pulchella | reverse complement strand
GAAACGAGTATGTGCATTTATTTCGTCTGCTAAGGCACGTGTGCATAGTTAATAATAATAAAAGAAGACAACAAAGAAAAAAAAACGTATAGAAAATAATTCTGAACATTCATTGCGCAACGTTTGTATTTTTTTTTTTTCTTACTAACGATATGTTTTTTCAATTTTTTCAAGTGTATTTTTATTTACATTTGTACGTTTTTGGATGAATATTTATTTGTCTATACGTCTTGGTTGTTTTCGACTAGTTCTCGCTGCGTCAAGGTCGGCAAAATTCGATTTATCTGCCGCTTTCCGATACGATCGATGAATCCCATGTGTTCGTGGCATCGATAATTTCTGAAATTCTGTCGTGAAAAATCTTCGATACAGTTCGGATTGAAGAAAGGAAAAAATAATGATGGAAACTTCGATAATACACGAATTATTAACGGGATAAACGTGTTATTTTTTTGTTTGTTTTTGTTACCATGTGATCGGGCCATAATTTATTCTTCGACATGTCCTCCATGAAACGATCCTGCGAGTGATGCAGCAAGGAGACGCAGTAATAGACGACGTAGTCGGCGGTGTTGAGAATGCACGTTGCTATGAAATGAACGATTTCGCTCCATGGCAGAACACCCCAGAAACATTGGGAGATCAGTCGGTTGCACAGCATCCACCAGTGGATACCGCAGTGGTTCTGGAATTTACGTAAAAATTTACGGTTTTTTGGTACAAAATACTTTGGAAAGATATTTTTTTCTCTATTTTTTTTTACGGATAATCCGTTCATTGTAATTATTTTGTCTTCGATTATTTTTTATTGCCTATAATTATATAGATATTTTTTTTTTTTGAATCTTGCTATGAATAATTTTTGAAAGATGGCGAAGAGATATTTTGCAATAATTTTAGATTTTCTGATATGCATCGTAATAATTTTGTTTTCAATTATCTTAAGACCTCTATTTCTACTTTTTTCTCGTTTTTGTTTCTAATTTGTTCTAAAAAATTCTCAAGAATTCTTAATTTCCGTACGTCTATCCTTACAATTGCGGATTCATAACTTTTAAGTCCCGCTCATAATTACATATATTTTTTTTAATCCAATTTTTTTAAGATCAACATTTTTAAATAATCGACTAAAATATTTTCCAAAAATCAAACACTTTCAGACATTCATTCTAACAAATTTTGTTTTCAACGTTTTCCAAGTGCTCTTTTTTTTCAAATTTCGGAAATAAATTTCTCATTACCTTGAGAGCATAATTAACCGTGGAAAGTTCGTCGTCAACGACATCCTCGATTTGCTGGCCCAAAAGAATCTGCGTGGCGACCTCGTCGCCGTTGTTCTGATCAATGGCGATTCCGAATATCGTCCACATGTACATAGCCGATGGAAAACGAGTTATCTGCTCGACGAAATTTTTGCATCTATCGAAAATCCCAAATCATTGCATTATAATCAAATCAGTCGAAACGAGTCGATGATGATAAAAGAAAACTGGATCACGCGAGCTTCATACAAGCATCGTTGAAATGACGACTAAGTTTTCAACCTGAGACTCTTTTGGCCAATGATGAAAAATCGGGTTAGCTCGAGTCAGCCTGAAATTCTATGATAAATCATTTTTTTGCCGCAAATCTTTCATCAATATTTTTTTTTTACGCCCACAACGATGAAAAAAATATTGATCGAAGCGTTAGGTAACTTTTTTTTTTATCGTAGCAGGACTGATTCGCAACCTTCTGAGGCGCACTGATATTATTATTAAATAATTTTTATAGAAATAAAAACTTGCTTCGATTAAATAAAATATTAATATTATTAATAGTCGTGGATTTAATTTTTAATATAAATTTTTAATACTCGAACCTATCGACATTTCCTCCGCAAATGATAAAAACCGTAGCCAAGAACCAATCGAAGCTGTGAAATTTGTCCGGTTGTTTGTAGTTGATAAATTTGTGTGCAGCTTGGAAAAAAAGTTTTATGTCGTCGTTCGCTCGTTCGACATCGTCCAAGGGACAATTTTCCTTGGCGTATCGGAGAACCAGATCGAAACACAGATTTTCTTCCTTCGACCAGTCGCGTTTTTCCGTCTCGTTCGCGTTTTCCCATTGGAAATGGTCCGACCATTCGGCCGTGGGAATCGCCGTCTTCATCTGATTCAGGAGATCTATGAGAACGGAATTCTGAAGAGAAAGAAAATTATTACGTTAAGGGGTTACGTCTAGTTGTTTGCGGGTACGATTGAGGGATTTTCATGATTATTTTTAGTCATGTCGACATAATTTTGGTAAAATAAATTATGAATTATTAATTACAATATATATTAAGGTACTTGTATACATTTTATTATGAAAATTTTTTCAATTTTAGGGTTTAGGGGGGGTTTTAGGAGTTTTTTTATTTTGAATTTTTTTTTTATGTTTCATTTAAGGGTCTTTAGGGTTTTAGGGTTTCTGGTTTTTTTTTTACTATTGCCGTTGTCTCGAAAACCTTTTTTTTTTTTTTTTTAAGATCCTTTGCGATAAGCACGAAATTTCGGGAACGATTCATCTGAAATAAAAAATTACACCAAAAAGATTTCGGGAGTATAATATTCAAAAGCAGATCGTAAACGAAGGTTTTTGCCAAATTTACATTTCTCCGAATTCAACAGGTAAGTGTTTTACCCAAAATGTATTTTGGAAACCGAAATTTCGATTATTCCGAAAAGTTCGATTTCGGAGAAATTTGGTTTTTAACTCAAAAGTTATTTCAAAAATCGAACGATACCCCTGAACCCTTCCTCCACGAACTGCGTTTAATATTTCCCCAATTGTTGCCCTGAAAATAAAAAATTTTCCATAAAAAAAAATTCATTTAAGTACCTCAAAATATGTTGCAATTAATACTGTACTATATTCCAATAAAATTACGTTAACATGGCTAAAAAATGATGAAAATCCCTTAATTTTCCCGCAAACAACTAACAGGAACGCCTCAAAAAACATAAAAACGACCTCACTTTATGCTTTTATTTTTATTTTCAAAAATATATGTTGTAAAAAAGTATTTTTCAAAGAACCTTCATCGGATCCGGCGAATTTTTGTGAGCTTTCCTCGCCTCCAGCACCCATCCACTGTCTCTCAATCCCGGCTTACTGTCTTGCAATAAATCGTTCAATTCCGAGGTGGAACTAGAACGTGATATCGCCGAATTTATACGTGAATCTTCGGGCGGTGGAAATTCGGAAAAAAGTGTACAATCTTCTGGATCTCTCGTCGGTTCTCGAATCTTGTGTCTGATGTAATACGAATTCGATAGAATTTCGTGACGCAACAAACTGCAAGCGTCGACTATGTAAACCGATTTTGTTTCGCCTTCGTCTTCTATTTCGTAAGCGCTCAATGCTTGTTGCTTCAGCATATTATCCTGAAAAAAAAAGGAAGAAGAAGAAATCAAAAATAAAATCATTCAACTTATCATTGAAGAAACTACCCTAAAATAGCTCAATTTAATTCCATTGCCATTAAAATTGATAATTCGGTAGAGAATCGATCGTGGGAGTACATTTTTGCATTTTTATGATCGTTCGAAGAATAAACCTTAAGGCGATGATGCTGAACATGTCGTCAGTGCCTCGCAATTCTTTATAAATGCGAAAGAGCTAATTGAATCTTCTCAAAGTAATGTTTTCCTCTATCGTTAAACTCTAGAATAAAACACGAGAACGGTTGACTGCGGAATTTTAAGACGCAGTCAATCGTTTTCGTCTTTCATTCGAAATATGAATGATAGCCGAAAAAACTGATTTACAGTCTTCATTACCGATCGAAAACTGGCACATAATTTCCGAATTGACAAAATGAAAAACAAAAACAAAACAATATATAATTTAGTAAGCAAGATTACAAATTCAGGTAATATTCGTTACACCGACGACGAAAATTATTCATTGGATTAAAAATAAAAGACTAATTTCGACAAAAAAGGAAAAGAAGAAATAGGAATAAGCAAAGCGCGAACATAAATGGCGGACGTACTTGAAGCTGGCACTCGTTCATCAAATAAACGCATATGTCGAGGTTCCAGACGACCGCGTTTATCGTGATTAGACCGAGATAATGATACGGCGAATCGATGTTGGCCGAACGACGTATAAGATCGCGCAAAGTTCGGGGATAATTGTTTTCGTCGTTGCCGTCGTCGTATCCCGGATCTGTCATAAAAGCGATGAAACCTAAGGCGCGGATAAAGAAACAATACAATTTTAGATCCTTCTTATCTCACGTTAAGAACTTATATTTAGTTGTTTGTCAGAAAATTGAGCGAGGAAAAAATCATAAATATCCATTAATATTCCCGCAAACAACTAAAAATAATCCCTCAAAATAATGTGCTACCGCTCGATCGGTAACAAAACTGTAAAGCATTTATATCAATTCCAATTAAATTCTCAGATAAAACACGAGAACGGTTGACTGCCCCTTAAAATCGCGCAGTCAATCGTTCTCATTATTCATCCGAAATATCAATCGCAATCGTGAAAAATGCTTTACAGTTTTCATTACCGACCGAGCTGCAGCGCATAATCACGATGTAAAAGCAATATTGTACGAACATCGGGTGCTGAGCGATAGACAAGAGAGTAAATGAAGAAATTTTTCGACATTTTCATTGTCCCATGGATCGTGAAAGTTCGAAGGATCCTCGAGAACCGTACAAACTTGTTCCAATACCGTTGACAACGATTGGGGCGCTTGATCCGTCAAAATTTTACTGCCGAGATCGAAATACGCGGCGGACGATACGAAGCTAATTATTTCGTTCGAACTCCATGGAGCTCGCAACGGAGCTAACGAGCCCCGAATCAGCTCCTCGAAGACTACGGATTCGGAGACGACGCTGCGAAGTCCTAAAGGACTCGATACGATCTTCAGAAGCATGTTTTTCGCTGCGCTAAATGGAAATTAATTAACGTAGAGTTATTTTTATTACGCCAAAAATAAGGCTTAAGACGATGGGCTACAAACACGCTCTACTTCCTCTCCCGTCTCTCTCGCACTGCCCGATGTAGCTTATCGCCTTAAGCTACGATAAAAAGTCTTTACCGTCACACTGGGTGCAGTCCACCCGTCGATCTACCGACAACCGGCGGTTTTTGCTTACGTTTTCATCTCTTTATCAATTTTTTTTCAACATGATGCTGTTTTAGTTCTTATAAATGAACCTTTCGTTAATCATCTAGAATGTTTGAAGCATGTTCCGTAATTTTTTTTACGCACTTTGGATGGATAGTTTGCTCACAATAGTTTTTTGAAAACTGACTGGGTGGAATTTAGCCAGTGTGACGGCCGTGATATTATTTTTCTGATATTATTTGGTAGTGTGACGGTGAAGGGTTTATGAAAATCGATAATTACAATTAATTATTGACGGTCAAACTTTGGTAGAATTTAGTAACAGTCTCGGAGGGGTCGTTTTGACCCCAGGCGGCAGAAGTTGTGATCTAAATTGGAGTTGGCGTTATTTTTAATTGTAAGAAACTCTCAAGTATTCTTCAAGTCTTCAAAAATTAGAAGTATAATCCAAAAAATAAAAATAATAAATCACAATGGGAATAAAAATTGTCAAAAGAATATCACCTGTCAAGATACTGCGTTTTACTCTCCCGTCCAACCGCATATTTGTCCATCTTGCTGTAAAGATAAGCCACAGCCGGAAAAAAATAAATTCTCAAACAATCCTCGACGATCCCGTAAACTTCTTGAACCCCGAACAAATTGCCAACGAATGAAAACAATTGCACCATGTGTTCAAGATTCATAACGGAAAACGGTTGTTTCAAAAGATCCGACGTGTATTCCAAAACCGCGATAACGGGACATCGTTTGATCTTCTCTTCGCCATCGGCCGATCGTCCGCGTCGATCACCGGTCAAAAATAAAACGCCTTCCTTCGTTTCCATCATATGTTTCATCGTATCCAACGTGTGTTCCCAAATTTTCGATTCACCGATCGGCAATCGCATAATCGGTTCGACCGCCGTCTCGTAAAATTTCTTATCGTCAAAAATCGTCGTTTTTTCGAGAATATAACGCAAAGCATCGCGCGAACAATTATAAATTCCGCTCGTCGTAGCCGCAGCAGCGAGATAATTCAACGAATTCAAAAGTGCCACCGGAAAATTCGAAAAATCCGGCGAAGATTCGAACGCCGGTTCTTTGAGCAATTCTCTTCCGCACGAATGACTGACAAGCTGCGAAATAAAATGTACAGCGTGAAGATAAGTGGCGGTGAGAACGGTATCACCGGAAATAAAAACTTCGGCTGGTTCGTCGGCAACAACAACGGCCAAACAATCCGGCGGTTTAGCGACTCCTTTCCACGCCGCGTTCAACAAATTTTGCAAAAAACTCGGCGATTTAGCCAAAGCCGCGACGACGATTCTTCTCGTTCCCAAACCGTGAATCCATTTTCTACTCCAAAGAGCTTGCGGTTCCAAAACCGACAATACGTTCAACGTATTCAAATTTTTCGCCAACAAAGAATTTCCAAACGTGTGAGAACTCAAAAACACGACGAATTGTTCGATCATCTCTTCGGCGTGTCTATCGACGATTCTCGAAGTTTTCAAAATTTCTTCCTGATGATTAATCACGAGTTTCATGAGACGAAACAATTTTTCGTGAAGAAAAATTTTAAAATTTATTCCCGTGTTTAGATTCGGTAGAGTTTCGTGAAGTTTTCGTGAATGAAATTGAGCGTTGAAAGCGCTCAAAAGATTCGTATAGACGTCGTGGGAACGCGAACCGTTGAGAAGTTTTCCATGAACTCGAAGACTGGCTTCGAATACGGGACGATTTTCATCGGCGATTCCGTCGCGTAGAGTTTTCAATAAAATGTCCCACGTGTCGGTTTTGCCGAGATTGCCGAGTTCGTTTACCAAAAGTCTTTCGTAACCCGCCAATCTCACGTGAACGGGTTTGTCGTAACTTATCTTGTCAATTACGTAAGCGTATTTGTCACCTTTGTCCGGACTCCAATCTTCGCTCGATAAATCGCTTCCGTATGAAACGGATGTTCGCAAACGCGATTCCGACAATGAGGAATTGCGTCGCGATCCGAATGCTTCGCGTTGCTTAGCGTAGATGTCTTTCATTGTTTCCAGGAGACTTTCCATCTCGGGTGAATGAATTATCTCGTCGGCAACCGCGTAGACGGCTTTTTCGTTTTTTAAACCGTTTTTTACGGTCTCGTCGAATTCGTCTTTTAAACATTTTTTTATCCACTTGCGATCGGACGGGGACACGCTGGCTTCCATTGGAGTTTGATTTGGTTTGATTACGAGCGTATTTGGAGGAGTTACACTGTCGGGAAATCGCGGGGGTTTGGTGGACGAGTAGGCGATGTTTTGCGACTGTTGGCCTGGCAACGGACACGGGTGGATGTCGTGGCATTATGCTTGGAATTGCTCCTGTGTTCGACGGTTGTAGGCAACTGTAATTATTTTGAATTCTTATTTTTTTTTTTTTCTTAAGTTTGGTTTATTTTACGATAAACCAAACTTTTTGTTTTGTTTTTTGATTTTACGAAATTTTTTTGTTTCGCTGGAATTTGTGGAATTGCTGTTTGGGATCGATTTATTTTTTTTTGGCGAAGCTTAATTTTTCGGGTTTGTTTTGGATGTTGAGGGTGAGATTGTTTTTGAGAATTTTTGAGATATTTTTGTAGTTGGGCCATTGATATTTTTTTTATTTACCAACATTTTGGTATTTTAGTAGAATTCGTGCAATTTGTTTTTTGATCGTTTAATTATTGAGTCCAATGGTGAATCTTTTCTCCCAATGGATGAAGCTTTTGAATGATATTTAGATGATAAAACTACGATTATTCTCCAAATTTTCAATACATTTTAAAAATTTGATCATCGTTTTTTTCAAAATCATTTTTTAAAATAATATTTTATAATAACACAATAATTCAGGCAATTCCGACGTTCTGTCAGCGGATATTTTTTCGTACTCAAAGCGAAAATCGAAAATCGTTTGAGCTGACACAAATTTAATTTAAAAAAATAGCGAATGACAATTTTTTACATTCAACAAATCGACAGATTATTTTTTCATAAATCTGCCACAATTACACTAATCAAAATCTAATCTTAATTTTTTCTGATACACTCATCAGAAAAATCAGAAAAAAAAAAGAAGTTGTCACACGTGATAACAGCGATATACCCTATCGAGGGGAAAGGACGAAATAACCCAAAGATCACCGTTTTTTGAGGAAAAAATAAAAAATATGACACGAATATATAAATTACAAATTTAATCCGATCTTAGTCAATACAACGGACTATCCCTACATAAATCTTACAATTTCCAACATTTCAATGAGTTTCTTTTCAGCGTGGAGTGACCAATACGTTCGGCGATTTCGATCGCAGAGCGTAGATGCCGCCTTGAAGAGCGCAGACTCCCGATATGTTGCATTTTATCAAAAAATCTGCAAACTATAAATCCCACAGTCAAATGAAGATCCATTAATATTATTAAAACGCCTCCATCTTATTTACAATTGTTACGAAAAATTACCAGCGCGTTGTTTTGATCGTTAGGTCCAATAATTACGACAATGTGATATTTTTTATCGGCGAGCGGTTTGGCCTGAGATCCGAGAGTATCGATGTGAGTATGAGACAATTGCACGCTGGAAAATGGAATGTTTATACTGCCCAAAACAGCGCCCCTTTCGAATCTGCAAAAGGTAGAAAAAAATCTAAAACGTATTCCTCACATTTGTGGATCGAATTTATTAGGTTGTGTAATAAATTCCCACCGATTTTGTATTTTATTTTTCTTCCGCAATTTGGTGATGTGTTGGGTAAAGTATATATATATATATATATATATATATTAAGGTGGCTCGAAAAAAAAATCCGATTTTCCCATTTGATTAACATGGAGAGAACATGAAGTTTCCATTTAAAAAATCATAGCTCCACGAATTTAATAGCTACGTCGATTCCGTGAGTTCCACTTGAAAGGTCTTTAAAAATCGCTTAAAATGACATGCAGATATTTGGAATCCGATTCCAACTTCCGTCGATAATTTTGTTTTTCCGTAAATATGTCGTTTTTTCCAGTACAGACATACCGAGTGTCTAATTTCAATTCGTACTTCAGGTTTCCATAAAAAATAAGAGTCCAATTAAAAAATAGTTCAAGTAGAGTTTGTAGGGTTTGGTGGAGGACATTCGAAAAAAAAAATTTCCACAAATTCCATAACGGCGGCGTTATGGTGAACATGTTTTTTTTTAAATGGAAACCATATTTTTCGTTGGCATTTATTACACAACCTAATATACTTGATGGTGCAAGAGACTTACTGTATATTGTTACGTATATCAACGACGATCATTTTTTCTTGAGTATTATCGGCGAGTTTCAAAAAATCTTCGATGCTCATTCGCGGCATTCTTTCGGTTTCCGGATCAGGTTCGCTCCAACACGTACCCTGAAGGTGAGCAATATCATGAAAGACCAGCCGTTCATGGCGGTCTCGTCCACGTAGATTTTAGAGTTTGGGACGATAATATTTAACAAACAATGATTTTTTCCTTCAAATTGAGTACGGGAAATGAGCTATTCTTGGTTCACACGTTAGTCCACAATTAGGGTATTGGATAGAACACTTAGATAGTCGTTCCATTTTACATGCCACCGGGAATTTAAAAAAAAATTATTTTCCATTATTATTTATGACAAAAATAAATTTTAAAAATCGATTGTTTGTCCATAATAATAGAGATATCGATTTTTTGCAGGATAGATTTCGTTTTTCTTATTTCTTCAGTTACGCAATTATTATCATATATTAAGAATCTTTTAATATATTTTAATCTTTAGTTTTAATATAGTTTAAATCCGGTGATTTAGGACGACCCTCCCCATACATTTAAATCGTAATAGAAGTTGGGTTTGTGACGAAGAAATGGGGTTTATGCGGTTTTGTCCGTACCTTTGACTGATCGAACTGATGCCTCCTGTACGTGATACTCGCCGGTGTCTTATGATACATCGTCATCGAGTCTTTCACGCACAGTTCAATGTCGATTTCCGGTAAATCGGAAAACAATAGAATACACTCGTTGAAGCCCGACGTCAAAAGAGAATCTCGTAATTGTTTGAGTATGGCCAATCCCACCATAAGCGGAAATGAAGAATCGCCCAGCAAAAGTTTGTCCCATAAATGAAGTATTTTGTGGAGCGGAAATACGTCTGCGAATTAATTATATCGTAATCGAATTTTCTTCATTTAATAAATTAATTAATCAATGAATGAATAAATAAATAAATAAATGAATAAATGAATAAATAAATAAATAACTAAATGAATAAATAAATAAATAAATAAATAAATAAATAAATAAATAAATAAATAAATAAATAAATAAATAAATAAATAAATAAATAAATAAATAAATAAATAAATAAATAAATAAATAAATAAATAAATAAATAAATAAATAAATAAATAAATAAATAAATAAATAAATAAATAAATAAATAAATAAATAAATAAATAAATAAATAAATAAATAAATAATGAAATATTGTTTAATAATTCGACTCACGTGAAAACATTGTGAGAAACCACGGAATGGCGAACAATTCGGGAACGAAATTAATCGATCTGAGATGATTCGCCAATTGTGGATCGTGAAAAGCGATAACTTGAGAAAATTTTCCCAAATATTCCTGAATAACCGGTGAATTGTCTTTGAGAAAAAATTTGTGAAGATATTTGGGTATGAAAGCGGAAAGACAGGCGAAGGCTCGGGCTTCGTTGTTGAAGTTGAGATAGAGAAAGGGAGCGGTGAGGGAATCCAATCCTTGCCAGTAAACGTAATGAGGATTGTCGCGAACCCATGCTTTCAACAATCTCTGAAGCCGCTCGTGACCGGCCCCAGACGACAAGAGTTCGCTGTACTGATGACAACGTGGTATGTCCACCTCTATCTGTGGATGAAGATTCGATTGATTGCAGTGGGACAATTTTATAGTCGAATGGTTTAGAAACCTACAGCAAATCCGCGATCTTTAAAAAAATAATATAATTTTTTTCATTCTCAAAAATATTAATTTGTAGTTGTTCGTAGTGACATTTTTTTTTCATTTAACACGAAATCGTTCTTAGCTCCGTTATTTATATTAGTATTTTGTCAAAAATTAATTGTAGTCGGCTCAAAATTGTTCGTTGTTTTATTATTTTCGCATGTAGTTCCTCAAAAATGATTTTTTACGTCCTCAAAGCCTCGAAATCGTTCGTAGTAGGCGATTTCACATAGCTCCATAGGTCAATTAGGGCCCTATTTGGGGAACCCAGGAATGAATGACCGTGGAAGCAATGACCGGAATAAAAAGGCCGACGAAAATAACCAAATCACCCCCCTCCCTCCCTCCCCAATTACTGTCTTCGCTTAAGACGGATTCCCAACCAGAACTTGTGTGTGTAGGGCTGAGAGCCATTTTTTCAGGCCTTTTTTTGCAACAGCCATTATTCCCTCGGCTGTTTTTCAATCGGCCATTGTTTCCCCGGCTATTTTTCCCTCGGACATTCATTCCCGATATCGCATTTAATTGCTTTCCAAACTCCAGAAAAATTCGCGAATAGCTCAAATAAATCTCCGTTTGATTCGAGTTCGTTATCGATTTATCGACGAGGTGGGAACCCGATAAATTTTTACCTGACGATCCGTGTGAGTAGGAGTCTCCTTGTCGATCATGTCGTAACGTTTTTGAACGTCACCGGTGACTCCTAAGAGAGCCGCCCACACGGCACCGCGCACCGGCGGTGGAATATCTTTGTGAGCCTCGCGAATAATCGCTTTTCTCGTTATCGGATAAATCTGCGAGAAATATAATTCGTTGGATGTCAATTTTTAATCACGTTCGTGAGGTATCGCGCATCGACGTCGAGTTAAACGAGAGCAATCGTATCGTGTTGTTAAGAGTGATCAATTTTTGTAGAGCATTGTATTGCGTTTGAGTGACCAGGATCGATTGGGACGATCGGAAAATCAGCCGTTTTTCATAATTCTTGTTCTCATGGAATTATTACATGAAAAATTATTCCATTTTTTTTTGCATTCAATGGATTTATTCTTGCATTATGAAAATCTATTTTTAAACTTTTTTTTTCTTTATCCTAAGGTAATCAATAATCAATCAATAATAATTAATAAATATCAATAATAATAAATAATAATTAATATTAATTAATTATTAACTATTAATTGATTGAAATTTATTTATTTATTTAATTGATAATTATCAATAATTAATTATTGATTAATTATTAATTATCAATAATTAATTGTTGATTAATTATTAATTATCAATAATTAATCAATAATTATGCCATTGCAATGGAGTTTCTTTTCTTAATTAACAAGATAGTGCAAGTTTGAATAAATAATGACAAATTTTATCTGTTTTCCGAAAAAAAATGTTATGATAAATAATTTTTAAGGTGAAGAAGAATGATGAGATCGTACGAAAATTATATTTTACCTGCAGCAATCTGTCGTAAAGAACGATTCTGTAGAATTGATATTCCGTGTCTCTTTCGCGAATAATCAGCGGCAATTGAGAAGCCGCGTCGGTTAGATCGTCTTGCTCTTTCACGTGCATTCTGCAATCACGAGAATTCGGCTAGTTCTTAAATCTGCTGTTTTATTCGCACGTTGTGCAGATTCCCCAATGCAGTGCAATGTGGCTACGTTTGTGTCGTGCAGTTTTTTATTCACAATCTTTTTCGGATGACTCACTGACTGGTTAATCGTGGACAATTGGCTATGTACGGAATGTGAGACAAGCGCTGTCGCAAAGTCTCCAGAGGAACCTTGACAACCCTTAGATCGAGCAAACCTGCGGTATCTCGCCGTCCAAACATCTGTCCAAGAAGAATTACGAGGCTGCAAAATCGAAAAATTATCTGACTTCGTATTCTGAACGTTGATAATCTTACGATAGAGACAATTTTTCATACTTAGGAATCGATAGAATAGGAGGCCTCGATCTTATGAGTCCTTGTCGTTTGAGTTCAATCGTCATGTCACCACCCGCCAATTGCCACAAATAATACAACTCGTCCATTCTTCTGACGATAACGTTCTTACAAACGTTTTCGTTATTTTCCATGGCTTCTTTATTAAAAAAATCTTCGAACAGGGGCAATTCCAAAAGTTGTCGCGAAGATTTGCGCAACGTCGGACGGATTTGTAGACACGAATCGACGAAATCTTTCACGTCTTGAGACAGTTCCTTTCGTGTTGGAAAATAAAATGGAAAAAAAAGAAGAGAAAACATTTAATTGTTTCTCGTTGGATTTTTTTTTTTTTCGAACAAGTGCGAATAATTTTGATGAATGGAAAAGCTGATGTTTAAACCTTGTAAGTGTCGTAACGATCGTTTTCCCGAGCCAGACGTTCGAAAACGCTGGTTTCCGAGTGCAAGAGGCTGAGAACTTTTCTCAGGCATTGAGAGAGCTTGACTCCGGGCCAGATTGGTTTTCCTAGGAGATATTCGGCGATTATCATACCCAGCGACCAAGAATCTACCTTTCTGCCGCTTATAGCTGCACCGAGCAATACTTCGGGCGCTGTATACTTCGGATATCTGTTAAACATACAATTAATTAATTTATATCGGGTTGTGTGATAAATTCCCATCGTTCTTGTGTTTTATTTTTTTCCCGCCATTTTGTAATTTGTTAGGGAAATTATATACATGCATTCGCAAGTTCTTTTCTTGCTGTACAAACCTATCTGCTTCAATTTTTTGGATTAATTCATTTAAATCAATTTTTAGGCTTTTGAAATGGGAAATTCCAGGAGGCAAAATAATTTGTTTTCGACATCTGCTCTATTTCGCGCTTTTGTCGTGGTCAAAAAACTACTAGAAAATGGTTTGGCAAGTTTGAATTTTAAATGAATTTTTTTGCCTCCTGGAAATTCTATTTTGAAAGCCTGAAAATTGATTAAAATTAATTAATTCGAAGAATTAAAGCAGATAGGTTTGTAGAGCAAGAAAAGGACTTGCAAATGCGTATATATTCTTTACCTACTTTTAAAACAAACTTTATTGCAAAATTTTGTGATCGGAGAAGCATAAAATTTACCCGATTGGAAAGGAAACGTTTTTGCCGCAATCGGTCATGTAATAAAGTCCGTAATTGTAGAGTTGAACATTTCCGTATTTGCTGATGAGTATATTGTCAGGACTGAGATGTCTGTGTACCAGACCCAGCGAATGAATGTGCTCCAATCCCAATAGACACTGATAAGAGATTCTTACGATCTGTTCTCTGGATAAACTTTCTTTGCTGCTCAAAGGATCGCCGCTGTATTCCGCTACCACAACGGTGCGCTCTGAATCACGGAAAATATTTGATTGTCAGTGAAAAAAAATAATGGATAAATAAATGAATATTTGAACAAAATGAATAATAATAATATTTGATAAATATCGAATTAATAGGCAGCTACTAAATGCTAGTTTTTATTCTGCTTTTGCATGCAAGTCCAACAGGTGTCCCAATAAAATAATTTCAATAACGAACCGATGGCTACTCGAAAAGTTGAAGGATGGGAAGAAAATTAAGGTCTTACTGGATGGATATTAAGAGAATCGACAAATTCTTTTAAATTCAAGGACTGATAGTTCTTGATTGAATAATAATTCATTAATTGTTTCACAATTTTTTACTACATAATTTGGTAGTTATAAATTCATGAAGATATTTTTTTAAAAATGCTGTAACATCAAAGTGATTGAGGCAAAACAAACCATGCTTGCTTCGAATGATATCCAGATAGGTCGAGAGATGAGGATGCGAGACAGTCTTCAGAAATTGTGACTTTCCATAAATGGTTATGGAATTTGGGGTGAGCGGAAGTCCATTGCTGCCGCATAGTTCCGTCGGATGGCTTTGAGCAAAAAATGTCATTCCACCCAGACATCGTTCTTCACTCTCCAAAATTGCGGGGCACATCTTCGTCACTGATACAAAATTCGTACAAAATCTATTGTTTCAATTATTGCATCCTGTTGAATGTTCTAACCCTAAAAATAATACCTTTAAAGCGTATATTCGAACGAACGAGAAGACACCTCGCAGTTTTGATACTTTTGTCCAAACCAGCGGATTATTCATCTAAATCCAATGGAAAATTGGAAGATCTATTCAATGATTACATTCTTTCGACTTCCTGGACGAATTTTGACGCCTACTCTTTGCCGAACAGCTGATAACTGTCAACGAGTTTCGCGGTTGACACCCAATGGCGCTGCAGTGGTGGATAGCGCCATCGTTAAGATTCTGAAGAACTGCAATTAAATCCCGCCACGGATTCTTTGAATCAATGCGTTAGTATTCATATAACAACTGTAAAGCACTTTTCTCTTCCGCCATTGATTTCTAGGATAAAAAATTAGAACGATTGATTGCAAAATTTTAAGAAGCAGTCAACCGTTCTCATTTTTTATGAGAAAAAATAATCAAAACCAGGAAAAAAGTTTTACAGTTTCAATTACCGACCGAGATTACCACATCATCTCAACCCGGTATTTATGGTTAAATATCTCGGTGAGAAAAAATCGCGGAGCTTTCATGCTGTATCAATTTTATTGTCGCATTCCCGTCATGCTTCAGTGATTAATCTGTCGCCCTGTACACGTTTTTCGGTCGATCTTTGATATGCTTGCGCTCGGATGCAATCGAATCTTTGTATCGCGAATACACCTCTTCTCCCAGCATCATCGGTCCATGTCTATATAATGAAGTATATAATAAAAAAACGATAAGTTCACTGAGTTCACTGTCTGTCCGCAGGAGGCTGCGGCGCGTCGATCGAGTGGGCCGGTGTGCGTTATGAAAAAAGCTGGAAATCGAAATTTGCAAATTGTTTCCTTCGAATTTTGGGTTATGCACGAGATCGTAACCGCGATGTCCATTCATCGTTATTTATTAATCGTTACATTAAATTAGAATTGTTGAATATGGTGTTACGAATTAAGTTTTGCAAGCTGCTCTGCGCGCAACGGAAAAATATCTTAACTAGAATTAATTTTCGTAAACCAGAAAGGTACGTAAATTTTATTTTTCATTCATCGTCGGATTAAACGATTAAAAACATGTTTTGTGCATCAAATTAAATTGTAAAATTAGGCGATATCTATAAATTTAGCTAATTTATTTCTTAGTCATCTTGAAAATCATAAAATTAGTATTTATTGAAAATATTTTATACCATGCTCATTCTAACCGAAGTGATGGTCATTTTTTTTATTCGATAAAATTACAATCCAGCTAAATTATTATGTCGATCAAACGTTAAACCTGTGGTTCGCGTTACAGATGTTGCGACGTAATTGCGAACAAGTACTATTCAACAGAGAATCAAGAGGCGAAGGATTACAACACGCCGGTGGAAAATATTCGAAATTTCAGTATCATAGCTCACGTGGATCATGGCAAGAGTACGCTGGCCGACAGATTGTTAGAAATGACGGGAGCCATAAAAGTCAATTCGGGCGATCAGGTTTTGGACAAATTGCAGGTGGAAAAGGAGCGAGGAATCACAGTAAAGGCTCAAACAGCTTCCCTGAAATACAATTACAAAGGCACCGAGTATCTTTTGAATTTGATCGACACTCCGGGCCACGTAGACTTCGCCTCGGAGGTCTACAGATCTCTCGCCGCTTGCCAAGGCGTCGTTCTTCTGGTCGATGCCAACGAAGGCGTTCAAGCCCAGACGGTGGCAAATTTTTATCTCGCCTTTGGCAAGGATCTCGTTATAATTCCAGTGATGAACAAAGTTGATTTGAAAAATGCGAATCCCGACAGAGTCGCCAAGCAATTGAACGCGCTGTTCGATTTTGAAGATAGCGAGATTCTTCGCATATCGGCCAAGCTTGGAACAGGAGTAGAAAAAGTTTTGGACACGGTTATAGAGAAGATTCCGCCGCCTCCCGTAGATCGAGACAAGCCCTTGCAAGCCTTGATTTTTGACAGCTGGTTCGACAAGTACAAAGGAGCCATCGCCTTGATTTATCTGTCTCAAGGCTCGATCTCCGTCAAAGATCAAATCACTTCCGCCCACAGCGGTAAATCCTACGAAATCAAAACCGTCTCTATGCTCAGACCGCACCAGGAAAATGTTAAAACACTGTAGGAAAAAAATCTATATGTACGTATATTAGGGTGGTTCATGGAAAAAAAAATGTACAGCTTCAGATTTAAAGTATAGGAGGTATTCCATGGCAAATCGACTAGGCAAAACCCTGACCTTTGCCGATTACGTTCATTTTTGTCGGCTCTCATTCGATCTTCAAGATAACCCTAATTTTTGGATCACTATGAAAAAATGAAAAGCTCGTCCCAATAAAGAGTAATAACTTTTTCGAATTTTGAAAACAATTTCTAAATTATTCACATTTTTTTTTCGCGATTTCAGTAGTTAAAAAAATTAATTTTGCCAAAATTTCGGAGTGGAATCTTTATTGAAACTATTTTTTTTTTTTCAACATAAGAAAAATAATTTTTGTTCAATCAAAAAAATTAATTGAATTAGTTGAAAAATCTATTCCGAAATTTTGGATGATTTCGTGGTTATACCTCCTAGATGTTATACCGAAACGTTTTTTGATATTACATACTCAAAATCTTAGAGCTGCTTTTAAAATTGTTTCTTCCGTGAAACACCCTAATATATATATATATATGTGGCGTTCCGCGAGAAAAGGGAGGTTAAGCGTTTGAGGCAAGCTTTCCTCATTATAAAAGACGAGGTCAAACACTATCGGTAGCATCGAAACCTTCACAAATGATTTTTTTTTCGCTCGAGATTCCTTTCCTCGAGAAACTCCACATATAAAAATTGCGTAACACCTTAAAAATTAATTAAAACTACTCATCATCGATTTTTTTAAATTTCTTTTTCCGTTCAGATACGCAGGTCAAGTTGGTTGCATCTCGCTAAACATGAGAACCTCGCAAGAAGCTTTTATAGGAGACACGCTCCATTGGAAAAACCAACCGGTGGAGCCTCTGATAGGATTCGTTCCCGCAAAACCGATGGTTTTCGCCGGTATTTATCCGATGGATCAATCGCAGCACTCGGCCCTACGCGGAGCGATCGAAAAATTGATACTGAACGACAACGCGGTCACTTGTATGATCGAGAGTAGGTGAGAAAGTTGTCTACATCCACGAAAAATTTTAATCAACGACGTTAAATTTTCAACTCGAACGGAGTTATTTTGAATTTTTGTTTCTAAACCAGCCCTGCTCTTGGACAGGGATGGCGTTTGGGCTTTTTAGGACTCTTGCACATGGAAGTTTTCTCACAGCGATTGGAACAGGAATACGGTGCGGATGCCATCGTCACCGCCCCGGGTGTTACCTACAAGGCCAAAGTATTCGGCGAAAAAAATATTTCGAAATATCGCGGCGAGGAATTTACTTTCAACAATCCCGAGCATTTTCCTAATCCGCAAATAGTCGAGCAATTTTACGAGCCGATGGTCATTGGCACGATTATTACTCCGGGTAGGGTTTGACAGAGGCATATGCGTATTCGTTTTATCAGAAAATTTAATTTTTTAAATTAAATAAATATATCAAAGCTATTATATAAATATTATGAAATAATAATAATGATAACAACAATGATATCGAAATTATTATAATATTATTATAATAAGGAAATCAATTTTACAATTTAATTACATATTAATTGTGTAATTATATGTAATTAATAATAATAATATAATAATTTTATTATATTTATGATAATAATAATAATTATTATTATTATAATGATAATTTTATTATATTCATGATAATAATAATAATAATAATAATAATAATAATTATTATTATTATTATTATTATTATTATTATTATTATTATTATTATTATTATTATTATTATTATTATTATTATTATTATTATTATTATTATTATTATTATCATTAATAATAATAATAATTTATTGAAATATTATTATTATTATTATCATTAATAATAATAATAATTTATTGAAATATTATTATTATTATTATTAACATTATTATTATTATAACAATATCAATAATATTGATATCATTATAATATCATCATAATAGTGCGATCGATTCAATGAATGAATTGTTTATCAATTGTGTAATTATATAAAACCAATGAATTTTATTTTATTTTATTTTATTTATATACATTTTTTTCTATTTCAACAGATAAGTACCTGGGAGGCGTAATGTCTCTCTGTATGGAAAGACGAGGTGTCGAGCAATCTACGAAAAATATCGATAACGAACGAGTAATGCTGCAGTTTCTCTTACCGCTGAACGAAATAATCGTCGACTTTCACGATGAGTTGAAATCAATGTCGTCGGGATACGCGAGTTTCGACTACGAAGATCGTGGATTCGAACCGGCGGACATTGTCAAAGTGGAAATTCTAATGAACAACACGCCTATCAATGAACTCAGTACGATAGTTCATTGCACCAGAGCGAAGGAAACGGGAAAACGAATGTGCGCCAAGCTTTTGGACTTAGTGCCGAGACAACAGTTCGTCATAGCTATACAGGCCAAGGTCGGGGCGAAAGTAGTGGGCAGAGAAACTTTGAAGGCTTACAGGAAAGATGTTACTGGAAAATTGGTAATCAACATTCTTTTAATCTTATTTATGGAGGACGAAGTCACAAGTTTTTAATTTATTTTATTGGTATTGTAATTTAATTATAATTGTTTGAATAATTGGAATATAATATTTAGTATTTATTATTATTATTATTATTATTATTATTATTATTATTATTATTATTATTATTATTATTATTATTATTATTATTATTATTATTATTATTATTATTATTATTATTATTATTATTATTATTATTATTATTATTATTATTATTATTATTATTATTATTATTATTATTATTATTATTATTATCATTATTGTTATTATTATTATCATTATTGTTATTATTATTATTATTATTATTATTATTATTATTATTATTATTATTATTATTTTTATTATTATTATTCTTATTATTATTCCATTAGTTTTTAATTTCTTTTGCATTTTTGACTCAACTTGTTGAGTTTTCATCATAAAACTTGAATGAAAGGGCTATCAATGAAAAATCACCTAATTAAATGAGATTTCAACAATTAAGGTAAAAACGAATTTTTATTAACTGATAAAAGATTTTGATTAGCCATAATCTATCGAATCGTTCCACAGATTTGAAAAATCGAAATCTCGAGAAAATTCAAAATTCTACAACCATTTCGGTGGAACATTGTAATTGATTTGAAAAATCAGGAATCAGTTATCAATATTTCTGATTCTCGTTAAACCAAATGAGTAATTGTTTCTCGTGAATTTCGAAATTGTTACCAAGACCCAACGATATACAGTCAGATTAATAATCCGTAAAAAAAATTTCAATTGCAGTACGGTGGCGATGTCACCCGGAGGATGAAGCTATTGGCAAAACAGGCAGAGGGCAAGAGAAAAATGCGCCTGGTTGGAAACATAGCACTGCCACGCGAAACGTTTATTAATGTACTGAAAAAATAAAATTTCAACACAACCGTGACTGATCAAGTTTTTCAATTCATTTATCTGGCAACCTCTTCTTTTGTCCCCTCTTTCCTGTTTCGAAAATATCCGTCATTTGGTGAAATGAAGAAAATTTCACCGGTTCGTCGTAATCTGGCATAAGGTAATCTGGCGAGTGGTAAACTGACACCATCCCTCTTATTTCTCTTATCGTGTCTGCATCGGTCTTAAGTCAAAGACCGTGATCGGGATGGTCTCAGTCTGCCCCGTTACAGTTTGACCTAGCGAAGTTTGACTCCACGAGTTTGACAGAGAAAAAGTCTGGTTCTCTCCGGTAGAAAGAAAAAATCACGCTCTCTCTGTCTCTGTCAAACTCACGCAGTCAAACTGTGCTGGGTTAAACTGTGCTGAGTCAAACTGTAACGGGGCAGACTGAAACCATTCCCCGTGGTCTGCAGTGTCTTATGTCCATGAAAATTACCCGGCAAGAAATTTTGTGATTCCTTCGCACCTCATGAGCGGCAAGGCTCCTCCCTCGTCCGTACCACAACTTCGTGTGCGACGATGACTTCCTCACCTGGCCTTAAATTCTCCATTTTCTCTTACACACTTGCGAAAACATTGACGCCAGGACAGAACAACGAGAGGAACGAGAGTGTATGTCATCCGCAAGCTTACAAATCTTCCACGCTTTTCGCAAACTTCCAGCTTCCTAAGCTCCACGCCTATCTCACAATCACTGCTCTTCTCTCTCGCTCTACCGTGATCACCAGTTACGTTAACTCACTCGCACCAATTGCTCTTCATTCAATGCATCCCAATGTACCTAAATCTCATCTCGTTGACAGCCGCATGATCAAAGCTACTGCAGCGCACCAACCGGAACCAATTCGAACCAATCCAACTTTCATCTTTGCCTACATCGTTCGTGGTTAAGAACGATAGGCTACAAACACGCTCTTCTTCTCTCTCACTTCGCAGCGAGCGCCGATAGCGCTGTCTCTCTCGCACCGCCCGATGTAGCCCATCGCCTTAAGCCCACGTAAATCCTCACCACGCCGCCATATTGCCCTTACATCCGGCAAATCCAATCCTTCGCAATTCGCGTGGGAGTGTCCAAATGAATGCACATACCCTCGCAAAATTGCATCTACAGCGCACTTACGGCATGACAACGACAATACGCGTCAACGCAAGCTCGTCAGATGCATCCACCCATACGCAAACGCTATTCGACGCAACAGCCCACCATTTTGCCGGCATTTCTCCATCGTCATCCGCATGTCGCCGAATCACGATAAAAACCCGGCTTGACAACAATCAAAAACTCCTCATTCCAAATTCCATTCGAACCCATTGTCTAGCTGCAAAAACAATACGATGCAACTTTGCCTATCCATCGATCTTCGACAAAAATAAAATGGCGATTCTTCGAAACGTAACCGTAACAGCCACGATCGGGGAAAAAAAAAAATAAAAAAAAATCAAAGAGCAAATGGCGGCTAGTCTCGCGCGCTTTTTTGTACGATTTTTGCCGGGTCGGCACAGCCGCACGGGGATAGAGGGGCGAAGAATAAGAAGGACGAACGGGCCGAGGAAACATTGCGGTCAGACGCCTAGCTTCCCTTCGAACGTGCTTCGTTCATACACATTATATATCGCAAAATGTATCTGTAAAATCTCGAGGCGGGCTTTGGGGGACGCCAGAATTTGCCGCGCTTGCGCAGCCACGAGAGCGGTCGACGCAGAGCGCCGTCAACCAGCCGCATAGCAGCATCGTCTTTTATCACCATCCATGAGGATTACGTGCGATTTGCACTTGTTGTTCCTGTAAATTTCTACGGAATATGGGATCAGAGGTAAATAATACGTGTATATATAGATGCATTCGTAATAACCTATATGTACTTGTGTCGTTGTCTCACGTTGTTCGAAACCGCGGCGAACGAAGTCCGTGCGATCGCGAAACGAATTGTAAAACTCCACCTTTCGGAAAAAAAAAAACGTACTTCGGGTCCCGAAGTTCGGGACTGCCAGTAACCGAGGAACATTCGCGACATTGCAAATTCGTTGGAACAAAAAAAAAGATAGAAAGAAAAACCGTTAAATCAATTGACGTTACACGTTGTTGTACATCGAAGTATTGTTTCGCACGTTTGTCGGGGTTTCGTTTTGGGGGCCGTTGGTTCGATGGGAGATGTTGATCGTTACGACGCAAAGCAATTGGGATAATTCGCGCGGTTATGTTACAGCCTCACATCAAGGTAACGGAAGAAGAATTGGAATATCGTTTGAAGAATCATCGCGGTAAGTCGAGATTCTCTTTTCTTCGTTAATGTCCGACGTTTCCGTTGAATTTACGCGTCTTTGAACGTGTATTTTTTTTTTTTCTATGAGTTTCGAAAACGTTTTTGGGAATTCGATTTTTTTCCGCGCATATGCATGAAATTTGAATAGAGACGGTTTTTTTGTTTGTTTTTTCAGAGATCAAAGAATTCGCGAGTCGTCAGCTGTCCTGCTGCTCCTGCGCGAACGTTTTGAGCAAGGAGTCGGGACGGGTTCAGAGTCATTCCATATTTGGGATTATTCAGTGCGAGGTGAGACTTGCGAGGATGCGAATGTCGGAGAGTTTGGAGCTTTTGTGGCACATTATCGATCGGAACGACGAATCGATCGTTCGTTTCTGAATAGTTAGCGGTGGACGCTCGATTGGGTCGTTATTGATTAGCTTGTTGGCTGTGTTTTTTTTCTTTCTTTGTATGGATCCTTTGTATTCTTTGTGTAGATCCTTTGTTGAAGAATCGATTATCGATTCCATTGTTGTTTCGCAGTACGACGATTGTACAACTTTGTGTACAACATTGTAGCACGAAGCAGTGTTTTTATCTGGATAAATCGATTCTGCAAATTGTTGTGGGATGATTTAACCCTTCACCGACGCACCGGGGTGGAATACACCCTTCGAACAACCGCCGACCAATGATTTTTCCCATTTTCATCTCTTTATGCATTTTTTTAAACATGTTGCCATTTTGTTTCTTGTTAATAAATTTCCGGTACATCATCTAGAATGTTCGAAGCATGATCCGTAATTATTTGAATCACTGCGGACGGATAGTTTGCTCTCAATCGTTTTTTAAGCACTGACTGAGTGGAATCCACCCAGTGTGACGGCCTTGATATCATTCGGTAGTGCAATGGGGAAGGGTTAATTTTTCTTGGGATGCAGGACTTCGAAGAAGGATTGTTTTTTTTTTTCGAATAATGCTTTGCCCTCATAGTTTGTGCGTCTGATTTGTGAAGACGTTGGTGTTTTACTGAAGTAGGTCCGAGAGAACTTTTTAGACTGACAATATCTGAGGCGCTGTGTATCGGTATAGATATTTTTTTTTAACCACTGAGACGACCAGAAGTGATTAAAATTTTGTTTACACATGACCAAGATAAGATGTCGTGGATTTTTATTTCTCAGAGATGATACATTATTTTTTTTCCATATTAAAAAATTGAAGTTGGAGGAAAGCTTTGCAAAGTAAAACATTCAGCGTCGTTTCCTGAGTTTTTCATCTGTAACGAAGCGTTATGAGCAATTTATATAGACCAGTTTTGCTTTCTCCTTACAGAGAAAGCTCAGTAAAAAACGTCAAACAATGAGAAAGTAATATCATAGATTCCACTCTGTACAATTATTTGATTCCTCCACTATCTCACATATTCCTGAAATTCTTGTTAGAATCATCAACTCACTCTCTTTTTTTTTTCAAATAGCAAAAACTTTTTCAAATTTTCATTATTTTCTTTGCAAATATAAATTTCCATAATTTTTCTTTCGCGACTCGCGATAAAAATCGTGTGATAATTTTTTAATCATCAGCTTTCAAACGTTCAATGTCAAGAATTAACGTCCGCAAGGTTCGTCATCCTGATAACAAAGGATAGGTTTCAGACAGACAATCAATTATGTATAGTCAGTTTAATCAATACACGCAAAAGCGTTCCAAACTTCGGTGTTTAGGATAAATTTAAATCTGTTCGGTCAACCGCGAAAATCAGGCAGCAGCCCCTCTGGAAGCTTCATTAGAACCCGCGCAAATTCAAAAAAAAAAACGGTACAGTGCTGCCGCGATTTGCTTTCGTCTCTTTGAGAGGGGGAAGTGGGGGTGTCGTGGAGAGAAAAATCGGGATTCGAGGAAAGAGGCGTGGCTTGTCGCGAAGCGACGCTCGGGGGGAGAATGTAAACGACCAATCGGGTAATTCCCGTGGTGGGGATATACGTCGATACGCGGGGAAGATCTTGGTAAACTGTTTCCCGGCTTGCGGTGGATACGAGCGAGCGGGGCAGAAGGGGGGAGGGGCGACTATGGAGGGAAAAGGATGAAAGTTGAGGTAGGCAAAAAAATTCAAGACTCGACTGTATATTTTTTCTACACGTGTTTGCTAGATATTACGGGGTAATCTGGATTATTCTGATATTGAAATATTGAAACATTTTCTATTGTAAGATCATTGCATCATTGATGATAAGATCAAAGGAAAAATCTTATTAATTTGACAATTGTTATTGATTAGTAATAAAATAATCGAAGAGAAATTAGAGGAATAATTAATATGTCTATATGTAATAATAATATATTATTATTATTATTTTTATTATTATTATTATCATTATTATTATTATTACATATGTATATAATGTGTAGATGATAATATTATTTATCTTATATTTATATAATCCACTCAAGCATTTGAATTACATTTTTGGATGAAATTCCTCGAATTATAGGGGAAAACCTCTAGAGATCTGGAATGAAAATTAGTTTTCAATTTTTTAAATTTTTTAAATATTTTTTTGTATTTTGGCCAAAGACGGTAATAAATTATAATGGTTGCAACTTCGATGTCCCCAAAAGTTTGTTATTATAGCTTAGAACAATAATTCTTAAGTAGAGGCTTAATGGTTAATAATAGCTGTGTTTTTGTAAGAATACAATAAATCTAAGGTAGATATGAAGGGGTATTCACTCTTAAAAAAAATAGTGTATACAAGATTACACGAGATTACATTACACAATTTTTCAAAGATTACACACAATTCTTAGAAGATTACATGTCTCCGTAACGGAATAAGTGAAATTTTTGGAAGATTACAAAGGCCCCAAAGAAAAATTCATATGAAATTACAAGGGAACGCCACAAACACACGAAGATTACCCATAATTCGAGTACAATACTTCTATCATGTATACCAGATTACACGAGCGAATCCCCTCCCAGGTGGATCAGTTATTATCCTTCGATTGTTGCTGATTTGATAAAAACTAGTTCAACAAATATTCCACCTATAATTCACTGAAATTAATTTCCATATTACTCTCATCATACTCAAACCTTGACCAAAATTACTCACCAGCCAGCTACAGCTCCACTATTTAACAACAAAAGCTATCGAGTAAAACCTATCAAAACCGAACCACAAATGCAAAAAAAAATCACGCCTGCGAAAGCAGCATTGAGAAGAAGGGCTACTGCTCGGTCGGTAACGGAAAACTGTAATCCATTGTTTGGGGCCCCGATTGTTCTGTCGAATAAAACTTGGTATGGTAATACTGCTGCTCAGAATTCTGCGGTCAACCGTTCTCATCTTTGATCCGAGATGTTAATTGTGGCGACAATTAACGGTTCGCCATTATTGCAGCTATCTCTCGCACTCACCGATGTAGCCCATCCCCTTAATGCCGGCTGATTCCGATAATAGTCTCTTAATTAAGAATTGTTTTAATCAAGAGATTTATTTATTATTAATCTATTGATTATTAATTTATTTGTTATTAATCTATTGATTATTAATTTATTCATTATTAATTTATTTGTTATTAATCTATCGATTATTAATTTATTTGTTATTAATTTATTCATTATTAATTTATTTGTTATTAATCTATTGATTATTAATTTATTTGTTATTAATCTATTGATTATTAATTTATTTGTTATTAATCTATCGATTATTAATTTATTTGTTATTAATCTATTGATTATTAATTTATTTGTTATTAATCTATTGATTATTAATTTATTTGTTATTAATCTATTGATTATTAATTTATTCATTATTAATTTATTTGTTATTAATCTATTGATTATTAATTTATTTGTTATTAATCTATTGATTATTAATTTATTTGTTATTAATCTATCGATTATTAATTTATTTGTTATTAATCTATTGATTATTAATTTATTTGTTATTAATCTATTGATTATTAATTTATTTGTTATTAATCTATTGATTATTAATTTATTCATTATTAATTTATTTGTTATTAATCTATTGATTATTAATTTATTTGTTATTAATTAATTTATGATTTATTAACGGTCCGATTCGACAACGTCTCCGTAAAACGACGATGAATTTCCTCAAACTTAAGACCCCACGTTTTTTTTCAGAACTGCAAGAGTCGCACCAAGTCGTTCAAAGTCGCCGATAACGAATATGAACGTATGAAATGGTGTGACGTATGCAGTCGCAAAGTTATATCGTACTTATGCAACAAGAAGCGGTGTCTCTACAAAACTTGCAAGGTAAGAATAATCGTTCGAAATCGTCCACGTGACCGAGCTTTTTCACGCCCGGTCGCTACTCGTAACAACCTTCATTGTTATATTTTTCCGTAAGTCCGCGCAACTTCGACGCGCCGCTGTTTAACCAGGATTAACGAAATTCTAGAGTTGCATCTTAAGGAACTCACCCCAGTCGTTGGTGGATTTCGAATCTAGAAGATGGAAATGCTTCGCTTGTAATCCACGGCCGCTGTGGAAGTTGCGGGGTGCTTGCGCAGCAATCATGAACCCAGTGACTAAGTAATTACCAATTATTTTTTTTTTTTTTTTCAATCATATACGTTCACGTGTAGATTTATATATAAATATATTATATATATTTTTTTTTTATGAATCGAATATAACAATAGCTGTTCGTATCATGCATGATTGCATGTTTCCTTCTTTTCTTCTCGTTTCCGAGACGCAGATGCAACAGTCGCCAGTGTTTTTTCACTTTGAAGGGAATGTTTGAGAAAGAAAAAAAAATTCAATGGCTCCGATTGTCGGTCAAATCGCTTTTCAATCGCGAAATTCAATGCAATATCGATGGAATAAATGTTTTCCTCCAATTACGTAAAGTCTTGACTTTCGATCGGTGGATCAATGGTTATTGGCACGGCTAGGAACACGATAGGAACACGATTTTGAGATTTCGAAGAAACGAAAAAAAAAATTTTTATAAACGCGAAATTGTTCGAGAAAAAATTCTTCTTGCAATTTCATCGAATCAAATTGTCACTACACGAATGATGATCGGCTTCTTGACACTTTTCACATACTCTTTCGATCGCTCAATTTAATTTAAAAAATGTCAATTTAACATTTTTTTTTTAAATTAAAGAAAAAAAATTAAAAAAAAAAAAAAAACTCATGAAAATATTGCCTAAAATTTTTTTTTGCTAGTTACTTAGCCGTGTCATTGATCACCATCTCGTCTTATTAATTCGTCGCTAGTTCGACGCTCAACGACGATATTGAGTCGAAAAGAATTTTTTTTTCTTTTTACAACAAAAGTAGGTAGAAGCATGTTACATTGCTTATTACTTTTTAATTCGCCACGACGTTGGCCAAATACTCAAAATCGTAAGCCGTTTCCGTCACGATTCCGTACGTTTCCATGGCACGTTCCGCTTCACGTTCCACGAAGATCAATAACCATACGATCAACCGACGAGACGACGTTAACCGAAGTTTCAAAGAACGATCAAAATAATTCCACACGGACTGGCTGTAAAAAAAAAAATAAAAAAAAAAAAAAAACGTAAAGCAAGCAATACAATAAAAAAATATCTCATCCGTTCGCGGGAAGAGAAACAAATCCGTGAAGAAACATTGGCCGCTGTGCATGAAAACAATACGATTCTAACGAAAAATACAAAGCGAACAAAAAAAAAAAAAATTAACGAATAAAAAATTGAAAATGAACGTAAAATCGTGATTAAAAAAAAAAAAAAAAAAAAAAATACGTTGAATCACAGTACCGCGAAACTTCTGTTTCAGAAGGACTGAATCAAAAAAAGTCAAATCGACCAACGAATCGAGTGAGAGCGAAGAGAGTGAAGACAGTGAAGAAAATACGTCAGATTCGAAAAAAATTTCTTACGTCAGAAGAAATCAATTCGAGGAGAGTAAAAAATTGCGAAATCGTTTGATAAGCGTATGCGACGACGACGAGGACAGTTCGATAGAGGATGACGAGCCAGATACGATATCTGACAACGGTAACAAACGTGAAAATTATCATCGAAGCGACGTTGATTCATCGAGATTCGGAACGAAGCCGAATTACGTCGAGAAGAAATCGAGATTGCGAAAAAAATCGTTTTCTTCGAGCGAGTATAGCGACGTGGAGAAATTGATAGTTTTCGAATCGAAAAACATCCCAAAAAACGTTCGTATCGCGACTTCGCGACAATCGCGAACGAAAAATCTTCGCAAACGCGCGGCTTTGTCGTCAACCTCGAGTTCGAGCGAGGACGAGGACGACGTCGTGTACGACGACGACGACGACGACAAATCCAACGACGACGACGACGACGAAACCAACGACGACGAGAACGATTCCGTTATTTCGAAACGATCGAACGAAAACGTAACAAAAATGTCGAAAAACAAAAAATTCGATCGTAAGAAAGATCGTGAAGAAATTTCTACCAACGAATCGGAAAGATCGAGTCGTCGAACTCGCGGAACAACTGCGGAAACAACGTCGAGCGTGAAAAACAATCGAACGAATAAAAAAATCGTGGAAAAGAAAAAAATTTTGTCATCCGACAACGAATCAACGTCGATTGGGGAAATTTCGAGCGACGATTCGTCGATGGAAACGAAGAACGAGACGAAAACATCGTCGTCAACGAAGAAGGGCAAAATTGTGGGACCTAAACGCGGGGCAAAATCTCGACAACGGGAAGAATCATCGGACGATGAGCCGAAAACTTTGAAAAAACGTAACAAGATCGATGACGAATCGACTTCTTTGAAATCTTCAAAAACGAGCAAAACAAATGCAAAAACGTTGAAAAAAATTTTGGAAAAAAGTGAAACGTCCGAGGAAGATGATAAAAATCGGAAAATTGAAAAAAAATCTTCCGGAAAATCACCAGGACCGAAATCATTCAAGGAACGAATGAAATTGCGGGCCGAAGTTGTTCACGATACCGAGGAAGATTCCGATTGCAGCGCGACCACGCGTTCGACGAGAAACAAGAACAAACGAAAAATTTCCACGACCAGCGAAAACGATGTTACCAAAATTACCGCAAAATCGATCGGCAATCGTTTGAAGAATGAACATCGTCAAGCCAGCGATTCGAGTTCGGGCAAAGAATTTAAAAAAACAAAAGTTTTGCGATCGAGTTTCGTGGCTCTCAAACGAATGGGCGAAATCGACGAGGATCTCACGACATCGCCGAAAGAAACCGAGAACGAAGAAAACAACGAAACTATCACGAAGGAACAAGCTTTTGCTTTTAAAAATTCCGTAAATAATTTTTACACCGAATTGAAAAACGTTGTAAAAAATATTCTCAACGACATTGAGATAGCTCAAAAACGTTATAGAAAAAAAGATTCTTTGCGATTGGAAGACGCTGATTGTATAATTATCGAAACGGAAAAAGTAATCGATAATTTGCGTAACAAAGCCGTCGACAATCATTCAAAAATGATCGAACATTACGATAAATGGTGCAAAAAAACGAGAGTAAGAAACGTTTTCAAAAGATCGTCGAACGATGCTTCAAAATCATCGAAATCAGCTATCTCGCGATCGTCCGAAGCCGCGACTAATCGCGATTCCACAGATTCCGAAAACAATTCCACCGTTACGAAAAAAATAAAAACCAAAATCGCGGAATCAACGATCGCCAATGGTGACGACAACGTTGTGTCGGATTGCGACAGCAACGCAATATTTTCCGGTGACGAAACGCGAACGTCGAACGAAAAAAAACGCGAACGTTCACCCACGAAAATTCTCGACGACGAAAATTCCAACGAATCAAAAAATTCCAAAAATTCCAATCCCAAACGAAGCAGTCGCGATCGTACTCCCGATAAAATCGAAAATTCCGTGATTTCCTCGGACGACGAACGAATTCGACAACAATCACCGACGATGTCACAATTTTCCGGTCGTTCGAGCAACGACGACGAATCAACGAGTGTTTCAAAAAAAAAATCATCCAACAAAACTTCGTTATCGAAAATCGACGAAACCGCGAATAATGAAAATTTTCCGAGCGATTCGGACAAAGATTTGTTCGAGGAAAGTGCAGAAATCCACGATCCCCATCAAGATTCCGACGCTAACGTCGACAAAGATCCGGAAAAAT
The DNA here is from genome assembly GCA_963971145.1 of Sussaba pulchella. Taxonomy (NCBI): domain Eukaryota; kingdom Metazoa; phylum Arthropoda; class Insecta; order Hymenoptera; family Ichneumonidae; genus Sussaba; species Sussaba pulchella. The sequence goes on along the minus strand of OZ020164.1, from coordinate 14,129,318 downwards.
CGGACAACGAAAAAGAAAATTCCAGCGACGAAGCCGCGAAAATCGACGAAACCGAAAAAATCACGGAAACCGCGAAATCATTGAATTCCGACGAAGAAACGGAAATAACGAGAGATATCGAAGATTCATCTCCAAAATCTCCTTCTTCCGCGACGTCGGAAAAATCCGACGTCGATGCACCGTCGATGGAAAAATTATCCGAAGTCCGAGACGACGACGAAGAAACGGAAAATCTCGAAGAAACTTCGGGAAAAATCGTTAAACAAATCGCGGAAATAACGGATGAAGAAATCGCGGATGAAGATAAGATCGTTGCCGAAGGTGAAAACGTGGAAAAACCGTTGGAAGAAAACACTGCCGTCGTTGGTGAACGTCGTAGCGAGGGTGAAAACACAGGAGTCGATACGGCGAGTGTGAGCACGTTGAGATTGTCAAGATCGTCGGAAAAACTTACGGACGGTAAAAGCGACGACGGCGACGATCGTCAACGAGCCGTGACACCTTCGTCAATGGCGGCTGAGGTCGCTGACGACGTATCGGACGACGACGACGACGCGGCCGAAGCGATCGTCGAAGACTTCGCCGAAGAACCGAAAAGTCCGAAACAGTCCGAAATTACGGAAAATCCGGAAAATTCGGAAATCGCGAAAAACCCGGAAATAACGAAAGATTCGGAAGATCCGGAAATGGCGGAAGACGCGGAAATTCCAACGGAAGATACGGAAATTCCGGGGGAAGATCCGAAGAGTCCGAAAATGCTTGGCGACACGGAAGTTCCGAGCAGTCCGAAACGGTCCGAAAGTTCCGAACAACCGAGCGATAACGAAGTTCAAACCAGTCCGAAACGGTCCGGACGCGATTCCAAACAATCGAGCGACACCGAAGAACTCGGCAACGTTAAACAAGGAAGTGATAACGAAGACGCGAACATTTCCAAACTTTCGGAGATTCGTAAAAAATCCAAAAGTCCGAAAACAACGAAAAAATTGAATAAAACCGCGAAACGTCGAAGTTCCGCCCGTCGATCGTCGTCCGATCTCGCGTTGTCCGACGAAAACGACAATTCGAACGTCATAACTCCGTCCAAAATGTCCAGTGGCAACGAATCCAGTGCAAGCACGGATTCCGTTAATCGCAGAGCCAAGGAAGCTTTGTTGGCTTCGTCGAACAGCGACGATTCGACGAGCGACGAGCGCGAATCGAATTCTCAAAGCACACCGAAAGACAACAACGAAGTACCACCGACACCGCCCGAATCCGATTCGAAAAGTGACAAAAATTTGCAAGAAACGAATTCCGACGAACGCGAAAATTTGGATAAACCGAGAAAAAAACGTAACAAATTTCGTTTGAACGATAATGTTTATTACAAGACCGACGAGAAGTTGCAACGCAATTGCGTCGTTCGAGTGAAAAAATTGAAGGAGAAGATTCTGAGACGTTATTCGAGAGCTATAAAACAATCCAAAGATTACGTGGAATCGAAGAATCTTGAAAGGTATCCGTTATTAAATGCCACGAGAGCGTTGTTGCTGTTGGTTTATTTTCCTTATTTTTGTTTTTCTTCTTTTTCTTATTTTTTTTTTTTTTTTTTTTTTTTAAAGTCTTTTGTTTAGTTCGGGACTCAGTAAAATTCGATTTCTCTCACTTATTTTACATTCTTCATAACCACAATTCCTCGCTTGTTTTGCTTCTTGATTCTCCGTCTCGCTCTTTGTTTTTTTTCGCGATGGTTTTACGGCTGCGATGTTTGGTTGATTGCGGTTCGTGCGTTTTTTTTTTTTTTCAGACTCGTCGCTCTGGATAAACTCGACAAAGGGTCGAAAAAAACAACCGCGAGCTCGAGCAGCGATGAGAAAAAGTCTTCGAAAGAATTGAAACGGAAAAAGAGTCGAGCGACGAAGGAAAAAGCGGAAACGCTGTTGGATCATTTGAACAAAGTCGAGCAAAACGACGACGTGGAATCGAACAGCGATTCGGACGGGAATATCGAAAAGGCCGGTGGAAAAGACGAGGGAGCGGGTAATAGCGAGGAACGTTTGCTGATCGAAGCTAACAAAATGGCGAAGAAAGGACTTTTGGAGAGTTCAGACTCGGGCGAAGGTAAATATCGTGAAGTTTTGTGTTGGAACGAATGATTAATAACGAAAATTTGCGATTGAAAAAGCAACTGCAGGCTGGTTTGACGGCTTGATAATTTGTTTGGTGTATTGATTATTTTTAATTATTATTTATTATTTTATTTTTATTATTTAATATTTATTATTTATATTTAATAATTTAATAATCAATTTTTGAATAATTTTTTTGGTGTATTGAAAAAAAAGGAAGGAGAAAATTGAGGAGGTATTCACTCGCTTAATGTGGTGTACATGAGAGAAATAATCTTCTGTAATGATTTTTGTGTTCCTCGTGTAAATCTTTGCAAAAATAAGTAATCTCTCGTAATCTCGTGTAATCTTTAAGCCGATGTAATCCGTCGACACCATTTTTTAAGAGTGAATACCTCCTCGAAAAAAATTTAATATCAACAGTAAATAATTATTAATTCGAAAAACCATGAAACGGTTTGCAAACGACATTCATGTACTCAAGATCGACTTTCGTGCTAGTTTCCTGTCGAATAAATATCGAACGAAGATAAATCAAATTTATTTCCAAGGTTTTCATTCGACACAGTTTTCTAACGTCTAAAGTTTCACAGTCAATCGATAAAACTCGGCATTGTCGCGCCTGTTCTCACTACGATAAACGTTTCCATAACTTGGTTTAAACAATTAATCATTGTCTCATTATATTTACTTTTTTCTTTGTATCAGAAGACGAGCAGCAACATTCCGACGCGAAGGAGGAGGAAAAGTTGAAGAAGACGAAGAAAGTCGAAAAGAAGGAGAAGCCAGACAAATCGTCGGAAGAGGAAGAGGTACTGTCGCGAATTGTCCGAAAGGAGGTTGGACAGAGAGAGAAAGGGTGGGGGGGGGGGGGGGGGAGAGATAAAGACAGTGCCGGGATATTTTTTTATTGATTGAATTTTTCTTGCTTTCAGGAGAAACAGAAAAAGCGTGATAAGAATCGTTGGCGATCGAACAGGGTTTTGACGTCCAAGATATCGAATTCCGATACGGAAGAAGAGAAAGAAAAATTCAATGAATCGCAAGAGAAGCTAAAGAAAAAGAAACAAAAGGGGTAAGAGTCTATTGTTTGAAACAATAATAATAATAATAATTAATAATAATAGTAATAATAACAATAATAATGATGATAATAATAATAATAATGATTAATAATTTAAATAATAATGAACAATAATAACAATAATAAATAATAATAATAATGATCAATAATTTAAATAATAATGAACAATAATAATAATAAATAATAATAATAATAATAATGATTAATAATTTAAATAATAATGAACAATAATAACAATAATAAATAATAATAATCGTAATAATAACAATAATAATGATGATAATGAATAATAATAATAATGAATAATTCATAATTTAAATAATGAACAATAATAGGAATAATAACAATGAGAGACGCAGTGGCCAAGTGGTTTCGTGCTCGGGTTCCCATGCAGAAGGTCCCGGGTTCGAATCCCGGCGCCGACACCAATGGAAAAAATTATTCTATGTGTTTTTTTCTGTGTTCTCCCGGTGGTTCGGAACCCACCGTTACAAAAACTGTAGGGCCAGTGATACATCAACCATGTTAATGTATCACTATAGGAATATGTCTTAGGTTGGAAATCATATGTCAGGATGGAAATCATATGTCTTAAGTTGGAAAAATATGTATCAAGGGTAGCTTGTAAAAAACTTCTGAGTTGTACAAGTAAAATTCATACTACTACTAGGAATAATAACAATGAATAAATAATAATAATCGTAATAATAACAATAATAATGATAATGATAGTAGTAATAATAATAATAATAATGAATAATTAATAATTTTAATAATGTACAATAATAATAATAAAAATGAATAATTAATAATAATAATAATTAATAATAATTAATATTATTAATTATTAATAATAATTAATATTAATAATAATAATAATGAATAATAATAATTCAAAGAATGCAAAATAATTCGAATAATTTATTAATAATTCGACTAGAGTTGACGATAAAATGAGAAAATTTCTACGAAACTTGCAGATCGAATTCCGACAGTGATGAGAAACCGTCGGCGAAGAAGAAGAAGCGAGTCAGACGTCAAGTTTTGCATTCGGATTCCGACGTTAAATTATCGTCGGAGAAGAGCGATTCGGACTCGGACAGTTCGAAGTCAAGCGACGCCGGGAAAAAGAAGAAAAAGAAGAAGAAAGCCGAAAGCTCCGACGACGAGAAGGAGAAGAAGAAAACGCGTAAGCGCACGAGACGAGGACGCAAATCGTCGGGTTCTTCGGACTCGCTCGATGATCGGTTCGTAATGTTTTGTTGTTATTGAACCGATAAGCGTGTCGTTGTTTTTTGCACCCTTTGAGCGCATCGCGGGGTCCAATCGACCCCAGACTTAAAAAATATAGAAAATATTATCCTAAAAAATTGGAAAAATTCATGATTTAAGCTCAGAGTTTCTACTTTACGATGAAATTTTCAAGTACGAAGTTTCCGGAATGCATTTATTATAAAAATGCCAATTCCGACGTTGACTTAGGACGTGAGGTTGCTTTTTTAATTCTTTCAAGGCTGCCCATTAGAAAAAAATGTACCAAAAAATAAAATTCTAAGCCTAAGTCGACTATTTTAAAATGGCCCTGAATGTGTTCAAAGAACAACGAATAATTAGACATTGGATCGGACTACGAACGCAATTGGCCGATAATACAATTGAATTCAATTTTTGAAAATCGTTTGTCGGGTTTTAGGCCGAAGACAAGCCGGAGGAAGAGGATAAAGACTGTGGGAAGCGACAGCGACAGCGAAAACGACAAAGACGGTTCTCCTGGAAAATCGGGACGTAAGAATATTCGCAAGGTCATAAGGGACAAACAGGTCGCGGATGACACTAAACAAGCCGCCAAGGAGGAAGAAGAGAGGCTCAGGCGTATAGCGGAGCGTCAAAAATTGGTTTGTAACACTTCGTACTCGAATTAAAAAAAAAAAAAAAACAAATAGATAAATAAATGAATGAATAAATGAATAAATGAATAAATGAATAAATGAATAAATGAATAAATGAATAAATGAATAAATGAATAAATGAATAAATGAATAAATGAATAAATGAATAAATGAATAAATGAATAAATGAATAAATGAATAAATGAATAAATGAATAAATGAATAAATGAATAAATGAATAAATGAATAAATGAATAAATGAATAAATGAATAAATGAATAAATGAATAAATGAATAAATGAATAAATGAATAAATGAATAAATGAATAAATGAATGAATGAATAAATGAATAAATGAATAAATGAATAAATGAATAAATGAATAAATGAATAAATGAATAAATGAATAAATGAATAAATGAATAAATGAATAAATGAATAAATGAATAAATGAATAAATGAATAAATGAATAAATGAATAAATGAATAAATGAATAAATGAATAAATGAATAAATGAATAAATGAATAAATGAATAAATGAATAAATGAATAAATGAATAAATGAATAAATGAATGAATAAATGAATAAATGAATCTAAATATTCCACGTCATATGAGAACTCACCAGTAGAATTTCAAAAAGACCTATAGAAGATACTATAAACCTCACGATTCCTAAATAACAGAGCTATCAACTCCAAAATATCCCTTCATAAATGTCAATATTAAAAAATTTATAAATAATATTTATCTGATCACCTTTTCGGCACTGCAATTTCAAGCTTATTTACATTCAATCATCTATTCGATCCTCTTCTATCACACAAGAGACATCACAAGACTTGTTTTTTTTCCTATCAATTCTCTAAATTCATTTTCGATGATTTTCCAATCAACACCCTCCTTAAAAAAAACGTTTCACAAATTTCCATTGCAGTACAACGAGATGTACGAGCATCGTCTGGCCGGCGAGGAAAAGGTCGACAAGCTAATCCTCGACTTCGACGAAGAAACCAAGGAGCCCTTGGTAAGCGTGGACGAGAATTTGGTAAAACGTCTGAAACCTCATCAAGCCCAAGGCATAAAATTCATGTGGGACGCTTGTTTCGAATCTCTCGAAAGAATAAAAACCTCCAAAGGCTCGGGATGCATTCTGGCTCATTGCATGGGTCTCGGAAAATCTTTTCAAGTCGTCACCCTTTCCTACACTCTTCTCTCGCACGAAGCAACGGGTGTCAAAACCGTTCTCGTCGTTTGTCCCCTAAGCACGGTTCTTAATTGGGCCAACGAGTTCAAAATTTGGCTGGCCGAAGTCGACGACAGCGACGACGTCGAAATTTACGAAATGACGAAGATGAAAAAAAATTTCGAACGAAAACATCAACTCGCACGTTGGCAAGAAACCGGTGGTGTCATGATAATCGGTTACGAGATGTTCAGAAATTTGTCACAACCGAAAGGCAAAAAAGTTCGCAAAACCATACAAGAAACTTTTCTCAAATGTTTGGTAGATCCCGGTCCGGATCTCATAGTTTGCGATGAGGGTCATTTGTTGAAAAACGAAGACACAGCTGTCAGCAAAGCCATGAGACGTGTAAAAACATTGCGACGAATCGTTCTCACTGGTACACCATTGCAAAACAATTTGATCGAGTATCATTGCATGGTACAATTCGTAAAACCAAATTTACTCGGTACGAAGAAAGAATTTACGAACAGATTCGAAAATCCCATAACTAACGGACAATTCGACGATTCGACGGAATACGACGTTAAATTGATGAAAAAACGAGCTCACATATTGCACAAACTATTGGAAGGAAGCGTGCAAAGATTCGATTATTCCGTATTAACGCCATTCTTACCGCCCAAACAAGAATACGTTATATTCGTTAAATTAACGGAGGTTCAAGTTAAAATGTATCGACATTATCTCGACAATTACGCTCGAAAAGGTCGTGGCGTTGGTGGTTCGTTGTTCGCTGATTTTCAAGCTCTTCAAAGAATTTGGACGCATCCAATGGTGATGCAATTGAACGCGGAAAAAGTTGAACGAGCTAATGAAAAAAAACGTATGGATGATTCCGAAAGCGAAGGTTCGTTGAAAGATTTTATCGACGACGAGAGCGATACACCGTCGTCTAGCAACAGTAGCGACGATGGTTCGGCGAACGATAAGAAAAAAACGACGAAGAGCAAACGTGCGACAAGAGCGAATCCGGTGGCTGAGGAAGAACCCGAAGAGGAAGAAAAACCAACCGAAGAAATTCCGGTGACGGATGAAACCAAATGGTGGACACAATACGTCAACGACGAAGATTTCGAAGATTTGAAAAGTTCTTCGAAACTTTTAATACTTTTTCGATTGATAAAAGAGAGCGAACAAATCGGTGATAAAATTCTCGTATTTTCACAATCTTTGTACTCTTTGACGCTTATCGAAAGATTTTTGGAACTCATCGACGAGGAAACGCAAAAAGGCAATCAACCGGACAATCTCGACGGTATTTCCGGCAGTTGGTCGCTCGGTTTGGATTATTTTCGTTTGGATGGACAAACAACGGCCGACAATCGACGACGTTGGTGCGACATTTTCAATCGTCCGACGAACACGCGAGCTCGTTTGTTTCTCATATCAACGAGAGCCGGTGGTTTGGGTATCAATCTAACAGCTGCCAACAGAGTCGTCATCTTCGACGCAAGTTGGAATCCTTCGCACGACGTTCAATCGATATTTCGTATTTATCGTTTCGGACAAAAAAAACCGTGTTACGTTTATCGTTTGCTAGCCGCTGGAACGATGGAAGAAAAAATTTACAATCGTCAAGTGACAAAATTGTCGTTATCTTGTCGCGTCGTCGACGAACAACAGATCGAACGTCATTACAGCAACAATGCCCTCGCTGAATTGTACGAACTCGAATTGCCGAGCGAGGAAGAAACGACATTGGCATTGCCGAAGGATCGTTTGTTGGCGGAAATTTTTTTGGAATACAAATGCGTGGTCGAGCGTTATCACGAGCACGATTCGTTGTTGGAAAATCAAGCGGGTGAGGAATTGGACGAGGAAGAGAGAAAACAAGCTTGGGTGGAGTACGAGGATGAGAAAAAAGGAAAACGTATGTTGCCACCGCCTTCGATGAATCCGTTCTTGATGAATTATCAAGATCCGATGATGCAACATATTAACATGATGAATATGGGACAACAAGCGGCCATGAGCAATCCAGCGATGTTCGCGGATTATCAAAATCTTCAGAGATTGATGGAAAAAGATTTTCCGGGTCTTCCGGAAGCTCAACAAAAAGCCATGGCTTCGAGAGCCGTTTTTGAGATGTACAATTATGTCGAGAAACAAGCGATGGCCGGTCACGGAGCCATGCATCTGCCGAATCTGGGTGGTCTTCAGGGAGCTTATGGCAATCCCATGCAACAATCCATGAGTCCGGCTCAAGCTTACATGGATATAATGAGAATGCAGCAACAACAACAAAATTTGGCCCAACAAAATTTGGCCCAACAAAATTTGGCCCAACAAAATTTGGCCCAACAAAATTTGTCTCATCAAAATTTGGCTCAACAGAATCAAATAACGTATGCGAATAATCAACAACAACTCAGAGCCGATATATTGAGGCAACAGCAACAATTGCAGTTCGCGCAACAGGCGCAGATACGAGGACAATCGCCGTTGGCGCCGGCGATCACGATAGAAGACGATGATATTATGGAGGTACGGTGAATTGAGGAAATTACCTATTCGTGTTGCGAAAATGTGGAAGGATTTTTTTTTTTTTTTTTTTTTTTTTGAGGGACATTTTTATCGTGGTGTGAATATTATTTTTGATGTTTCTTTGTGTTATTATTTGCGTTATTTTTGTTGTTGTTTTGATACAAATACGATGATTTTTTGGTTGAATAAATTTTCTTTCGAGGATTATACGATTAGTTTTTTTTTTGTTTGCGATTGTTTTCATGGGCAAATAAAACATATATTGATGGAAATACAGCGACGTGGAGGATGTATTTTTTTTTTTTTTTTTAGTGTGTTTCGGGCTTTTTGAAAAATCGTACAAGTTTAGGGCTTTGCTGGATGGATATTGGAAAAATCGCAAAAGTTCTTGGAAATTTGAGGAATGATAGTTCTCGATGGAATAATAATACATTAATTATTTTACAATTTTTCACTAAATAATTTAGTAGTTATAAATTTATGAATTTAACACGGTTGATTGTGGAAAAACAGCTTTTGCAGACGTTAATGGTTGCAAAACGAATGAAACTAAATCGCCGTAAATTCGGAAAAAATTGTATCGTCAAGATTTAAGATCGACAGATTGATTATGCTTAGTTTAAAATTAATCGACCGAGTGATTGTCGAGAAATTAATTAAAGTAAATGAGGAGTATCGCCTGAAACAGTTGAAAAAATTGTACAGTCAATGACGAAACCTCGGTCAACCACACGCCAATATCGTCAAATTTCAGTCAAATTATTATAAAAAATGGCAAATTAACATTTCTAAGTGTTAATTCATCATCAGTTTTTAGCTATTAGTTAATTCAGCTATTTCTGCAGCTAAACATGTACGACATGATCCAGACTTGTAGATCCACCCATTGTGGACCAACTTTTTGCCCGACGATCCATCCAGCAAGACCTTAAATTCTCGTATTATCGATTTTATCCTCAACGAAAGTCGTTGAAATAAATTTAAACGATTGGAAAGATCGGTCGAACGAAAAACCGTTGAAAATAAAATGTCAACGTTTCGTTTCTTCAGGTTCCCACACCGGCCGACGAAACACCGCCCCCTCCAGAGCCAGAACCAAACACCAGCCCCAAAAACAAGGAAGAATAATTATAATTTCATTATTCTCGGTCTCCCCCACAACCACGTGGTTATCGTCTGGTACGTTAAATTTACATGTAAACAACGTCATCGAACTATAAGACTTATCTCATTGGTTTATCAATTTACGCCTCTCCCAACTATTTCTACGATCCCGAATATCCGTGCTCCAACGAAAAAAAAAAAGAAAATAACCTGTACAATACTTAATCATAACCCTTTCGTGTCAGGATTAGTAATTTTACCCCATTGTCGTACTTGAAACGTCGATGAGAAGAAAAAAAAAACCCCCATACTTATTTCTCTTCCCTCTCGCGAATCGTAAAAAGAAAAAAAAACAAAATAAAAATAAATTACTTCCAATCAACGGAAGATTTAGAAAAAAAAAACACAGAAAACGTATTTTATATGTATCGATCGTTTTAAAAAAATTTTTTTTTTTTTAATTCGCACGAGAAACAAAAAAAAGTATTAAATTTTTTTTTCCTTCTCTCTCGACTCGCGCAGTTGAAACGGCGCGACTGCGTTCTAGCTTGGCTAGATAATTTAGGTTCCTGTATTGTAAACCGGCTAACGCTTAGATGCGTCTCGTAGAATTAATAAATTTTAAAAAAACTCGCTTACGAAATTGATAAAATTATTTATTTTTTTTTTTTATTCGATCGTTCGAAAACTTTAGATTTTGGGATCTTCGTAATTCGGCAGAGATTTTCGCCATCCGGCGCGAAGGAGAGTACGCAATTTTTCCTTGACGCGTGAATTCTTCGGATAATCGGCGACGTTGACATTTTCGTGAGGATCGACGTCGTGATCGTACAATTCTTCGGCCACGATAGAATTCCAATTTGGCGATCTGACGGTTGAAAAAAATTTCAACCAAACGGTGTAACGATATTTTTGCGTTCGCAGACTGTAACCCATTGTTGTGATGTCCCGAAGACGTGGTTCGTCGCTGTTTGACCTCGGTTGCAAGGCTGGACGCGGATATTGACTGAAAGATCCTTTTTTCCACGGCACTGACTGCAATGGAGAAAAAAAAAAAATTAACGAGAAACGAAAAATCAACGATGATGGTTTAATTTTTTGAACTTTGGTGTTATTATCCGTAGATTTGATTTGCCGATGGTTTTGGTCGGCCGTTCGAACCATTCCGGAATTGCGAAGATTTTCGTTTTGCGGTTTGAATCGTCGACCGTTGGAACAATTTTGATTTTTAATTATTTTATCTTTGATTGAATTTTATTTAACGTTTTCACGATGAAAAAAAAAAAAAAAAAAAAAAAAAATTAAGAGCGTGACGTTTATCCAAGGTGCAAGCGAATAAATTAATAAGCAAAATGTCTGGCGTTTTACTGATGGGGAAATTGCGATAATTGAAAGAAAGAAAAAAAAATTGAAAAGGTAAGAACGAATTTCATTGATTCAATGACGAAATAAAATTTGGAAAATGGATTAAGTGCTCGTATGAAAGGTGATTAAAAGCTTAAAGAATTGAGACAATGATGACAAAATTATTCACAATAATTGAATACTCGACGACTTATAATTTCTAGCTTTTTTTTTCTTTCATTTACGTTAGAATTTTTTTTCTTCTAAAACTGACGTTGACAAAATTATAATTATAAATCGTCGTTGAAATATTTTATTTTGATTTTGAGTCGATCTATCATTAAAAAAAAACTGCGAAGGTTCTACGTTATTTTTAAATTATTTTCAACCGTCTGAGAAAGAAGAAAAAAATTCGAAAAATAGAGAAAATGATTTTTACTTTGTCCTCCGGAGAAGCTCTGACGAGAGGCATCAGACTCATTCCTTCGCTGCAGGTATCGGGCGATAAAAACGAAGTCCGTCGCTGATTTTCTTCGATAACGAGCTCATTGTCGGGACAGATCGGTGTAGGATGGCCGGCCAGTTCGGCTATCGTCGGAAATATATCCACCAATTCGACCGTTTCGTCAATGCAAATATTACAAATATTATCCGAAGCTGCATAATCATTTTTATCAATCGATTTCTCATTGATTCTTTTGATATTTTTGGGAATTCGCGATATTTTGCTGGAGGAATTTGTTCTCGTTGTCGTTTTTTCATCTCTCGATTCGCTATTTTCCTCGATCGGATGAAGAAATCCACTTATTCCGACGTTCGTAACTTCCACTTGGGATTTCTTTGAGGGAATGTAGATTATTAAAGGCACGCGCAAAGCTACCTCGAAATTACTGTACTTGGCCCACTCCGCGTGTTCTCCCAATGACCAACCTGTTACGAATGACAATAATCAATGAAACAAGAATACGGAGAAAAGAAAATGAAAAAAAATAAGGATAGAGAGGTATTTACTCTACAAAATTGTGTCGACAGATTACATTGGCCGAAAGATTAAACAAGATTATGAGAGATTACTTATTTTTGAAGATTAATTGTAATGATTAAGAGAAATTATTGATTTTTGCAGTCTAATTGTAATGATTACGGGAAATAACTTATTTTTGCAGATTAATTGTAATGATTACGAGAAATAACTTATTTTTGCAGATTAATTGTAATGATTACGAGAAATTACTTATTTTTGCAGATTAATCGTAATGATTACGAGAAATTACTTATTTTTGCAGATTAATTTTAATGATTACGATAGATCACTTATTTCTGCAGATTAATTGTAATCCTTGATCGAGTACAACCAAACGAAAAAGATTACAGGTAATCCGTGACAGATTAAACACAATTTTTCAAAGCTTAACATGTCTTCGTGACGGAATACATGAAATTTTTGAAAGATTAGAAAGAGCAGTTGGAACGCGCCCTAAAGTTAAATTCGTATGGATTACAAGAGAACACACGAACACATGGGGGAATACACGAGGATCATCAAACGAATACATGGAGAACGCACGAAGAATACACGAAATTTTTTGCAATCTTTCACGATTACACAAGATTACATAAAAAATTTTGAGATTACCCATAATTACAACATAGAAGGAATACAAAGATTTACACGAAGAACACAAAAATCATTACTGAATATTATTTCTCTCATGTACACCAGATTACAAGAGTGAATACTTCAGCGAATATTTTTTTGCGAATAATTACCATGGTCTGAAGTCAGTACGACGACGGTGTTTTCCCGAAATTCGGAAACTCGCAATTGGTCCAACAAAATTCCAATCAGTTCGTCGATGTAAGTAACAGCAGCGTAATAAGATTGTATAATCTTTACGCCGAAATTCGCTGTAATAATTGAAAATTTAATAAATTCTTCCGAGTCATCGAACGGTTAAAAGTTGAAAAAGTAAAAAAAAAACAAACAAATGGTTTTCGGTTTACCCGGAATTTTTTCCCAAGGAAAATTAAGATGCAGATTTTTTACGTCGTGACGTTTACGAAGATCCGACCAAGGATTGTAAGCGACGCTGCTTACATTTTCCGGCCATCTGTAAGGCTCGGGGATTTTGAATTTATTCAATGGATGATGTTCTGCAACTCGACAATCGACTTGTCTGGTATATTTAAGGGGTTATTAAGGGGATTATTTGAGTAATTTGCAAGAAAATCGAAGATGTTTCATCCATTTTTTAGTGTTTAATTTTTTTTTTAAATGTATGGACCGCAGCTCGAACCGCTCTTGCGTTAGAGACCCTTAAATAATGCAGTCTCATAACATTCACACAGAATTATCCGACCGCTTGTCTAAAATATAATTTTTTCGGCCTGTTTGGCACATTTTGAAGATATCGACATCCATTTTTTGCTTCGTCTATGAGGAAGCGAAAGCCTTAAGGAAAATAAGAATCATCCACAAGCTAATTTGATAAACAGAGTCCTCACTCAGATATTCCCGTGGATACTTCAGCGGTATGTGCGGCTTTTGAAACCCCACAGCCAAAAAGAATGGTTTCTCATCGTTTCGTTGATTTTTGATAAATTTTTTTGCAACGTTCAGAGTCTCGAAATCCGGCAATGTTGCTCCTGGCATCGCGTTTACGTCTACCGGACATATCTGAAGAAGAGATTCGAACATTACGCCTATACTTGGCCTTAATTCGTGCAGTCAGGCACGCAGATACATGGTTTTTTAATCAGATTTACAATTGCCCGTTGATTTCCCGCCTTTTCAACGAAAAATGTAGATTAACAGGGAACGTTCGAGTAGACAGTGGGAAAAATAGATCAATTTTAGGAATTGTTATCTCAGAAACTATTTGTTCTATTTTCTTTACAAAAATATTTATCCTGCGATCCGCAAAATTACATACAGTCGGCTCATCTTTTCATTTTTTCCTCTAACACGTCCTCCGGGGTCCAAACGTCCCCCTTTATCTCTCCATCAATCCACCCTTTCCATTGATCAGAATAAAAACGTTCATTCCCACCATTCTCTTCGCGACTTAATGACGAAGAAAATACAGTATATAACCATTCATTCAATTAATATTGAAATTATATAAAGATCATTGAAACAAAAAAAAAGAAATTAGGGTTATTTGTTCAGAAGAATAAAAAGAATCCTGTCTGGGGGAAATTCAGCCCCCGGAAGATCCGTCGAATTTTGATCTTAATTAAAGCCAGTATCTGCTTGCTCGCTACGTTCGAAACAATCAATTCAAACTCAACGAGATTCGCGAATAAAGACGAATTCTTTTCGTCTCCGCAAACCGGCGAATTTTTGTAACGATTCGTGAATGGATGAAAAGGTTTTTCGGTCCACGAGTAAGGACTGTCGTCTGAACCATTCGAGCTGATTCCTGCAGGAACGTTTGAATCAATCCAAAGATAGTTAATGCAAATTATCGTATCGATGCTACAATTACGAACCGCAGGAGGCGAGTACCTGGATGGAATATTTTTCCCACGGATTTCGTTGTGTAGTTATGGTTCTTAAGGTGTTCCGGCAAGGTAGTAAAATTGCCAGCGACGTCTCGCCAGTAACTATAAAAGTCGTAAAGCTGAAGAGTGTCGGGTCGACGGCCAGTTAAAAAGGAATTTCTGCTCGGAGCGCACAGAGCTAACTGCAATTTATTCGACAATCATTTTTTTGAAAAAATCTATAAAAAATCAGTGAGATCGTAAGATCCAAAAGATACTAAAAAAAAATCATCAACAACATCGGAGAATGGAAGGGTTTCAATCAAGCGACTTGGCGTGTTTCTCCCCATACACATATAACTCATATCGAAGTTTCTGACCTGTGCATATGCTTTGGTGAACAAGACACTGCTTTCCGCCAATCTGTCGATGTTCGGTGTGTGAGCATTATCATCCCCATAGCAGCCCAAAGCGGGTCGAAGATCGTCAACGACGATAAAAAGAAAATTTGTCCCATCTCCAGCTAAGCCCCGGATCAAAAAATTAATCAAAAACAGTCTTAACATCGTCATGCTAAAAGTCCGATTCTAAATTCTTCCATTAAATTAAGACGTAATTTAGATCTGTTTCTGAAATTCAATATTCGAGAGCTTCGACATGAGATGGGTTGATAATGTTCGACCGAGCGATTAATAAAATGCGTACAGCGTTCACGCATAAAGATTTAGGTTAATCGTTCCGCGCTGTCGCATCGGCTTCACGATGATCTGCGTCGGTCCAGCGCAGTCCGACCATATCACGGTTTCTCGCGATTCGTTCCTCAGTTCTGGAAAATTAAGTGCCGGTGGCCGCGAAGCCGTGTCGAAGGGAATGTATTCTGATGAATTCCAGATTAAGGGGTTGTATCTAGTTGTTTGCGGTAGAATTGACAGATTTTATTGATTTTTTAGCCATGTTAACGTAATTTTAGTAGAATACACTGTACAGTATCAATTACTACATGTATTGAGGTGCATGTATGAATTTTTTCATTTAAAAAAATTCAATTTTGAGAGGAGTATTGCCGTTGTCCCAAAACATATTTTTTTTAAAGATCTTTTGCGGTTAGCACGATATCTCGGGAACGGCTTATATGAAACGAAAAACCGAATAGATTTAGTTAGTGAATACTAAACGCAGTTCGTCCATGGAGGATTTAGCGACGTTTCGATTTTCTACTCGATTGTCTTAAAAAATCATCAATTTCCCGGCTAACCACTGTACTAGTGAGGGAATCCCCGTATTTCGGCGTTCCTTCCATCTAAATATTTTTATTCTCCCAATCTAACCATCTAGTTTGATTCGAAAAAAATATAATTCATTTCGAAAAGCTTCAAAGCCTAAACTCTAATTGTTCAAAAAATTTCCTACCAATAATTTTAAAGTTAAAAAAAACTGATGCGTGACTGGGATTCCCCCATATGATGACCGATCTAGGGTTAATCACCTTGAATTTGTTATGGCGATATTAAATACGATGACTCCGAGATCTACTGATTTACAATAATTATTGAGGTATGGAATTTCAAATTATTCGCTGATTCACTTTTTTAGCGAATTTGGATTGTAGGAACATCAGCGCCCCCTACCGGAATCCTAGTGTAAATTGTAGACTCCAGATTTATTGGCAATTTTGAAGTATCACGAGGATGTTCGTCTTGTCGAACCTCCATAATTATCAAGTCCGTCCGTCTTTCCGAGGCAATAACGAAATCGAGACTCTACTGTACGTCGATTTTACCGACCGGAAAAAAATATATTCACATTCTGTTGAAGCTAACAAAAGCGGCCATTTGCCACAACACCGGCTCTTTCAGTATTGATACGCAGGACAACACCGTACAATCCGCCTGCTCGTCAGTATCTCTCAAATTTCAAGAACGATCGTCTGCAGAATGACGAGACCCAACCAACCGTTTCCATTTTCCATCCTAGATATCGATCGTATCCGAGAACAATGCTTTACAGTTTTCATTACCGACCGAGCGGCAACACGCAATCCTAAAACAAGCCACATCGACGGAGCCGCCATAAGCGCGAGGAAGACAGCACTCTCGGAAATAACCGCAAACCTAGAGAACGACGAAAATGTCCGTAAACCATCGCCTCAAAGCGACGACGCAGAACATACTCAGTCGGTAACAAAAAAAACAGTAAACCATTTTGTTAAACAATGCCAAACTCTTCTCGATAAAATAAATAAATCGTACATTGTATAAAATATCCAGACAAATGATTCAAAGATTTTTTTCTAATTCCAACAATTCTCTCTACATCGTCTTGTATCCAGAAACTCTTCGGAGGCCAACAATGAAAAAAATGGCCGACAATTTTCGTTACCGACCGAGCAGTGAACGATATAATCGTACGTCGCGTATTCCTCACTCCCTCGAATCAGCTGATTATTGTTATCGTTCTTGTGAGAAAAATCGAGAGCGCAGCGAGTGCACAAAACCGCGGAGGGAGGAGGGGGGGGGGGAGGTTCGAACCTCGTCAAAGGGCGGAAGGGGAAGAATCGTATCTTTGATGCGCAAGCTCCGTTCGTCGGTAAAATGAGATGTCGCTCAAAAAGAGAACTCGGACGTCGCAAAATTCCATTCTCTGCCATAATTTCTTTTTTTTTTCCCCTTTTTTCAACAACAATACACAACAAGTAGACCAACCTCGAGCGCGCAATCGCGACCACGAGAAAGCAACGAGAAAAATGCACAACACCCACACAGACACACACGCAAACGCATAAACATACAAAAACATACAAGCGCGCGCAACACTGACGTTATCCCCGCTGGGTGACATCACTCGTTCGTTGCTGGCTGGTTTAGTGCTTCTCGGTTGTCAGTCGGTTGCAGAATGACGCAGTAGACGGTACGGTGAGAGGTGAGATGGGCCTCGCACAATGAAAATAACGTTTTACGGAGAAGTAAGTGAACACGAGAAAAAGAACAAAATAAAATAAGAAACAAACAACTGAAACGATAGAAAAAACAACTACAAAATCTTTGTCGACAAATGGCGATTCGATATTTTTCGTGAATGCAAAATTAGTGTCTAAACATTCGTGATTCGTTCGTCGGAATAAAAAAAAAATAAAAAAACCAGAGGATAAAAGGAAAAAAAACGATACGGCCGAGAAATAACGATGCCTTTGTTGTGACGACGACGGTCTATTTTCCACCTCCGCCTCACAACAACGCCACAACGCCACAGCGCCTACGCGCTTTCACGCAACTGCGTAAAAAAAAAAAATTTTTTTTTTTTTTTTTTCATATACGAACGAAACAAAAACAATGACAAAAAATTGGATGTTTGGACTCTGGCGAGATGACCCTGGCCTTACGAATCGCATATACATTTATTTCGACGCGTCAGGCTATTATCTGACGAAGGCGCGACGATCGCGAGTTTTCGTTTCGTCGTTTTGCAATTGGAAAAAAAAAAAAAAAATATTTTCGCTCTGATTTTATTTTTTTGGTGTTTTAAAATTTTTTTTTGTTTTCTTTTTTTTTATGCGTCGTTTGGAGTTATTTTTCTTTGTTGCCATTGAATTGCGTGCGAGAGTGAACAGCTGTGCTGGGTTGTGCAACTGTTGGAAAAGCAAAATAGACCTCCCCCCTCCATTTGGCCTTTGCCATTGCTTACCTCTCTTTCTCTCTCTCTCTCTCTTTATTTCTCTCTCTGTTTCTCTTTTTATTTCTCTCTCTCTCACTCTCTCTCTCTCTCTCTCTCTCTATTTCGCTCTCTCTCTTCTCTTTCTATTTCTCTCGTTTTCTCTCTCTCTTCCTCTTCCTCTCCCTCCTCGCCCCCCTCCCCCTTCCCCTAACTGATGATCGCTCGTTGTGGAATAATAATAATTTTGACACTAGCACTGCGTTTCGGCAAATTCTTTCGCCAGCTCGTTGCATTTATTCGTTCTTTTTTTTGTTTCCGCAATGACCGCGAGAATGATAAACGCTCGGCTATTATGACGGAACATTATACGTCCCGCTCAATGAGATCTCGCGGGTCTGAACATCGCACTCCTTTGTCAATCCCACTTTTATGTAATTGTACGTTTGATAATATCGCGCTATAAACAATTTGATATTGCAAGGTCATTCGTGCGAAACACCGTTTCACACAATTTTACCGTGAAAAACAATTGCACACAGTTTATTGTTACGATAATTGTTCATTTGTTTGTTTTTTTTTTTTTTTTTTTCATTGGAATTTGGAATTTTGATAAGTTAATAATTTTTTTTTTTCCATTGTCGCAGGCCAAGACTGTGAGTTTAGAGCGACAAAATGTCAGCGGATTCGCCTAGGAGGGGGCTGCACAAGGGGGCCCAAATTATCTCACCCCAGCCCATCAGCGACCGCTCCATTATCGATAGCGTCGCTGGCATTATCAATGACATTGTACCCCAAGTGCGTATGAAATAAATATTCTTGCGTCTTGTACTTTATAGATTATCTTTTTTTATTCTTTTTTTTTTTTTTTTTTTCTTTCTATCTGTGTTCTGACATCTCGTTGCGTTTGGAATATTGACAGGCTTACGCCGGAGCTCCGAATTTGGAGAACAAGGAATCTATAACGTGGGCCAGATTCGAGTACGCCGATGTTAATAATTCGATCTTCTATCCCGACTACATCGAGGGCTCAGCTACGCCGCCTTTGCTTCTAGTTCTCGGATACACGACAGGAGTTCAGGTGACTATTGTTGGAGATTGTTTAATTGAAATGCTTTTCTTTTTTTTGTATTTTCTGATTTTGGGGAAGGAAATTTCACTCGAGAAGCTATTTGCTAGATTTTCGCTGGTTACGCTGCCCCTGCGACAGTTGAAACTGCAATTGCAAGGCCTGAGTGTATGGAAATTTTCCATTCTACCATTATTCTTTCAGTTTTTAGATCCAAGCAAGATTATTTGAAAATTATATGGAGTGACATCAATAATTAAAATATAATAAAAAAAGATCGACATTTTTCGAGTATTTCGAGCTAATTGTAACATGAAAAAGGAACAATTCGTCGTCCGATCATATTTACAAAACTTCTTTGAATAGAAATGTTGTGCTGATTATCGCCGAACCAAATAATTCTCAACACTAGAATCCAAAATTCTTTCCTCACATGCGGAAAATGAAAAATCTTGACTCACCTTTCAATTATCCAACATACGACTGAAAATACTTGACAAAGCAACTCAACTAAAAATCAATTAGCAAGAATCAAACTGTTTCCAATACCAATACAGTAGAATCACTAATTTTTGGCTGCACGAACGATTGGTCGTCTCAGGAATGATGATTATTTCATTATTCACAAAATTGAAGATAACAAAAATACAAAAGTATGAAAATACAAAAATACCAGAATACTAAAAATTCAAAAAATACAAATGTACAAATGTACAAATATACAAATGTACAAATATACAAATATACAAATATACAAATATACAAATATACAAATATACAAATATACAAATATACAAATATACAAATATACAAATATACAAATATACAAATATACAAATATACAAATATACAAATATACAAATATACAAATATACAAATATACAAATATACAAATATACAAATATACAAATATACAAATATACAAATATACAAATATACAAATATACAAATATACAAATATACAAATATACAAATATACAAATATACAAATATACAAACATACAAATATACAAATATACAAATATACAAATATACAAATATACAAATATACAAATATACAAATATACAAATATACAAATATACAAATATACAAACATACAAATATACAAACATACAAACATACAAATATACAAATATACAAATATACAAATATACAAACATACAAATATACAAATATAAAAAAAATATATACAAAAATACGACAAAAAATTAAAAAAAAAAACCTAAATATATTCAAATCAAAGGTATGGGTGGTGGCCGCATCGGGAGAAGCCACGGAGGTATTATCCTGGCGACAGGGTGTGGTCCGTACCCTCAGAATTCTTCCGGATCCGAAGAAGGACGACGATCACGCGGATCCGTTCGAATCGAAGCGTCCGTTGGTCGCTATATGCGATTCCGCCGGTCCGGGACCGCAATTTTGCAGCGTAACTTTTATCTCTTTGCGCACGAGCGAGC
This sequence comes from Sussaba pulchella, assembly GCA_963971145.1. Classification (NCBI taxonomy): domain Eukaryota; kingdom Metazoa; phylum Arthropoda; class Insecta; order Hymenoptera; family Ichneumonidae; genus Sussaba; species Sussaba pulchella. The sequence goes on along the minus strand of OZ020164.1, from coordinate 14,108,394 downwards.
AAACGAAAATAATAAAATTTAAAAATCCCGTTTGCGATGTATTGGCAAATCGTAGATCGGTCGTTGTAACGTTGTCGGAAAAAATTGCCGTGTTCGACGCGAGAACGTTGGAAGACGTTTTAACGGTAACGACTTGTTATCCAAGCCCGGGTCCAAATCCAAATCCGGTTGCATTGGGAACAAGATGGTTGGCTTATAGCGAAAAAAAATTATTACCCGCAAGACGCAGCAGCGGAGGAAGCGAAGGCGAAGGTGTGCAAAGTTACACGGCCACGGTTTTGTACGCGGCAAAATCGCTCGGCAAAGGTTTAAGGGGTTTGGGCGAAACTGTGGCATCGAGTTTGACCGGAAATTCCGTTATGCCAATGGCGATGAACAACATCGGTGGCGATGTGACGCAACCCGGAGTCGTGACGATATTGGATTTGCAAGCGGCGAAGGAAGAAAAAGAACTCGACGATCCAACGATAGAAACCGTTGTCGCACATTTTACCGCCCATAACGACGCTATCGTGGCTATTACGTTCGATCTTACGGGGGCGCTTCTGATGACCGCTGATAAACGCGGTCACGATTTTCACGTGTTCAGGATACAACCCCATCCTGGAGGACCGACTTTGGCCGCGGTTCATCATCTTTATGTTCTTCATCGGGGCGATACCACCGCCAAAGTACAAGTAAGCGACTCGAATGTTTTTTTTTTTTTTTTTTTTTTATTATACATTTGTTTAAAAATCATTTTTTATGTGTTTCAATGTTTTTTTTATCGATTATTCTTGTGAAGATATGAATTGAGAATTGTACGGTTCTATTCAAATTTATTGACTAAAACATGTTTTTTTTTTTTTTCCCTGATATTTTAATGAATCTTCGATCAAATTAGCACGGAAACGTTCGTTACCGATTGAGCGGGTATTGACTCACTCAGTTCATGACTCGATGACACCCCCATCTTCCCCAGCAATTGCATAGCCAATTAATAATAGTGCAATCAATTTTTTTATTCATGTTCTTCCTGATCTCACAGCTTCGTCGGTTAACCCTCAACGATTAAACTTCGGTAGAATTTCACTAATTTAGTAGGCGGTCCTTTCAACTCCTAGCGCCAAAACTTGTGCTCGAAAATAGAGTTTTCGTAATTTTTAAATGTAAAAAAACGCTCATGTATTCCTTGAGATTCCAATAATTAGGAGCGATTGGGTTTTTTCCAAAAATTATCATTTTATCACAGCTGAAACAAAGATTCGAACAAGAAATGTCGGAAAAATTAATTTGTTCACAAAAATATCAATAACTATTTAAAATTTTAATATTTTTTCAAAATATTTTAGGAATCTACCGTCAAGAAACTATACTTCGAGACAAAAATTCCCGCGATAGCGCCCGCTTCAAAAATAATATCCATTTTGCAGTATAAAGATGGACATTTTAGAAAAAAAAAGTTCAACAAAATTATGAAAAGAAACTCCAACTATATTCTATTATTTTTTCAATTTTCCCATAAATTCGAACAAAGAAATATTGTGGGGTCCTCCGGACCCCGAACGACTGTTGAGAGTCGAAGAGAAAAATAATTCAGACCATCTAAAACAGATCAAATATAAATAATTTCATAAAAAATAATGAATAATAATATAATAATATAATAAAAAACAAAAATGTATAAATATATAATTATATATTTATACATTAATTATAACAATATAATATTATAATATTATATTATATTATTATTATTATTATTATTATTATAATTATATAAATATATAATTATATATTTATACATTAATTATAACAATATAATATTATAATATTATATTATATTATTATTATTATTATATTATTATGTTATAAATATATAATCAAAATTTATTGTTCCATTATTATTTTTTATTATTTATCATTCATTAATAATTATATAATATAACTATAATATATATATAATTCATATTTATTCATAATAAATTCATTTGATAAATCGCCGAACGTTGAAGAGGAACGAAATTTTTTTTTCCGACACTTGTAAATTATTTAACGGCGATCTTTGTTATCTCCAGGATATGACGTTCTCGAGCGATACGCGATGGGCCGCGGTGTCGACGGTACGTGGAACGACCCACGTTTTTCCCGTGGCTCCTTACGGAGGACCGGTCGGTGTGAGGACTCATTCGACTCCTCACGTTGTCAATCGTTTGTCGCGATTTCACCGAAGCGCCGGCCTCACCGACGACGGCACCAGGTCACATTCTCCGGTATCGCACGCCGAATTACCGATATCGGTTTATCCTTACTCGAATCCTCGACTACCGCCCTATCCACATCCGACGATTCTTCATCCGCTCGCGCAGATACGTCAACCCTCGACGTTGAATCACGCCAATAATCAGACGCAACCGAGGTAAAACAATATGCGTATATCTATATGGTTGGATTCATCGAATTTCGGACAATTTTGGGCTATCTTCCATCTTTACGATATTTACACAGCTTCGAGTGCATGCTGAGAAACAAATTCATAGATTTTTTTAGATAAAAAAAAATATATTTTGGCAGCTGTCAACGTATTTCTGATTTTTTTTTCCGTTTTTTTTTTTTTTTTTTTGGAGTATTTTTTATACATGCTTACGGGGTTAAATAAATACATTGAAAATTCGTGTTTGGCATGAAATTGGCTCAGCTTTTCGGAAAAAATATCTATATATAGACTGGATGGAAAAAAGAAAAAATATATATTTTCTCTTTGGTGCTGCATTCGTAAGTTTCAGTTTAGGTCCTCAAACGTACCCTTTTGAAATTTGAGTAGCCTAACTCATGCGTAAAAGGTCTCGCTTTTCGATTTCGGCTTTTTGTTTGCAATTCTCGCGATATATCCTGAACAACAAAATGTTACAGAAAATGTTTACAAGAAAATTGTAGAGAACTCGTTTTATCTACGTTTTTACGAAAAATCCAGGGTGATTTGAAGGTCGAACGAGGACCATTAAAAAAACGGTCTTGGATTGTTGCATTCCATATGGTATTGAATTTTTTCAGGAATAATCCCTCGTCCTGTCGACATAATTACCTAAAATAAAAAAATTGCATATATTTCAAACGAAAAATTCGACTAAAAGCTTCCAAACAGGTTTAAAATATTTTTTTTTGTGCATTCGATCGTGAACAAAATAAAAATTCGGACGTCAACCAAACAACAACCACCCAAATATATGTGTATATATTTATATATTCTGTTGTACGAATTTGTTTGTTTTTATCGCGATGAAATGTTGTAAAGCTGATATTTATGTATATTGTTTGACGTCGAGCAGCAGACCGCAGCAGCGACAACGATTGCATTCCGAGGACAGCGGAACTTTGCCATTGAAAATATGCGCGTGTTTCGCACCTCCGCGGGCGTGGATTTATGCGCAACGTGACTCAACGACCAAAGTCGCGAAACGCGCGGTTGACTCGCTCTTCATAATGGCTTGTCACGGAAACATGATTCAGTACGACTTGGAACCTAAACCGGCTGCTGGTATGCGAAAACTGATAATTTTGAAAATAAAAAATAATCAGATTTAACGGATTTCAGTGATAAAATGATTCTTGCGATTTTTATTTTTATTTTTAAAGGGAAAATTTATTACGCAAAAAAAAGGGGATGTGATAACCATCGTTTTTGCCTTGGATGCTCAGTTTATAGAAATTTTATTTATTTATTGATGATCGGAGTTTTTGGTATTTTAATTTTGTTTGCGGCGAATTTGGTTTGTACAAATTCTGAGGGTCATCAAAATTACCGTGTGGGGACTTGAAGTCTTGGTGAATGGATATTAAAAAATCGCTAAAATTCTTGAAAATTTGAGGAATGATAGTTTTTGATGGTATAATAAGACGTGAATTATTTCAGAATTTTTCACTGCAGAATTTAGTAGTTATAAATTTATGAATTTAACACGGTCGCTTATGGTAAAATAGCTTCTGCAGGCGTTAATGATTGCAAAACGAATGGAACTAAATCGCCGTAAATTATGAAAAAATTGTATCATTAAGATTTAGGATCAAGAGATTGATTATGCTTAGTTTAAAATGAATCGACTGAGTAATTGTCGAGGAATTAATTAAAGTAATGAGGAGTATCGCCTGAAACCGTTGAAACAGTTGTACAGTCACTGACAAAACGTCGGTCAACCACGCGCCAATATCGTCGAATTTGACTTAAATTTTTATTAAAAGCAGTGAATTAACATTTCTAAGTGTTAATTTATCATTAGTTCAGTTATTTGTGAGGCTAAACATGTACGAATTAATTCCATGGTATTTCGAATATATATGTTTTTATTTATTTTCAGTCTAAGCCACTTCTAATACTAGAATAAAAGCGTAAATAATCGGATAGGTCAGTTTGTATTTTTTAGGTTGCGATATAATGAAATATATTCGAATTTTTGCTTAGGTGTGCCGAAGGAAAAAGTTTGCGACGACACAACGATCGAGTTGGAGGTTGAAGCGAAGGGCCAGTGGCCTCTTCTACGAACCCCGAATTCTTTGGAAATCGTGCCGCCTCTGCCGTCGTCGAGTCCGCTTTTGTGCAGTCTGGGATCGCCGAAGGGTTCCCGACATTCGGATATGGCGGACGATCGTTGGCTGAGCCAAGTCGAGATTGTGACCCACGCGGGTCCGCACAGAAGACTTTGGATGGGTCCGCAATTTGTCTTCAAGACTTACAATGCGCCGAGCGGGTTGGTTTTTGCAATTCATCAAATTTTTAATGAATTATTATTAAAAATAATTCATAATGATTAATAATAATCTATTAATTATTGTTATTATTGTTATGTTCAATTATTTATTATTATTATTATTATTTATTATTATTATTATTATCATTGTTATTATTGTTATTATTATTATTATTATTATTATTGTTATTATTGTTATGTTTAATTATTTATTATTATTATTATTATTATCATTGTTATTATTGTTATTATTATTATTATTATTATTATTATTATTATTATTATTATTATTATTATTATTGTTATTATTGTTATTATTATTATTATTGTTATTATTATTATTATTGTTATTATTATTATTATCATTATTATTATTATTATTATTATTAATTATTATTATTATTATTATTATTATTATTAATTATTATTATTATTATTATTATTATTATTATTATTATTATTATTATTATTATTATTATTATTATTATTTATTATTATTATTATTATTATTATTATTATTATTATTATTATTATTATTATTATTATTATTATTATTATTATTTATTATTATTATTATTATTATTATTATTATTATTATTATTATTATTATTATTATTATTATTATTATTATTATTATTATTATTATTATTATTATTATTTATTATTATTATTATTATTATTATTATTATTATTATTCGGAAATGTGGGAATTTTTTTGATGAATAAATTTGTGAAACGTCGCCAGAGTTAACCTGATCGAGTCCGAGGCTATTGAGATCGGTGTGACCGGCGGTTCACGACCGGCGAGATCGAATCCCGTCAACATGCCGCACGCCGCCACGAGACCTCTCGTGCCTGTAGTCATCGACGGGTCCGGAAGTGAGTCGCCAGGATTTTCTTTCATTTTTTATTTTCCAAAACTTTCTCGAGGTTTGCGAGGAAACGAAAGTGAAAGAATCACGAAATTACTAATAAAATACTGATATATATATATCAGTAAATTATTTCTACGGAATTTAATGATTTCTGTATTTTTTTTTCCTCGGGAAATCTAAGGCTCGTCGAAACGCCAGGTCTTGTAAACCTAGCGTTGATCAAATTATGGAAGTTCAGCACTTTCATTTCATTTTTTGGCTGCGGATCAAGGTTCCGAAAATTTAATTTTCCGACAGATAAATAAATCGAATAAAAATGCTCCGACAATAAATGTTCCATTCAAATAAACGACAGCCATGGTCACGCTCTCGGGCCAGTTACGCTACTATACCTCTACGTATGCTTTCGGAATTTCGATCTTTCGGAAAATCGACAGCCAAAGCCTTGCCGATTCGAAACATTAATTTTATCTATAAATATTCGAAATAATCCCAACTTATATCCGCAGCCGATTTCATCTTTGCCTCGGAGAAAATTCTTCGGACGCTCATTTATTTCTACAACGTTTAAACATTCTTTTGCATATCCTAAAATGTCAGAATCTATCTCATTTTCTTCGAGATTTCTCCCAAGCACATTAAAAATAACATTCTAACCAATGCCAGAAATTTTCGTAATGAAAGGAAAAAAAAATAATATACGATCATTTTTTTAATTTGTTACTAAATTTTGTTTTTAAAATTAAATATTTCAGGTAGTTACGAGCAATCGCCGAGATTCGTGGAAGCTTACGGCGACTCGTTGGACAACGACACGATGGGTATCGGCAACGGTGAGAATCAACTTCGCGAGGATCTCGCCGAAGCCATGCTCGAAACTTCGGCGACTCCTCATCGAGCAGCAGGTACGTAATTTTCATTATCACCGATAAAATACGCATCGAACGGAACTTACGCCTCGTTGATTCATCTCAAAGCTCCGAATTTTCGTGTTAAATTGCAACCATCTTTGTTTTTTTCGCAAGAATTTTCGGTAAAACGCGCGATTTCGAAATTTTTTCACGATATTCGATCTCAAACTCGATTCGCTTTTAATTTTCGCATCCCTTCACTGAACACATGTCCTTTTCACACAGTCGAAACTTTTACAATTTCACGTCTGACTGAACTAATTCAATTTTCACGATCGTACGAAAGATTTAATTTAAAAAAAATAAAAAAAAATTAACAAATATAAAAAAATTCGTTTTGTCTTCTGCGATAAAAAAATAAATTCATATCTCATCGAATATCGACAAATCGTGAGAATATACGTTCGTTAAAGAATGAAATTTAACGATTTTAAGATTTTTTCTTTGATCAAGGGTTTCACGAATGTATGCAAAAATTCGCAGATTTTTCTTGTAATCACGCTTGACTCAAAATCGTTGAGAATTCAATCGAAATTCGAATTCGTGGCGCATCGGTGATCAAAATATCGCGGAATTCTGAGAACGTTCTGTCGAACGCTCCGTAAACGTTGAATCGCGTGTGAAAACGAATGAAACGATTGAAAAAAAATTCTTTCATTTCATTTGATTAAATTTTCATCTTTGGAGCGAAAAATCGATCGAGAGCGTTCGGCACGACGTGCGTGCACAAATCCGAAACTTTCTGCACGTGGTGGAGGAAGTTATTCCCTAGAATTGTAAGTTTGCAAGGATACAGAAGTGGCCAGAGGCAGGTATCTCCGTTAGCAGCCCCTCTAATGTTTTTTTTTTTTTTTCAATTATTATTATTATTATGTCCGACCACTAACATTCAGAGAAATGTGAAACTTCGGTTATCACCGATATATCGTTCCTTTAATGGAATTCTCTTTGAATCAATCGCAAGCGAAATAAAAAAATTTTTCGCGACTCATCGAAACCAATCTCGTTAAATTGAATTTTTTTTTATCACACAATTATCGAGCCTCTTGCAATTCGGTAGAATTTATAATTTTAATTGAGAAACTTGAGAACGTGAAATATTTTTTTTTAATTCTATTCGAGTGAAATCTATTTTCTGGTGTGATCTTTTGGAAAATCGACCCTCTCCCTCCTCCTCGCTCTCTCTCTTTCTCTCTTTCTCAGTGTCCGGAGGTGATTCGGTCGTCAACTTTGAATTTGAATGTTGAATTTTGTCTCGAAGATTATGGAAAATACGTTCTTTGGATAAACAAGAGTGGGGAGTTAATTTATTTTTATTTAAAATAAATTAAATTTAAAAAAAAACATAAATTATTCTCAATTTATTATATAACAAGCTTTTAACAATTTTTTCTTTTTTTAAAAATTATATAACAAGGTCTTAACGATTTTCATTCATTAAAAGTGTGTTGTTTTTTAATCTTGGTTATTTGTACCAAAAAAAAAGATGGTAGTCATTCTCAGTAGTTTCTAACATACCAATTTTAACATTGCATCAATTGTCTCAAGAAAACGATAATATCGACAAATTCACGTCTCCTAGAGACTCCCACTTCGAGGCCTGTACGTCAAAATTGTCATAAAAAATGCTTAAGTGCTTAATTGAAAAACAATTATCGCCAGATAAATTCAATCCCACTCATTTTAATCACTCAAAAAAAAAAAAAAAATCGTACAAACATCTTCCACAAGATTAAACACACAATCAAAAAACAAAACTAAATGCTCGACAATCGACCTACTCGCACTTACAATTCGTTCTCCCATTCTCGAGCGAACGTAAGGATCATTGTCTAACGTCGACCCTCGAGATCACTAGTAGTGCGATTGCGCGAAAGAAAACCACAAAACAAAATAAAACACCACAAAAGTCGAAGCACCAGAACGAACAAACCTTGCATTATCGACGATGGCAATATTCACTCCCGCACTGCTTCGTCAAAGGACAAGAAAAAAAATTTTTTATCCGAAAAAAAAAACAAAAAAAAAATCGACACACTTGCTCGATGTTTTTTTCCGTCACATCACCTTCATTACGCCTCTATGAACTTTTTTCCATCATTACCGACGTTTCATCTCGCTTCCTAATTTTCAAGACTAGTCTCGTGTTTCTCCTTCACGCAAATCTCGCCCAATCCTCTCAAATCAATTACGAAAACTGTTGTCAAAGTAAATAAAAAAAAACAAAAATATTTAATCCGAAAAAAAAAAAACAAAAATAAATCTACACACTTGCTTGATGTTATTTCCGTCACATCACCTTCATTACGCCTCTACGAACTTTTTTCCATCATTACCAACGTTTCATCCCGCTTCGTAATTCGCAAAACCAGTCTCCCGTTTCTCCTTCACGCAAATCTCACCCAATTATCTCGAATCAATCACGAAAACTATTGTCAAAGTAAATTCAAACAATAAAAAAAAAACATTGCACAACGAAAGCAACGCGCAGTAATCGTCTCAATCATTAAATAATTTCAAACACAAAATAACGTAAAAACAAATTAGATTGTCGATCGAAAGGGCAAGAGGCTCGCAATAACGCTAGTAAAGTTCGGTCATTGATACCTGCCAACGGCTTTTTCTGTTACTAGGGAGGCGATTGGTAGTTGAGAGGGTGGGACAACCGGTAACTAAAGTGGTCAATCCTCTCGGAACCGTTATAACCGTCCTGGCCGACGAGGAAGACGTTACCTCCAGTCAGGATTATGACGACGCGACACCGGAACCTCCTAGGAGCGTATGCGCCGAGGAGGGACCCGCGTCTCTCAATGATTTTGACAACGAAGGTCAGGATCTCAAAAATCTCACCGAAATATGCGCGGAAATGAGATCAACCGACGAACCCGCGATCGACAACGTTCCCGACGAAAGCATCAAAGACGTCGAGGAACGCAAAACTCTTTGCGTCGAAGTTGCTTCAACGACGATCAATCCGAACAAAAATTCCATCGATTTCGAGAGCGACGAATCATTCAGAGACGTACCGACGAGTTTGAGTTTGTGCGCCGAACGTGGTGAAATACCGAACAGTCCTATGACGAGAGCACGTGAAAATACGTGGAACGAACGCGAGACGAAACTCGAAGATGACGAATTGCAAGAAAAAACATTCGCCAAAGCCAAATACGTCGTTAGTTACGACGACGAAAGCGTTGTTCTCATGGAAAACAAAACTATGGGAAAAAAACTTCGACCAATTGACGTGAGAAAAGAAATTGTTACGACGATTGTCAAAGATTCGTCGAAGATGGAAGGTACGTCGAAAAAATCTGACGTCGAAACCGAAAGATCGTTCAAAAGACCGAGCAAATTAACGTCGAACGCGAGAGCGAACAAAAGATCGTCGACGTGTGGTAATCGCGAACAACCGAAATACGTCGTTCACGAACACGAGGACAGCATCGTCATCGAAGACACGACGATGACGTCGAGAAACGTTGCAACGAAAAAATCTGAAACGGAAAGAAACAACGAAGTTCGTTCGATCGACGTGGGAGAGAACGAAGAAACGATGGCGAAGAAAAATTCGTCCGGAGAAACGACGTCGACGGGAACGAGAGAAAAACGTGTTCGTGGAAAAGATCGTCGCGATTCGAATAATTTTGCAACACCGACGTCGTCGATCGACGTCAACAACGTCGAGATCGAAGCCATGGTGATAGAATCGCGCGAATCGAATGAAAAAATTGAAACTATCGAATCTTTCGTTGATGTAAAAGACGTTGAAACGATCGTTGCTGACGAATCGACGTCGATTGCGACGAACGTTCACGAACCAATGGAAGCAACCACGGCAACGGGTTCGGCTTCGTTGCCGTTGGAAGCTTTGGCCGTTGATGAAATAAGTTCCATGGATTATCACATTGTCGAAGCCAATAATTTCACGGTCAAAGATAATCATCTTCCGTCTCATCAATCCGACGACGATATCGAACACATTCACAGTTCCGAGGTCACGCAAATGCTCGAAACAATCGATAAAATCGAACGTTCGGACGATTGCGAGATATCACCCGTGCGACAGCGTAAAAACAGCAAAAGTACGATATCCGACGACGATCTCGAACACATAAATTCATCCGAACTAACGGAAATCAACGAGGAACCGTCGACGATCGTCACTAATTCCGCAAAATCATTGGCGATCGATAAAAACGACATCGACGATTTTCAAAAAATCACCAATCCGGAAAATCCCGTTACGACCTTCGACGAAGACATCGAACACGTTTATCATTCGGAAATTAACGATCACGAGCCACCCTCGACTTCCTCGACCACGTCCGTGATCGCTCCAAAACTCGAACCACGTAAAAAATCTTTGGATAATTCTACGAACGATCGAACGACTTCGTTGCGTTCGCGAGGATCGCGAAAACGCAAAGACGTCGTTGTAATCGACAGCGACACTTCCGAGGCCGATATAACCGTTATCGTTAAATCTCTCGAAGTTTGGAACAAAAGTAAAACACCGGAAAAAGATTTGGCCGAAGAAATCGATCGTTCCGCCGAACCCAAAGATCATTTCAACGATCAAACGACGTCGTTGAGTTTACCGAAAAAAACACGCGTTAGAACCGGTAAAATCGTCTCTACGACCTCGACGAACGTTCAAAAACGTCATTCTCAAACGGATTCCGATATGATAGAAATAATTGACATCGATGCAATGCAAAAAGCCGAGATGGAAGTTGCGAATGATTGCAACGTAACGCCGGAATGTAAAATTTTTGAACCTCGGCACGATCCACCGAGATCGCAAAAATCGCGTAAAAATAAAAAAGTTCATTTGGAAACGTCGATCAACGTCGAAACGATCGCGCCGATGGTATCGCAATCGGCGATTACGTCGAAACGCGTCAATGATCGAGCCAAAGACGTCGAAGCCGGAGAACCGGAGATTCAATCGGCGATCGGTTGGAGTTCGATCGTGAGCAAACCGGATGCCGTTGAGAAACCCGAAATCGCCGATCAGGGTGAAAAATTGTCAATCAAGCGGCCGGTAGAGGTTGAAATTGACGTCAAACCCCCGTACAAAGTTACCACCTCCACGGAGAATAACGAAATAACCGTCGTCACGGATGCAAAACCCTCGAAATCTTCGCAAAACGATTTCAAACCGTCATCCAAGAGTCAATCAACGAATTCCGACGTTCAGGAACGTATTTCCGGCACGAAGAAACGTGGAAAAAAAACGCGAACAAGCGGATTCGACGTCGATCAAGCGACGAGCAGTCCGATCAAGAATATTCCCGTGGAAATTGGATCGATCGTTGATAATACTCTCATCGACGAATCCGAACTCGGCGAAACTTCGTCGATCGTGAAAAATCACGCGTCGACGAATGTCGTTGAGAAAATTGCAAAATCCGAGCCGGAAATCGAAATCGCGGACGTTAAAATGATCGAAGAACCGAAAATCGATCTCAATACCGATCTTAAACTCGCTGCAACCGCCGTGACCTTGGAAACCAACGTCGTTCCCACGGAAAACCCGTTAATCCCATCACCGAAACAACCAACGTCCCAAACGGAAACGGAAATCGAGCTGGAATCCACGGAAAAACGTAACGATTCCGATCACGAAAACGCCCCCGAACGATCGAGTTCTTCGGACGATTTTAACGCCAACGTCGTGCCAATGGACACCGAAGAAGACGTAGCTGCTCGTGAAAACGCCGAGAAGAACGGTTCGACCGGTGTATCGCCATCTTGGTCCGCTGTCAACAAAAAAAACACCAGATCGAAGAAAAAAAAGCGTAGATGAGTGAAGGATTGCGTAGACATGCCCAAGGCTAGCCTTGCCCTCTACATACTTTTTATGCAAGTAGCTGGAGTCGATTAGCCGGGGGAGGGGAGGCGGAGGGGGCAGGCGAGGGAGATGGACGTAGTCACTGGAAAACGAATTGATTTATCGTCAAGAAAATAAACATCGGTATTGGCACCTGGGGAAAGCGTGATTTTGTCTGAAACAACGTAACGAAATTTTGTAGAGATCACGAATTAGACAATTCGTACGATGATGATTCGAATGTTCATTCGATTGAAAAACCCCGGATATCATTGTTTTCGTCTGATTTTGTGATAATTAGGGGATTGCTTTGCTTGAATCACCGTCGTTGAATCGGAGGGTAGGAGGGGGGAGAAAATGGGCGAGGTATCGAACGAAGAGTTACTCGCGTAATCGAAAAGAATAAACACGCAGTGTACTCGGATTATTTTTAATTCTCAGCCTCGAATACGCGTCGCCACGATCGTTCGATCGATTTTTCTGAATTTTCGTACAGTAAAGTGTCTTTACGGTGCTCTTCAATTGATATTTTATTATGTTACATGATATTATTTTTAATCCATGTGTGTGACGTCGGAAATTCACGAATTTGCTGTTTTTAGGTTCGGGTTGAGGACCACGTACTTACATGTTAATTGTCTTTCTCAAACTCCGTTGAGGATTGGTTATTTATTGATACACCAATCAGAATCTTTTTTTTTACCCGAAGTTACGCAGAATTGTGGCTAAAAAAGTGCCTGAGCTTTCTTATTTTCACTGACAAATTGGAAAACTTATTTTTGGAGCTATTTCTCTTACACTTGAATGCTAAATTCTGAGCTAATGCTGAGCTAATTCTGTGCTAATGCTGAGCTAAGGCTGAGATAATGCTTAGCGGATGCTAAGCTAATGCTAAGCTGATGCTAGGCTAATGCTAAGCTAATGCTAAGCTAATGCTAAGCTAATGCTAAGCTAATGCTAAGCTAATGCTAAGCTAATGCTAAGCTAATGCTAATCTAATGCTGAGCTAATGCTAGGTACTGCTAAGCTAATGCTAGGTACTGCTAAGCTAATGCTAGGCTAATGCTAGGCTAATGCTAAGCTAGTGCTAAGCTAATGCTAAGCTAATGCTAAGCTAATGCTAAGCTAATGCTAAGCTAATGCTAAGCTAATGCTAAGCTAATGCTAAGCTAATGCTAAGCTAATGCTAAGCTAATGCTAAGCCAGTGCTAAGTCAATGCTAAGCCAACGCTGAGCTAATGCTAAGCTAATGTTAAAATCTAGGATCTTCACTCTCAGGACCTGTACACGTATTGCATCGCCTTAACGGCGCTTTATCATTCTCATTCCCCCAATAACCAAAATAAATAAACTTCACTAAGGCCGTTGTGCCTCTAATAGGGACGATCATCGCAAAGCTGCAGTAATAAAGATTTCAAAGCGAAATAATTAACGCAGCAACCATTTTCGCGTGAATTATATCCGGTTCGGAACACCAGAAGCTCAGTATTAAAGTTAAATTGATTGTTTTTTTTTTGTATTGTGTGTTTTCGAATTATTTCACGATAGGACGTTAAAGCAAGAGGAAAATATGAAATATTTCTCTGTAGAGAAATAACAATCGAGCGACGCGTATTCGAGGCAATCTGAATCAAACCCGACAATGTCTACGTGGTGCATATAGTATAAAATCGTTATTGTCGACGTTTGTAGCTTAATAAAAAAAAAACGAATTCCGAATCGATTAAATGTTTCGCAAAAAAAAAAAAAATTGTGAAGCGCGAACGTCGAAAGATCGCATGTAAAAAAAAAACGATTGTTATTAGATAATCATTGGCCATTAGGTGTTCATTTGCTAGTACACGTGATTCCCCAGCATTCGATAATCGTCTGGGTTACTTTTAAAAGAACATTAAGAAAAAGATTGAAAAAAAAGAAAAGAAAGAAATGTGCTGTCCCGATAGATATCGCAAGAACGACCGTCGGAAATTTTTTGCCGCGAGTGCGTTCAATCATCGTTGATTTATTTTCGTCGCTTCTTATTTATTTATATTCGTACGCTTCTTTCACGAAGCCCGTGAGAATATTTTATACACAAGTTTAGACCCACCTTGAATTTATTTCGAATGTTTCGACGATGATTTGCGATCTATTTTGTCGAACGAACTTTTTATTTAATTATTTAGCTGACGTTGATTTTAATTGAATCGATAATTTAGATAATATGATTTTTGTAATTATTTGGAGCGGAAAAACAAAAGGTTTGAAGTTCGACGTTTCGCCTAGCGTCGACGAAGTTTGTCGGAGATTGGTTTTTTTTTTTCGGGAGATATTTGTTCTTGATTGGTGAAGAACGAACGACGCAGTCTATGTATTATTTATTTATTTTTATCCACATATTTTTCCCCCTCTTTTTTACACACACACACACACACACACACGCGCGCAATCACACGAAAAGTACAGTTTATGAACTCTGACGAACTATTTCATCTCCGTATCTCTTATCGACCGCCTCGGGAATTGGAGGCTGCAATAAACAATCTATACTGCCTCTACTTGACAAACAAAAAAGTAAGAAAAAAAAAAACAAATGGCCTGCCCAAGAGGCCACCGAATCGTTGCAATGTCTCGAATCTAATTCACCTTCGTTCTGGCTACGCTATACATACGTCATAATAATAATATTAATATAATAATAACAATAATAGTAATAATAATAATAATAATAATAATGTGTAACATAAATTCTATTTTAGATACATCACAATTGTATTATATCGCGAAATGAAAAAGTGTTTTTTGGATAAATATGAAAGAAAAAGAAAAGAAAAAAAAAAAATTAATGAAATTGTAATGAGGTTGGCGCCAAGGCGGTGGGTTACAACGCGAGAGGATGCGCAAGAGATGAAGGATTGAAAAGTTAAGAGAGTTATCATTTTCCCGTCGTTACACTCACGCGAAGAGGCTCCTGATTTTGCTCGCTTTTTTTTTTTTTTTATTTACGTTTTATTCTACCCCCTTTTTCCTTTTATTCGCGAATTTTATTACGAAGGGACGAAAAACGATCGAAAATAAGAAGAAAGAAAAAAAAACAAATGTTCAAAATACTCACACGTTATCTTAGCTGTTGAAAATCACTCGACTCTCTAGATCTAAGTTATTTCCATCCCTTTCCAACATGAATGTGTAGTCTAAGAAATTGCGCGAGTGGCGGACGAAAAAAAAAATAATGAAAAATAATTTAAAAAAAAACAAAGAATGAAAGAAAGAAGAAACTACAGAAAGAAATGTAACCAAACTTTGATCCCCGAAAAGCTCTGCACGAGACGAAGGCAATAGATTAGATTATATTTCTCTGAATGTTGAAATTGAAAAGAAACAAAAAAAAAAAAAACAAAAAAAGTGTTCATCGTAAAAAGCAAAACGAGAAAAAAATAATAATAAATAAAACAAACAAAAAAAAAATAAGGGTTTTCGCGTGAAACCCGTAGTTGTTAAGAGATCAATAAGTGTTCGAAGACGTTGGGAAATAATTTTTCCGAACGCAATGTTAGAATTGCAATGTGATTAAAAGAAACGACGGAAAGATGGATGAAGGAGAAAAGTAAGCGTTTTGATTGAGTATGGATAGAACGAATCGCTTTAATTCGCATATATTGTCACGATGCTCGGCCGAGGGTCGATAAAAATAAAATAACCCGTCTGTAAATTCGCTATGTTCCGCGAAAAACGTAAATTTCGAGACGTTATTGAAAAAATAAAAATCGGTCGAAATTTATTTAAAAACGTTATCACAACGCGTCTGATATTTTTTGCGGCCTGTGATCTTAAGCTTGTGAACCACTTTGCGAAATTCTAAAATTAAAGATCGTTCTCCAACTCTAATTACGAAAGGTGGAGGAAAAAATTGCCTTTTTAGATTTTTTTTTTTTGGTCCTACGTTTTCGATTTTTATTTTAATTTAAAACAATTATTTTTGAAACTGAAACCGGCATTATTATTACATGCAGGCATGTATCTTATCTTCAGTTTTGATCAATGGTCATTTATCATGCAAACGCATAGACACCCCCTTAATATTCGCCACGTCGACGTCGTCTCGAGATCGGCGAGAGGACGAATTTCATCTCGACGAAAATTGAGCAAAATCGTCCTTTCTCGTCGCTTCGAGATGGCTCGCAATAGTTCATTATCTCTCTAAGTATTTAATCGAGTGATTAATCGAATAATCATTGCGTCCTAACTCTCGGAAATTAAATTTAAAAAAAAAAAAAGAAATCAATAAAAAAAAATAAACAAAGAAAAACAAAAAAAACAAATTAACATTGACGAGCCATAAAGCGTGATTGTTTTGTGTGGAACAAGTAGAAAAAAAAAATTGTACAACAATTGAATGAGACACGTTGTAAATTCAATTGGCGAGAGATTATTCGAAATAATAATTTTTAGCGTAAATAACGAATCTCGAGATTCTTAGGTCGTATTACGAAATGTTGATATAGCAACTGATTAGGCACGTGTTGTGTTAAGATTACGCGTGTCCGTTTACCGGGCTTCCCCCCCCCCTCATCCCGGGATAAACGACGATTTTTTTCTGTGTAAGCGAAACGAAAAAGAAGCAAAAAAAAAAAACTTATAAAAAGAAAACAAGCAAAAAAAAAATAATGTTTTTTTTTCCGCAGGTGTGGAAAATCGACTCATAGATCGTTAATTATAAGTAATAATATCGAAGATCTCTTAGATAATCCCTAATACTTAATCTCCTGCTCGTTCAGCACAAAGAAAAAAATTTAGCGAATGGCATTAAAAAAATAACAAAAAAAAAAATGAATGAGCGCATGAACGAACATCGTAAAAATTGTGAGAGTTCGATCGCCGTTCGATCGAACTTTTAATAACGCGGCTTTGGAACGAGGGGAGGTGCTCTGTTTGATCGTGTTGTAACGACGAAAAACAAACAAAAAAAAACAACAAAATATATAATAAAATGCACGAAGAATAATTGTACAAAAAAAAAATACAACAAAAAAAAATGAGTTTGACCAGTGTGATATTGTGAGCTACACATTTATCCACGGAAACGTAGTGTTCGCCGGCAATGGCGGACCGCGAAAGACGATGAGAGGATGAGAAAAAAAATAATATGAAGATATGAAGAATGGAATAAAAAAAATGTTGAACACATGAAGATGGATAAAGAAAATTTCTGTTTATTTTTGTACTACACCCGCTGATGTCCGATGAGTTTGGGGTTGACGTTAATTTTCGGTCGATGCAAGATCGTGGTCGCGAACGATCGACGGTTTTTTATTTCATCGATCGACGGTTTTAGATTTTAAGGGGGTACATCCGTGGAAATTAATAAATAAAATATATTAATTAAGAAAAGTTTTTTTTTCATCAATGATTGATTATGAAATTCGATTGGGTTTCTTATTGCATTTGAAAGTACAGTCAAGGATATTTGGATCAAAATTTATCTTCGTAGCGTTTCGTGTTATTCATCGTTCACGTTTGCGTTGACAAATGTCTTCACGAAATAGTGATTTGAAGCTAAATTTCGATTTTCCGGGGGAAAAAATATTATTAAGGTTATTTCATCAACAATTTTTAATCGTCAAAAAACGGCAGTTAGCACAAGATAATGGTTCGAAGATTGTCGAGCCCAAAGTTTTCACCAAGGAAATAAGGAATATTACAGAAATAATAACTACCAGCAATTATCCATTTAAAAAAAATCCACTTCAATAATTTAAAAAAAAATCAAAATTTTATCTTTCAATCAATTTTTATTTCTTTCGGATTTTTTTTGCAACATCGTCCTACGATTTCGAATATCAATAAAATTTCAAACTTATCGACAATCGAGAACCATACAAAAAATAAATTATTTCAAAGTTCAAGTCGAATTTTCAACGCCATTTCCGGCAGAATCGACGAGAAGATTGCTTTGAACTAAATCCAAACGACGTATTTTTTTTTTTTTCCAGGTGGAAGCCAATCTGTGGCGAGTTACGAAGACCTCAGTTCGAGCAGCTTCAGTTCGGCCAGTCGAGCATCCCTCGACGCCAGAAGCTCGCCGACGCCTTCTTACGGTGCGGAAAACATGATGGTATTTCCGGGTGACAGCAGCGGTTCCATCTGAGATTATCTGAGGTGCGCAACCGCTTTGCCGAATTGGTTGCGCTGCCTCAGGTAAACTGGATAAAATAATTAAACCGTGCACGTTTATCACGAACGGGCCGATAAGCGATTATAACTTCGTGCAATCGTGACGTTTCATTTGAGACGGTATATTTCCAATGAAAGAAAATTAACGAGAATAATAATAATAATGATAATCAGAAACAATTCGATCGAACGATGAAAGTTGATTCAATATTTTTACAATCTTTTAATAATTTTACGAATAATTTATATGTAATTGATATCGAATCGTCAGAGGGAAACTTGAATTGGTGCATTGATCGTGAAAGAGAAAAGAAGAAGATGAAGGAGGAAAAACGAAGTTGGAAATATTGTCTCAAATAGTTTCGTCCAAACGGGTGAAGTTATGTACGGCAGACAAAGTACGAAAATTATTTCGTCGCGTTGCCATATTTCAAACAATAATAATTAATAATAATAATAATGAATAATAATTAATAATAATAATAATAATAATTAATAATAAAAATAATAATATTAATAATAATTAATAATAATTAATAATGACAGAAGTAAGAGAAAAGAAGGTTTGATATTATAAGCGCCTTGGGCGAGTACAATTTTCTAAGATTTTTTCATTCGTAGTAGAGGAAGGATCCTAAAATTTTGCATTTTATCAAGTGCCCAAGCCAATTTACGTTTTTGCATTGCGCTAGTCGAGACAGAAAGATAGAGAGAGAGAGAGAGAATGAGACGGAGTGAGAGAAAAAAAAGAGAGAGAGAGAGAGAGAAGGCGGGAGGCTAATAAGCAAAATCGATACGATAATCTCGTGGTACGTATGGTAAAATTTTTGTAATAATCGAAAAATATATATCGCATATCGCATATCCTGTTATGCGTGTCTCAAAAAAAAATTGGGAAAATCCGTAGACGCGTCAGACTCGAACGAGCGACGAATTGTGAATCAATGGAGATTCATTTATACGAATGATAAAAAATAAACATGGGTGAAACCAGCGATCGATCGGATTGAAAAAAAAACACACACACAAAAAGAAAAAAATTAATACAGGTAGACAAAGTAACAGGGTTAGATGTAATTTAGATGAGCCCTCGGTCGCGATTTCAGTCAGCCCAGATTTATCGCTTTGATTTTCTCGGACAGAGCAGCGAGTAGATGTCTCGTCGATAATATTCGTAAACGTATGATCGTAGCACGTATTGATCGTATTTGGTGGATGTACATAAACGATGGAGAAGAAAAAAAAAACGAGATGAAAAGGAAAATCGAAAAATGAGTAAACGCAAAAATGTTGGCAACTTGGCTCCGCCTGCGAGTGGATCGTGATTTCGTGGTGGGGAGGATGGTGATGGGGAATGTATTTGAGAGGTTGTATCTAGTAGTTCGCTGGATAATTCAGGGATTTTTTATGACTTTTTGAGCCGTGTTATCATCACTTGTAGAAGAATGCAGTATGCAGTATCAATTAGTATGTATATTGAGGTCCTTGTATGAACTTTTTCATGATAAAATGTTCAATTCTGCGGGAATTATTGCCATTGTCCCAAAATACATGTTTTATGACATGCTGAGCGTAAAAGTGCGGTTTTACGCTTACTTCGTTCGCGTCGAACCGCATTTACGCACCTTGTGACATAAAAATTCGTACGATACTCGTACGAAAAACGTTTCCTGAACTCGCGTGATTGCAACACTCGCCTTCGGCTCGTTCTGCAAATTCACACTCGTCAGAAATTTTTTTTTTGTACTAGTGTCATAATGTACTATTTTTAAATCAATTGGGGTAGGCGTGATATCTCTGATGCGGCTCTTCCGAAGCAAAAAACACCAAAAAGATGTCGTTGGTGTAATATTGAACGCAGTTCGCGAACGAAGAGTTAAGCGAAATTTCGATTTTGAAATTAATGTCGATTATCCCAAAAAGTTCAAGTTTTGAGGTTTAAAAAAATATATTTTTGACCTGAAAATAATTTCAAAAATTGAAATTTTACTCAACATTTCGTTCACTAACTGCGTTTAATATTATACTAACGAAATCTTCTTGGTTTTTTTTTAAATTTTGGATAAGCCGTTCTAAAGATTTGCTTATCGCAAGTAATATAAAAAAAAACTGTTTTTTCGAACAACGACAGTAGTTTCCCCAAAATTAACCATTTTCTCATGAAAAAAATCATGCAACCACCTTAATATATGTCGTAATTGACACTCTATGGTTCATTCTGATAAAATTATATTAACATAGCTGAAAAAAATAATAAAAAACAACTAAATATAACCCCTCAAAAAAAAGGGGAGAAAGCTAGAGATGGATGATTTTGCGGTTGCGAAAGTGGTTAGGTCTCGAAATTCCTACTGTTCCGTTGTCCTACAACGTACATATATTGGCGTAGCTCATTCTACCGCGTGAGCATGGCGACACGGTAAACCGAACTACGCCGCTATATCTATATGTACGTACCAGAACAACTGAGCCATAGGGATTTCGAGATCCACCCACGAAAGATCGGATAAAAAGAGATTTTGAGAAATGATTTTCAGTCACGGTTCGTAGGATAAATCCGGGGCTTAACGGCGATGAAAAAAGAAAAAAAAAAAAAAACCCGTCTGCTTAAATTTCGACAAATCACGGTTTCGTGAACGTGCATAAACGGCTCGTCGGTTGCTCACACGTATATTTTTCTACCCCTCATTTTGTATTGGCTCCAGTTAATTCAATCGAGACTGTAGCGATGCGGAAAAGGATTAAAAATATAAAATGATAAAAATTTACCGGTGCGAACCGTGGCGCTCATTGCGAATCGTAATAGTCGTGAAAAAACAAAAAAAAAAAACTTTTTAAAAGAAGGAAAAAAGAGAGAAGGAAACAATTATTGATATCTATAGGGTGTACGTTTCGTCGATTTAAGCGATTTATATAAATCTTTCCGTGAAAAAGCTTTTCCGTAGATCAGGTGTGCAAGAAATAACGTCGAAAGTTTGAGGGCTGTCGAGCTCGTCCAAAACGGCTTAAACGAGTTAGTCGTTCGGTTTTGTAATTGTTTTATTAATTTTTATCGAATGTAACGTGGGGTTTAAATTCGACGACGGTGAAGGTTTTGTCTGAGATAAGTCGATTGATAATACGGAAATCGATCTTTGCGAGACAATCGTGAAAAATTGCTTAATTCAATCGTAAATGTTACGTGCGTAAAATATTCGATTGAATAAAAACGTTTGTAATAACATTTTTTTTTTTTTTTTTGATAAGATAAGAAAGAAAAGGTAGCAATGAATTTTTCTTTGACCGGTCGTAAATGCGACGATTATGGTATTGCGCACCTTAAGGATACGATCCGAAGACTATCCATTTTCATTGGCAAATTACAGGCGGATACATTTTAATTCGTTTTTATGCGATAAAATTAAATTAAAATTTCAT
Organism: Sussaba pulchella; assembly: GCA_963971145.1. NCBI lineage: Eukaryota > Metazoa > Arthropoda > Insecta > Hymenoptera > Ichneumonidae > Sussaba > Sussaba pulchella. The sequence continues at coordinate 14,086,481 of OZ020164.1, read as the reverse complement.
TGATTAATTCGATCCTGAGAAAAAAAACTTTTAATTATGCTATAATTATTTAGCTACATTAATATTAACATTGTAAAGTACGCGAGAGGTCGATTTGATTCGAGTACGATAAAAGTTTTGCAAATTAAATTTTTGCATCGACCATATTCATACATTCCAAAAAAAAAAGGAAGAAAAAAAGAAACAAACTTTTTCTACCATTCGTTCTAAATAATCCGAGCGCCGTTTTCCGTTTAAATATAATTACGATTATAAATTATTCCGATGATCGAACTGTTATATTAATAAAATATAAATATTCCCGCTAGGATGGCGCGAAGCATATCCGCCGTTTTCGCTCCGATCCGATTGAAAGGTGAAAAATAATTTTTTTTCTTTCGCGACATGAATAATTTATGATAATACAAAGCTGTGATTGAAAATATTGTGAATTCGAACGAGTGGAATTCGTAAAAAAAAGCGAGTGAGACGATTGACGCGATGATTGTTCGTCGAACGGATGAATTAAAATGAATTCGTTTTAAGGGGTTATATCTGGTTGTTTGCCGGAGAATTTAGGGATTTTCGTTATTTTTTTCAACCATGTTTTTTCAACATAATTTTATTAAAATTTACGATATAGTATCAATTTCAACATATATTGAGGTTCTTGTATGAAATTTTTTATAAAAGAATATTCTATTTTGGGGGAACGATTGTCGTTGTCCCAAAACACCCTTTCTCAAACTCTCATCTGGAATAAAAGAAAGAAAAAAGATTTCGTTAGTATAATTTTAAGCGCATTTAGTGAACGAAGAGTTTAGCGAAATTTCAATTTTTTAAATAATGTCGATTTTTCCGACTTCAATTTTTAAGATTATAAAAAGGTTTTAGGTTTTTGACGCAAAAAAATATATATTTCGGTCTGAATTAAAATTCCTTTGTTCACGACCTAGCCATTATAATTGCTAACAATCTCCCAAAAGAATAAAACTGATCTGTCAAATTGCCGTCGAGAAATTGGGCCAACCTCTACCGAACTTTAAAAAAAAAAAACACGTTTCCAAGATAATCGCGTTTGAATTTTTCGAGTCTACGTTTTTCGCGAATAAAATTAATTTTGTCACAGAAATTTTCCATAATTTCGACCCGAACAATTCGACATAACCCCTTAAGGAGGCTTCAGCGATACAGTCCAGTCAAACCAGAACTAACAGCCGAAAAGCTATTTCAAAGTTTTCTTCATATTAAAATTGAAAATGAAGGATCTGGGACTAAACAAAATGTGTACCTATACAACAAACTCTGATAATTATTAATCAGCAAAATTATTCTTCAGCTCATACTCAATTTAATAATGTTTAATTAACGAAATTTTTAATCCGCTTGTGCCAAAGGTACACGAGGCATATTCTTGTACAGTTTTTTCGTAAAATTCGATTATAACAATTGATCCTATTTTTCTGCTCGATGGCAAATCCATCGAACGATCGTTCCTGAGTTATCGAGCCGAACTGAATTTTATATGTCGATGATACGTCTTTGAAACACACAACGGGTGGTCATTGAAATTTCTACTGATCAAACTTTCCTACTAGTCGAGAAATCGAATTAAAATGCTTCAAAAATAAATATACCGAATCGACATCGCTCCGAATGACAACATCTCCACGGATCAAAATCTCGACAACTTATACATAAGATATTTCGCTGTAGTTATATCATTGTTTCTCTACAAACTCTACTTGAATTATTTTTTGATTGAACCCTTATTTTTCGTGGTAACCTAAAGTATAATTTAAAAACGGACACCCGGTATATACTAGTGTTGGGAAGAAAAAAAATGTTTGCCGATTTTCATGGCTTTCGGGTATTTTTAAGTATCCTCCTTCCGTAGGATCGGCTAGAAAGATGAGCCCGATCGGACGATTCTTAGGGGTGGCGCCGATTTTTTGAAGCCATCAAACGTGACGACTTTCAAAAATCGGCGCCACCTTAAAAAATTGTACGATCGAAGTCATTTTTGTACACGATTTTACGGAAGGAGAATACTTTCACATACCCAGCTGTCGTTAAAATCGAATTTTTTTTTTTCGTGCGAAACACCCTAATATATCCGTTGTCGAGGTTTTGATCCGTCGAGATATCATCGTTCTGAGCGATGTCGGTTCGTTTTCATTTTCGGAGCATTTTAATTCGATTCGTCGACCTGCAATGACTTCGATCAGTCGAAATTTCTATCCCCAACCCACACAACTTCATTGAAAATGATTTTTTTTTTTCGTCAAACGTCAGTACAACACGATTGACTCAAACGTAGAGCTGTAGAATCCTTCGAGGCTTGTCGTACATGGACGAATGTCGTAATGTTTGAGCGATGTGCGTGTAGATGGGCGCGGAGGGATTGTGATGAACATTTACGGGGGTTGAAGATAACGCAGTTTTATCAATGTCGATTCACCGTACTATAGTGAGAAATTGCAAAAAAATGAAATAATAATAATTTTGAAACATGAAAACAAATGAAAAAATTATAAAAATAAGAATTTAAAAAAAAAGATGGTGTAATTGCGCAATCGCCTTCTACGTATATACATTCGTTTTTCATATATTTTACTATATTATGTATTCTCGGATGGAGTAAAGCTGAAAATAAAGGAAGAGAGAAAAACAAAATAAAAATAATACACGAAACTATCCATACTTATGTAAGGTGCATACTTTATATTGTACGCGTATGTACCTAATGTAAAATAAGAATCCACCGGGATCTTCGGCGAAAATGTATTTCGCGGGTAACGTTTGTGCGATTAACGTTTTAATTGATCTATGTAGTTGCGGAAGATCGGTGGATTTGAAACGTCGAATAAATGATTTTCAATAATCGAAATAAAATATTGCGTCGTTTTTTTTTTTCATTATGCCGATTCGTAAATTTATTTATTTTATTTGTTAATTTTTTTTCTCATTTTCTTTTGCTTTTCTATTTCTATTAAAAAAGAATTCGATAAAATTAAATTTATTATATAATAACATCAAATAAATGTTTCTGAATAATTGAAATAAAATATTGCGTCACTTTTTTAAATTATGCCGGTTTGTAAGTTTATGACTTTCATTTGTAAACCTTTTGGCTTATTTTCTTTAGTGTTTGATACAGTCGTATTTAATTTGATTAAATTTCTAAAAATTCCATTATATTCGAAAAAAATAATTGAATCAGATCAAATTTATTTCTATTTATTTTCTTTCAAAGTATAATTTTTAGTTTATCAAGACTCGCCGCTGTTGCAGCATGAATTCCTATCTCGATGGCAAACAATCGCGTTTCCATCGCTCCCGATTTCTTCGTTTCCTGCGGACGTCTCATCGAAGGTGTTCGTACCGACATTTTCACTCTATTTTCAGAATTCGTCCTCCACGCAGTCACGTTTGTTCCAATTCACGTTCAAAAGCCCAACGTTCGAATCGAAAAAAGCAACGTTGACGAGAAAATCTCGCGCGATTCCCCGTCGCAAACGTTTAACGTCAAATTCCAAGGACAAAATCCTCGACGATTTCCCTTTTCGCTCTTCCGAGCTCGTTAACCAATTGATCCCGGAGAAGCCTCGCTCGGAATTTGCTTCTCTTGCTTTATTTCAAATGAGTTTGCGGCTCGTGCCGAGCATCGCCCTAAATTCACTCATAGCGGCGATAAAAGGGAACACACGGAGGGAGGAATTCGTCCTAATCGCAACCGCGCCCACAGCTCAGCAGCGAATTCAAAGGACCCTTTTATCTCCCTCCCAAAAAAAAAAGGAGTAAAAAAATATGGCTTTCGCCCTTTACCGACAAAGCGGTGCGTGCAATTGCCGGTGAATGAAATATCTATCACTCGAGAGATACGATTTCGATTTTTCGCGTTGAAATTCTGTGGCTGCGCTTTTTGAAAAAAATATAGTGATAAAAAAGAATTGACGAGAAATAATAAACGATTCGTTAATAGGATTGTCAAAAACAATTGTTCACATTCAAACTTTACTTCCGACTGTTCGGATATCGAATGGTAATGAAATAATAAAATGATTTTGAGAAGTAATCGAAAAATGTTCAAGATTGAGATTCATTGTTTTGATGTAATGAAAAATGTTGGGAATTACAGTTGGAAATATTTTTTTTTATATAACTACACAATAACTGAAAAATGTTTGAGATAACATTTTATTATTTCAATCTAACGTAAAATTGTCAGGATTATAATTAGAAATTATAATGAAAATTATATTATAAGTACATAATGACTGAACAAATATGCAATATAATATTTTTTATCCTTTCAATCTAATGTCAAATAGTCAGGATTACAAATAGAAATAAGATTATACAAGACGTACATAATAACACGTGCAAGACAATATTTTATTGTTTGAATTAAATGTTGAATTGTGAGGATAATCCTCACAATAATAAGCTTTATAATTAAGCTTTATATTAAGTATTATAATTAGCTTTAAAATGACAACGTTTGCTTTTTTTTCGGCAGACCATTTTCCTACTCGCCATTTTCGTCTTCTTCCGGTCCCCCGACTTCGTTTGTCACGTAGCACGGACCAGTGGCTATACATTTATATAATCAAAATGGCTTCCGCCCGGTCCTCGTCACCGAATCGAACCTCACGACGGCTTCCACTTCGTTTCCTTATCTCACGCATTACGCTGTTACAAAAAAACAAAGAAAACCCGATGGCTCCTCGTCTGCCGGGCGAATTTTAATGCGTTACGAATGTTACAGATTAAGGGGGAACATCCGAGTAGATATATGGTTAATACAGCAAATCCATAATAATGAGTTAAGGCGCTTGGCAAAGTTCATTCATTCTTAGAATGTTGATTGTCCGATGATAGTTCGACACATTTACTCTACCCGGTTTTAGTAAAATAGCAACAAAAATATGATGAACAGGTAATGATGCTATCAATCTGATAAAAAAGATAATAAAAGATCATTTCCCAGTCGATTAAGACTCGTCCATCGACTCATATTTGCCGGAGTTGTATATAAATTAAATACGATAAAAAGAAACCGTCAATAAAACAAAACCAAAAACCATTCGATAGCGAGCCGACGAGAACGCGTGCCTCCATATTGATTTCCCTTAAGATTGCGATAATAACATAACGACATTGAAATAATAACTGGAAAATGGTGAAAGGAATATTTTATTATTCCAATTTATCATCGCATCGTCAGAATTATAAATGCTTTTGTTTTTTTTGTTTTTCAGCTCAGTAGCACTCGAATAAAAGTTCTATCGTGATAATTGCTGAATAATGAATTGCAGAGTTTCTTCGTATCGCCTCTGAGCAAAAAAAAACATGGGATTTCCGTAAAAGAGTTGACAATATAGCATCTTGCTGCACGAATAACGGGCAAATGAAAAAAACTCTCCGTCCGACACCTTAATCGACTGTAATATTTCTATTCTATTTCAACGGCATTGGCGCCCTTCCCCTCGTAAATTCGTTTCATCCCCTGATAATAATAAGTCGATCATTGATCTTGCCGTTATCTCGTTTCATCTCCTCGTTCCCTGCGGCTGGTAAATACCGATCCTTGTTCTGCGACCCTCCTACTCAAATTCTTTTATTCGACCCTCGCCGTTGCCCCCACCAACGCGATTGATTCGTCAAATCGAATTCTTTGCTTAAATTGTACATTTTTTGTGAAAATTACATCATTATTATGATTGTTCGTTGAATATCTTATTATTTGTATTAATATTTCTCTGGAGACTATATTATTATTCTTATTATTATTATTTTCTCTGGAGTATTTTTGGTAACTGTATTATTCTTATTGTTATTATTATTCTGATTATTATTATTGTTTTGTTCTTTTCGATTGGAAAATTCGAGAGTTCACAATAATTGAGTAAGTTCATATTAAATCTCTCATTTCAATAGATAGCTCCAAAAATGATTTCTGCAACGTGGATTTCTGGAGTCATCTCAACGTAAACTATTCTACCTCTTTTTTTATTGTTTATTTCTCACATTTAACTCATTAACATGCAGATCTTTTTGACCTTTCTGCTGTTTCGTATATCAATCTTAATCCAAAGATACAACGAAATATATCAAACCTCACCCCATCTCCCAGCTATGCTATTGCGCCTCTATCCCTATTGCGCCTCCGGCGGTTCCCTTCCCCGCGGGCTTTTCAATCCCAATACAGAATTTTTCCCTTCGTTTAGTCAGCGTTTTAACGACTCCGACATTTTTTTTTCACAAATCGTTTCGCAGCTATAGCGAGTAATTTCACCGGCTTAACCATTTGCAGTTCTGCATTTGTGTCTCGAATTCCGCATTTTCCATTACGTTTCAGTCTTATCAATGCAAGCTTGGCAATTCCTCGAACGACGAGATCAATTAAGTTAATGACAAAATAATAATAATAATCAAAATAATAATAATAAGAAGAAGAATAACAATAACAATTATTATTATTATCATTATTGTTTGTCTAATAATAATTGAAAAAATGCCTTCTAGAGAAATAACAGAAATTAAAAAATTCCTACTATTATTCCTGAATATTATTATTATTATTATTATTTTGGTTATTTCCTGAGAGAATTTAAAAGAAGGAGAGAATAATAATAATAATTATTATTATTATTCCTTGCTCTTTTTTGAAAATTCTCTTTTCTCCTTAAAAGCTCCGCCCGGCTCTTCGGCCGTCCGATAATCCGTCATCCACTATTTAAAGCCGCGTATGAAGCCCTCTCGGTTCCGTTCCAATCTCAAATCTCGAGGTTTTATCAGTCTGGATGCCGGATCCGGGTGACGTTCTCGAAAACCGAATTTGTCGATCGATTATTCAAGATGTCCATTAAAATAATGGCACACATTATAAGCTTTCACGCGCGATTTTTTCAAATTTCATTCAATGTCTTCCGAAAGCTTTATCGCGAATGAAAATAACGACGAATACTTTGAAAAGAAATGAGAACGTAAAAAAAAAACAAATCGTCGAGGATATCAAGAGGGAGGGGGGAGGGCGGCTATGACCGTCTGAGTAATTTTTCGATTCGTCGACCGAATATCAGTTTTCGAGTTGTCGTGAAATATCGCATGAAAATTCCGTCGAAAATTCTCCTTCACCAATTCATCAGAATTCCGGTTGTTAAGATTGAATGCTATGTAGTGAATTCTCGAAGATGAATGATTCTTTTACTCGCATTCATTCGCGCGTAACAGATCGTTTGCAATTTTTGCCGAGAGCACGATGAGTCTCATTTCGGACAAGGGTTATCGTATTGCGGATACGTTCGTCCGCAAAGATAAATTTCTTCGTTCCGTGAAGATGATGGAGGATGAGAAAAGGTTGGAAGACGAGTCGTTGGTGAAATATTGAACCATTGGTTGGCTTATCAGATCGATTTTCGCGCTCGATATTAATTGTATTTGATCTTTCAGGGCTCCGTAGCCAACTACGAACCCTTTTTGTTCCGGTCTGTCCGTCTGTCTGTCCGTTTGCATGTCGCAGGACTTTTATTTTCTTGACGTACTTATTAAAATGAAATTTCATGCACGGAGGTAGAACGAAAACCCAAGTAATAGGGCCATTTTCGAAAGAAAAATTACATTTTTTTTATCTCTCCCTCCCATAGACTGAAAAGTGTATTACAATTATTTTTTTTTTACTTTTGATAGGTTTCTGAAATGCGACAGGAACGTTTAAGGAACTTTTGATTTTAACCCTTCAGTCACGTGATATTTGCTTTCGAGTCTGTCCCCTCTAATTTGTAAACTATCGATGCGAAGAATCAGAAACATTATCAGACCGTCTCCCCCTCTCATTTGTGAACTATCCATGCGAAGAATCTGGGGGAAAATCCGAAATGTAGCTTTTCATTAATATAAAATGAAAATTATAACGAACACTGTAGCGGAAATGAAAATCATTTATGAAAAATTTAGGAATAACTCTTTTTCCTTTTAATACATCGTCACACGAACACATGCACTTTTGGAGGGATTTCTATCGTTCGTCATCATGAAATAGCTCCTGATAAGTATCATAAAAATGTAGAAAGAATCATTTCCAAATCCTATCGAGGGCGCGTCTAACACGCTCTTGGTTGTTTTTTTTTCTATGGTACGAAGATATGTGCTGTTCAGGTTCAAACAAATTGTTGATGAAGAAATGTCATTGTTGGTTGTTCGTCCAAATAATGTCATAGACTATGCAATATGGTACAATGTGGAATAATATATGTCGTTTTTGCAAGGGCGCAAGTTCGTTGGTCAAACTTGAGATTTTGGTTAGAATGCAGAAGAAAAATATATGAAAATTCTTTTTTGTTATTTATCCGGTATGTAGCTGCGATTTTAATTCAATGCTCTATGCAAAAAGAAAAACGACTACGAGCGAGCGCCGTTTTTTCATAATTTACCCCCTCCCGCCATAATTTCGGTAAGAATTTGAATCTCATCGAGAAAAAACGTACAGTCCATAATAACGAGTTTTCAGCGGTAATTAAACGAATTATTCGAAGAAAAGAAATGTAAACAAAAAAGATTCATCGTTAAAAGAAAACAAAACCGCGTTTGAAAAATATTTTTCTTTCAATTATTACGGAATATGAAGAAGAACATATTCGTGAATTATTTGAGAATTTATCATCGCGTGATGCAGGACGTAATATGATGTTTTTATTTAATATTCACTCCAGAGTCGTTGCGCTTTAAACCTACCTATAAAATCAATATCATCGGCGATGTAAATTATTATAAGCTCGCCATTCTTTTTAAAATCGTGCCATCAAAACGACGAAGCGAGCACGATAAAATTACTGCTATGGAAAAACGTTGTATTGGCTTACGATTGGTTAAAAAATATTTTAGAGCACCGGTCAAACCTAATTTTTCAAAAATTTATTTTCCAACCGATTAAATTAATGTATTCAGCTGTGAAACAATTAAGATAAAAAAATATTGGATTCCGTTATTAATAGAAATACGAAAAAATTAATTGAAAAATGCAAGATCCACATTTTTTCTTTACTCGTTTTTTCCCCAAAAAATTAATATTTTTGTTTGAATTTCGAGAATTATAGCACCGCCAATAAAATTCATATCCAAGTCTATAAAAAATTGAGAAGTATTTGCAAATTCTTGACGCCAGTACGAATTAAACAAAACTATATAACATTTTTTCCTCATTCCACCGTCGTACGCCCGATAAACCTCCCCTCAACAAAAACATTGATAACGTCAAAACGTTGCAACATACAACAATGCCCCTGATTCTCATCGAGGTTGCTCTTATCGCAAAACAAAGTTTAAACGTAACACAATAATTCTTCACAATTAAATCATGCATAATAATTCTCCGTTCCACAAAATAACGTCTCAGCTTCGAAAGTGCGTCTTCAAAAAACTCCTCCGTTTCCGGGAGAATCGTTAAATACCCCCGTAAACAAAAGACCTTGCCGGTAGCATCAATTGCAATTCTCCCAGTCACTTCCAGCCCTCGAATAATTCCCACAATCGCCACGACCGAATACCAATTGCTTCTCCCACCGAACATACGACAATAAACGACTCCAACGAAGAATTAAAAAAAAAAAAAAAAAAAAAAAAAAAATAATAATAATAATAACCGAGAAAGTAATAAAATCCGCAGTTCATTTCCTTCAAAGGTAAGGGAAGAAAGGGGGTTGAGAACCTCTGTAAGGACCAATAGGCCGGTGTGACGGCGGTGGCCACGGCTGGGCAGAGAAACCCCGAAGGGTACGATCTAGTACGTCTGGCGGCCGCGGTTTGATACAGAGTCGCCATCGTCGCTACCCCTTCGCTCCGATATCCCTTCTCCTCCCCGTCCCTCAGCCCTCGACGGGTTTTTTCTCGCGCTGTCCTTCCCACCCTGTATATCCCTCGTTCTCGCTTCACCGATCGGTGGACCGATCGTTTTCGCCTTCCCCTCCCCCTTGCCGTTCTCCCTCTCCCTTCCTCACCCGCCCGTACAATCTCACCGTTCCCGTTCATGGGGCACGGTGTTGTCCCCCCCCGTCTATATTTTTTTTTACCCTATTTTCTTCCCCGGGATTGTTCTTTGTTGCACTCCAGCTCCGGAATCTCCCCTCCGCCGGTGCACGGAGCCGCGTCTCCCCCTCCCACCCCGCTGCCCCGGGTGGGGATAAAACCGACGGCCGGTATGGTGTATTCCCCTCCGCTCCTCCCCCACCCCCTCGCCTCGGCGCCCCGCGTCTTCGTCGTCCGCATGGCGGAGAACGCTACACGGTTGCGCGAATATACACGCACAATGGCCACGAAACACGGACGCACACGTACACCACGAACAAACGGGCACAGCTGCCTTCCGACATAGAACGGGGAAACCTGAGAGAGAGAGAGAGAGAAAGAGAGAGATGGATAGAGAGAGAGAGAGAGCGAACAAGCTGCGGTAACCGAGCGCCCATGAGCGGCATCGAAAACTAGTCGCAGTACACGGACGCGCACCGACGCCTGTGCCCATATCGTCCTTTTTACCTCTCTCGGTACGTATCAAACTCGGCCGTACGTTGCGAAACACATCGGTTCTCGCAATCAACAAGGGACTGAACAAAAGTGCGCAAACACGGGAGTTTAAAACGATACGTTTGAGGACGATTAGCGGTGGCAAAATAAAAAAAGATATTTGAATGAAGAGTTAAAGGGGTGGTGGGGTTGATAATGTTTGAAAAAATAAACGAGGAAGAGGATAAGAATGGTAAATAATTGAGAAGAAGATCGGGGTTGTCGTTGTTTCCGTGATCGAGGACGAGAATTACCGGTGAGAATAATCACGAGCGTCCTCCGTTGCGTGTATTCCCGGCCGGCGTGACGTCTGTTCGGCGGTTCGAAATCACGTTTTAATCATCGCGATTCGATAAACAACGATTGAAAAAAAAAAGGACAAGAAAGTTTTGTCAATATCAATCGTGGGATTTACGTTGTTTCGATGATACGAAGTCGTTGGTGATCGAACGAAATATCGAAATTGTATTTTCCGGTTTTTGGAGCATCCTTCGATCGACGTTTTCCCATGCTTGATATACCGGGTGTCATTATCGCGACGTAACCGGATTGAACATCGCAAAATCCGCTCGTTTCGCGTGCGAAAAAGATCTTAAAAATACGAAATAACGCCGGACATTGAAGAGACAAAACGGTGCAGGTGAAAAAGATAATCGTCTTCTAGCGACGAAAAATTCCAAGACAAGGATAATCATCGCAGCATCGACGCCGGGGGGTGGGGATTGTTGACAATTTTTTAAATCGTAATAAACAAAACAATTAATATAAATCGATAAATAACCGTTGAATCGTGAAAAGGTTTTATCGAAATTATCGAAAGAAAAGATTTTCACCGGCGGTGGGCAAACACATTTCGATTCTTTGTTTCAATAAGCACGCGCGCTGCGCGGTTATACAGCTCCATTCGCCATTTGGTGAACGCGTGCGCGCGCGAGCGCTCTCTCTCTCTCTCTCTCTCTCTCTCATACACACACGAGGGCGTACTTACACACACCCCGATCCCAGCCTGCTCGCGTTGCCCCCGACGACGTGTTCGCCTTCTTCGGCTTCGCGTTTTAGGCTTCGGGTTTACACACCGTCGCGAGAGAGCAACTGGCACCAGCGTCGCTGGACCCTTTGTCGAAAATCCATCGTCTCTCTCTCTCCGAGTTTATTTGTCCCACCCTCGATCCGCGTCCATCATCCCGTTTGTCGTTTCAACGAGATTACAAAAGAAAAAAATCCGTAAATTTTTGCGTTTAAAAAATTTTAAGGACGATAATAATAATGCATGTATGTTAATTCGCCATTTTGTTTTTCACGCTGGGCCGTAACAAGCCCCCCGAAGGAATTGAAAATAATTTCGGTGTTTCATCCGTCATTATTATCGTTGTTGTTGGTACATGATTTGTTTTGTTTGATGGGATTGTCTCGAGTCTGGGATAACAGACGTTGGGTCGGGGCTTTGTTCGTTATTGCGGGGAAACTCGTGTGACAACGCGCTAGTCACGGTGTAACCTTGAACCTGGATGTGGAAGAGAAGCGAGAGGAGCTTCCAGGGGTACTCTCCTTGATTCAGTGGCAGTGCCTCGCTCAACCGCGAATAGAGTGCCTAAACGTTTTGATTCTGCAACGACATCATTTTTTCCGTGCGTTTGAAAAACTTCTGTTTGCAATTTTTTTTTTTTTTTTCGTTTGTTTTTGGTTTCTAGAGTAGAATTTTGCATTGAACGTGATACAATCGCGTTGCGGAGGAAGTTTACGGTGGTTGTGAAGATACGCAAAAACGCGAAAATACGAGGAAAAAACGGGCGATTTGACGTCGACGACGATTCGAGATAATTCGGAAAATCTTGGTGATTGGAGAAACATTCGTATTTGCGAATTTTTGTGATAATATCGACGAGGATATTTGGTTGGAAGAGAGGAGGATCTACGATTTTACATCCGGTACGGGGAAAAATTATTTTCACGTGTCCAATGATGTTTCCGTACACGACTTTTCCAGCTGTCGGGTAAGTTTGTTTACGATTATGTTTTTTTTTTCATATTATTCGTATTCGTTCGGATGATTTCGACGTTTTTTTTTTTTTTTTTTTTTTCGTTGTTGTTTTAATCGTTGTTTCATTATGATGTATCGTCGTAATGGAGTTTGATGCTTGCGTACGGTAATGTCGATAAACGTATGACGAATATAAATGAGAGTATTGGAGTATTTTCGAGGTTTCTTGTTTTGTTTTTTTAATTTTCGATATTATATTTAACGAAGGCGAGTAGGGGAGACTGTGGGTTTTACGTGCAAACGCGGATGATTGAATAACTTTGATTATGCGCGTGTAATCGCGTTTTTCGAGACTATTTGGGGTCGGAACAAATTTTTGAAAATTATTTAAACTCACGGGAGAGAGAGAGGAAGAAGAAAAACCAATTGATTATATTTCGATTCAGTGGCGGACATTAATAATCATTATTTCAATCAGGTACGTGATATTACTCCATTTTTTTACTTATCGATCTATGACGAAGAATTCGTGATATTTCCAAAGAACGAAAAGTTTTGTTTTTTTTTTCAAGCGATTTTCAATCGATCTCGGGATTGGATAATTTTATTAATTTTTTTATGATGTGTCATAATTTATTCACGCATCTCAGAGTCTTTTTGCGAAGGCAGGGTCGATAACACGATTCGTGAATTATCAACAGACGTATAGAAAAAAAATAATAATAAATTGAATCCTTCACCGAATAATATCACGACCGTCACACGGGGTGGATTCCACCCAGTCAGTTTTCAAAAAAACGATTGTGAGCAAACCATCCGTCCGAAGTGGTTGAAAAAATTACAGAACATGCTCCGAAATCTCTAGATGACGTACGAAAAGTTTTTTTATGAGAAACAAAATGGCAACGTGGTAAAAAAAATTTGTAACGAGATGAAAATGGAAAGTAAAAGGTGAACAACTGTCAATAAAAATTAAAAAATCGGAATTTGAAAGAAATTAATAGTTCGCGCAAGCAGTGAGTTTATGGTAGGGCAGTTCTCGTTTTTTTTGTGCCCTGCGTAGCGCTGTCAACCGGAAATACCGTCGAGAAACAATGTTTTAATTTTCAAACTACGACTTTATTCATCGTTGTTTATTTTATCTATTTATTCATTCATTTTTTCGTCAAATACTCGACGTTGGTACGTTGTCGAGTCGTTTGATTAACGCTTGGGGTATTTTCCGTGGCCGTACCGTCCACTCGTTGGCACTCGGCTAATAAATGTACACAGGACAAGTTATCTTTTCCGACGCGTTCACTTTTCGCCCGAAAAAAATTTGTTTCGTTGATTAGCTTAACGTTTCGTATTCTCGTTCTTTATTTATTCATTACGAGAGTTAATCCTCTTCGCATTGTCACGTAACAAACTTTGTTTGTTTATTTTTAACGAAAAATATACATATATGTAGCTGTATGATGACGAAGGATGCGCAAATGCGTTTGAAACGTTGTGATGTGATGTAAAGAGAAATTAGTGTACTAGACAAATTAGTTTATTCATCAGAGGAACTGGAGAGAAACGAGTAATTATTTTTCAATAACAAATTGAGGCATTGAACGAAAATGTGGCAAACCATGGAAGAAAAATTGATCATTCACCGTTAAACTGGGTAGAATCCGATCAGTCGAACAACCGACGAACGACGATTTTCGTTCCCGTTTTCATCTCTTTATGAATTTTTTTCAACACTTTCCCATTTTATTTCTTGGAAATAAACTTTTCGCACATCATCTAGAATGTTCGAAGCATGTTCGGTAATTTTTTCAACCACTTCGGACGGATAGTTCGCTCACAATCGTTTTTGAAAACTGACTGGTTGAAATTTACGCGATGTGGCGGTCGCGATGTTATTTGGTAAAGTGATGGTGGTGGGTTTAATTAATGCGTTATATCGATTAAAAGGCTTCTGCTTCTTCTTCGTTTTCTGCTAAAAGATGTGCCGGGTTCTTGCGACAAGAAGCCCATGCGCTTGTAAACCTTTGTGACCTTTTAAAGGTTCTCATTCAGAAACATATTTGTTTCGAAATAATATTTATTTGATTGATGAGAGGTTTTTTGATTTGAGATATTGCAACAATAGCACGGTATAAGATATAAAATCATTCTTAGTATCTACGGAAATGATAAATATACAAGACAAAAGAGAAATAGTAATTGCAAGGCGAGAATCATTCATATCAGTTATTTTTATTCATAAACTATTCGAAGAGCAATGAGAATTAGTTTTAGTTACAACTAATTAATTTTAGATCCAAGACAATATTTATTTGGTTGAATAATGATGAAACGCTATAGTTTTACAAAAAGATCGAATCAAATAAGCCATCGCGTTTTTATTACATGTTAGAGCTGAAAATTTTCATTTTTTCGCCGTCAATTGTCACAATTGAAATATTAAAATGTTTTATTTTTTCCCCGTAATCCAATCCAAGCAAGAACGTGTATTTACACAAAAATCTGTGATCAGAATTTATTTTTCAAACGTTCTGATTGCCATACTTTCCTCCACTTACGTGTTTCCTACGTAACGAGAAAGTAAACAGAAATTCTTTATCCTCAGAATGTTTATGTGGTTGTTTTTCCGACGACGCAGTGCATGAACTTAGCGAATTACGTGAAGAGCACTGCAGCGTCATACACGGGTTTCATTCACTCGGCCAGAGCGTGCGGAGACGGTCCAGCGTTCGTTAAAATGAAGCTACGCTTCGTTGATGACCTAATATCTGATCCATTAAATTCATAGCCGAGTCATGTCTGGTGAACTATTATCATTAATATTAACACACTCAAGCCGAGAAATTTATTTTCTCGATGGACTATGAAATTTTTATAATATTATTAACTGAGAAACAAATAATAATAATAGTAATAACAATATTATAATTATGTAATATATATTATCACGATTATTATTATTATTAATATTGTTTTTATTAGAATAAAATAATATTAAATTGAAGAAATAATAATAATGATATAATTATATAATATAAATTATCACGATTATTATTATTATTAATATTGTTTTTATTAGAATAAAATAATATTAAATTGAAGAAATAATAATAATGATATAATTATATAATATAAATTATCACGATTATTATTATTATTATTATTATTATTATTATTATTATTATTATTATTATTATTATTATTATTATTATTATTATTATTATTATTAGTTTTATTATATTTATTATAATAATAATAATTATTATTATAAACTGAGAAAGAAATAATAATAATAACAATATTATAATCATATAATACATATTATCTCGATTAATATCATTATTAATATTATTTTTATTAGAATGAAATAATATTAAATTGAAGTAATAATAATAATATTATAATTGTATAAAATATATTTTCAGGATTATTATTATTGTTATTATTATTTCCAATTGAGGTGGAACATTCTATGAAGTAGACAATTTTTTAATGACCACCCGCGTCTAGTAAACCGAAAATCGCAACGAGCGTCTCTACTCGAAAAAAAAAAAAACATATTCTATTTTTCTCGAATAATTAATATCGTAAATGCTACATTATCGTATTATTGGGAATCGAGATGTAACCGTCCGAGTAGAAAAGTGAACTGGTGGCGGTGTATACTAACGTGTCGCAGCGGCCATTATAGCTCGTGCCGAAGCTGCTTAGCCGATGCGAGGAAAAAAAAAGTAATCGCATTAATCTTGAGTTCATTGGGTCGAATTGATTATCGCCGACAACTAATAGTGCATCGCTATGAGGAAAATAAATTTGAAAAAAAAAAGGTCAAATATGTAGTTGAGCGAAATGAGATATGCGTTTGCGTCAGGTTATCGTCTAATTAACCCTCGCCTAATTAACACACGGTTAATACATACCCGCAATTTTTTTCTTTTTTTTTTAAGCCGTAGTGATTTTTTTTTTCGGTTTTTTTTCGAATTTTCGTCTTGACGGTTTCAAATTCGTTGAATTGCATTGATTATATCCATGTTCTTGTATTAAAATTAATCATTACGTGAAATTTAATTTAAATGCGTTGAATAAATGATTGCTTGAATTGTCAAAATAATTATGTATTTCGAAATTGGTACGTCAGGCTTGGATGGTCTGGCAATTCGATTTCCCTCGCATGGAAACGAAAATCCATGTTTGCAGTTAATATTTACATAGTTTGCCATCGGCTGTTCACCCGTGACCGATCCACGGTACGTTAATGTAAGCAAATAAAATATGTGTACCGCTTTGGAGTCAATGGACATTGAGGTTGTCAACGATTTTATTAATACATTCGGTCTGCACTTCCATTTGCAGTCATTGAAGGCAATTGCTTCGTCTAGCGTGTCGCTATGCGTAATTACAGTAATCCGAAGCATCGGCGTGTACGCGCTAAACGTCTGGATAATACCGTAATCTCTTATATCGCGATCTTCCGTTTTACCAAGCTTTCGTGATCCCGTAAAAATTAAAAAATATCTTCTTAAATTCTGAAGGGAGAAATCAAAACCCCAAATAAGGCACAACAAATCGCGTCACGTGTTTTTACTAATACGTAAAAAAATTTATAATGCAAAAAAAAAAAAAAAGAACGGAGAAAAATAGTTTCAACGTTGATTGTCAATAATTTTTATTTATTGAATATATTTTCTGAATATCTTTTGATATTCAAGTTGTTTTCAATGAAAGTAATACTTTTCATAACTAAATATCAATTTTTTATTTACGATATATGTATGGGAAGTTAATTAATATTAATAATCAATTATAGAAATTGTTACTATTATTGAAAGTAATTTATTTATTATGTACAATTTTATAATAATTCTGATCAATTATTTATCAAATGATTAGCATAAGAATCAACGAAGAATGAGAATAATTGACGATCAATTATTTACTTGGAGTATTCATCTAAACATGAATTTTAATATTTTCGTTCTTCATTTTTCAAAATTCCCCGGATTCTATAATTTTGTTTGTATTTTTGTTTCCGTTGTTTAAGGGTGGAATAATCATAGAAAATACAATAAAACCAATTATTACTTCCCGCGAAATTGCGATAGCAGCTGCATACTTTATTTTTCGATAAATTTAATAATTATTATGATAACTAATTCTTTTTGTAGTGAATTAATAAGATTGGATTTTTTTTCTTCCAATATCTCAATATCACGGCATCGGAAGAGCATGATACGAAATACCAATGGTTAATAATGTAGACGAAAGGTGCACACACAGACGAAGTAGAGTAAAACAGCCCGAGGGCATGGCAACATTGGTTCATTGAACGCTGCTGGAGAGAAACACGATGTGGTCGATCGCTCCCGTCTATCACAAATTATATTAAAACGCAATGAGTAGTCTAAACAAAAAAAAAACGAAGGAAAAAAGATTCATTTACAGCCGTGTCGACTCTCCTCCGGGGACCAATCGTTCTTGCTCGGATCACTTCGCTCCAGCGCTCGGCTTTTACGCTCTGCCAGTGCCTTTCACATTTTCTTTGATCAATCTCTCTTTCGCTCTATCTCTCGCTCCCTCCCGCGGTTTTCCTCATTGCGGTTGAAACCCGGCGACGGAATTTCATTGTTGCTAGTTTTTCCATCGAATCTCGTGTCTTTGCCGAAAGAAAATGAGGAGGAAAGTCATTTTCACGGATTTCCTTTGATTTTTAAAAAATTCGACTACGTTGCGGAGCTTAACGAGCTCAGGACTGCGTGTACTTTTTTATTTGTGGTGAAAAATGGTTTTTAAGAGAGGGAACGTTATCTTAAGCTCGGGTTATCTTGGAACGTGAATCTCTCGAATCATGAGTCGTGAGAGAAATATTGTTGCTGATGGATTTGAGGTCTTACCACGTCACCCAAGCTGGCGGCACAACATAGTCGAATCTACTCGAAACCGATGAAATAATTAAAGGCTAATTAGAGGCTAATTAAACGCTCTATTGCCGAATTTAATGCTTTAAAAAAAAAAATAAAAACTGCGGTGCCCATTATCAAGTTCTTATGCGATGAAAAATATAACTAGACCATAATTAAAAGCTCATTAAAGGCTCTTAAATGAGCCCAGAATCAATCGATTCGGTCCAAGGAATCGCGAGATATTTGCATTTTACAAATTTTTTTAAATTAACTTTTTTTTTTTAAATCATCGAGCGCTATAACCCTGGTAATATATAAGTCCTAAATATAAACCTGAAGCTGGCAGGTTGATTGACACATATGACGATGGGTTTATAACCTTAGATGCCAATTAGGATGGTGGTGGTCTTACTGGGTAGATCGTCCGGAAAAAAATTAGTAAAAAATGGGTGCATCGTGGATTTACAAGTCTGGACCATGTCGTACATGTTTAGCCTCACAAATACCTGAACTAATAATTAATTAACACTTAGAAACGTTAATTTACCACTTTCAATGATAATTTAAGTAAAATTCGACGATATTGGCGTGTGGTTGACCGACGTTTTGTCAGTGACTGTACAACTGTTTCAACTGTTTCAGGCGATACTCCTCATTGCTTCAATTAATTTCTCAACACTTGCTCAGTCGATTCATTTTCAACTAAGCATAATCAATCTGTTGATCCTAAATCTTGATGATACAATTTTTTCAGAATTTACGGCGATTTAGTTCCATTCGTTTTGCAACCGTTAATGTCGGCAGAAGCTGTTTTCCCATAAGCGACCGTGTAGAATTCATAAATTTGTAACTAATAAATTATGCAGCGAAAAAATCTGGAATAATTCATGTATTATCATTCTACCCAGAACTATTATTCCTCAAATTTTCAAGAATTTTGATGAGTTTCTTATATCCATCCAGTAAGACTTTACAGGAAACATGCATCATTGATATGGAAAAGTGAAATTAGGGTTGAAGCATTTTTGCATATTCATGGATGAACGATATTAAGAGGACGGATTACTTTTACATAGAAAGACATGAATTTTCATGCAAAATCCCTTCACTCACCTTTCAAAGGTCTGAATTAATTCAAAATGTTCTTGTTGTGGGAAAATTAATTATTTCTTCTTGACATCATATTTTTTTCTTCGTGTCCATCGAAAAATATTTTTTCTCGCTTCGTGCGCAAAAAATAAACGATACAGTTTTACGGAGTGACAGCGGTAAAGGAAAAGCCGCATTTGAGATTATGTACTTTGAGGAAACGCCAAGAGAATTTTTTTATTTTTTCGGGCCGAAGAACCAGATGTAAGACCGCTTAAGAAGGTAAGCTACGTCTTAAGCTTCGATGAATAAAAAATAATCTTCGATTTTTCACCTAGACTTTTTCTTTTTAAAAATTTATATCAATTCATTTTTCACATCTTTTCCTTTTTAATGTGGAAGTCATCTTGTTGAGGGTAAATTCATTATTTCATACTCACAGTATTTATTACCGGTATTTAAGAGGTCTGAACAACCTGCTCGAGTTCCCACCCTTTCCTTAAGTGCATTAGAAAGTTAACGATTAACACGAATGAAGCATCACTTCTATGGGATCATCAAACTTGAGCCTACGTACTCTCTCGGGGATTATAATAAAAACAGGATTTAGTGGATGCCCCAACGCCTTCCCAACCAATAAACGAATCCCTTGGTCGAAGACAAGACATCGGAAATCACTCCCTGATTCTCAAAACGAGCGTAACATCGTCTTTTACAAATTTTTATCATTTTTGTATCGCGAATAATTTTGCCATTGAGATATTAGTCATAAAATTGATAATTAATTTTAAAAAATTTCTTAATAAATTCTTGATATCACAAAAATAATGATTATCCGAAATATCCATAAGTCACGATTATTTACAGAATCACGCGTATCTCACAGCAGCAACATTATCAAATTTTGAAATAATTTCGCAGCCTTTGTGAAAAACAAAGATCAAATCGCGTTGACTGCACAAACAAGATTCTTAGCCGAATTAACTCAAATGCTCCGAAGATTCTAAACAATATTAAATTACATCAAAAGTCAGAGAGAATGTGTACTTAATTTTTTTCCCCTTTTGTTTCAATATCGATTCGGGAAGTGCAGTTTATCCGTAAATCTATGCGTCGTCAGGGCCGGCTTTTCGTTTACCTCGGGCGTGACATTATTTTTTTCGTCTCCGTACCATCCTCCGCCTTATGGTTCTTGTGGACCGACCGATCCTCGTTCTCGTCTTGGTCTCGCGAACAAGAGAATAAGCGAACGCACGAACGTGTCCCTGGAATCGGGTGGTGGCACTTTCATTTGCTTTTATTTTTATTTTTTTTTCTCTCGTCTCCTCCGTGTTCCGTTGCTCTTTCTTTACCAGCGATCCCGTGCGCGTACGATCCCTTTCTCTGTACCGGTCTGCTTTCGCTCTCGCTCTCGAGACGGGACCATGGCCCCAAAGGAATAAAGAATTCAACAGCGAGTTCCTTTCCTTTTTTTTCACTCTTCCTCGTGCTGGTTTTCCAGGGTCGAACCTTTCGATTTCTCGGTATATTGTTGGTGTTCTTGTTATTATTATATTTTTTTTCAATAAATTAATCATATAATAATAATAATGATAATAATGATAAATATAATAATTAATAATATATTAAAGTAATTTCTTATAACAATAATAATAATAATAATGATAATGATTATATTAATAATATAATTATTATATAATAATAATAATGATAATGATTATATTAATAATATGATTATTATATAATAATATATTAATAATAATAATAATTATTATTATTATATTATAATTATATTCATCAATAATAATAATAATTATTATTATTATTCTAATTTAGATTATTTCAAGGCTCAAATTTTGCGAAAATATACATCTCTCGAATTTCAATGAAAATTATTACCGAGTCAATAAACATCCAAGCCGTCTCTGATTCCACGAAATATTGAAGGAAACGGGCTGCAGTATTCCGCATTATTTCGAACTGCGGAACGAAAGAGGTTGATTCATAAAAAAAAAAGAACGTTATCTGAAAGCGAAATGAAAAACCATGATAAGAAGAAATAAACCGACGAATGGTATCCCATCTGTACTGTTCGATATACTAAAATAACCCGAAAGTAACACTGATTTTCTACATACCCCGAGACACTTACCCTTAACGCCATTCGCTCGAAATAGGCACGACACAGCGATGTAAATCGCCTACGGTGCTCTCACTTGAATCGCTTACGACGTGCGCACCAGAGCCAGAGTTCCGGAGCTGGGAAACACGTCTCCTTTCGTTACTGGCACTCGTGCCGTACGACTATGTCCAAATCTCGCCGAGGATGTGAAGGCAATTCCATTAACTTTCATCCCCGGTGTTCGTTCTGGGTTCACGTTTGCGGTATTCGAGCTTCTTCTCGCTTGGATACGATTGTCAGCGTTTGATCATTCGTTCAACATTTGATTTTCCCGTACGATCATCGTTTGCTGAATTTATAGAGCCCGGAAAACTGACGAATGAATGCCGAATTAATACCATTTATTTCATAACCGAGTATCGGATGATTTTAGATTGAGAACCTTAGAGTAAAAAATGCGAAGGAATGGACCCTTGAGTCGGTTATCCCCTAGCTGGTACTCATGCGAGACACGGAGGATAAAGCGGGGTATGCAAAAAAAGACAGATTAGCTAGCGGTTATTATTATTATTCCTTAGGCTGCTTGTCTCTAGATAGGTATGATGTACGCATGGCTTTATTTCATCTTTTCAAGAGTTACACAGCTTTTCGCCCCTCTTATATCTTTCCAAGGCAATCCACTTTTTTATTTCCTTTTTCAATTCTCGTTTTATGCTATATCTTTCTTTTTTTATTAATGTTTTTTCGCCGGACTTTTTCTCTTTGCATCTCGACCTTTTCTGTATTAGTAGTACGTTTCCTTACCTTTCAGTCTATTTTTCAGTTCTCGGTTATTCTCCCGGCAGTTCATACGTTCCTCCCCTCCTCCCCTCTTTTATGAACTTTTCAGATCACCCGATCAACTCCCCTTTGCTTCCTTTTTTCTTCGGCCGGCCCCTTTTCGACGACCTAGCACGTGGTCTCACCTCTCACCGTTTTCCCATGCGAACCCCACACATCAGTCGGTTTTTCCCCTATCCCCGGTATCTTAATCCGATTGACTTATCTGAATCTTCCTAATTCTCCTCTGCCTTCTTTCAACTAGCTCGGCACTTCCCG
Organism: Sussaba pulchella; assembly: GCA_963971145.1. Classification (NCBI taxonomy): domain Eukaryota; kingdom Metazoa; phylum Arthropoda; class Insecta; order Hymenoptera; family Ichneumonidae; genus Sussaba; species Sussaba pulchella. The sequence goes on along the minus strand of OZ020164.1, from coordinate 14,063,752 downwards.
TTACTGCCTCTTTCTTACCATCGATTGTGCTTTGCGAATTTTTTTATATTCTGCGGTCTAATCCCAATTTGTATCGTCTTATCTTACTTTTGAAACTTCTCGTAACCCCTTTCCATCTTCCTCTCGGACCATTGGGATTTTATCCGAACCCTTTCCCTTATCACGCCCATTTTTGGCTTATTTCTCTAGCTCCGGAGTCTACCTGCAGTAGCTGTCTTCCAACTTCCCTGGCTCGCCTTCCCTTATTTTACCACTCGTGTAAATACACGAAACTACATTTTTCTACCATCTTTTTTTTTCAGGATAAAGATTCTCAATTTCTCGACGTTTGACTTCAACTTTTTGTCCTCCAAGTTTCTCCGTAACCTTATTATCACTCGTTCCTCCACCTCCTCTAATATCCTCTCGTTGCCGGTCACATTTCTTTCTCCTAACATTTCTGCGCATCGTTCGTAATCCCCGTCACCCACTATGACTTTTTATTCTTTCAGTTTCTTTATTATCTTCTCTATTTCATCTCCGCCTATCTCATATCTCCTCGGGTCTTCTCTATTCCCCCCCCCCCCCCCCCCCCTCCCCCCAGACCTCTGAAATCGTCGACCGGAAAACCTTCGGTGCCTTATTTCTGATCTTCTTCCATCCTCTTTCCATCCCTCAGGTTTCCAGCCGCTCGATTACATCCCCAATTCGCCCGAGCTATCCCCACAATTCCTCGGCCTTATTTCTCATATCTGAAATATTTCCGGAATCCATTTTCCCGGGTCTTCTTCTACTTCCACGGCTTCTTATCGTCCCGTGACTCCCGTTTTGCTTTTCTCAGCTGCCTCTTCTAACCTTACCCTTTCAATCTCCCTCGTGTTTTTGCCTTCTTGCGTCCGTCTGATGTTCCTTCGCACACCCTCTTCTTCACACTCTCTCTCTCGCCTTTTCGTTTTTCTTGTCGGAATTCAGAACTTCCGCATTTCCTTACACATCTATCCCTTCATATTCTATCCCTGTGCTTTGTTTACTGTCCTCAGCAGCTATCTTCTTCGGTTTTCACGCGCCATCCTTGTTATCCTCCACGCCAAAATATTTTCCATTGCTTCCAGCCTCTTTGCTACTCTATTTTAGCCCTCACATCTGCCTTTTCTTCCTTCTTCCCTTTTGTTCCTCCTACCATTCCTTCCTTTTACCCTCATCCCCGGGGTAACCGTCTCCTCTTCCATCTCCGTCCTTGCGCCCCGCAGTATTCTTTCCATCATCGACCCGCCCTTGTGTGTACACGCCTGTATGTGTCCGATTGTCTTCCTTGCCATTCTTCTTCTCTTTATCAACACGCATGACGTCTCCTACTCCCACTCTTTTGTATCCCGTATTCCCTCCACTTCTTTCAGTCACCTATCCTTTCTCGTGCCTCTGACTCTCTTCTTTCTTCTTTACTTCTAGTTTCCTCGTCTTTCTTCTTTTCAGCTTCCTTATTGTCTCGTCCACCTCGGCTACCTCATTTTGTGCTTCCTCAGCCTCCGCTACCTTTTTCTTCAACTCATTTACTCTTCCCCTCGTTTTCGCCGTCTCCCTAGGGACATCGCTCCCGTCTCTCTGGTTATATGTATATACCCTTTCTAATTCATCAATCGTTGTTTTCCCGGCTTCCTCCACGTGACGTAAGCTCTTTCTCACTCTCTCGTCCAACCTTTATTAATAAACGCCAAACCTTTCGTCCCGATTCGAGAGGAAAATGACATTGCCAGAGAAATATAGAAATACGTCGGGCAAACTTAACCAATAATGAATCAAATTCAAAATGGCGGTTGTGGAAGGGTTTAGGGCAACTGAAACTATGAGAGACAAGCTTCAACGAAGTATCGCGTCTTTGCAATGAGCAGTTTGTCCATGGCAAGTCATCAGATACCGCACGGCTTTTAGTTCGCGTCAACTTCGTGCTGCTGCAGCGCAAGTAATGAGACCGGCGGAGAAGCCGGTGTTGGATACGCGTCCGTTCCGATTCGACATCACGAGCACAATAGGTAACTCCGAGAACATGTTCTATACGTGATAAACAACGCGATCCGTTCTCTCTCTCTCTCTCGTCAGAATTCATTAAAGACCGTTGCGCAGCACTGCAGTGCGGAACTTTCGTACCCGCACTTAGGGCTTTACCGTGATTCAAAGGTCGACAGCAACAAGTTATCTTTTTTCAAACTAGTTTCGTGGTTGTTGCGAATGCTCGTTGTAATGTTTAATGAGGAAAGTATGAGGTATGAATTGTATTTGTGGTTTGTACTAGAATCATTTTAGTTGTGAATTGAAGGGTGTGTTTCTAAGATGAAGTCCAGTTACGATGTTGGGTCTCCTAACCTACTTGGCCTAGTCTAACTAACCTTTCTAATGTGATGTACCCTAACCAGGTCTGAGGAGAAGTTTTTTATGATCGGCGATAACTAATTGGAAATTTGCAAATTCAAAATGGCAGGCCTGAAGTGCCGAGAGTGATATGAAGTAGCTCCAATATGACGAAACTTGGTAGACGACTAGGTCGGCGTTTCGAGGTCGTTGATTGCGAATCTGAATTCGAAATGTAGTTAGTCGGAACGACCTATCGAATATATGAGACTAAATGCAACAAATCGTTTGATCCGTCAGTCGTCGCGATTCTGATTTCACGTCAGCAATGAGCGACTTCGAAACAGGTGTTTAGGTGAGGTGTTGCATCGAAATAAACTTATTTCGCGTATTCCGGTCTCAAGAAGAATTTCGGCCTGAAATGATTCAGCCTCGGCTGTGTGACCAACACATCTATCGTCGAGGCAGATTTTAATACGGCTCGCATGGTAATCGCGCTCAGGCATGATGAGCGTCTTGGTGGACAGTGACGAAGCAGCCCGATCAAAAATAGAGATACGGTCGGAAGTCTGGACATTCACCTCGGTAGTTTCCTCGCTTCTTATCTTCGAGAGGTCGTTCTCGGGATTACATTTGGCTACTATGTATCAACTGCGACCAGGCCGGATAGAACGATTACTTCGTGCTTCCTGGATTCGTCACTCTTCGCTTTTATACGTATTTAACGAACATTAATGACGTGAATTTCGCTGTTTCGTGTTATTCTTTTTCCGTGTCTTAATTCTGGTTACTCTTTGGGAGTCTACAGTCGTGAGATTCAATTAAATATTTCGGGTCAATGTTATTTGCGAAACTTAACGTTTTTTAGTTGGTTTCTATTTTTAGGCAAATTTAAGGGGCTTTCAGATAAGCATTTATCGTCTGAAGTTGGTTTATCGTTTCGTTGACTCTGGAAATCTGCTGCTCAGGGATTCCCTAAATCTTGGATAATAATCTGACGAAGAATTCGTTTTTCGATTTTTATTTATTTTTGAAGGATTTTATTTCTCGAATTATTATTTTTTTCCTTATCGATTTGCGTCCTTGACGAGGACGCGAATCTCCCGTGAATAATTGATATCGCGTTTAATTCAAGTACCCCATCAATTTATTAAATACTTTGACGCATAGTTAAATAAATAAAAAAGTCGTGTGAAAGCCATAAGAATTACTACCTGTTGGCTCAAAGTATCGGGGGTTTACATGACCCCACAATGGGGCTGTCGTTCCATACGCGGTCCCATTCGGCTCAAATTCAGCGCTGCTTATTCCGCATATTTAAATTACTCACAAGTGTCCGGCTGGCGTTTATGTCGTCAGTACTTCCATAATTTACCCAATTAATAAGAATGAAGGACCTTGAGATGGGTTTTCATGGTGGTTAAGTAACTTATATTTTTGCAGTCGTTTGCCATTAATGTATATAATAATAACAGGACTTCTCTGGCAGGATGCCGATATGAAGCATTCTGGAACTCGGAGCAGTGCTCAAGTCCCAAATTCGTGGGGTCGACGTTCATCGAGTCGTCCCACGTGGTCGCAAAACGTGACGATGGCGTGGGGTGATCGTCGTCGAATCCTTTGTGACGATGCGGCAACAGTTTAGCGGGGTTATGTCGCGCTTTGCCGTCGGACGGTGGAAAGAACGATCACGTGATGCTTTCTAAAAGCCTTAACCGTAATCGAACGGCGAAGTTTTTGCTTTTATTTTTTCATTGTTTGCGTTTATTAAGTCTCCACGGGGTATTTGAAGTTTCATCTGGGATGTTATATCTTGTAGGGCTGATTTTTAACAGACTTCGAAAAGGAGGAAGTTCTTCATTCGAGGTGTATTTTTAGTGTGGACGTTACGGGTTATGTTCGCCGATTGTGAACCGATTTTAATGATTTTTTTTTATTGAATCGGCTGTATCTTGAGGGTGGTCCTTTTTTTTGGTAATCTGAATAAATCTGATTGATTAATTGTAATAGGGCTAGAGAAATAACCTGAATAAAAGTTGGCACATGGATATAGTTTCAATTATTACCACTGAAAGTTTAAAAATGAAATACATCTACACACAAAATTAAACATCGACTTCGAAACTTTGCTTCTATCTACAAACTTTAACTAAAAACCTGGGAATAACATTTTTCCCTAATTTGAAGAAAAGAGTATTGAAGGAAAAGTAAGGAATATACAAAAATAAGGAATAAGAGGATCGAAGATTCAAGGAATATACAAAATTACCTGAAAGATATTGCAAATATTTGAATCTCAATAATTTGGTATATTGTCCTTCAATACTCTTCTCTTCGAAGTAATGAAAAATATTATTATCAACTTTTTAGTTTAAGTTCGTGCACATAGACAAAATTTTGAAGTCGGTTACCAATTTTTTGTAAAAATGTATCTTTCTTTTCCATTTATCCCCGATCGCGTCACGATTTTCACTTCCGGGTCTTATAAATTATTGTCCTTTCTCGTCCTTCAAAATTTCACGGGTTCAACGCGTTTCATTGCACCGAATCGTAGCTCGATTATCAATTTTCAAATCATTTTTCGAAGTCTCTCCCCTCCGATCTTACGAGTCCGTTTTTCCACAAGTCCGCAAAAAAATGTTTAACTCCGTTTCCCTGCATTGCTCAAAGCATTTTGTTCTTTTGTTTTTTCATTTCGTACATGACGTCATTCCTTTGTGCGACGTAATGCTGTAATACGCTTGATTATCGTAATGGGCCGTCTCTTGACGCGTTGGCGTGGTCGCGTGCTAAGAGCACAATTTGTTTGCACTGTGGGCCGCGTAGTTAGACGTGTTCGCGAGAATCGTGGTTAACCCGCGCCAAGTGGGACCCTTTTGTTTCCTTGTGTCGGGGCCTCGGCGATGGTCGCTGCACGGAGACAAATGTCGCTGCACGCGTGTGGGTGGAATCATGCGTTCTCCAACGTGAAATTTTCACTCGCTCGGCCATTTCTCGTGTTTCCACGGTCGTAATATTTTCCGACGAGCTTCGCTCCGTCGCTGGTCGCTCCGATCAATCAATCGTTATTGCTTTTTTTTTTTCGGTCGCAATTAGCTCGTAATTGCTCGTTAGATTACACGGCGTTTCTTTTGATCTTGACCCATACCCGAGATTGATTAATTTGCATTTAATTCGTTGTTCATTAGAGTCGAGCAAATCTCATTGAGAGCGACGACTGTACTCTCGTCGAGCTTTTTCGTGAGTAGGTTTTGTGGCGACTGAATCGATCCGAGGAAACACAGGATGTCGTGTTTATAAAAGAGATTGAATCGAATTGAAGAAATTGAAAAAAAAAAAATTATTCGAGTGGATTCTTGTTTGATTACTGTCCATTGACGCTTATTGATATGTTTATAATCAATTGAAATTTTTATTGATATTTTATTTGATATGTTATAGATTTTTAAAAATGTCCAATCTTCTTGACAGCAATTAACCCATACGGTGCTGTTGAAATAAAAAAAATTAGAAAAATTTATAATTTCTGTATCAGTGGATATACTGCACGGAGGGGAACATTTTTGGCTGAATAAATAACCAAATGGCGGACCTCCGCATTATTTCGTTCTAATTTCAAATCCAACTGAGTTATTACCCATCTAAGTTCTATGCTGTAATTATGGGTGATCTTAAAAAATGTTATGTTATCTCATGTAATCGTGAAAGATCACAAAAAAGTTCGTGTATTCTCCAAGTGCTCTGGGTATTCGTTTGGTGATCCTCATGTATTCCTATGTGTTCGTGTGTTCTCTTGTAATCTCATAAAAATTTTACTTAAGGGTGCATTCTAACTCCTCTTTGTAACCTTTGAAAAATCATGTGTAATCTGTCACGGATTATCTGTAATATTTTCAATGTGGTTGTAGTCGATCAAGGATCACCAAATAATCTGTAAAAAAAAGTAATCTCGTGTATTCTTGTGTAATCTTTAGTCCAATGTAATCTGGTGTACACCATTTTTTAGAGTAAATACCCTCCCTCGATTTCTTTAAAATTTTACAATAGCCTGCTCCCTCAACCCGCCTTCTCTCGATCGAGTTTTCTCGCTGCCGAAGCTCGCTGCAGCTGCAACTTCTGCTGCTCCTTCTGTTTCGAACCTTGCTCTTCCTCCATGAAGCACCGCCCGTCGGGGTCCCGACGTCCAACATTCTTCCCGGTCGATTTTCCGACGTCTCGTGCTTCTGGCTCGTGCCCGGTTTTTACGAGATTTCCGATAAAGATAGTTCGCTCAATCATTCGGATGTATCCCCGCAACCCGAAGTCTAGACTCTGTCCGGAGATAAGAATATTTGATTACGCGAGACGTCCGTAACAGGTGTCTGCCCGGCAGGGTTACCCTGCACGAGATGATGCACGGATGCAGGTAGTGCTTGTTGGCGGTGACAGCTCGGTTTACAGAGCTATCTATAGGGTGAAAAAGGGCGAGTACGAGTCACTAAAAACTTTTTCATCGTATCTTCGTCTTCCAGAGATAGCGTCACACTTCGCTGGAATCAACAGCCATCCCAAAACATTTTATACGGTCATGGAAATTCAACCCCATTATCGGATCGTTATTTTTCGTACCCTTAACGTGTATCGTGGGGTCGAATCCACCAAAGGTTTCGAAAAAATGGAAAATATCGTCCGAAAAATCTGGAAAAATTCACGAATTGAGCTCAGGGTTTCTACTTTACGATGAAATTTTGAAATATGAAGTTTCCGAAATTTATTTATTATAAAAATAATAATAAACGAATGAACTGTGGAAAAATGCGGGAACTTTGAAATTTTGGGCTTGGTCAAATCGACTTGAAGATACACTATTCGGGTTGATGATTGTTGAAGCGATTTTTTTTTGTTTTAATGGGGAACACAGGGGTCCGGCAATATATATCGCCTACTTACAATTTTTTTTCCAATTCATTCGTAACCATTTTACACGCTTCGAATTCATCCGTACTCATCGTTTTTACCCCCAATTTTTATTCAATTAATTCCTAACCATTTCATGTTTACCGGATTATTTTTCTATACCATTGTTTTATTCAGCTTTTCACGAAAACAATACGAAACAATGTTCGATATTCAATTCAATTTTTCTATTTCGATATTTTTTCAATCCGTTCCCTATCATTTCACGCGTTTATGAATTAATTATATAGTAGGTTTGATTTGAAAGAAAGGCATGGAATAAAAGGGCAGAGTGTCATGAGACGACGTGGCATGAGTGAATCAACTGTTTCTCAGACGTTTGAGAACAAGGGGCTTAGTGTTTATGGCTGCCGCTGTTGCCGCTGCTGCCGCTGCTGCGAGTGCTTGTGCTGCTCCATCAGAAAGCCAACCCACTCGTCAATACACACCCGGTATGTGTACTTTCGATGACCGTAAAACGACGCCATATCCGTCGACCCACAACCGCCTTCCTTCGCCGACAAAAAAAAGACTGGAAAAAAACCCCCCATGGAGATAGATCTGTAAAACGATTGAGCGAAAGAGCTTGAGCTTGAGTGAGAGTTCCACCAGAAGCTTTATGGACGAAGATAAATAAATTTACGAAGAAAAAATCAATAACGTTGAACAAATATTATTTAGATTGGCACCATTGTGTACACTCTTTCGAACAATTCCTCGAAGGAATGAAAAAGAAGCTCCACGAGATGAAAGATTATTTTCGTACCATTATTTATTGCAATTCCTACCGAGTTAATTTTCACTACAATTATATCATTGGGAATCCGAGAAATTGAAAATTGTCCGATGAGCTTGAGTTACTTGTGCGGTGTAATTGATGTCGACTGCTACGACATGCTGTCCTCAAAATCACCAGCATTCTCATCCTCTCCAATTTGATCGGTGATGTTTCCTTGAGCATCGAGCATGGGCTCGCCGCGCATCAATCTGTAACGATTGTCCAGGTGGATTGCAGGTCTCAAGGTCTCAGATTTCTTCAGCTAAAATAATTTTAAAAAAAAATCATTGATTAAAAAAATATATATATATATAATAATAATAATAAATACGAGCGATGAGGGTTAGTTTTTAGTTGGTAAAAGCTCGACACTACCATCAGTGAGTGTCTCTCGATTTTTCACCTCCTCCCCGTTAACAGATAAATAATGATAATAATCAATATAATAATAATAATATTATTATATATAATAATAATAATATTATTTATTATTATTTATAATAATAATAATATTATTATATATAATAATAATAATAATATTAATAATAATATTATTATTTATAATAATAATAATATTATTATATATTATAATAATAATATTATTATTATTATAAATAATAATATTATTATTATTATTATTATATAATAATAATAATATTATTAATATTATTATTTCCGTTATTTATTATTATTATTATTATTTCTAGAGATAAATGTGCAGAGTAATAGACCTTACACATCACATAATTATTTCATTTCATCGTCCAGACAGTCGCGTTTATGAAAAAGAGATTTAAACATCCAGTTTGCCTCGTCGAAAAAGCTTTGCGAACGATATAATTAGGGAATCAAAAAATAACGTCCAAGCTCTATCCGAGGATGGACCTTCTCTTTTCGTAAAATCAATAGCAAAGATATTCCAACGAATTTCAACCAACGTCAGCGGTACTCATATTTCACAAGCCACTGCAATAATAAAGATCCATTTGGTTCAACCAATCGAACATTCACAGTGATCAAAGCGACGACGTACGTTGAAGTAAATTATTTAAAAAACCCCCATAGAATTCCAAACATAAAATATTCAAACGTCAAAAAGCTCAATGCAGAGAGGTAAAAAAAAATAATCCCTCGTGAATGTTTGAGTCGGACATTTTAGAGAGGAACACAAAAGCGAGGACCGATCGATAGTCAAACACCATTCTTTTTCGCCAAGGACCATCATGGAAAAAATCGCAATCGCGAGCATGAGCAAAAAAAAAAAAAAGATAAAGCATCATGTCGGGACACAGAATATTTTGTCCACAATCTCGGCTTGTTCACGGCCGATACCACATTTACTCCGTGAACCTCGGGGGCTTTTGTACATTCCTCCGAAAATCAGTGTTCAAGAAGAATCGCGTTGGAAGCATCGAGGCGAAACGGCGGCGGCGGCGGCGTTGGTGTTGGTATCGAGCGTCCCCTTAAAATGTGGTCCAACGCGGTTGATAGGTGCTCGGCCGGTCGTGCGGCTGTGGCGGTCTTCCGGCCATCCTTACGTGGGTCTCAATGGCGACCTCCTGGCCGCCGTGCACCAGTTGGCGCTTCCGGTTCACGACGACAGTAGGTCGTTCCTCCTGCGAGGATGCCCCCGCCCGTTCCCCGTTCGGTTTACTCGACAACCACACGGGCGGGTGGGAAGTCACTCGGACTCGAGCTCGTAACACCGCAAACCGATATGGGGTTTCCACGGTTTCCCCCCCCCGAAAACCCACGGAAAATGCAATAACGCCGAGCCATTACGGTCGCGAATGCAACGGGAAGCGAGCTCTCACGAAGCCGATGAAAATTTTCAACCGCTCGTGAGTGTTCGAAATTCAGTCTTGTAATCGGACAAATACGTGTGGCGAAGAAAAAAAGCGCATAAATAAGTTCCAGGGTAGACGTCAACCGGTTGAAACACAGTCTCGCGATCGGACAAATACGGATAATGGGGAAAGTAAATAAATTGAAAATAAGTCTTCGACATTGACGTACGTCGCTGTGGCGAAACTGAAGGATTTTATCGAACAGTTTTTCGCGTAGGTGTTGTGCGTCAGCGAAGTGGGGCGTCACGGGGATATACAGGGGTGCTCAATGCTTTGCTTTATTTTAGATAATTATTGTTCGTTTTGTTTTATTTGCACGGTTGTTTATTTTTCATTTGGGTTACTTCGATGACAGCGAGGTGGGGTGTCACGGGGATAACAGGGGTGCTCAATGCTTTGCTTTATTTCACGCAATTATTTTGCTTTACGTTTTATTTATTCAGTAATTTATTTTTTATTTCGCTTTTATGAATTATTTTCTTTATTTAGTTCCCAGCATTTAATTTTGAGTACATTCCGCAATTGCATAATTTACCGTAGACTCACCCGGCTGCCGAGAAGAAAATGAAGCGAGACGTTGAGTAATGATTTCGAAGATATGCTTTCTCCAGAGCGCATTCTTAGGAGCGTTACGAGGAGACATTTATTTTCCGGTTCTATCCACAGCCGGGGACGAAAGAGGTGTGGGATGAGAGAGGGGAGGAGCGGCCTCTTTCTTATCGCGAGTCGTCGTTATTCGCGAGTTCGAATATCAAAATTGCTTAGATTTCCGGATTATAATTTTCGTATCGCCGAAAAGTAGGTTAACCGGCCGGGTCGAAGATTCGAGTCTAAAGGGCACGTGAGAAACGTCGAAATGCCTCTGCGATTCTCTACAGCCCTTCGAGCAAGCGGGTTACGTGCCGTTAAATCTACATCGTAAAATGTTATCGAATTTTTTTTTTTTTCTTTTTTTACGAGCCGTTGAATCTCCCCGACAGAAGCTTCGCAATTACATCTTTGAAGAATCGCTGTGACGATCGATCGATAATCACGGTTCGGTGAAGCCTCTGTCGATGGGTATAGAAATTTTAGTAGGGCGAAGGGGAGAGGGTGATCCGCTTAGCGTGGGGGTTTTTGTGTAGTTGACGCTAGGACCACATGAAGCGCAGGAGAATTGGAGATTTTTTTTTAATGAAATAAATAATTTCTGGACCGTAAGTAATGAAATAATTGAGTTTGGCGGGTGCGCGGAGTAAGAATGAAGTATTAATAACACATATTGATATGGATGTATTTTTATTTAGAATTTGAAATTCAATTAAATATTGCATAGTGCTGGGAACTAGCCATTCTTTGATCATTGCGACGCAGCGCCGTCCGTGGCCACGAAGTGAACTTCCTTTCTATGACCGAAATGAATTCAAAAAGTTACAGCTTCGAATTAAATCATGAGAAAAATGTTTTTTCGGTACGTTTCGAGATTGCACGGGCTCTTCAAGCTAATCAAATTTGGTTTTAAATCACCGACTCGCGAGCATTGAAAAAAAAAAATCCATAACTATTGAACCGATTTACAAAAAAGGATTGAAAAAAATCATGAACTTCTTTTCTAGTTAGTACAAAAACATAAAAATATCATCCAAATGATAAATGGTCACGCAAAACCGGTTCGAATCGGTGTGGAATTGATCATAGATTGCTTGAAAATTTATAATTTCACTTGCAATATAGAGTTTACCGAATTTATGCGTCGCGCCGAAAACTCGTACCAGAATTTCTGCAATGCAACGCCGCCCGTGGCCACCAGGCGAACTTCCAATAATGTGAACAGAGACTTCTCCCCCCCCCCCCCAGCCTTTTCCCCGCCTCGGAAAAAACGAACGACCTTACGGACCTCTTCGTATACGACCGTGAGTAATGGTTTTACCGCGTTGCGAATTTACGGCATCGACGATCGAAAACAGCGTTTCACGACTCGATGTTAACTCTTCGGAGGTTCGCGAATATTGAATTTAGCACGTGACCACGGTTGAGAGGTTCGTCCGAAAACGGGAAAACTTTTATGATTCGGGGTATCACAGCGGTTTGCGGTCGTTTGTTCAGATTGTCACAGTTGAAACCATAAGTGCCTTCGGCATTGTTCAATTTATCGCCTTAACGTTCATCCTCGTTCGTTTGATTAATTGAGAAATCGTACTATTGGATTTAGAAACATTCCGATTTATATGTGTTGGATTATTATGTGTAATGGAGTTAGTTGTCATTAAAAATCTATCTTTCTGTCGATAATTAACTTGCTCAGGTGATAAATTTAGTATCGAAGCTGAATTACATTGATTATTATTCACCGATTCTTATATTAATTGATCGATGTATTGATTATTGGCAGATATTTGGGTATTTAATTATAACTATCATTTATCATAAAACGTTCAGTCCTGCTTCTCTTCGTTTACATATTCAAAGTAATTGTAAGAAAATGAACAAAATATCAATATCCGAAATGTTGATCTATTAATTTTCAGAATTGCTCCTTCTGTTTAATTTAAAGAAAGATTATTTATTCTAATGGCCATGAAATATAGGAGAGGAAGTGCCATAAACGATAGAAATGGCAGCTTCTCAAAGATTACTCGTCACTGTCCAGTAAACAATTTTTCATTCTAATACCCCATAGAAAAAAATACGACGGATTATTAGAATAATAAAGTTTAATTGACATTTCTTCTACGATAAATCAACAAACGATCAAAGCTCGACGATCGATATTTCGAATTACAACATGAGTAACTCGCTTCGAACCGATTGAGTCGGTTGCATCACCGCGCAAGGCTTCTCGTATCAAGCTATTGTAATACGAGATTCAAAGTTCCGGAAACACGTGCGCTCGGATATTCGATCCCTGACGATTCTATTTCCCGAACTCGCCTGTCTCCGTAGAGAAAGCTTTGCGCGCAACCATATACGTTTCTTTTTTTCCGGTAAATTAAAAAGTAAAGTAATAGTACGAAAAAAAAAACCGAAATCCGAAAAATCATGGATTTTCTGGACACTCAACCCTTTTAAATTGTAACAAATTATCCTTGATTCAAATTTAGTATCAAAAGCGCTTTTTTAAATTACAAAAAAAAATATAGATAAAAATAAATTTTTATTTTAAAAGCGTTAAATCCTCTGCATATTATTTATTATAGATAATCAAAGGTTTTTTTTTAAATCTCCATCTCGTCAAAAACCACCTGCGACCTCTTTAACGATATTTTACTGCCTCATTAGCCGCTTCGGCCGTCATTCATTTGCCGGGATTGTTCAGAAGCGCACGAGTGTGTGTGTGTGTGTGTGTAAATTGCGAAAAAGACTTGAAATCGATTGCCCCTCGAAGCACTTTTGTACTCGAGTTTGAGCTTTTCAACCCTCTTAGCTGAAACACGATTTTCCACGACCCTCGGGGCGGCTGGCTTAGTCTCCGGCGTGTGACTACGGTGATTATCAATCCCAAGTGATTGACTCTACCCTAAAACTCAATTACTCAACGATCGTGTCGAAGTTTAGAGGGAAGTTTATAGGTAAACAAAAAGTGGACAAATCGACGTACAAAAGTATCACAGCGACATGAAATTTGACTCTTTTGTTTATTTCTTTACAATCTACACACATTTACTTGTTTGTTTTTTCATTTGTCGGCTAAAGTCCTCGCTACGGATTTCTGGATTTTGTCCTTTCACGCCTTCTCCACGCAATGAACAGCAGAACTACAATTTTGCGTAATCAAATTCGTAAAAAATTTGCAAGGTTAATCAAATAAATGCAAATGAGAAACTCCCAAGAAACAATTAGAAGAGAAAAAAATCTTAAATTTTTCCCAACTACTAATTGAGCTTGTAAACAACTCAAAGGCGTAAAAATGCATGAGACAAGAACAATATTTGAACCAATGTATTTATATTACACGGAGAAAAAATTGCATCTAAAAAATTTGCATTATTTTCTCTTTCGGTTAATCAAATCTACGTCGATGTACTAAATTTAATCTCAATCGGTATAAAAACGAGAGAATGGGGATTTTGGGACATAGAGACAAACCGACGGACGGACGGACAGACCATAAGGTCTGAATAAGAACCACAAGACTTTCTATATCCCTGGGGAACCCTTAAAAACTGTTGCGACAGACTCGAGAGACTAACCAGAGAGATAGTAGTGAAGATTTGAGTACGAGCGGTATACAACATCAGCACCCGTAGCAACAAATAAGAGAACATCGAGTTTCAGTAAGTGAGAGGGTTGGATGCTATAGACGCCATCACCTTTGCTTCACGTAGGTTTCCCGTCTCGTCGCATGTGTAAAACTCGTTCGACCGACGTTTTCGTCTGGATCGGGTTGACGTTGGCAGCCAATGTTGCCGTAAACCGCTTACAACAATCCTTTCCTCCCCCCTCGGCCTCTCGGCCCCCCTCTCAACCCCAACCTGAAACCCTATGCTTTTCTGTCTTCGAAACTTCCTTCCCGTATCGACATTTTCTCTCTGGTTCCTCTCGCATTTCCTTCTCTCGCTCCATCATTCGCCTACTAAATATATATATATATATATATATATAAGTACGTTGCTTTTCTTGGCACTTTGCCTGGCAGTTTCGAAGTCGGCCTTTCAACAAACCAACCCCGACATTTTTACCTCGTCTTCCACACTGATAACTTCTCCTTACCTGACAATAATACATCGATCTTCTGTGGCTGGCACTATCTCGTTTTGTTCCGTGACAATCGCACGATAAAAAAAAAAAAATACAAAAAAAAAAAAATATGTACGTGATCCGGTACGAATTACGTTGCTGTGGCGTGATGTGGGATTTCCGTTGTACCATCGTGTACAAACTGTTTATCCGATAATCATTTTCGTTTGGATTGTAGTCGGGGGAGGAAATCGATACAGGAAATTGGAAAATTGTTGGATGGTTGGGTTACAACGTAATTAGACGGTAAAAGGTGTCGCGGTTGGGACTTTCCTGGATGGATGCGTGAATATGCATGCTTCGTTCGAGGGATATTACGGAATGACTATATATTTTTTACGAGCGTTTCGAGCCTGGGAAGAAAAAACGGAACCATTGCGTGTCCGACCGTCTGTCACAGCCGATTTTTTTAGAAAGGTTGCGAGGTGGAAGCTTGAAGTTTGGCATAACAAAACGTCTTAACCACCCACACATTTTAGCACAAGTTAACACTCAACCCGATTTGTGTATCGTTGTTTTTCGCACCCTTAAAGTGTATCTTGGGGGCCGAACCGACCCGAGGCTTTGAAAAAAATAGTGGATATCATCCTAAAGATCTGGAAGAATTCATGAATGAAGTTGAGAGAACGGAATGAGAGAAATTGGAAAATAGAAGAGATGTGTTAATTTATTTTCACATCCAAATGCTTTACTATTCGTTGTTTTCACTTCAAATAAATACTGTAGAATAAAATAGTACGCTTCGAAGCTTTTCGAATAAGATCCAACGGGTTTATCATAATTTTTCGTATGTTATCATTGCGAAAAAAAATAATTCCAACGGAAAATTTTACGAGAAAATCGCGCTCGAACATGTGCTGGGATACGTCATATCTTCGGTGCACAACAAAGATTACTAAAATGCAGTTATTTTCCACATATTTCTCCACAATTTCTCCTTTAAAATTGAGAAAGATTGTTTTTAAATAATATTCATTTTTTTTCAATGTAGTAAATATACTATGTTGGCAGTTGGAAGGTTCAAAACGAACACGAGGAAATATCGTATTCCGCCTTGCCTCAATTCGGCAGAGCTAAACTAAAAATAGACAAGCTTCATCCTTGTAGAGACTGATAGTTAATTGGATATAACGTTAACCAAGTTTTCCTCTTAATTCCCTATTAGAGGTAAGGTTTCGAAATTCGTCTCACGAGTAGTCTTACAAGTAGCATGCTTGAATCCCGATTATCCAGCCATAAGATTCTCACGATCATTTTTCCCACATCCGCAAACGTTAAAGACTTCAAAGATGCGATAAATCGAAACATTTATATTAAAAATACATCAATATTTGTTTGATCTTTGATATATTATATCCGTCACGACCCAACCTGCGAATAATCCAGTTTTTCACAAGCAGTTTGAAACCTGATCAGAAATTACTAACCTTTCAGACGAGGAAATTTGCGGCAATAACATTTGATGTGAATCGGATCTCGTTGAAGCATCGTTATGGCGATGCTCCCCCTCTCCCCCCGTAAAACGCTGTAATCTCATTTTTTCTTTTCATCATTCAAGTGTGCTGGACGTTTTGGACAAAATCCAATTTAGTTTCAGCCACTTAACGGATGGGCGAAGTCATGGCGACTTTGGTCATTCCTTTACAAAGTGTTTGCCTAACATTGTCGGAAGATTTAAGACAGAAGCAATATAGAGAGATGAACTGGTGTATTATAAACAATAAAAATAATATATTGAACTGTGTAAGCAATATTAATGTTGCTACAAATTTTTCCTCGAATGTCTTTGACGATTAAAACGATAATAAAAAAAAATGTCCACGATTATCGAAGCTTTTCTGTATACGAAAAAGATTAAACACTACGATGAACTTCAGATTTTACGAGAAAAATAACAGAAATCATTAATACCACTAATTCTTAACGTTTATCTAATATAAACGATTACTCTTTATTTACAGTATTTTTTAAAATTAATTAATTACATTTTTTAATTGTTGATCTATTAATCTTTGTCAGTTAAATGTTTCGAATATATACATGTAAACTAAACAAAAATTGTTAAGAAATAATGGCAATGTCTTCTGCATTTTTATTCGTTCGTGAAATCCGAATTTACGCGTCTCGTAAATCTGGTGTTGATTTCTGTGGTCCGTTTGATTATCACCGTCGGTTATTGCGAAGCGATGCAACCATGATGGTTACTTTCTTGTCGTTTTCATTGACTGTCCTGCTCGTCTGATATGTATCGATTCTTGCAATTTAGCCACTGTAGCTGCACGTGCGCGCGCAGCCTTGCACGCTTGCCATAGCTCCAAATATACCATAGAATATCAGGTGTCCAAAAACAATTGTACTTTCCACGAAAAATCACGATTTTGTACTACATCGGATTATTCTGTTATTCAGGAGACCCGATGGAAACGTTAATTTGACTCGTACGAAAGGCAAAACGTTCAATCGCACGAATAATTGATGTGGGTTAGATAATGAGTGAATGATGTGAACATTAAATGATAAAAGAGACCAATTTATCGACTAGATAATTCAGAGAGTTATTATTATCGATTTCATGGCTATATTGACGAGGCTGAAAGGAAATTCGATTTAGCTGAGTTGGATCGAGTTTTTTTAACCTCAAGATGACGTCAGGTAAATTATTTGACTCTTGCACTCTATTTGAAAAAAACTTGAAAAAATAGTGAATTGGACTAAATCAATAGATGAGCACGTAAGTAAATGAATCAATAAATTAATGAGGACCTGCAACTTTTATTTCTTTAGGTTATTTCTTTTTCAATTGCTTCTGAATGAAAATTACTAATATAATTAATTCTCGACTGTCAATTATTATCTATCTCTTACTAGTCCTATACGTTCATAATTTTTTACAAACAATCAGAATTATCTTTTATTTTATACTGTTCTATTGCTGCAATATTAGAAATAAAAATAACCTCTCTAAATTTATTAATGAAATAAATATTATTTTTGAATAAACCTGTTTTCGTTGAGAATTCCATGTGCTTATATTTAGGTAGAACATGAGAACCACAAAAAGACGAAAACGAATGAAAAGCCCGCGGGCTTCGTACCGGAACTATCCGGTACTACACTGAGAGAAAAATTCACGAACCAAATACTAAGTTAGGACTGTAATCCTCACCCATGCTATTTTTTTCGTATATTTTTAGATTTTAGAAGAGTAGAAAAAACACAGAAAGTCGGTTAAATCAATCTACTTCGTTCAATAAAATGTATACTGTTGCACACTACTTCCTCCAAACAATGTAAAATCTAACTGAAAATTATACAAAGAATCATTTATCGGGCGCGAAATTTATTTCACTCTTGTCGATAATTACAGCGCACTTACAAAATTACCACCAGAAGTTTTGTCGCGGATGCCGCTTAAGATTGTTTTCACATGTTTTCTCAGTACTTTGTATCAAATTTCTCTCTCGGTGTGCAAACGCAAAAAATAATCACGACAAAAAACTGCCCGCCTGAACGTATACCGATCGCTTATTAAAAAAATCATATTTTTCCAAGTTCGGTTGCCAGTTTTTCACGTATTTCGTCAAATAAAACGAACGCCACGAGAATAAAATCTCTTCAATAACATCACGGAGTTCGACCGAGCGGTATTCAAGTTGGTTCAAGTGCATACGACACGGGGTTAACCCGAGTAAGTTCAATCGTGTCCAATCTTGCCCCGAAGTTGGGACACGACCACATCTAATTAGTTCGGACCGAGTTTAGCCGTTTCCGTCCGGAAAAGTCCTCCCGTCGCGAAAGATAAACAGCGAAGGAGGCGAGATGAATGAAGAAAAAGCTCGCGAGTGAATAACCGGACCAAGAGTCGGGACGTTGTACCGGACGTGATAAGCCGGGCGCGACATCAAACGCTTGGGCGTCTTTACCAAGTAGCTACCGGAGAGATGAGCTTGCTTTTCCCGAATCCTCTCCGTCTTTGCCATCGTCGTCGTCGTCGTCGTTGTCGTCGTAATCATAGTGGTCGTTTCAATTTTGTCTCACGTCTCGGTTTATCCGACGTTTCACAATATTTTGTCGACATTTTTCAACACTAATTACTTTCTTCTTCTTCGTCTCTTTTCTCGTGTATTTCTTTCTTTTTTTTTTTTTTTTTGCGAGAATGTTTCTTCAATTTTTCTGAAATTGAGATATGAAATAGCAAGGGGGAAAAAAGAGTTGCGTCAACCGTGAATTTCATCCGAATCGGAGAGTTTCAATTTTCTCGACGTCGTTTTGCGCGATATGTTTGGTCTCTTGGGTGGGGAGGAAAGGAGGGAGAGGAAGGGAGGGGTCGATTTTTGTCACGAACGAGAATATGCTGTTTTCCCTTGGATTCTGGGTTTTGTCGGGTTCAATGCAGTGTGCATGCCTTCGCGAGATAAGAAACTCTCGTGTTTGGAATATTAAAATAATCGACCGTGAATGGAGAAATCCGTTACCGGATCGGCACGAAGGATTGCGAGAAGAAAATGCAGATTCGTAAACTGACTGTTTCAATCGATACCGATTCTTTTAGTTTTTAATATACTTTTTAAATATATAAGCATTCATACACTGGACATACATATATTTTGGGATTTTTTAAATGTCTCGATATATTTTTAATAAAAATGGATATGGAATGAAAAGAGAGTGTCGGCAGCTCCCAGATTTGAAATATATATACATAGATTTGAAATAAATATATACATAGATTTTGCATTTGATTAACACGTGAAAAAAAATTGTTTGACCGGTTAAAATCGATGTTTCTAGTAAACACAAATATCATCTTAATCACCCTATTCATGTCGTTCTCATTTTTTCTACTCATTTATTTGCATTGATCTCAATTAAAAATAAACGATTCATTACGCGATCAAGCCATGATTCTTTATTCTAAGTGATCTTTGGG
Organism: Sussaba pulchella; assembly: GCA_963971145.1. NCBI lineage: Eukaryota > Metazoa > Arthropoda > Insecta > Hymenoptera > Ichneumonidae > Sussaba > Sussaba pulchella. The sequence goes on along the minus strand of OZ020164.1, from coordinate 14,044,221 downwards.
CTCAGATTTGATCGGATATTTTCAGAACGGTCGTTCAAAGTCATAAATAACCCGTGATTATGACCTTATCAATACATAAATTTTGGAAACGTAAAAACCGAGGAAATATCAATGTTTCTCATGGTGAAAGTCAAGTTATTTTTCGCGCGTTCGTTAAAACCCGAAGCGTCGCGACGCTGAAAATGGATTTCGGTTTTCCGGCAATGAACGGAGTGCAAACACGGATTCTTTCATTCCTTCGGAGTGCAAGGCATCAAACCGCAATCTCGGTAGTTAAACGTCCGACTGTTTGTATCGCGTAACGCGTGGCGGAGCTTTCACAGAGTCGAGTCAAAGTGCTGCGAGAAGCAAAGATTCAGCGTGGAGGGTCGGGGGGTCGTTGGGTACAAAATATAGGGTGGCTGATGAAAAACAAGGCCGGCTATGACCAAAAAGAAAAAGTCAATCACTTTTTTTTCCGCCCAATCAATCGGTTCTTCCCTTTTTAATTTACAGACTGATCCGAAGATTCTATGAAACTGAATAATTGGGATAATGAAACTGGAATTTTGATTGACCTCCGCTAGCATGCCTCGGAATTAATTTCCGTCTAAAGAGAGTTTAGGCGCGTGTTTGGCGATACTCCGTCGAGCAGTTCTGACCATAATGAGGCGGCTTAACATTTTTGCCGAGCGTCGGACGATTGCAAGAAGTCCTCATCATCGAGATCTTACAATTCGGACTTGGGAAACGGTTGCTGTTGTAGCTTATGGCATACAAATTAATCATTCCGGTTCCTTTTTGTTGAAATGTCGTCCATGCGTTACCGAGCATGGAAGCCGTTTTTGCCGCGAATTTCCCATCAAACCAATCAACAATCAATGAAAACGAATTATCTTTTAAATTGAGTAAAAAGTAATAAAGTATATGAGATGAAAATAAATTATTTGAGTTTCTCCGTGTAGCCACCCGAAATTCATCAGCCACCCTGTACATTGAGGTTCCGATGCTTCAACGCACATCTGGATGGTGGTGGTAGCGGCGGTGGTGGTTTCTACGGTAAACAGGGCCTCTCGGAGGCTCAGTACACGGCCACGAAGCGTTTCAAATCGAATTATGTAATTATAGAAGCCGGACAAACTCGAGCTAACGTTCACCGAAACCCCATAAATGCCTCTCTTGCACTTCTTCTTTCCTGTTTCCTCTAATTTCTCCGTCCTCCACGCGTTTCGAACGTTTCGCGTCTCTCACGGCGAAGTGACCCGCATGCGAGGGTCTTCCTCCCGGCGTTTACCGGGTACGGATACCATGCGTGTCCGTCTTCGGTACGAAGCACCACCCTCGCAATCTGTTCACCCCGTACCGAGTACACCGTGGCACCCTCTTTCTTTCATCCGTTTTAAGGTCTCCAAATCAGTCGCCGAAGCAATCGCTGCTGTCTGGAGATTATTCGTGAATACTTTGTTACGTAAATGAATCAGTATCTAATAATAAGTAATAATAGTAATAATAATAAAAATCATAATAATAATATATAATAATAGATAATAATAATATATAATAATATTTTATTATTATTATTATTATTATTATTATTATTATTATTATTAATAATATATTATTATTATTATTAATAATATATTATTATATATTATTATTATTATTATTATTATTATTATTATTATTATTATTATTATTATTATTATTATTATTATTATTATTATTATTATTATTATTATTATTATTATTATTATTATTATTATTATTATTATTATTATTATTATTATTATTATTATTATTATTATTATTATTATTATTATTATTATTATTATTATTATTATTATTATTATTATTATTATTATTATTTATTTTTATTATTATCATTATTATTATTATTAAAATTATTATTATTAAAAAATTCGATGTCTTTTTTATATGATTTTTTATGACGAACATAACATTTGTTTCGACATCCAACAAGTTATTACTTTCGATGCTTTTCAAATACCCAGCTCTGTCGATTGATCGACGACAAGCACTCTTAACTCGTCAGCATAATCGGCATTGTTGTTGCGAAACAAACGAAAACAATGAATAACATCCGGTCTGTCATTGCTGTTTTTTTTTCAAACAGGTAGATGCTCCAAATAAATTCCGATAACTCGTAAATACGTCGTTCTTTTTTTTTTTCTTTCAAAACGTCGGAGTTACAATATTTTTGCACCGCCAGAGACATCGCGAAATCATGACACAATGGTTTTGTTATCGCACGCACTTGAACCCCGTTACGGGGTTGGAAACGTGCTATCGAATAATCGTGGGACAATGGGAGCACATTGAAACTTTGCATCCGGTGATGCCTCCCGTGTGGTATAATCGATGGTGATTCGATACGAATGACGGATAGAATGAGGATTCAGGGGGGGGAGGAATAAAAAGCGACGGAAAAAGAACAACAACGGTGCACGAGATCAATTGTAATATCGATCTTTCGAACAATAGACCGGTTTTTCTCGCGACAATGCGGTAGACTGAAGCTTCGCGTAGGTGGGAAATATGACAAAAAGATTCCCCGTGCGGGGGGAGGGAGGGTCGAAAGGAAGAGAGGTTATCGGAGTGAGAAGAAAATGAGGAGGAATGAAAAATAAAAATAAAAAAATAAAAATATATATAAAAGTTAAAAGGAGACATGGCCCCGGGGTACGTTCACGCGGTCTCTGGCAAGCTCCGTTGTCGTCGCCTTCGTCGTCTGGGCGTCCGGAGTATTGATCCAGGAGGGATAATTTTTAAGACAAGCTCCTCACCATCCCCCACAGATGGCACCGCTGTACGTCGCTAAAGCGACGACCCGCGGTCACTAGGGGCGTATTATCCTCGACCGCAAACTATTTATAGATGAGCTTTCAACGGCATTCAACAATTTTCAGATTTTCATAACAAACCCCATCGCGTTGCATGTTTCATTGCCGCAATCATTTTATTTCCGTTTTATTTGTTGGTGCGAAATTTTTTATGGGAACACGATTATCATTTTTTGAATAATGGCGTAGCTACGAAGGATTTGTATCGTCATAGAAATGGACGTTGTACTGAATTTTTGTGGTATTCGCGTTCGATCGAATGAGTTTGAGGGAATATTTTTAATTAGATTAAATATTGCGAGTCGGAAATCGAAGGAGAACAGTTTTTTGATTTTGATAAGAACTCGTTTTTGTTGGATATTTACTTTTTCTGATAAATTTATTCTATTCTATTCGTCGTCGCGAAATTTCGAAGGAAACATTGATGATTATTCTTTCTTTGATTTCGTATCGTTGTAGATTTTTTATTGTGGTAGAAATGGATATTATGCAGGATAATTATGGTATGTCAAATCAATTCGAATAATTTTGAGGAAATCTTGAAATTGATACATATCGTGAGGCGTAAATGGGACAGGCCCAGTTTTCAGATTTCCGTAACGAGTCCCTTGTCATTGTATATTTAATTTCGCTCATAATTCAATTATTTTTCATTCTTCATCGTGAAATCTCAAAGAAAACACAACAATCTTTTTTTTTCAATTTCGTATCATTATATATTTTCTATCGCGATAGACATCGACCCCATTCTAAGTGGTATTTCAGATTGAATTGATTCACTTCCAGAAGATGTTTTGAATTCGACAGACATCGCGAGTCGTAATTTAATCAAACACTTAGGGTCATCGATTTATCAATTTGTCGGAGTCACGGATAAAACAAAATTATTCGATTTATCATTCGCAAAATTGTACACATCGCCCGTCGCATCGGTTGGCTGTATTCAATCTTTTCTTGGTACCGTGCCCATCGCATGACCTATCAAGACAAGACGGGGTTGAGCTTGAGTTACACCGAGGACCGGAATGACATGCTTTCGGCTGCAGACATATCCGCGTAGCCAAGAAATCCTTGAGCCCACAGATATCCCCCTAATAGCGCAGACTCTTTGTATAGATTTCTTCGGTCTACGATAAATAAATTTTCTCAACCGATGCCCAGTCGAGAAATGAAGACCTTTGTTGTCACAACGACGACCCAACCTACTGCACTACATTTTCTTTGCAGTTTCTGTGCTTGTTATTTTTCTTTTTAGCTTTCGTCGGTCTGACGAAAATCGACAGGCGTTTCAATATCGCGCGTCAATAGCGTATGCTCGGAAACTCACTTTTCACAACGAAAAACTAGTACGGACAAAAAAAAACTACTTCGAAAGAAGAATAATTTTCAAGAGGAAATAATGCGATTCTTATTCTTGCGCTTCAAACATTTTTCTGGTAGAAAAAAAAACTAGCGGCGGTTTTATAATCAACGAAACACGAAACATACGAATTTTAAAATTCAATGGTTCTCACTGATCTTTTGGATACGTCTTTAATTTTCAAATTAGTTCGCACGAAACCTGTTGAGAAATCAAGCGTTCTTATAATAATGTCAATGTTCCTGATTAAATTCATAACACGAGCAACTCATGAATAATTCGCGTCTCCTCGGCATTTGAATAATTGTTTCATGTACCCGGACTGACGTACATGACAGACACCGTTGTTGGTTGCAACCCCGGTCTTACGTACAGGTCTTTAATCGTGCGTGGTGGGGATACGTTGCTTGAGAAATATGCATATGTTCTTATTTTGTCCGCTAGAAGCGCTTCAGGTAGAGTAAGGTTTTCAGGATTCCTAACCTTATTATTGATTCAAACCATATGTAATTGGGAAATGCACCCGAGAGTTTTGGTGTTCCTGTCGGAAAATGGTTGTTCAACTAAGAACTTTTAAAAATGATTCCACCCCTTAAACCACATCTGGTCACTAAGCCTGTCACTCAAGATGCACTAAGATACACATAAATGTTTTCTTTCGCTATTAAATAGAAGGAACTTCCATGCTAGTGAAATGCACTGTGGACTTGTAATAGTAACATTTTGAGTTCGATCCCAAGACCGACGCTTTGGCATAACACCCGGCTTGGTCATTATCACACCCTCACGGTTCGCACAGGATTTTATCTAATATCCCTTTAATTATTCGATTCAGATCCACCGCATATATCACGGTTTTACCACATTCCAATTTTCACAATAACTAAAGTTGCGTTCTCAACCTTCCCTTACGGCAGCGCCGACTAGCGGCAGCCTTAAGAAGCAAACATTCTTATTTAGCCAACCTTCCCCCACCACCGTAAATCCGGAGGAGTCTTAAGATCTGTAAGCAAGAAGACTAGAGACCGGAAGACCAAACTCGAACGGTAGCGATGGTTCCATATATACTCGCCAGCTAGGTGGCGCTGGCTACCACCCATCCCTTGCGCAAGCTAAGAAAAAGTAATGCCCACAATTTACCGCGCTGTTCCGTCAGGTGTAACCAAACACCGACAGAAACCGATCCAGCACCGATAGAAAATATTTAGATATTCCGTTTAGGTAACATATATACTTGAGTTAGCCGAGTAAATGCGCAGTACCTCACCGTGCAAGTAACGGGTTGCAGTCAGCGCCACCTAGCTTGCGATCATGTGCGGGACAACCTCAAGCATCAGGTATGCATAGGTGATTTCGGTCTCTTGGTCTCTTCTCGGCTGCAACTCGGTTTCCGATGCGTCATTCGTCCATGAATACACGCAAGCGCGCCCCCTAGCGGCAGCCGGCAAACCCCGTTTGGTAGCGTATACGGCGCCACGCCATCTATCGCTAGCGTCATGAACTCACCTCCCCGACGTCTTTCGGCCAACAGTCGCGCGCTTTGGTTCAATTTTCGCGGTCTCGAGAAGACACAGTTGAATAAAACGAAGATGATGATCGTTGTGGATAAAATTGATTGTTCCAAAGCCTACGAAGACGCGCAGTCGTTAGTTCGTACGGACTCGTGTGGTAATAGAATCGTCTACCACTTAATTTGCAGTAAAACACGGTACGTTAGCTCGCATTTCTCTCGGGCGAACGGTGTCTAAATTGGGATGCGGATTTGGTGGGATTGAATAACGACCCTCCATGGATCTCACTATCGTCTCTCGCATCTGATGTTCTCACTCGCGCTTCATCGTTGAAAATCGTAGTTGTAACGATCGCGCGGTAGCTTCGTACGTTAGTTAAGTCGAGGTTAGTGACCGGGAAGGATGGAAAAGGTCGACTGAGCGGGAGCGGAAGAGGGGTTTTCCGTCTTTGTAACGGGAAGGTAAGGATGGGTCTCCATCATGTCTCTTAAACGCGTTTCGTTTCTGCACGACTATGCAAAAACATCCTAACGTCGATTTTTTTTTTCTTATATATTTTTTATATATAATTTTTTTCATTTGCCTTGAAAAAATTTTTGTCTAATCTGCAAATAATTTTTGTTGCAGAGTTTTATTTGTTTGTGACGAATTAGAATTATTCTACGGGCATTGGGAAAAGTTTGTCGCATGACCGATTATTTTTGCATAGTTATTGACCTTTGGGGTGCGACGTGTTTTTTGTGCACCTTTGCTCCGCAACGGGGGGTCATGTACGTCCCAAGGGCTTCGAAAGTACTGTAAAGTACTCCAAAAAATTTCGAACTATTCATGAAATCTCATCAACTATCCTGGTATAAGGATCGATCGTTATATTGCTGAAGGAATCGTTTGTTTAAAAGATACAACCATATAAACGAATAAAAATGTGAAAAACGCACCACTTTGTTAAAAAAATCATGACTTTGGATATAATTAATACTTTGTGATAAATCAAACGAAAAATTTAACCTTAAGGATGGTCCTTTAAGACAAAGAAATATCGGGATTCTGTATAAAAAAAGAATGCTCAAGTTTTCAGCATGAAAATCGAGTTTTTTTAAAGTACGAACCAAAGTATCGTTTCCATTAAAAAAGACAAAGTCCTAGTTTTCAATCGATTTTATGTATCAGAATCACAAATTTTTAAATCTCATATGAAATCAAAAGGAATATAAATTAATCGTATGATTTGACAGGAATCACAAAATCTCTGACGATCGATAATTTGTTTGGGATCAGCTAATATTCGTCTTAATTTAAACAACCGTTTCATGATCATTCAATTTGTCCAGAATTTATTCATTTTACTATTTGTTATCACAATTTTTTCATCATTTATTTAATTCATCGGTAATCTTACAAGTAAAATCTTACAAAAATTACGGAATCTTTGTGGGACGTTCGATCCATCATGCGTGATAATTCAATACCCGCATAAATCGAATCAAACGTTTTATAATTCCTTCCCCCGATCGGCAAAAATTCGAATTCCTTTGATTCGCGTCGCCTATTCGAGTCGATTGCATTCGCGTTGTTTACGCTGTCATTCGGAGAAACAATCCGGGAATTCGAAACTCGCGTGCTCGCATAGCGACACGCGCTGATTAGATTTTTATCGCTGACCGGGCAGCGGGGGAGGGACGCACAGGTCTCACGTTCGTAATAGTTCCTCGGTGTGGCATTCTCGGCAATCTCGAGTCCCCCGGCGCGCCATTAATGCTTTGGTCCCGTATCGATCCGTCGGGCAAACCACCGACGCATTTATCATTAACGCGACCGTGCGTCTAATTAGCGATGTTTATGAGCGCTTCGTAACCAACAAGAAACCGCAAACCAAACGTTATTGTAAACTCGTGCGTTTCTCCCGCCTTTTTCCATTTTTCGCGCGTGTATGCGTGGGTGTTTTTTTTTGTTTTTTTTTTTTTGTGTTCAGTTGTTTCTCGGTCTGTGGATTCATTCCGAGCGCTGCATTCCCCCTTTTACAATTATTCGTGACAATACATTGCTTTGTTTCGTCGACATGACGAATCTCCATTTTTCACGATTCGACTTTTTAGGGTTTCGTAGCCAACCACCGGATTTTTCCGATGAAAAGCCACGGGCTTGTAATGCGTTTTTGCATCTTTGAGTTTTTGCATCTCATGTCGTACCTGAATAGAAGCTTGTGGGCTTCTAAGCGGAAACAGGTTTATTTTGAAATGATATTTATTTGATTAATGAAGGATTGGTGAATTTTCAATATTGCGACAATATAAGTAGTGTGAATTCATGAATTGTTCTGATTTATTAAAAATAAATCATAAATATAAGAGAGAAATAAGAATTGCAAGAAGAGAATTATTTATGTTTTAGTAATTTTTATTCCGAACCTGTCGTATCAGAAAAATCCGAGTTTGTGGGGAGGGAATGATTTGTCCTCACATAAAGGCTCACGAGCTAATATTAAGCGAACAAAATGTAAATACAGATGCATGGGCTACTATTTGAAAAGTGAAATCCAAATAAAGGCACACCGGCTTTTATTTGGAAAACAGAGTCCAAATATAGGCTCAGATGAACCTCTTATCGCGTGGGAAACCTTATGGTCTCCGTCTGTCTTTTGTCTGTGTGTCACAGGCTTTCTATTCTCTTATTTACATACCTATTTAGATAGAATTCAGTACAAGGACGTGGATTGGTTACCCAAAAACAGAAATTATGCGTTTTTTGAAACAATAATTTTTTTGGACCTCCCTCCTATAGACTGAAAAGTGTACGCAACATTTTTCGTCTACTGACCCAAGTTTAGTTAGGTGTCCTCAAATATGTCTCCTAAAATGCAACAAAGAAATAATGTAGGACCTTTCGATTTTATTTGCTTTTAAATTCGTGATCGGAGCAATTCCCACCCCCCTCTCTAATCTCTGAACTATCGACGCAAACATTCTGTAAAAATGCCACAATGTAGTTTTCAATTCGTACTTTTAATGAAAATTATCACGAACAATGTAGCAAAAATGATTTTCGACAATTTTAGAAATAACTCTATTTCGGAATGAAGCAAATGTTTCGACGTAAAATAGTTTTGAAACCCTATAATGTGGTGCTTAACACGCTATTAGTCGATTTTTCCAAAATTATTATCTTCATTTCGTCTCGTTACAATGGATAATGAAGTACAGTACAGTACTTCCGCGTTAATGATAATTGGCACGATCGATATCAAATCCGTACGAAAGCCGACTGCAATCCGTTGAGCCTCATCGAACATGGCTCTTCGCGATAGGGGAGACGTCGGCTATACGAGGTACCGCGTTATCAACGTTGTACGGAGGACTGGGGTGGATCATCCCGATTTATTGTGGATTTTGATTTTGTACATAACAAACTTTTAATCGTAGACGTGTTAATTTTCTTCGAATCAATGGAAATCATTAGTACAAAATAAGTCGTGTTCTGTCATTCTGGATTGTGCAAATTTGTACTCTTTACGTACTTCGAATCGCGAGGGGTAATTTATTATCCCGGCGTCAGTTCTGATCTGATCAGGTCAATCTGATGATTTGCAAGTTCGGCCTGCGGTCAAATTGATTCAGCATAAAATTATATTTAACTATCGAAAATAACAAAACGAAGTCCAATCACATCCCGACCATCCAATAAACTTTAATTTTCCCCCCTCTAACATAAATTTTCTCCTCTTCAACATTTTTCCTCAATATTTTGTCCCTCGTGTTTTAATACAATTCAACTCAATATAATCAAACACTCACCCAATTTTATGCAAAGAAATTTAATTTTACGTAACGCAAATTCCCTTCAACTTTATTAAAGTTTGGAAAGAAAATTTTCCAACCCCAAAGTCCTTATCGCAATTTTTTCCACGCGGCGTAAATATTTTTTTTCTTCTATTTTTTTTATTTTTCTTTGGGAGTTGTTACTCTCGTTTTGCGAAGTTACCATACTGATTTCGCAACACTTCTTACGTTCTACTTGCGTCGTCTACGCTCTTTGGCTAGGCTCGTTCACGAACTATTTCGTTGCAACGGGTTGCGGGGGTCTCTCAACCCACCGGCCGTTGGGACTCGCCGAGTGCACTTGAACGTCAGTTTTTCCACGAGTGCGTCCTCGACTTATAGCACGCTCAGCTCATCCGATTCTCCCGGCGGCACGTAGCCCCAGACGCAACAGGGCCGACGACACACAACCCCTTCAAACATTCCTCCCGGCCCTTTAGTTGCACTTTTTATTGAGTTTAACTTCACCGAAATTATCTTATCTTCACTGTAACGTCGTTCACGTCGCGATATTTCGTACATAAGATTTTGGGATGATGAACAAACGCGCGGTAATTAACACAGAGAGAGAGAGAGAGAGAAAAAAAAAAGAGAGAGAGAATGGCTGATATTATTATCGGGTTGTGGTTCTTGATTTCGGGGCAGGATGTCGTTTCTATGACTTGAGGGTTTTTTTTAACATAAGCCCATGGGGTTGTAAATCGTTTTTGATTTTTTAAGGTCTGCGTCGTGTATTTAAACAGGAGCTTATGGGGTTGTTAAGGGTTTATTTTCAAATTGTATGGATTTGATTAATGAGAGGCTATTTTTATTTTAAATATTGCAACGATAGATATAATATAAAAAGATGTAAAATAAACAATGATTCTTGTTAAATGATTGTTAAATGATGAGTTAAATGATCATAAAAATTATTCGAAAACCGTAAATATATGAGATAAATAAGAGAGAAATAATAGTTGCAAAGCAAGGCTTATTTACATTAATAATTTTTATTCCAAAGCAATCCGATCGCGAATACACTTTTTTTGAAAAATTCATTGAATTTAAGCAAACAATATTTTTCCACAGCCCCGAGTTTCAAATTCCGAAAAAATTAGAATTTATACCGAATACAGCGTGATAAAATTAATTTTTCGCATTCGGGGTTGTAAAATGTTCTTCATCCTTGAATTTTTCTAGTGTCGACAGATGCCTTCACTGATTTTCAAAAAATTCATCACAATAAATTCCCGACTAATAATCGTCCATTTCTCGCAAAAGTTTCAGACACAAAAACGAATCTTCGAACAAACAAAAAATGTACAAAAATTCCGACTTCGAAATTATTCCTCCTAAGACGCAAAAACGACGACAAATTCAAAAAAATAACGATGGTGCAACATCAAACATCAACGCCTGTCGCACCCTTTCGAAATAAAATCGCAATAACGACGAAAACCAATAAAATAACCTTTTCTCAGTATCTCAATAATTTCAAATATTTGACGTATAATATATCTCGACTCCACCCCCACACATGCAAGCCTCGAATTCTATTTTCCTCTTTATTCATACCACAGCCTTAGGCAACTTTGGTTTGCCTTCCTTTTTTTTTCGTTCTTTTTTCAAGAACTTTGACTGGTTTAAAAAAAAAAACGCAGAAAATTTTTTTATAACGATGGGCATGAGGTGAGCCAAATACGAGAACGGGTTGGCACGAAAAACAACAAAACACATATATTGATCCTGGCAAGCAGCAACAGTGGCATATATTGTCGTGCATGGAATCGTAGAGGCAGGAGAAGGGTTCGGGGACGGAGAGGACGTACTCTCTTCTTTGACTGTTCCTCCACCGACTCTGCTTCTCTCTCTCTCGCTTTCTCTCTCTCTCTCTCTCTCTCTCTCTCTCTCTCTCTCTCTGCTCTCTCTCTCTCTCTCTTGCTCTCTCTCGCTTTTCCCCGATTATCGATTAGATACTCCAATGTAGGTAGCCGTTGTTCCGCGCCTTCCGCGCTGTGGCATACGCGAAATGGAACGACGGGAAGGCCCGCGGGCTCGTGGTTTCGAGTTTGCCCGTACCTACCATTGCACCCTCGTTGCTGCGCTAGTATTGTCTTAAAATTCGGCGAGTTTGATAGAATAGACTTCACTCGACGTTCCCATCACCGACCGATCGTCGGTGCATGGAAAACCCGTTTGTAACACCGACATCATATTAACCCTTCACCGTCACACTGGGTGGAATCCACCCTTCCATCAACCGACGAACGGCCGTTTTTGTTTCCGTTTTTATCTCTTTATGCATTTTTTTTAAACACGTTTGCCATTTTATTTCTTATGAATAAACTTTTCGTACATTACTTAGATTGTTCGAAGTGTGTTCTGTAATTTTTTAAACCACTTCGGACGAATAGTTTGCTCGCGATCGGTTTTTTTTAATTGATCGGGTGGAATCAAGACGTTGGGACGGCGGTGATTTTATTTGGGAGTGTGACGATAATAAAGGGTTGAGAGGGTCGAGTGAGATTCTTGTCTTTAGGGTTTTTGAGTCATCTAGAAACTCTTACGGGTTTAGTCCGGCCGTCCGTATGTCTGTTTGTATAGCACAGCTATTTCATTATCTCATTTATGTACCGATTGGGATTAAATTTGACACACGGACGTAGATTGATGACCCAAAAACAGGCATAGGGATATTGTTTGAAAATAATTTTATTCGCGCTCCCTCTCGTAGACTGAAAAGAGTACGCAACATTTTTTTTTGCCCCCATCGAGTGGGGTGTCCTTCGATAGGACTCCTAAAATGCAACAAAAAAATTTTCAGGACCTCTTGATTTTAACCCTTTAGTCACGAAATATTTGCTTTTCAAGTCGTTAATATCAGACCGTCCTTACAGCTAATCTCCAAACTATCGATGCAAAAAATTTGAAGAAATTCCAGCCTGTAACTTTTAATTAGTACTTTCAATGAAAACTATAACGAACACTATCGCAAGAATAATTAATAAAAATTAAGAAATAACTCTTTTTCGGAAGCAACCAAATTAGTGAAGGTAAAAAATTGCTCTTAGTACGTATAATGAAAAGTTGAAGAAAATTGTCAGTGAGAATAGGTGCGAAACTTTATTATATGCGTGCTCAACACGTTCTTGGCCGCTTTATTATTTCATAAATTTCTCATTAATGCATTTTCACGTATTAATTTTTGCTACACAACCTCCCGGCGAGTCTAGCGCGCTTCGCCGTTTTTTCCCGATAATATATAAATTTGTTTTCCGGTGAATCACCGCTCAGGTTATACTTGGTTACGATCCGTGAATAGATTGCAAACGCGAAGGTTGTAAAATAATTAATAAATGAAACACCGAAGCCAATCAGTACGCAAATTAACCGACGACGAATAATACGATACGATGTTTTTCAAAAGTTCGAACTCGTCGAATCAAACGGAAAAATTATATCATCCCCGTTCTGATGGAGCGATATTTCAATTGGAGGTAATTACTAATTATGAGAATACTCTCTTCGTGATGTAGAAAAAAAGGCAAAAATATATCAATTGATTATTATTTTTATAATAATTTTTATTATTATTTTCTTCGTCGCCACGGTTAGGTACGGAAACTTTTTCAGCATATTAAATGTTTTGAAGGGTTATTATCTGCATGGCGAATTCCTTAATTATGCTTTACTTATTAAAATTCTACGTTTCTCGGGGTTACGTACCGTAAAACGGGGCCCTGATGAGATTAGTCGCGCGTTTGTTCGCCTGTCAGCCGATTTTCTCCTAAACCATGTGATTTAGAAGCTTTAAATTTGGCACAGGGCACATATTATCAACCTCCAGACTTTGCACTAGTTAACACTCCGAAATATTCATGTGAGAATGGAAAAGGGGGGAAATTAGGTACGCGAATTGTTGTTTGAAATTTTGTAGACTATGCAGGGTATCGTTTAAAAGAGTTTATTGCGTGGAATACATAAAAATTGTTTTCGTCATTTTAAATATCACATTTAGAAGGATATTCGTAAAAATATGCAAAAATAAAGTACCCCTCTTCCAATGTCCGAAACACCGGACCTAAGTTGATAAAAAAATCAGAGAACATAAGGCCTTACTCGAAGTTCACAGGAAAATCATAACTAAAGACCTGAGTCTCATAGATTTTGAGAAATTAATTATTTCTCTCGACCGGCTTTTTTTTTTTCTCGTCGACTTGCCAATGAAACCTTTCCTCTCATATTTCTTCGACCCTGTACGCACGTCACGTGTCTCACCGTGCAATGTTCAATATAAATCAAACGCCGGGAATGAACTGCAAAAAGCGAGCTCGGTACCTCAGTTTTTTTTCCGAACAACCCAAAAATCTCTGTATTTGTCAGATCATTTATCCACCCGCTAGATTCCAAATTCCGATATAAACCGGTGATTAATCTCGAAACGTGACAATATTTTCTCAGCCACGTAATTATTTCTTTGCAATCGACGTTATCATTCTCCTTTTCGAATAAAGAAATTTTATGGAATAAATGAACCACGAGCGAAGGCGTTACCGACAAAATCCGTGACAAGCGCGTTCGTGCGAAATCCTTGCGAAGCACCACTTATGTCCTGACGGAAACGCGCATCGTCACATTCATCCAGACGTGCTCGAGTCAAGATCGTCTGAATTCCCTTGGTCCACAGAATTAAATAGCCCGAAGGGACCGGGCGAAAGAAACAAGATTGGAGAGGCACTTTTTGTTCACGAATCCTGAAGATCTCGTTGGTTGTGCGGATAGGGAGAGAAGGGGAAGGGGACAGGGGGGCTTTAGGACTGTGGGTACCCTCTTAGGGACGATCGATCAGCGCGATAAGTCATGCGCGAAACATTTTTATGGCAACTTCGTAGCTACTTGCAAATGTCCATTAGATTCTTGATTGGGCAGACGTCGCCCGTTTGGCTCGACGAAATTTTCCGAGCGAATCGATTGGATTGCGTCCCTCTGGTGGATTGTATCTGTACTGCGTATGTATCTATGGTTTGAAGGCAAAACCGGATGAGTTTATTCTTTTAAAAAAAATAATTAGATCAAATTGGATTGTTGTAATTTGGGATTGTAAATGTCGTTTTTAAACACGGAGTTGGCGGAAATTGGTTAGACGCGGAAGGATCTAAAAGAAATTGATGTAACATGATAAGTTCGTTTTATCGGGAAAAACGAGTGAGTCCACAGTTTCTTTGTTTGAAGTGAAATAGGACGACTCTTGTTCTATTTTTCTGGGAATTTTCGCTTTTCTGGAACGTTGGTTGAAAATTACGGATTTTACGTTCCATTCTTTTTGTCTTGCACGACCAATTGTCCATATTTATCTCAAACCTCGGAGGTTTTGAGGCTCGGCTGGAGGATTCGTTCGTTGCGCGAGATAATACAAAATGGCGGCCGAAGGAATCACCCAGCAAAAGGACCCACAAATTCATAAACTAAAAAAACAGTTCTATAAAATTTGGGGGAAAAAAAACTGAATAACCTAATAACCTAAAGCTTATCCTTGCTGGTTGATTTTTAAAATTACAACCACGAGATTCCCATCGAATCGTTCAATGATCCAATTTCATTTTAATATCATTTCAATCTTTGAAATCATTGGAAAAATTCCCATTTTTTAATATTCCGAATATTTTTTCTTGTTGGACTTTTGTTCGAACAGGAATGGCCGTACGGAATTCGACTAATGCCATTGACGGTGGTTGGATAAAAAATGCAATGGTGCAACGAAGACCTTCGGCCTGATAATTTGATCATCATTTATATTCGATAATTGAACAACCAACGTGGCTTCGAATTTTTAAGAAATTAAAAAGCTGCAAGCTGGAATTTGCAAACTGCTTTCTCCGAATTTAGGGGCTTACGTACCCCCTTAAGTGCGGTGAAAAACGAGTGAATTTGAAAAATTATTATGAAGGATATACGGTGAGGGAGAAATTAAATTGTTGATTACACATTTTTTATTCACTTTTAACTATAAGAAAAATAATTACAATTCTTTAAAAATATTAGTATTATTTTTGAAAACTATAGTCGGCGTAACTCTACCAAAAATTATCCAATACGCAGAAATGAAAAAACCATTTGTCAAAGTTGGAGAAAATAATTATCAAGAATTAAAAAAAAAGTTTAAGAATATAAAAAATTTACTGAATTATCGTACTGACTGTCTAAAAAGATAGTTTTATGAACATAGGAAAATAATAATTCACAAGTTCACATGAAAAAAAAAATTTCTTATTTTTTTTCTTATCGTTGAAAAGTTGGTAAAAAATGTAGAATAAATAATTTAGTTTTTTTTTTCTCCCTATATAACTTTCATAGGTTATGTGGTATGAGGGGTATGAGGGGTATATGAGTCCTTGCAGGAATGCACGAGGTCTTCTGTGAGGAACTCCTTATTATCGATTCTGGCTTCCGCATAGAAGATTTTTTCGCATTACGTCGGGTTTGAAGAAAGCACTTGGCACGTTTCAATCCGCAGCTTGTTCCCTTTCTTATGAACGTTAAGCTTTGCTAAATTCAAATTTCTCTGAAATCCGATCGCTTCGACCGATCTCCACGGAAATTTTATGCATATTGCGGTTCAAAGGTATTCGGTAACTGTACAGCGTTGAAGTTCAATTGGTCGAAGTCGACGCGAGTTAGAGCAAAACGTAAATTTTTCGAAAAATTTACAGCTCAAAGAAAAAAATTGCAGTTCAAACCATTCTCAAGTCATAGACGTTTGAATTTTACAACGTCATTACATACGCATACGGACATTACCAGACGTTTCTTTAAATGTGATTTCCGTGCTTCCTCTACGACAAAGCAAAAACGAATAAAAATATAATTAAATAAAAATAAAATAAGATAAAAATACAATAAAATCAAAAATAAATACGATAAAAATCCTATTCACCGAAAATAAAACACACCCAGACATTTTCGTACGGTTAAAACGTATCAACATAAAAAATCCGGGAACCGGAAGAAAAAAAATGAAATAAAATCAAATAAAATCAAACGCAAATTCGTATAAAATTAAAATTCAACGAAATTCAGATCCATCAAAATTAAAATCCAACGAAAAATAAATCGACATAAAATCATAATCAGTTGAAAACCCATCGCTCCTCTCTCGACTCTCATTATCCCGACTTGTTCCGCCGCGTGCATACTCGTTGCATCCGTCGTACGCGTCTAGCGCAACGATTACGATTAAAATCTATCCGACTTCGGGAACGAGGTAACGGCGGTGATGCACGGGCGAAATCCTACTTTTAGATCGAATTCAACGTCGTTGAACGATGGCGCGCCGACAACGACGCCCCGGAACAAAAGATTCACTCTCTTGGCAGAGGGGCTTAACGCGAATTTCTGAATTCTCGTCGTATCGCGTTTTCGAGCGATCCTCGAAAGACAAAACGCGTGCTTACGGGTATTAGTGACGTCGTGCGTAGGGTAAGAAGAGGGGGGGAGAGGGGTGGATACGCGTATTAGTATCTCAACGTGTGTGCGATGCATTAATCCTCGAAGGGTTTCCGTATCCGATGTCTCTCTTAATTCACGGCGCATTCGTGCATTAAACACACGCTCGTGAGAGTACTAATACTTATCCCCCTTGCACCTGACACCAACGTTTTCGACCCCTCCTCCGTTGCTCTCGCACGGTTCATCTTTCCTCTGTTCCTGGCAGCAACGGATACATTAATATTCAGGATTCCAAGCGTCTGGGGAACGACCTCAATGATTCCTCCACCCTCGCGATATATATGACGCGTATATGTACCGTTTATGGTGGTATTGGATTTATGTCTATGGACGTGCTGAGTCGCCTGAAAACCTCATAACTCTCACGCAGCCTCGATAATGCGAGGCAGATTCCGCCGATATCGCCACGGGGGAGAAGCCCGAAGTGCGATATCGAACGAGTCTGGATTTAATTATGAGAAGAATAATTATATTACGGTTATCGATTTTTTTTTTGGTCGTTTGAGTTTTTGATTTGTATTTTAATAAATTGTTCTGGTCTTTGTTTATTGATTTTCTTGTTTGTTTGCGTAATGATTTCTCGGTGTGCGGGCGGTCTTTAAGGGGGTATTTTAGGTTGTTTGAAGAAGTTATTGAGAGAATTTGAAATTATGTTATCGTTATATGAAAATTTTAACTCGATAGTTTGGTATTTGCTTATGTTTTATGATTGTCAGAGGCTTTTTGGAAAGAAAATTGGAGCCGGTAAATTGTAGATAATTTGACAAAATTATATTGAATTCGTTGATACAAATATAATGCAGTAAGTTATTGTTGTTGGTTGGAATTACGACGAATCTGCATCGAAAGTAGTATAGAAGTTTAATGATTTTTCGTAAAACTAATAATTGTTTTTGGTTCGCGACCTCTTGAACTGCGTTTAATTTAGTTTCTAAATATCTTACAAACTCGAATGCAGAGTAAAACCTTTGCACAATTCTTTTTGACTATTTTCTTTCGCGCAATTATTTTTATCAGGCCCTAAAATTCATCAATATCCGTCCTTGCAGACTTTGATTCGAGAAATTTGCCAATTGTCGATAGCCCGACTGCGAGGTTTTATTTTATATCAATTGATTCTGCATAGCGATGGCCAATATACATTTTTTTAATTGATCGCGCGTTTAATTTTCCGTTAAACTATAATTGAACCTAATCAAGATTTTGATTAAAGATTATGGGACGAAATACCTTAAGCCTGTACCGTTAACATTTCAATTAAATGGAACTCAGTGTCGAATCCATAATTAATATAAAAATCGAATAGAATTGAACCAGACCCCCTCCCAAACAAATCGTACAAACAATTATCTCTATAATGTAATACACGATATAGATTTAAAAAACAATGTAGCAAATACAATGAAAAATATTTTCCTGAAGATTGAAAGATTTGTATTGAGAACTTTGCAAAAAAAAACAACATCGCAATGGGTTAGTGAGTAATGTAATTTGTTTTAGAATTTGAAAATAATTGACCGAAGCATATACTTATCTTAAATTTGCAAATATAGATACGAACGGTCGTCAATCAGTGGGCCAGAGACAGCGGCATTAATAAACAAGATCAAAGGGATCCCCTTAAAGTATGGTGATGCGATGGTGTCGGTGAACTCCATAGGAAAGCGACATCAATATGGAGTCGACGGGTGAAACTACGACCCATCAGGCAAGATTCAAAGGTTTTAGTTTTCAATCCGCATGTGTGAAACAACCATAAATACTACACCCATAGTCTGGATAGATAATAATATGTACGTATGCGTAAAAAAACTAAAAAAAAAAAACAATTATCTCTAAAAGAAACAAAAATCATCAGAGTTAAAAAGCTCTTAGATAAGATTGCTGTATTCGTAATTTGAATACTATAGTATAGATAAACCATACCCATAACCCTCGGAGTAATTATTATTGAAATTCGTTTAATCCAACACACAAGTCCACCAGGTAGTGTCGAATGTCTAAGAATTTACTACTCGGTATTATTAACACTACTGTCACTGTTACTATCACTACTAATACTACTACTACTACTACCATTGCTGATCAATTTTTATATACTAATAATTTTATTTTTTTAATAATTGTGTGCTCTGTATGTATTGTTGCCCATAGTTCGAATAATTCGTGGTATGATTTTGGTAAAGGTTCCCGTCGTTTTAACCCGTCTCATGTACATTTAACAAATGTTTCATGACACAACCACGTAGAAATTATTCCGATTCGAAGGGGTTGTTTGTTAAACGGAGAGTTGATATTATCTCATGTGGGAGTTCGAAGTAAAATAGGGTTCGTCGAAGTAGCTAGCTCGATTCGACGTCAACGTCGAGGGGGGAATTTCGTTTTTTTACGTGCATCGAATACGCCACGTAATGAAAAGAGAAACGAGATTTTATAAAATCTGGCTGAGTCACGCGTTTGATGAAGTGAGGCGGTTTGGTGAAGAGTTTTATGGGCGTTACGAAATACGTTTGAGAAGGGAAAATATCGTTTATCTCTATCTCGTACGACGTCGCCACCATTGTCATAGTAACGAAATTGTGTACCGGTCGATTGTGCAGCCAGGGCCGAAGTACACGAGCGGCACCGAAACAATTGTTGCCTTGGTAGATGTGGAAAAGAACCGAGTATTTTTCAACGAACGAATATCGGAGGACAATTTTGCATTTTTCGTTGACGTGTACCATCATTGATTAAGGTATGAATTATATTTGTTCAATCATAGAAACGTTATGTTAACGCCCATATCAGTGGTTCGAAAGGTTTAAAAAAAGTATTTTATTCATTTTCGACGTTGTTTTTGTATTTTCTATTTTTTGTAAATTCACTTTTGACTTTTTAGAGGAAGAAAAATAGTTTATAGAAGCTTAGAATCAATTTTGAATATGTTCTGAATAATCGGCAACGTGGTGGAATTCAAAAGAGACGATAATGTTCTGACGTTTTTCGTGCAGTTGATCCTAACGAAATAACCTGTCGCGAAACCACCGAAGCCCTTGAGAGTTATTTCATATCCTTCGCGAAGACACTGCACTGCATTTGTTTGAGACTCTCTGAGCCTCCGGAGACTCACGTCTGGAAAATATAAATTTGTCACGGCCGAAGGGAAAAGAAATATTATTATAACGGGAAAAAAAACAACATTTACGATGTGATAGATGCGATAGATTAATTTAATTGTAATTTGGGTTGCTTTATAGTTGAATTTTTCGAGGATATCAATATTGTTCGCATATTCGGAATTATTTTTTTACTGAACGATGGAATAAATTCAACGAGACAGAAGAGATAGAAACAATATTTCTTGCATTTGCATCGAATCGTTACTGAGTCGCTGACTAATACTCGACAGATAATTGGATACCTATTCTTGTTATTATTATTATTTGTAGCTAGTTATTGCGATGGAAATCCCGCTTCTTGCCCTTAATTCGTGAAGTAGACCTTCAATCTCATGCATCAGACTTGGAGATTGGCGTATAGCAGTAATTAAACTGAAAATCGCGTGGCGAGATTTAGTCAAATTTGTTTACAATTTAATTTATTTTAAATATGTTGTACATAAACATTTCGGGTCTATAATAAACTAGATCGAAAATGATTCAATGATGATTGGTTGAGGTTGATAATCACTCCAATTTCGTCTTCGGTCGATGTATTTAACTCGAATGTGTAATTTGCAAATAAATGTTGACTTATTTAGAAAAATGTAAAAAAAAAAAAAATTGGCACGGTTGTAAATGAGCATTTCTGTACTAAAAACAAAATGTTTTGATCCAATTATCATGAAAAAAAAAAGTTTTCAGGACGACAATTAATTCGTAAGATACCTAAAAAGATCTGATTAAAAATGATAAACTGATGATAAAGTATTTGACTAATAAAAAGACGATTCGATTAAAATCATCGATGTCTCGGAAATCCCACTAATATCATTCGTAATAACATCACGAACAAGCTCACAATACTTCGACCAATAAGTCGATAGCGACGGAAAACCAACGCAACGTGTCCTGCACTCCCTAAAAAAAAAAAACAATAGAATTCGCTTCATCTCCTTATTCATTTTCAAAATTAATCCATGCATCAAACGCGAAATCGTCGGCAAATACTCGACGTCTGTAATAATCCGTACGCGCGGGTTAAAATGAACAATATATATGTATATCATTGCATCAGTATCCGATTGGATTCGATATGGTCAGTGAAAGTTGCGAATCACGAGAATCGTGCGAACGGTTTCGATAATCAAGTGAACGTTAAACGGTGGTCTCACCACTGCGGCTTGTCGAGTCCGGCGTGGACCGGAACCCAGAGGGTAGATCGCGAGATTTGATTTCCCGGTGTCGCTTATGGTCGCGACGGTAATTGTATAGTTGGGCGGACGGTCCGTCGTGCGTTCGGGGGTTCCCCGTGACCGGAAGGGGTGGCATAAAGCTCTATAGCAAATGCCGGAATGAACTGCAAGCTCTAAAGCGCCACGACGGGGACGGAATGAGGCTGCGTCGTCGACGGTGTACCGACGGTTCGAAACCCTTTGCGCACCCCCGCTTTGACCTTCTACAACGCGGAGTTCGAGACGCCGTGTAGATTCAAGGTTACGTGCTCGGTCGGTAACAAAAACTGTAAAGCACTTTTCTCGACCGCGATTGTTATCTCGCAGAAAATACGAGAACGGTTGACTGTGTCTTGAAATTCTGCAGACAACCGTTCTCGTCTGCTGTTTTCATGGTAAATGATAATGGAGAAAAGCACTTTGGGAAGATTCGACTATCTTATCCGCGCTTTTACCAATCCGAGAGAGACAGACTACTATGCAGGGTTACCTTAAGGGTTGTGGGACAATCCACTCTTACCCTCCACAGTCTGACTATCCATTCGGCTTTTTGACCGCGTCGCAAGCACTCGGCGTTGACTCGAGTCGCTTCGACCGTCGGTAAGAAGCGTCGGTAAGGTAGATTTTCTACGGTAAGCCGATGAGAATTTATATTTTGTTTTATTTTAGATGTGCAGATAGATACCAACCGCAAGTTCGAGCTTTTGGGTGGAATTTCGCACTCCGTTACCATACATGAATTTTCTCGTTTTAACAGTTGATCATGGAGTTATCTCCCACCCGTTATCTGTCTGTTTCTCCCGCGAGCCATCGTCGTGCCGTTAGATGTGTGTTGCTCGGTATAAGATGCAAATTCGTAGACACGCGTGAATAAAATCGTATCGTGGATGCTGTCATCGGGCTATGGGAACGTTTTAGGTACTTATAATTTATCTAATCTATCGATATGAAGAAAAGTGTCTGTTGGTTTAGTTTTTGTACGAATCTACGGTTTATTCCGAGCTTAATAGAATTTTGCACACTTGACCTTCGAAACAAGGGAAAGCTCGCTGTCTGGATGAGATTTTGCTGAAACCATCGACATCTTCCTTTCCCAGCCTTTGAAGCAGAATCTCGGTAATTGTTGATGAAGTTTTAGACACTTCGAGTTCAAAATAAGAGGAAAGTTACTGTCTACATCTGATTTTGAAATAACTACCGGCATTCCCCTTAATAAAGCCTCTTCGTTCTGCCTAAAGTCCGCGCTTTGCAGCATCATCAGCAAGAAAATATATATTAATGGTTTATCTTTTTTTTTTTAATTTGAATTGGAAAATAAATTGTAATCGAGATAACTCGCAGTTAGATGTAAAAGAAGTCCTTTCGTATACATTACCATTAATTTCTTTATCTCTTCAATAATAGACGTTTTCCAACATTACAGATATTTTTTCGCAGGTACTCGTTTATTGAAATGAATATATTTTTCCCAGTCTACTCGTTTGCTATGATCCCGATTATTTTATACATATTTTATCCGAAAAAATTCCAAACTTTTGGTAGAAAGGGACAACTTTTTTTTCTCGCTTTTGGTGTAATTCGCGTGAGACGAGGAACCGAAGAGAATAGGAGATAAGCTTGAAATAAGGCTGGAGGAAGGTGAAGAAGTGAAGTCGGTATCTGGAATCGTAGTCGACGAGCTATTGTCGTTACGTCAGAGAATGATGGGGCACTCTCTTTTCGAGTCTACGCAAGCAGAACGAGATCGCGAGAAAATCTCTCCTTTCTAATGTCTTCCCGTTCCGCTCGTTCGCCCATTACACTCATCCTCGTCCATTTTTTTCTTCTCTTTCTTCATCTTTTTTGCTCCTCGCTGTCCTCAGATCGCGCGATACAATGAGAGAAGAAGAGAAAGGAGCTCAAACAGTGAATAGAAGAACGAGTGACCGTCAGCGTGAAAGCGAGAATGACGATCAGTACGGGAAAAAAAAAAAAAAACGAACGAAAAAAGCAACAGTGAAATAACGTAGCGTGACAGAGTTGATAGAAATTCCTAAGTCGCAATAAAAAATATGTAAAACATATACGCGAAGTCACAAAACAATTACCGTTGTACAGTAATGTCTTAATTCTCTAGAATATTTTGACTGTGAATGCAGCATTGTGTTGCTCTTCTGTGATTGTGAATTTTGAATAGTCGAATGTTCGGAATGAGACGGATTCGACGATTGCCAAGTTTAGATCACCGATAACTCGTTACTGGCGGTTGAAAATGATTATACGAGTCAATTAAAAGTAAATAAATAGGATTAGACGATTGCATTGAGCTAATAATATTATATGTACGTGTATTGGAATTTTTCGGACTGACCGAATATAGTGTGCCAAGGCATTCTATATATATTTCGAAATTTTATTATATAAAATTTAGATAAAATTTCGAATTTTATTATTCAATTATTATCATAATTATTTATTGTTTCAGCAAAATATTATATATTGGTAATAGGGTGTTGCAATATTTGGGCAATCCGAAAAATAATTAAAAAATACTAATACCTAAACAATAACATTTGAGATGATTTATTATTATTATTATTATTATTATTATTATTATTATTATTATTATTATTATTATTATTATTATTATTATTATTATTATTATTATTATTATTATTATTATTATTATTATTATTATTATTATTATTATTATTATTATTATTATTATTATTATTATTATTATTATTATTATTATTATTATTATTATTATTATTATTATTATTATTATTATTATTATTATTATTATTATTATTATTATTATTAATTTTTTTTTTTTAATTATTATTATTAGTTACTTTTGAAAAATTCAATGTATTGGTAATAGGAAACTACGATATTTGGGCAATTCGAAGAATCCCGAGATTTATCCACATATGTACCGTATCGGTAATGGGAGCATATAAATGCGCATAGTCCAAAACTGCTATGTATTTCGTAGTACATATATCCGTGGTAGGTGGGTGTGACCGGTGTCCCGTTGTGGATCTATGAGTTTTCGTGGGTACGGGACTAGGAACGGTACAGCGCGTGCAGAGAGAAAGAGAGAGATGGGCGGAGAGAGAGTAGCGAGTGGTGTAGATGGGCGTAGGGTATGGTGTTTTCCGTTGGCCATCTGTCGAGGGTGGGACCCCCCGTGGATTAATTGGAGCCCCGTTGTATTGATCCAATAACGTAGCCTCAGCCGTTGTTGGCACCACGGTTATAGCCGTACGTCAGACCGAGATGAAGGAAGAACGAAACCAGAAATTGTCGGAAGTAAAAGTTGCTAATAACTCCCAACGTAACGTCGTCGTTTTGTCGATTGATCCATTTTGACGCTGGGGGGTTAATCGAACGAAGTGACTACGGTCAGTGGTGATGGAATCGTGGTTTCTGGATTGTTAATTTATTGAATTATTCAATGGTTATCGACGGCGAAGATTCTTCAGTGTTGAGAAAAATGCTGATGCGTCGTGCTCGTCTTTTAGTTATTTCTCCGCAGAGAAATAACCTGGAAAAGACGCCTTTTTTTCATCGTATCCCGCTCGTTTACTTGAGATCTTTAGTATTTAAGAATGTATCTAGAAATTGACGGTTTTACGTTGATACAAACTTATTTAGAGGTTCGATGTTCGGGGTTTTGTATTTTTGAGGATATTCAACAGGTTTAGAAGTAATTGATAAATTTGGAACTTCTAATCTGCCTTAATTCGCGTGTGAACAGGAAAATAATGAGTTCTCTTTCGGTTTTGTCACAATTCAGCGAATTTTCGTGCAATTTTTTTGCCGCGTTTGGAAGTTATTAGAAATTGTACTTAGAAAAAAAATATGATGCGTGCTATAAGTTGGGTTTTTTTAGAAGGAGATTCTTTAATCGTAATCGACAGCATAAGAACGTAGCTATTTTCTCGACAATTTTCCGTTCCGTCAGAGCGAAAAGAAAAAAGAAAAGTAAATAAATGAAGATTCAACGAAGCAAGATAAATTCTCGACGACAGATTGTCTAAATTCCAAAATGACCTTTCAAATCGTTCAAACCTTTTCCGGTTGCTCGAACTCTCCGAACCGTTCGACCAATCGAGCTGTTTCGAGGGGCGACAGCTGCTCGGACTGAGTTCGATCGATTATAAGACACCGAAGATTCGATGCTCGAACATTGTTCGAAGATCTAAAAAGCCAATGAGCCGAAACTTCGCTCAAATTCGATTATTTAAATGAACTAAATTCCAATTTTCTTTATATATTGTCTAGAAAAACGTAAAAAACAAATGGCCGAAGGAAAACTGATGTTCCGACTGTCGACATAAAGAAAATGAATGATAAAGTGAAATAAGGGTATTGAAAAAACGTTGGGTAAATTTTGAAAGACCGGGATTTAAAGAAGAAAAATAATGAACTATCTCGAATTTTCGATAAGAGCCTACCAACCTGAATACAGGCCCATCTTGGCCTATATTGAGATTTCATTACTCAAAATAGAAGCCCATGAGCCTTTTTCGGAGGCAACAACAATTCTTCCAAAACCAACTCGAATTGCTCTTCGAATTTTTTAAAAATAAAAATTACTGATATAAATAATAATTCTTGACTTGCAATTATTATTTTTCTCTTATTTTTCTTATATGTTTATCATTCTTTGAGATAACAAGAATCATTATTTTATTTCATGCCGTTCTATTGTTGCAACATTTGAAATAAAAAAAACCTCTAATTAATCAAATAAATATAATTTTTAAATAAACCACTTTTTCGTTCAGAAGCTTATGAGCTTCTATTTATGTACAACGTGAGAACCTTAAAAATGCAAAAACAAATCTACTCAACCTCACATCGAAAAAAATCCGGTAGAAAATGAGACGTCGTTGATTTCGCACTTAGTTCAACACAATAAATTTAAGAAGCTGAAATAGTGTAAAAGCGAAAAAGAATGCTTGGTGAAGTTGGATAGTTAGCGAGGTGTGAAAAAAAGAAAACATTTCAATAGGATTGCAAGTTCCAATGACGCCTTCATCGGAAACTGCGGTAGAGAAGGTGTGTCGGATTCGGAACTGATGAACGTTGACACTCCAGTGGGTCGGACAAGACACGGGTCGGATTAAACGTAACGAATCAATGGTTCCGGTTGACTTCCAGAACTCGAAAAAAGTGAGAAAAGGTCAAATTAGTTGAAGAAGTGTACCGTGAAAGAGAAAAATGTACAACGACAACGTTGCGTCACGAAAGAAAGAAGAAAGAACTTTCGTAGCGAGTTAGATTCCAACTTCCTTTTGGAAAATATCGCAGACAATGTCGGACATTGTCTGTGATATTTCTCTGAAATATGGCGAATGGCGCGGAATATTGCGAGATAATTAGGATTCGGCTGATTTGGGGAGAAACTAAATGCCAAGCAAAGGTGAACACGGGGCTGAGGGGAGGAGGGCGGGGTGAAGGGAGGGGAGGAGAAGTTTTGGATCGAAACTTGGGTGAGGAAAGTACGCCGATCTTATGGTTTTTGCTATCGACATCGCAGACGTTTGAGAAACCGTTGTGAGAGCAGGTAAAGTTGATCGGGGGGTGTAAGAACAATGAAGTCAGAGCGATTCGAGATCAAATGAACGATCATGTTCTGTCTTATCGACAGGCGCGAAGGATGTGATTGAAAAGATGAGATGAAGATTTTTTACTTTCACGGAAATAATCCACCACTAGAAATAGAAAATGAAGAAGATCTTTCTCGTTTGAGGTATGAACAATTAAACAGTGACGGATTCTTCGATAGGATCTTGGATTGGATAATTTACGGCCCTGGAAAAATTAAACTTTTGGGTTACTCTGACGACAATTGTTGGATGATAGAATAAAATAAAATCAAATAAAATGCAATAAAATGAAATAAAATAAAGTAAAATGAATTGAAATAAAATAAAATAAAATAAAATGAAGTAAAATAAAACAAAATAAAATACAATCAAATAAAATCTTCAAATTATTTATCATCTGGCACCTCCGGCAGCTTTGTCGACTCTAGCTGTCTGCAATGCATTTGTCTCAATTTACTACTCAGTCAAGAAAGTAAGATTGGGGTCAGGGGGAAGACGGCAAGATACGGCAGAGGTAAAATTCGAGTACGTCAGGCATTTGGTTAGGCGATCGAACTCAGCAAAATAAAAACATCACGAAAAGTTAGAGAAAAATAACGATTGCATTGGCAAAATATTGAGCTATTAATTCAGAGCACTCGGAAATTGCTACAAAAGAAGCATTGTAATTTTCGATAATTTAGGAAAGAGCCTAACTCCGTGAGCCTTGAAAGCAGGAAAAGGTAATTTCTCTACACAGAAAGAACGAATTATAAAAATCCCGCACAATCGCGATTTAAGTACTTCCAACGGACTTCAGGTTTACACAAACGCGACCAACGATACATCATCCCAAAAGAAACACACCGAGATAAGATGCGATCATTCGCGATAAAAGAAGCAGCTTCACATCAAAAATATTATTTGAAAAAAAAAATTAATGATACAAAATGTTTTTTAAAAAAGCCTCGAATGGAAAAAGTTCTTCGAGAAACGAACATTACTGATCACGCGAACCAAACCAGACCCAAGCACTTACCCCTCGTTAAGCCGATCAAATTATAGCCTCCTCCTTCACTCTCATCCCACCCTCTCTTTCTATTCTGCAGCTGCAAAGTTTTTTGCCCTGCAACAATTTGCTCATTCCACTTGTTTCCGAGGAATCGATTACCACATGCTCCATTTTTTCAGTTAATTTTCCCTTATTTATCTAGAAAACAGTTTAATTTTTAACGTATCATCATCATGGAAGCTAGAAATTTTGGTATTTGAATATTATTTTAGATCGTACGATTACTCATTGGAATTTTTGATAAGCGATGAGTTATAATAACGCTATTGATGCCTCTTCGACGTTCGTATTTTTCGATCGGTTTCACGGGGGATGAAGGAAAGGCCGCCAGGAAGATGAGAGAGAGGGGAATCTTCCTCGTCTGCCGCGTGCTGCCGCCTGATGGTCATGCCCTCAACGACACTGACTTTCTATCCCTCTCTCATTCTCTCTTTCTCTGTCTCTCTTTCTCTCTCTACCCTCCCCCTCTCTCCCTCCCACGCTTTCTCCCTCGTAGAGGGTTGCTTCTGCCACGCATTTGCGATATCCCGGGCTACCCTCTTTTATTCTCGCGACCGAGCCTTTTCTCTCCGTCTTTCTTTAATCTGCTCTCTCCGAATCGGTTCGCCCCGTCGTTCGTGCCGCGCCCGCTGATCCAATAATAATCAATTCTTCACCCCTTACGGCCTTTCCTGTCCTTTCCTTCGTACTTTGTGTTTTTCCTTGTTTATCATTCCTCCGTCTTTTCAAACCCACATCATCGCAAGTTACCCCCAGCTATTTTTATTATTATTTTTATTGAAAATAAACATTGAGCCGTGTGTTCAATTATTACTAGCCATTTAGAAATTAAATTAGTATTATGAGAAATTAAATACGATGACTGTCATCGATGCAACGTTCGAGGGAAGATGGAGAGAACGAAAAAAGCTAGTGAGTCTTGCGATAGCAACTAATCCACGATTTATTTGGTAAAAAGATTTGGAAACCATGCGGAAGCTTTTGCGAAATATTTTCGGTGCTGTCCGGTGATGCAACGAAACAGGGGATGATTCACGACTTTCTAGTAATTTCGAACAATGTAAAATTAATTTAATTAATTAGTTTGTGCTTTTAATACAAGTACATGGTAATTTGAAGAAGCTTTTAAATTAGTCGAGGAGGCTTTTTATGGAAAAGCGAGCGAAAGGTTGAAGAACGAGTAATGAAGAGAGTAAGAGAAAATGAAGATAGTTTTATAATTGAAGGGAATGTGAAGGTGAAGTTCAAACTGGCGGATGGTTCGCTCGGGACTTTGGTCTACATAACAACATTCGCCTTTACCTACTGGCATTCCCAACGCTAATTCAGTTAATGGGGATGGTCTCGCGGTAACAAGATCGATTAATTATTCACGTAACGATTATGTATGTACGCCGCAAACGATCATAGAAAATATCGGAGACCGTCGCTCTTCACCGTCTCGTCGTCGACGTAACGAAACAAGGACGTCCATTCAAGCGCCGAATAATTGTTTCGACAAAACCCCTCAATGCTAATTGTCCGAAAGTTTTATTAAAAACAATTATTATTTACGATTTTTTCTTGAATTTATTCATGGTTTATTTATTCCGGTTATTTCTGGATTTTTCACTGAAATTGTAAACAATTTAACGTATCTGCGTTATTTGTTTGTCAAATTACAATTTCCCGGAGGAGGTTTTACTTAAAATATTCATATAATTTTTAAAGATAGATATTTTTTGTTTATGATTATTTTTTGAATTCATTTATTTATTTTGTTCTTCAGCGATTCTTGGATTTTCACGAAAATTGTTGTCAATGTAAGGAAACGTGACAGAAATCTATCCAATCACACTAAATATCCTTTTCTTAATTTTTCATCGTCAGAAATGATAGAATCAACATAGAAAAGTTTATAAGAATAAACGTCAACCGTTAGAACAATTAAATGCTTTATGACACGACTTGACAGACTTTTAAGTTGATACAGCCCCGAAACGATTTATCGTTTCAAAGCAGCGTGACACACCCTTTCTATTTTTTAAGGGGCTAATAACTTTCTAGACGAGAGCAAATGGGATAAGAATAAAACAACGACTATCGCATGTGACGTTAGCTCAGTCGGTATCGCATCATCTAAAACCCAATCCCTCACACACGCGATGATAACAAATTTCTAACACGTGCCGTACTTACAAAATTTCAAAACGCACGACAGCCATTGTTTCAAATCTTTACTGGGAAGCGGTTAGGAATTAAACTTTACTTAATTAGAAAAGTTTTATGAGGCTGAGTACAACCAATTTAGGAGTTTAATAATTACGATATTTTATTTTTTCTTTGTTTATTGATTTATTTGTTTCGAATTGGACAACAACAAGGGTAACAAGCCGTTGTAAGCGATATATCACAGTGACACAGAAGAGCAGCCAAATTATGGAAAAACATGGACCGATTAAAATCAAAATGTCATAAAGAATCAACACAAATTTGAAAAAAAAACAAACATGACTACGGGAAAAATGATTGTTTCATCAATTACATATAATTACTTCATATTTTTCACATTTTACTGTTCAAGCGGGTTTCTTAAGCAGAACAAATTTGCGAAGGCATCGTAAAAACATCGAAAAAGCGGACCAAAAGTGTATAAACATCGAGAAAACAATATTTCCATCGTGAAGTATCTTCGTTAGGTCCTCGTTATCGCTAGAATCCGTGTGATGGCTCTAAACCTAGAAAATCAAGTCGTCACAAACGTTTCGCACGTCCCAAGCCAAAAAAAAAAAAACCATAAACATTTATTCCATCAAAGAAAAAAAAATAAATACATAAACTTGAAAAAAAAGTACACCAAACATTCACAGTAAAAATCATTGAATAAAAAAATATATCAAAAAACGTCTGTTCTCCAAAACCTAATCACAATTAATGATTACACCTAAGCTTTACCAAAGCTGTGGTGTTTTGAACAATGAAAATCCACCAATTCGCACAAAAATTCTTTCAATCGTTACACATTAAAATTCCATCGAGTGACGAAAAAATTGAGAAACGGAGAAACAATCGTGACGTAGCGGATGGAATAAAAATTTTGTGATGAAAATGGGATAACGAGAGGAGCGAGAGCGTGGAAGACAGAGAGACGACCGAGTGAATCAAGGCATCCCAAGGAGTGCCGCGCCTCTATCGACCGGAAGCGGCTCGCCATCGACCGGAAAACCCGTCCACGTCGCGTTGCGATGCACCAACGTGGCAAGCCACCGTCGAATTGTATTGCTTCCGGCTTCTTTCGCGTTATTTCCATTTCGAAAACGACATTTTTTCGACTCGACGGTCTCGAACGATTTTTTAATGACATATTGCGTTTGTAAATTATACCGCCGGCTTTTTGAGGATTCGTTCACAATAGAAGCAACACTGCCCCGATCTAATTAATTAGTTTTTCCCCTCCTTTTGCCTCTCCCCTTTTTTTCACTTGCGAAAATTACACCACGAGAGTCAAGAAAATTGCTCAAATTCAGTGCAGAAAACTCTCATAAGACAAACCTTTGTAATTTCCGACTGAAATAACGAGACAAAAGCCAATATTTTCATGCACACAAAAGAAATCATGCTCGATACTATAACGAATTTACAAGTGTCTTGGTATCACTCCATTTTCCGTTTTTCCGCGGCCGATGAAAACGTTCACGACCACGACCTTGCTACAAGTTATTCACTCAAAATAACGCGTCGTCAAACCCAACCCTTTGCGTACCGCAGAATACACAGGACACATAATTTCATACGTTCGGCGATCGATCGATGATAAAACCAGAAAAAAAAATTGACCATCGTTGCAACAACATAAACCATCCCTCACCCTCTCACCCTCGCCCCATTTTCCGTTGAATAAATCAAGCTTCCCCGAAACATTCTTTACGTTTTTTAATTCTGCGATTTTTCAAACTCACCCTTTGTTGCCTCGGACAAAAAAATCTTAGTTTCTCTACCGTAACGATTGATTACTTTTTTCCCCTTTCGATGTCCCACACCCTCGATACAACATATCTCATTCTATACATCGGCACCAATCAATCCCCCCCTCCCCGAAATCACAACGAAATAACAAAATTACGCAACTCGTTGATTCTCGATTGCAAATAAAAAAATTCGTTCTGCAGATATAATTCCAATGGTCGTTAACAAGAGGCAAAGAGGTGCTTCGTGCTTGCTGGCCCCCGATGCCGACAGACGGCGAGCTTCGACAGGGTCGTTTGTCGGAGCGGGTGGCGAGCGGGGGGGGGGGGCGACAGGGTCGGGGGAGGATGGACGGAGAGTGGCCGATGTTGCTGGCAGCGTCGACGTGGGGTTGATCTCCTTCGAGGACATGCCATGGGTCGAGGACAATGTCCCATCACACCAGTAACTTTCGAAAGGCGTACTGCTGTGACAGGACAATATCCCTGACACCGGGCGTTTTTTCTTCCGTGCGCGATGACAAAATCCTTTCCACAGCTTCCATTTTTGGTCCTCTTCTTCTTATTCTTCTTCTTCGTCACCGTCACACCGTCATTCCGGCTATCGATCCCCAATGTCTTCTTCTTCTTCTTAGCTCGGGGCTCCGAGAAAACTTTTTTTTTTTTTTTTACAACCCCCGTGAAAAAACGAATCCGTCGCGACGTTTTCGGATTCACGACCGGGACGCGAGCTTTCAACCACGAAAACGTACCGCCCCGTAAAACATTTTTGTTAATATTTTTTCTCTATTTTTTTTTTCATTTATTTAATGTTTCAATTCTCGTTTTTAAAAGTCCGACTATTCGTTGAATCGTGATACAACGATAACGAAGATTTTAATGTTGAACGTATATCGTAATTGGGACAAAATTTGTTTGTAACGAACGTCGGCTTTTGTGTCGAAACCGTAAAAATCGAGTGACTCCGGATGGACGAAGGTTATAAGGGTAGCGACGCGGACGAGCGTTCCGTCGGCACTGCGCCGCTCGCTGACGACGACGCCTCCGCAACCCTCGCACCCTCCGGGGGCCACCCTGTTCGACCCCTCGGTAAACGCGCCCCTCCAAAGTCCGTACCGTCGTCGACGAACCTTCCCCAGAGCCCGAACGAGTTCGTAGTTGCGCGCACCCTCTCCCGTTTTCACCATCCCCCGTATTTTCATCCGTCCTTCGCTATCACCCCTCTTAACCCCTGTTCAACGCCCTCGCCCGCTAACGCCGTCGTTGCCAAGACGGCGCTGCTGTTGCCGCTGCTGTTGCCGCTGCCGCTGCCGCTGCCGCTGCTGCTGCTGCTGCTGCTGCTGCTGCTGATGGTGCTGATGGTGCTGCTGGTGCTGCTGCTGCGGCGACGGCGGCGACGATGGCGTTCCGCCCCTGTTTCTTCGCAAAACGATGCACAGTCGTTGGCAGCTCGTGAAAAATACGGATATGGTGGTCGGTATATACCTCGGTATACGTCCTTAAGGGGGTCTTCTTGGATGATCCGCCGTTTTCGAGCCTCATTTTTGGAAATTTATTATGAGCGAACGGTTGAAGATTTTTGAAGACAGTTTGTTTGAATATTTTCAATCGTTCTTTATCTCTTGACAGTAATTTTTTTGTTCGATGGATTTCACGAGCGTTACTTATATTCGTCCGTGACGACATTCTTGTCGATAAAGTCTAGAGCAGATGGGGTATAGAATTTTGACGGTACGGGTTATCGGAAATTTGAAAAAACTAAAAAATTTTTATTTATTAGACGATTAACTATGAATAGACACAAGGTTTTTTCAGGATACTAATTTGATGAATTTTGACAGTTATTATGAGCAAAAAGAAGGAAAGAAAAACTTAATTGCATTCAAAAAGCTCTGATTCCAAAAAATTCAGGAATTTTATCAAAAGCTAGGGTCTATTTACAGTCAAGGGTATAATAAATATAGGTTTTTCGGTTTTTTTCGTTTCTAATAATCTGAACCGTCAAAATGCTATACTCCGTTTGCCCTGGATATTATTGACAAAAGCGTGGTCAAGGACGAATAAAAGTGACACGATTAAATTCGTTAAACAATGCGCGAAATAATACATGTCAATTTGTAATTGTGCATAACTTTAAAAATACGAATGTATGTGGAACAATTGATAAATAGTTTTGCTAATGAATCTAGCCATTTTTGCTGAAATCTGTTCTTCAAGTGTCCTCCGTTAGTTTAAGTACAGTACTCGGTTCTTCGTTTGAAGCCTGAGAATACTCCATGTAAGATATCGGTGTCGATGGTTCGACCAACTTTTCAAATAGCTGGCTTAGGTTTATCTGCCATTTTTTGGAGAGTCTTCGTCTTGAATCCAACGGATTTAAGTCCAAACTGTAGGGAGGCCATTCCATTCCACCATTGGCAAACTTGACAGAGAAACCTTCGGAAAAGTGGTCCAAACACTTCTCGGCCTCTGTGCGAGGTCGCTCCGTCTTGCATGAAATGAAAACGTCGTATATGTTTTTTTCCCAGCCCAGGAGATACATTCTTTTCAAAAATATTATTACAAACCTCACCAGTGATTCATTCGTCAATGAATTCAATGCGAATATCTTCTACTGACATTGCTGCCTAGTAAACCTCAGTGGGATGCAAGAATTTCTCTTCAGATACGTAACGATCTGTCTATCGAGTGTTCTCATGGTCCAAAAGAAAAATCAATAACTGTGCCAAAACTAACAGACCCATCTTCAAAAACATATTGCATAAAAAATACCACAACCCATAACCAAAACCACATACCAAGATGTTCCCCAAACTCTTGTATCATCAACCCAATTACCATCCCCAAATTGACCTACACCATTAATCACCCTGAAATAAGAAACATAAAACAGGGAAATAACCAAACCAAATCCAAAGGCCGTATAACAATTGAAAAAAAAGCCTTCGCATTCAAAAAGGACCCATATAAACCCGGAGTCAATTCAAAGTAGACGTATTCCGAGGTAACGGTGTATATACCGGCATTGGCACGTAGATATGTACATCGCAGACCCGCCGATAGTGTCGCCGTTTGTGTTGCGGGTTGCGCTGCTCGTACTCCGGCGGCTACATTCCAATAATGGCGCACCGGTGGTAGTGGTAACGATCGTAGTGGGGGGTGGCACCCGCGCGATGGAGGGAAGGCTCGTCGGGGATTGTGGCGAGGGGGTTAAGAACATAACGCAACAACCCCCGGAGCGGCCATCTCCACCACTACCTTCGATGCGCGGCAGCGACGGCGGCAGAAATGAGCAGGCAGGAGGCGTTATTGATCCAGCCGCTGCGTACTCGCTCTGTCTCGGATTTTCTTCGTTTCTCACTCTCTTTTACACCATGAAACTCTGTGTCTGTCTCCATGCGTCTCTCTTTCTCTTATGTCTCGGCCTTTATCTTTATCTCACTCTCTTTCTTTCTCCTTCTCTCGCCCTCTCCCTCTCTGTGCATCGCCCCTATCTTTCTACCCCTCCGGCGTCATCCCTCCCATGAATTAATATATGGTAACATGAATATTGTACAAATATATATATATATATATATATATATATTATTTACTACGTTTCATCAATCTTCCAAATGTTACGGTTGATATCTCGTTTCCCACTTACGAAATAATATTATTTTTCTTGGTAACACATAGTGCCAATGTGTATATAATTCACTTTCAAGCTCATGATTCATTGAAAAAACCTGTGATTTACGATACGTTCTCGGGACGTTTATTTCGTATATGTATTTTCTTGTGGAAGGTATATCGCTCACGCAAACGTAATTATCTCGAGCTCTTTGGGCATTGCGATGCGGAAGAGGATACGACAATTTTAAGCTAAAAATGTCTAGTTACATAGGGTTTATGAATAATTGTATTAACGGAAATAATAACAACAATGACAATTTTTGTTATCATTATTGTTGATATTATTATATTGCGCGGAAATAATATGACCGGGTTTTTTTTTAATTTGTCAAATCAATTTCACAGTCAATTATAATTGTTGGGTAAAATTCTTGTTTAAATATATTGCAGCAACGAAAGATTCAAGCATTTTTTTATTTTTTTATTTTTTTTAAATAATTACGTTGAACCTTAATTTCGACAATTTGCCGAAACACACAAATTCAAATGAGGTTTTCCATTTTTTATTCGTCATTCGGCGAAAGTACGCCTACGAAGCCACATTCACATTAACATTATTCCACATAAGAACGGCTTTGTGAAATGTAGGAGAAAAAAGATTAAATAAAAAGAAAAATGGAGAAGCGATTTCGCAAGATTGTACCTCGCAACTATGTTTTCTTTTCTTTCTCGAGATAGAT
>OZ020164.1:13918189-14007682 GCA_963971145.1 Sussaba pulchella | reverse complement strand
ATTCGGAATTTCGATCCCCACCCAATTCAAACAACTCATTAACGAAGTCCAGGAAATTCAATCGGACAGACTTCATTGACTTTGCCCCGTTCAAAGATCATAGAATTTTCATTCTTCGGTTTTTGATTCCATTGACACAAAATGCCGAAGGTTTTCTTCCATAAATTCCCAGAAACTGACATTCGTCTGCCAAATTCGATAGGCTGTCATCCGAGAAGAATTCGTTGACTGCTTTTCGGCGACGTGTAATTTCCGCGAACGTTCGTTATACACTCAAACCTCGATTATCCCGTGCCCGATTATCCGCTCGCTCGGTCACGCTTCGATGAAGACCGTTTCCGGAATTCATGGGGGAGTTTATGACCGTATATGTCGTTGCATTACCCCCCTTCTGCTCTAATTTACCCTGGCAACGAGACATTCGGCAGGGCCGACCCTCCCGGGTACCGTCGCCCCGCTCGGGGTCGAGCTTTCTTGGATCTTTCAAAAAGGAATTTTTACGACCATTTCGATTATCCAGAGAGCCCCATCACGACCCGATAATCGAGGTATGCGGGAATATCGTTCAAAATCGTTCTAAAACTTATATACATGTAGAGTGTATTTAATTTTCATGGGGAAAACCTTCCCATGGTTGGGAATAATCCACTCTTTCCCTCTGCATACCCTCAGTCGCTACCTAGACCTCCCAAGCCCCCTCCCTCCCACTCCTCTTCCCTGTCCCGCTCGTCATCCCCACATACGTAAGATAATGAGAGACGATTTCCTGTCTCCTGTAAATGGCAACAAGTATATTCGTATTATTCGTGTCGATAAGCAATAAAAATCTTAGAAGCTCTTAGTATGCATGGCTTATCACTAGTCAAAATCACGATTAAATACAATCAAAAATGTTTGTCAATCACACCCGATTGTCTAGTCTTCGAGCTATCGAAGAAGAAGCGAAATCGACCGGGACGAATCTCTTTCTTGGCTGTGATTTGGCACGGCGCAAAAAAAACGCAAAATATAATAATAATAATAATAATAATAATAATAATAATAATAATAATAATAATAATAATAATAATAATAATAATAATAATAATAATAATAATAAAAATAATAATAATAATAATAATAATAATAATGATAATAATAATAATAATAATAATAATAATAATAATAATAATAATAATAATAATAATAATAATAATAATAATAATAATAATAATAATAATAATAATAATAATAATAATAATAATAATAATAATAATAATAATAATAATAATAATAATAATAATAATAATAATAATAATAATAATAATAATAATAATAATAATAATAATAATAATAATAATAATAACAGAAAAATTATGGCGTATGTGACTTATTTATTTTGCCGACTATCGCGGAGATCGGTCGCGAAAGAGAATCGTCCTCGTCGATACTTCTTCCAACGAATAGCATGCAGTAATATACATAGATATAAGTATTATGTCTTATTACGTGATAATAAAAAAAACGTTAATGAATATACATAATTATGATTATTAGTTTATGTACGTAGAATATTGAAGGAGTAGGGAAGAGCGGCGATCGAACGAGAGAGATCGAGAAAAAAAATGAACGAAGATGCTCGGATAGTTCGTTTTTAGTGAGTAGCCTCGTGTACATTACTTTTTAGTTATTATCGTCCTATGTGCCACTTAACGAGGCTCCTTCGCTCACTGTTCGAGAATATTTTTCGCGCAAAAACCAACAATCTTGGGCAGTCGTTAGATTGAATATTTCTTTCCCACACTCGTGCAAATTCTTAAATTATTCTTTTGCGATTTTCATCTTTCGCTTTTGCGCCTGTCTGAAAAAAATTCTCAGCCAGTGGTGCGAACGACGTTCGTATGTGTGTGTATATACACGTTAATACATGATCTTTGTATGCGCATCGTAGTCGGTAATTTATTTATTTAACTTATTGAGATTATAAACGGAAGTTATAATTATCACAGCGTTGATTAGACAACAATTTGATTGATCCGTGTCGTGTGTCTTGTTATTTTCCAATCGTTAGCCGGAGTTTCGACGTAGTCGAGATATTTGCAATAGCATAGCCACCCCCATCCCCAACCCTTCTTTCCGGTCAACGGCATAACGATCGAACAATTTTGCGAACGCAATTATCGCGTTCGATCGATCATCGGCAATGCCGTGAAAAAAATAAAAATGCATTAAAGTTGCAGAAATGCGTATCGTTGCCGTTGAAAAAAGAAAATCCTTTATTATTCAACACTGAAACCGGTAAACCGGTCAGGTCAGATTAATCAGATATTTGTAATTGGATAATAATCGTAACTAATCGGTGATTTAACGGCAAGCACGTTCACGCGGACAACACGTATACACATACACACGCGGTAATGAGTTAATACTAAAATAACGAGGGTAAGACGATCTTCCGTAATAATAATTAGTCACGGTGCGAGTTTATGGCAAATAATACATATTGAAAAACAAAAAAAGAAGAAACAAAGATGTAAAGAAAAAAAAAACAAAACGTAGCAGAAGAGAAAAAAGTGAGAGATATAATGATAACACGAGAGAGGGACTGAGCGAAAAACAAAAAGAATAAAGAAAAATTTTAAAAAAATTAGAAGAAGAAATAAATAATAATTGATGATAATGATAATAACGTGTGCGAGACGATAAAAAATAAGAATAACACGGATAATGAAACACATAGTCGAACGAGAATTTACGTTAACATTGAACAATTGTGTGATTTGAGGAAAGATAAAAATTGTCGAATGCAACCACACCCGTATTTACTGCAGGTAAAATGGTTACTGTACCTGTTGTTGTTGAAAACATATTAAAAAATACTCTTATTCCACGCTAAATTGCTTGAGATATGTCTTTTTACACCTTACCACTGTTTTACAACCAACCGTATCGCCTAAACATCAGTGACAATAATATCGGAGTCGATCCGCAACCAGGCCTTGTACAGCTGGTTATTGTCGTCCAACAATGGAACAAGACGGACGTACTTTGGTTCATAACATTTTTATACTCGAACGATTGCAAAATAATTTTTCACAATAAATAAAATAATAATAATATTTTTTAAATCACAAAATAATTTTTTTTAATTTTTTCAACAATGAGAACATAAATTTTGTTTAATATTCGAAAAACTACGAAACGATTTTCTTAAATTTTCAAAAAGTTACAGAATAAATTTTGTTTCGTTTAAAAAAATGATAAATTAAATTTTGTTTGTAATTTGAATTGAACTTTTATTTTTTATTGGTTAAAAATTACGAAATAATTGTTTTTTTCAAATTCTGATTAGTCAAATTTATCGTTGAACTGTCGAACGTCTCGTTTCATGCGATAAAAGTCACGATCGAATCCGTAGTCTACCTACACACCATTATTTTGATTGGTAGAAAAATAATGAACTTATGTGTAGCTTTACAAAGGTCGATATTACTTCACTCCTACGTAATCTACTTTTGTCTCCGTTGTTTCCTCCCCGCTACTTTCGTATTATCGTTCGATGCCGAACCAGCCGGAAAATCGTTCGTGGGCCGTCGAGAAAAACGAAGCTGATGAACGAGGGTGGCGAGAACAAGGAAGGATGAGCGAAGCTGAAGAGTGGAATAAAAATAAAATGAAAAAATCGTTGAAAGGCCGAAAGGAATAGATAGCCAGAGTGCCAAAGATTTCGCGGTTGGATGGAACCGAATGAACAATCGTAATGGAAGATCTTTAGATTAGGGCATTCATTCAAAAGATCCATGATCGAACTATCTATATTCAAATGTATTTCGCGTGACCTCGTCGCACTTAATAAAAGCTCTTATCTCAATTATTCTCGGGACATAAACGTGTACGTGGGTGTGATAGCACGTATGCGAGTGCGATTGGACGTCAGAATGTGCGTGAGTGCGTGTGCGTGCGTGTTTCCGAGACTAAAAACAATATTAAAGAAACAACGTGTTGGATTCTACTTTGTTCAATAAATTTATATAGAGTTCGGGATGCAAATATATAGATCGCGCAGCTCATTTTCACTATTATCTTGATAATGAATTAATCATAGGATGTGCACATGATTAGTGCGGAGTTTGAAGAAAGAAGGATGCCCGCTGCATCAACTTGCGAGTGTGTAAGACCGCATGGAGGTTTTTTGCTCGGTGGGCTCAGTTCAACAATTTGTACTTGTATATATGATTCGTCCCGCCCTTTTCTATTAGCGTTAGCGACAAGTTCAGCCTGAAACTTTTTTTAGATGCAGTACATCGATGTCCTGGTTAATTGTAACTCGATTGCAATTTCAGCCCCAATTTGTTTGTTTACCCATTACCAATTAATTATTAATTATTATTATTATTATTTTTATTATTATTATTATTATTATTATTATTATTATTATGGTTATTATTATTATTATTATTATTATTATTATTATTATTATTATTATTATTATTATTATTATTATTATTATTATTATTATTATTATTATTATTATTATTATTATTATTATTATTATTATTATTATTATTTATTTAATTATTATTAGAATTTTTAATGATTATTTTTATTTACGTCGATGCAAAGACTTTCGCAATTAATTGGTAAATTGACTAAATCAATAATCATTATTGCGTTAATTATTAAAATTATATTAGAATTGAAATTATTTCTCTGTGCATAAATATTACAATTAAAACAAATATAATCGTGTTAGATTAAATTTTATATTGGTACTTTGAATGTGCGAAAACAATATTTCATTGTAAATTTTACATACGCAAATAAATTTTGTCGATAATTGAAATATTTTTGATTAAAATAGAATTTGATACCATCAATCATCAGATTGTTTCGGATTCGTTGGCTGTATATAAAACTTCATCGACTGTACAATACGCAGAAAATTTCGTTTACGTATTTTTTCAATTACGCAGAATAATCTTCTTGACGATTTGAGAGAAAATCTCATAGTTTTTAATTTTACTATCCCCAATTTTTTCATCTGAACTGTTTAACTTTATGTTTATAATTCCGAGTACATCATCTCCTCTGCCGTTTGACGGCGACTGCAGCCTGCACATTGAAACGCGATTATCGATGATGCAATTTTGCATTTAAAAAAATGGCAGATGTATCAAAAATCGTCTTAGCTACCTGTTAATCATTATCAATAAATATTCGTAGTTAGTCTTCCCCGAATTGAATATTTTGGTAGCCACAATTAGCTATCGTAATAGAATGGAAAATTTAATTAGGAGCATGGGGATGCTGATAAGGCACTCGAGTCGGGCAACTTACGACCTGCCAACCCTCGCGAGAAATAAATGAATGAAAAAAAAAAAAAAAATTTTTGAAACTAAAACATTACTTACGACTATGTGAAATTTGTACAAAATGTATATTTTATATATCGGATATGTAGCTAGGACGAAGTGTTCTGTATCTCGTATATATTTGAGACACGCGTTGCCTGATATATTCCAGACATGTGGAATATATGAAGCATTTCCGCTGAATTCACGTCGGTCGTTACTTTAAGGTCGTTGGTTGAGCTATATTTTTATCACCCATACGTTTTTCTATAGTCGAACTCGTACTTGAAAGTGTTTTCTAAACAAACATAAAATTGACGTCGTTTAAGCTCGACAATTAACATTTGAAATAGTTAACTTTGATGTAATTTACTTCGAATTTAATTCCAAAAACCAACCGTTCGAATATTTCCATTTTGATATTAAACATTGATTCATAATCCAAATGTAGATATCCGAGTACGATAATAGAATTTCAAATGCAGTGGATGGAGCCTTGTTTAGATCCCCGAGATAATCCATAACATTTATTATAGATTTCATTTGCCACAAAAATTTACGTAATAAACTCGTGGATCGTTCCAATGACCCCAATAATTTTAAGAAATCATTGAATACATCATAAGATTATTCCACTAACAAGTACTGTCAATCGTAGGCTGTGTTCGTAGCGATGTATTGATTAGAAGATTTAAAAAAAAAATGTAAACTCGTTGAAAATTTATTTTTTATCGTATGTAATCGTCAAATTTATCACTCGTTCATTATTTCGAAAGTATTTTTGTTCTTTCTTTTTTACTTCTTTTCTGTTGAAATTTAAATCCGTTTGGAAACGAAGGATCGAATAAATAACCACTGCGATTGTCTTTTTTAAATATTATTTCATTGTGTCAACGAGTTTCCGTCTTTGAAACTTTCACCGCGTATCCTTCTTTCGCGTTTGTTTTCCAGTCGGTCCAGTGGCTCGTGTCGCTTCTCACTCCACCGGAGATAATCCTCCTTCGCCTCGACACGTCCACCCACGTCCTATGGTTCGCCTTTTTTTTTTGTCTTCAAATTTTTTTATCGTACCCGACGCGCAGTTAGTTGAAATGCGAGGGCTGACAATGCACGTACTTCAACGTCTCAACTTCCTTCGCTTCCGTTGGATCTCTCTTACCCCTTGAACTCTCGAAATGGAGAGAGTTCCGAGGAAGCGTGGGATACGGCCAAAAGTGAAGAAAAAAAAAGTAAGTGCCATGAGAAGCGAGAGTTACATAATGCAGCCGGGCGTATTGAATATTTCCATTGCAGGGTGAAGGAATATAAAGAGATCCAACGCAACGTCTCTTGGGTGTACGTGACGTCTGAATTTTTACCTGGGGGTTATCCGGACCGTGAGATGAAATAAAATAGGACGATATGGCCCGTCGAAAAAAAATTCAGATGGACATTTTTATCGCGACTTGTTCGTATTTTAATATTCGGGGGAAAAATGTATTTTAATAATATTGCAAAAGACGAGCTCGAGGGTATTTCAAATTATTTAGATTCATAATTTGTTGAAGAATTACTTGCGAAGCGAGAAATGGAAAACTGTGCACGTTGCGGTGTTTTTAATTTTTCACAAAGTCGACAGATTGACGAAATTTTTTTAGGTTGTTTAGTTTATTCGCAGGATTAAATATATCCCATCGATACAAAATTTTGAGGGAAGAATAGAGAAAGATTTATCGCACAGCTTTGTCTCAATTTTGTGTACACCAGCTGTGATCCCCTCTACGAATGGAATTAACGACATGAAGGGTTCAAACAAAAACAGGAGCAATTACGAATTTAACGATTCGTTGTATCGATTTTTATACGAGTTTGAATATCAATTCAGGAGGAAAAATGAAAATCCACGTGAGAAGGTATATACCATGAAAATTCTGATTCGAAATAATACAGTTTTTTTTCACAAAACACCGAGCCTCAACTGGAATTGAATCTTTTATCGTAAGCACTTCGATATTAAGCCGATTTGAGCTCGACGATAAGCATAAGCGGATATAAGTTAAAATGCGACTGCATTCCCGCCGAAACTGCGACAAAGGATCATAAA
Organism: Sussaba pulchella; assembly: GCA_963971145.1. NCBI lineage: Eukaryota > Metazoa > Arthropoda > Insecta > Hymenoptera > Ichneumonidae > Sussaba > Sussaba pulchella. The sequence continues at coordinate 14,000,269 of OZ020164.1, read as the reverse complement.
ATTTAATAAAAATATTAAATATTTCCATATTTCTCTTTAGCATCTTTAACACGTCGACTTCGTAGGTAAGTACAAATTTAACCCTAGTTTTCAATCGAAACGCCAATTTGTTCTGATAGAATTTGCCGAAAATGTCATAGTTATCTACAATTATAGATAAATCCAAGCAAAGTCATTTGTCTTTTTTATACTTTTTCATGTTATTTAATATTATATAGTATATGGCTGGAGATTAGCAAATCTATATTTTTTCAAATCATCGATTGTAGCGAAATTTATGTAAGAATTGGTAGGAATAAAGAAAAACACATGGTCTGATTGAATTATTCTATTTTTATCGCGTCCTATGGAAGGTTCTCAGGAAAGAGGCCATAACAGAATTAAATCGACGATCTATCTTTGTTATGTCGTAGTTCCCTGCAATAAATAATGATTAAAATCATATTTTTCAACGATGTTGTCATATCTAAAATATGTCGATAGCTGATCCGCTTACGACCCTGTCATTTTGGTCAACCGTTTGAAAAGACAGTTGAGTCAACGTAAAAGTTCAACGGTTGAATTTGGACAGCTTCTCAACTGTTCATCTCGGAAAGTCAACCATCCTGCGTTGAAACAACCGTTGAATCAACCATTAGGATTCTTTTTTACGGTTGACTTTATAGTTGCAAAGCTGTCCAAATGGTTGAATCAACCATTAGGATTCTTTTTTACGGTTGACTTTATAGTTGTAAAGCTGTCCAAATTCAACCGTTGATATTTTTGGTTGACTTTGCAGTTGCCAAAAATGCTAGGGGACTGTGCCAATTACTATAATCTCAATCACCCAAAGCCGGCTAAGCGTCGAAACGTTTTACGTAATACAAATCATCATATTATCAAAATGGCTGAAGCTACAGCGCTCATTCTGGTCTCGAACGCAATATTTCGCGCTAAATCATATATTTTCACCGAAAAAAAGTCTAAAGAACTGTCGTCCCATCAATAGAAGAATTTAAAGTCGCGAAGGAAAGTCTGAAGTGTTATCGGGAAACTCCACTAAGCATGCGAAGCCTAGCGGACCTTCGACGAACTGCTATTGGAGGGCAAAGCAGCTGAGCGTACCTCACGCAGAAACCCTCGAAAATCGAGTGAATACGGTTATATTGAGTCCCACGATACCGAAGCGAAACAATCAAGTATATTTATTGTATTTTTCCAACTAATTAATTTAAGATTTTGTTAATTGTAATTGCTACGGTCAATGTATGAGGTCGCAATGTAATTGCACCAGACTGAAGCATTAGCACTCAAGAACTCGGAGGAATCTCTTGTGCCTCACTTACATTTTTCCTCCTCGAAAAGCATTCTAACGAAATTGTGAATTCCAATTTACATGCAAACGTTTTGCATTTATAAAGCTAATCGCCAAAGAATCCACTCCGATGCACTCCAATAGCGTCACATTACCCAGCGACTCAAGCGCCACCATCGACATTGCCGATCGTCAGTTGCCAAATTACAGCGCCAGTCGGTACAGCAGCAACCGCAACCGCGTTTTTTTTCTTCAAAATAATTCAAAGCTCCGCAATTACAAGCATGACTTCCGCGTCTCGTTATTTTTCCTTCACAAAACGTTTATCCGATTGCGCAAGATTTGTATAGCAAAGAGTGCGCGAGCGATGGATTCTTATTAGGAGTACCCATCAAGCGATTAAGATACGCGGATCAACGCACAACGAAGCGCGACGGCATAATTGCAGGACTGAAATAACGCAACCCCCCCAAGCCACGTTCGTGCGCGGAGAACCTTTCGGAGTGCAATCCGCGACTGGTTCTTGCGTTCATCAAAGGCAAATTGAGATTCAGCGAATCTCAGCATTCAACGAACCAGATGGAACGCGCGAGTCCCTTGCGCCGACGCGAATGGATGCCACGCGCGTTAAAGGTCGAAGAGAAACAAGAGAAGAGTCGGAGCGGAAGAAATAAGAGCAACAAGGAGAAAGGGTGGGGTAAGCTGCTGGAAGGACCTCGGCATAGCGGAGAGATCAAAGGGCCCGTCGACTGCGAAAGGGATTAAGGATGTCTGCTGGTGCCGAGCTTTTTTTTTGCTCTTTTTGCTCACCTATTAACGATTGCTCGAGGAGAAGCACAAAAGAGAAATCTTGGCTGCTATTTCTTCCGTCGAATGTTCGGCAACTGAGCTGAGGAAGAATTATGGTATCTTGAGTAGCTCCGAAAGCATTGTGGAATCGATTGTGTTTATATTTGTACGTTTTTCTATGATACTCCGGGAGTTTTGTATTTTTGAGCTGGATTTGGGGAGAATTTTGGTATGCAAGGGAGATTTATTTTTTAGGTGTCTGTTGCTCTTGCCGGTGATGGCCTGGATCGTTTTTTGAGTTGCCCTTGGTTATTTTAGCTGAACTTGATGGTACTGGGAAAAGGGTTCATGACCAGCAATCTCAAAAATAATTAACTTTAACTTCGAGAATTAACCCGACCTCTGTGTCTATATCCATAAAGCGGTTAAGAGGGTGCGCGATGATGCCAGACGTCGCAAGGCGCCGCGATATTCGTAATTTGTAACGAAATAAGGGATCACCTCTCTATAGGCCTATCTTTGACGTCATCTATGTTCGAAACCCATAAAATGTTGACTTAAAGCACCTAAAAACGTCAGCTTCGTAGAACGGCCGACGTGTAAACTTCAAAAAAAATGTGTTGCCTTTTTAAATTAATGTCTTGCTCTGATGAGCCATCACGTTACTTGGAATTCGACATCGAGAACGATATCATCCCCACCGAGATATATAAACCGTTCGGTATTTCATATTAGTACTATGCCCGACGCTTCTGCGACTTCAAAAAGTTTATGTGATCATTTTTTGGAGCTTAGCTTACCTCATAATTCTTGCGGAGTTGACCCCACGTGAACAGCTTTGACTTTACTTCCGGCATGGCCCGTTTCCAGAGTGCCTCTCTACAATCTGTGTAACTCGGTCTCGACATGATAGAATTATCTTCCACGACGAGTGGAATCAAAAATCAACGTTCGCGGTTTCAAAAACGAAAATATAATGTATTCGAATTAAATCCAGCCGTTAGCTATGACCGCGATTCCGATTAATTAATCCGATAATTGTTAATAATGGTACGTTATCAAATTTTACAGACGATAAATATTAAATTCGTAATGCGCGATTGAATTGATCGATTGAGGAAAAAAACTTTTTACAAAACCCTTGATTGCTGATACGTAACGTGTCGTCAAGGGTTGTCATCTCTCATTTGTCAAAATATTTCTGTATTTGACACATATTCTCGATAAGTCAAATAACCCGATGATTGATACATAAATGAAATGAACATCAGCTGCGACGTTGGAGTAATCAAATATCGCTTCAAGGATTCTTGAGCCTCAGCTGCACTCAAACGCCCAATCCTCTTCGCGAAAAAAGATTTGGGGCGGCGCCATTTCGCAGATTCTCTCCGAACGGGCGACAACAGCTTTGCGTAGGTTCTAAAACTAATCGAATTTTGCATAGTGGTGGTTATTTCTCTGACGTTTTAGATTTGATATATTTCGATTTTCTTCGCTCATCAGTCTTCTTAGCGCCATGATAAGCTGTTGGAATGTTAATCAATCTCCAAAACCGCGGGATTTTGAGTGTTAGTCGGTTGTCCGAATTAACGCAAATTGAATAACTAACATACAGAGTTGCGACTCTGGAGGTAGGAAGCGACATCCTTAACTCTAGATTGATCACCATATGAGGAAACCCCTGGCACGCAACTTTTTTTTAACCGAAGACTATTGGCGAAAAATGTGTGGAACAATTAGAGTTCGTCCTTGGAAGCTTTTGGAAATTGATTACATTTTTTTCGGATCAAATTAAACGATTAGGATGGAAGGATGAAAATAATTAGATGGAAGAAAAGCCGAAATGCGGGGATTCCCTCACGCGGTGACCACACTCGTTAGTGGTTTCTCTCTGGCGACGTTACCAAGCTCGCGACGAGTTACTCAACGCTCTGGCGAGTTCCTCCATGCACGCGCATATCGCTGGACTCCTATAAGCAACGCTGCTACCTAAAAAGCAATGCGGTATTTCTCAGATGCGGTGACCGAAGTTATTAGGTTGCAGTCGCAGGGGTCGCAGGTTTCTGTACAGTCGCGAGAAAAATCCTACCCGCCATTTCTTTGTCGATGCAGCCTGAAATGCTGCAACCCGTCATGCTAATCAAATATTTTAACCCGACTGTACAGAAAAGGGCAGATATAACACACTCAGCTATCTCTATCTCTCTCTCTGCACGGGCATTCGCACGGTCATTTCTCACCACGACAGTCTGTATACATTTCAGTGATTCGCACGACGATCTTATATTCAGGTCTTGAAATTCCTCCAAATCTCCGGTGGTGGGGGAAGGACGGCTAATAATATTCTTCGCTTCTCGAAACCGCCACAAGTAGGGCGCCACCAGGACTAAAGTAGCGAGGGCTCGGGTAATAAACATAACTTTCTATTCCTGTGATTACCTCGTGCTTGAGCCATTGACTAGGTTCTATTACGTAATTCTTTTACGGTTCTGATGAATGGTATGCGGAGATTGTGTATATTTGACGGTGGATAAGCTATATACCGTGTCTGCTTTGATATTGATTTGGAGCGATAGATCGAATTAATTCACATAATGCGCTTAGGTTATTAGAAAGAGATCGACAACCTGCTTCCATTTCGCTTTCACATGACTTTAGTTCTGGTGGCGCCCCCTTTGTGGCGGCTGCGAGAAATAAAACATTTTATTCATTCGTACTGGCCAAATCGTTGGAGCTTTAAGGTGATGGACTACATCTTCGAGTGCGAGAAACAGCGCTATCGGCGCCTGCTGCAGAGCGAGATAGGAGAGAGCGTTTGTAGTCCATCGTCTTAAGACCTGTATAAAAGACCGTGGTTTGCACTTTTCAATTTTCATTATTCTACTGGGGCACTTCCATGTTGTCACAGCGCGCCATCTGCAGGCGAAAACTAACACTACCTTTCCGCGCCGAATCTCAACGAAGACCCGGGATGTCACATGCTTCTTTATTCTCTGGTATAACCTAACCCTAATCATCCTAATAAAAAAAACGATGAATCATAAATAAGCGAATTGCAAAAAACGGTTAAGCTAACCAAACATTTACAGCACGAGTCACCGCACGATCTACGCGTTTCAAACACCGAGGAAGAACCCACGATTTCTATTGAGGAATAAATTTTGAGGTTATGTTATTCGAACGCAATTGATAGAAGCAACAGGGTGGCAATTCCAAACTTCTTCGATAATGGTGTCATCGACACTGTCAAAAATGTGTCAGAATTTCAGAACCTGTACGTAATTACCGGTAATAATTACCACTCTGTCCAAAATCCCGTCTATCAGTCAACTACCTAATTATCTCTGCTAATAAACTTAACTTAATCGCTTTTAAAAAATTAAAAAAAACAATGAATATCTTTCCAGACATTCCACTGTAAGCCACGCGTCGAATGAATCTCGGTTTGGCAACCGACCGGGAAAGGGGGCGCTGCGATCGACACGGAGCTCCGAGAAAAAAAGAGGCTTCGCCATCCTGTCCGGTTATTTTTAACATAAAAAAAATCGTTTTGCAAGGTAACGGAAACAATCGCACAATAACGATTCGGACGAATGTTAAAACGACCTCTCGTCGGTCATTGCCGAAATAAGACGAATTATCGACTGTTACATGCCCGAATGTTATCATATTTTTACGATATTTCAATTTTACGAGTTTAACGAAACGCTGAGGCAAAAAAAACGTAGCTGTCATGCTCCTGTGTTGTGACAGTTCGTGTGCCAACTGCTGTTTCGATCTTCGTTAATCCGAGCGATGGACACGTTTGTTTTTTTCGAAATGCTTCGACGACAATTTGCAACTTTGCCGAGTCATTGACATCGTGGAATAAATTTAAAAAATCGGGATTCTTTGTTCGTTCATTCACGTGATTGTAACCTAAAATTAATCTCAACTTTATTTTCAATCGTTTTTTGTGTATCATGATTTTGTTGAGAATTTAAGCATTTTTTCCTGGTTTTTTTTTATTACTTCGTTCTTTTTTCAGGAAGCTTTGAGATTAGTCGGATCGTTCTGTAAAATCCGAGACCGTCGATGAGCAGACGGAGATAGCGAATATTTGACGAGAGGTATCGACAGAGACAAGGAGAGATCGAGCGAGAACGAGAGTGAAAGAAAGAGAGAGAGAGAGAGACGATGGAGGGCTGCACAGACAGCGCCGAAAGTTCGACTTCCGAAGTCAACAAGTCGCCTCGCAAATCATGGTCCGAACTGCGAGGAGTAGTCAGAGAATTCAGGCGTAGATTGTCCAGCTTTTCGGACGGCTCCGTGCCGGATGCTGTGACTTTCAGATCTTTGCCCGACGGAAGGTGCGATTCGACAATATTAGCTCCGTTAATTTAGCTTTTGTTGATTTAGCGGATTTATCTACCATGAAATTTTGTTTGCCAGACTTCCGGGAGATCGACAGTGTTTTCACATGTTTTCGTTGCAGGACGAGAATATATTTTTTGGGCACTCCGAGCAACGGTTGGGAAACTACGCTGCTTTACGTAGATATCGGTCATTCGGACCATGGAAGCGGATACAAGCTGCACTGGCTGCCGGTGATCGAAGCAAATTTTCAAAGGTGTGTATTCAGGATCCTTGATTGGTCCTTAAATAATCTATAATAGAGAATTAGCTTAAACATTAGCTCACTACAATATTGCTTGGTATTATTTGTAAATAATTATGCTGCGATTCACTCTGGATTTTGCAATACGCGACAAATGTCTCGATTTAAGATCACAGACAAACAACTAGATATAACCTCTTAAGATGAAACAAAGCCATCGCTTTGTTTATTTGATTAAAATTGTCCAATATCACAACAGCACTTCCCGGAGGAAAAGAACAAGAAAAAAAAAAAAGATCAAATGTTTCATCGTAATGTAAATCTATCGTCTCTCGCATTAGAAAGAGGCAATATCTTGCCCGGCACGACAATACGCTATTCAATACACTTTCCACGTAAAAATAAGTACCTCATAAATGACCCGATTGTTTAAAATTGTTCACACGCAAACGTTTTTATTCCATCAAGCGTCTCCAGTGTGAATAGACTTTCACGAGAGGAACAGCTTTTGTGGGAGAGAAAAAGACTGACAACATGGGGTATTACCAGTTACGAGATTCATCCTGAGAGCGGAAAGTTGATATTTCCCGCAGCGGGCAGTCTGTACCAGTGCGTCGACACCGGTTATGCGGTAATTGTAAAAACAAAAACAAATTGCACATTGTAAACACGAAATAACCTCTCACCGTCACATCAGGTGGAATCCACCCAGTTTTCATCTCTTTATAAATTTTTTTTAACACGTTGCCATTTTGTTTCTTATAAATAAACTTTTCGTACATCATCCAGAATGTTCGAAGCATGTTCTGTAATTTTTTTAACCACTTCGAACGGATAGTTTGCTCACAATTGTTTTTTGAAAATATATTACTTTGTGGCGTGACGGTGAAGGGTTAAACAACAATCCGCAATTTACAACAACAAAAAAAAACCATTTCTTTTCAGCCCGGACCAGTTTTCCCGTCTGAATTAAGAATATCTACACCAGGAGCGAAGCTGAACCCGCATATATGCCCTTGGAACAACGCGTTGATAGCCCACACCTGCTCCGGGGATTTGTATTTGTCACATAGTATAACGGGTTCCTCGGTGCGTCTGACGCACGCGAGGAAAGGCGGTCGGAGCCTCGCTGAGGATCCTCTCACGGCGGGAACTCCTTCATACGTTATGCAAGAAGAATTTACGAGGTTCGAATAGTCGTCGTAAATAATAATGATCAGAATCTAATCGAACAGTTGAATATATAAGACTATTAAAACGTCTTTAAGGGCTCACATGATCCTAAGCTCGCTGAAAACCGTGCGAATTTGGAAAATTATTATAAAGGTTGGACGGTAAAAAAAAAAAAATTAAATCGTTGATTTTACATTTTTTATTCACTTTTTTCAACTATGAGGGAATTTTTTTCTCTTTTTTATTTTAATATTCATATTATTTTTTACGGGTATGAATGGACTTTTGATGAAAAGTAGGGGAATAACTTCGCCGAAAATAATGCAATCAGCAAAAATGAAGAAAAATCTAATGAAGTATTATAGTACTTATTGTTTGACGAAGGGCACTTTTGTAAATAAAGAAATTACAGTTATCAGAGAAATAAACAGTTAAATTACAGTATTTTAAACTTCAATATGCGAAGAAAGGAAAATTGTGTTCAATAATTTATAAAAAAAATTGTGTTATATATATACCCATAATTGTCCATACAGAGAAATATTTTTTCCATGTGACAATACGTTATACGTCATATATACCCATAATTGTACATGCAGAGATATATTTTTTTCCACGTGATATTTTCTCTGTGCCATAATGTCGATGTTTTTTTATTTTTTATCGTCTTGCAATACGTCATAAAACCGTTTTCACTGCCTGATAAAATAAATCTACAATCTGCAGTGGTTTGACTAATAACTTATTTGTTTCTGTCTTCTTCTTTTTCCTTCGCAGATACACTGGCTACTGGTGGCAGCCAAAATCCACCGACGGCGTGTACAGAATAGTTTACGAGGAAGTCGACGAGAGCGACGTTAAGATATTTTGTTTTCCATCGTCGACGTTGAATTCGGGAGAAATCGACGAATTCAGATTTCCGAGAGCCGGATCATCGAACGCGAAGAGCAATTTAAAAATGGTGCAATTTCGTCTGACCGATACCCAAATCGTGAATATCGAGATTCTCGAATTGCAATATCCTCTCCACTCGATGTTTCCATGGATGGAATATTTGGTCAGAGTTGGATGGACGCCGGACGCACAATAGTGAGTATACGAATTTTATAAATATCGATCCACATTTTTGCATCTTAGATTTTTTTTTTTTTTTTTCGTTACGAATGACCGTAAAATATCAATTGTTGGATAAAATACGTCGTCGATCGTTAAAACAATTTACTCGTTAATTCTGCTAACGAAAAACAAAAAAGTACAAATTCCTCAACGAAGTAGTAGATTTTTTAATTATTTTTATAATTTATTTATCATTTAAACTTTGTTTATTGTAATTTCAATAAGATTTTAAGTCTTGAAAAAAAAAAAAATCGGATCTCAACGGTAATAATACTAGTTAAAATAATATGTATGAATAAATATATATATTTTATAGTAACATTTTTGATAATATTTAAAAAAATTATGCGAGTAGCCAAACTTAAAAAATTTTTTTTTTTAAAGATAATTTAATTGCTATCCAACTCGATCGACAAGAATGAGACCCTATCAATTTCACTTCGCCTCATTACATCCGAAAGTATTTTTTCCATCAATAAAATTACTTCGCAATTGCAATTTTCAGCGTCTGGGTTCAACTGCTCGATAGAAAACAACAAAGGCTGGAACTGGTTCTTTTGTCAGTCGAGAATTTTTGCGAGCCACCGCCTAACGTTTACAATTCGGAAAATCATTTTACCCCATCGTCGGCGAGTGTACAGGTTATATACTCGGAGCACAGTTCCATTTGGATAAACGTTCACGATCTTCTTTACTTTTTACCGTCCGACGATCCGACCGAGGTGAAGTTTCTTTGGGGAAGCGAGGAGACTAAGTTTATGCATTTGTATCTTATCACTTCGAGCATCGCTGGTGAGCTTATTGATCATGTAGACTTTTCTCATTATGGGTTTATGTTTAATCGACTGTATAATGAAAATCTTACTGGATGGATATTAAAAAATCACCAAAATTCTTGAAAATTCGATAGTTCTGGGTAGAATAATAATACATGAATTATTTCATCATTTTTTACTACATAATTTATTCATATATATAAATATATTTCACTACATAATTTATTTATTCATAATATCGTCGAATTTGACTTTAATTATTATTAAAAGTGGTAAATTAACATTTCTAAGTGTCAATGAATTATTAGTTCAGCTATTTGTGCGCCTAAACATGTTCTAGACATGATCTAGACTCGTAAATCCACGATTCAACCATTTTCAACAAACTTTTTGCCCGTTGATTCATCCAGCAAGACCTCAATCGCCTCTGAAAAATAATTGTAGCCCTTCCAGCAATAACACCTCTTTCACAGCCTCGAATTGATTTTTTTTTCGTCGTCTCAGGTCTGAGCAACGGCGTGGAAGAGCCTCTCGATCGGTTGGACAGCGTTTACCTGCAGCCTCGCGTTACATCGAAAATAACCATAACGCAAGGAGACTGGCAAATTTTACGTCGAAAATTGTGGGTCGACGAGGCAAATTCCATCGTTTATTTCGCGGGATTGCGCGAAGGACCGCTCGAACAACACGCATACGCGGTTTCGTTACGTCGACCGTTGGAAGTACGACTGCTCACGAGACCCGGTTGCAGTTACAACAGCATTTATTTCAACAAAGAATGCACCATGCTAGTCACTGTTTACAGTTCCATCAAAAGTTCACCGACGTGTCAGGTATGAATTACTGGCGGATAAAAGTGAATTGGAATTTTACTTTTTTTTTTTTTGGTTTTCAATTTAATTTTATTTTTGTATATCTTTAATTTATTTGAAAATTCCGGAGAATTTGCAAATTTGCGAGACAATTTTGGGTTTTTCGGTTTTTTAAATTTATTCGTATATTTTTTGAATGGCGGAGGAGAATGAATTAGAATTTAGTTTTTTTTTTTTTAGATTTTGATGTATTTCCATTTTTTATTTCAAAAATTTATTTGAAAATTTTGGAGAATTGCGCATTTTTGCGACAATCTTAGATTTCCGATTTTTTTTAGATATATTTCTATATTGTGTTATTGGTAGATAAACGTGAGTTAGAAATTGCGTTATTTAACTGTTTATTTGTTGCAATTTTGGATTTTTAAAATTCATTTGAAAATTCCGGAAAATCGCGAATTTCGGCGACAATTTAGGTTTTTTGTTTTTTAAATCTATTCCTATATTATATAATTGGTAGATTGGTGGTGGAAGTGAACTACAATTTTTGTTATCGAACTTTTAACTTATTTCAATTTTCCACTCCCAAAATTTTTGACAATTTACTCCTATATTATATAATTAGCAGATAAAAATAAATAAGAATTTAATAGTACATTGTGTTTCATCTCAATTTCGTTATCGACGTCTCTAAAAATCCGTAAGGTTTTCGATAGTCAGTTATACGTTGAATATTTCGATGTTACCTTACAGGTATTCAGAATATCGCAGACGGACTGGACGGTGGAGAGTATTTGTCTGACACCTATGGGTTATCTTCTGGAACCAGCAGTTCCCGAATCCGAGCTCTTCGCCCCGAGCATATACGCCCACAAAATCACTTCAGGCGATACGATATACTCCATGGTATTCAAACCTCACAATTTTCAACGTTCCGTTAAATATCCAACGATTTTGCAAGTCTACGGAGGTCCCGACGTTCAACTTGTTTCGAATACATTCAAAGTAAGTCTTTCGCAACTCTCGCAGTGGGCATTCAAAATCATGATGATTTTTATATACTCGCGTAATAAAAATATTCCGCAAAATTTATTTATTCATTTTTTTTTTTATTGAGTTAAAAAAATTTTCTTACTGATTTTTTATATTTAATTACCTAAATTTATTTATTTATCTTCTTTAAATAACCTACATTTATCTTCTTTAAATATCCTAAATTTATCTTCTTTAAATAACCTAAATTTATTTATTTATCTTCTTTAAATAACCTAAATTTATTTATCTTCTTTAAATAACCTAAATTTATTTATCTTCTTTAAATAACCTAAATTTATTCATTTATCTTCTTTAAATAACCTAAATTTATTCATTTATCTTCTTCAAATAACCTATATTTATTTATTTACCTTCTTCAAATAACCTACATTCATTAATCTATCCTCTTTATATATGATTTTCAAAATTTATTTATTCTTTTTGTGTTCAATTTAATTTTTCCTTGACTTTTAAAATGTATTTTTCAATATTTATTTCGCAGGGAATGAGGCATCTGCGGATGCACATGCTGGCAGCTCAAGGCTACTGCGTGGTACTGATAGATTCGCGAGGTTCGAAAAACCGGGGCCTCATCTTCGAGAGTCACTTGCGAAAAAAAATGGGCACCGTCGAGTTGGGCGATCAAGTTGAGGTGCTCAGGTTGTTGGCCGAAAAAACGGGTTACATCGATTTGAATCGCGTTGCTCTTCACGGCTGGTCCTACGGTGGTTATCTCAGCCTAATGGGCATCATACAGTATCCCGAAGTATTCAAGGTAAATAAATAACTCATCAGGTCGCGTCTTGCCCTATATTTTACCTCATTAAGATGAAACGACACATCACCGTCGGTAAGTAAATTATCCCAACAATCACGTGCATATTCCCAAATATTCTGCAGCACATCACGCCTGAACAACTGAACGGAATTCGATGAAATTCCGTGGATCTATGTAGAATCTATCGTGGACCAACCTATGTCTCATGTTTTTCCAAAAAAAAATTTCAGACGATTTTTTTCATTCCAAAGAAATACGCGAAATTTTTTTGCGATTTTGAGAAAAAACACGAGATAGTTTTTTCTCAAAATATTAAAATTTTATTCTGAAAATGATTATAGTCACATAGATCCATCAAATTTCATCGAATTCCGTTCAACCGTTCAGTCCGTGAAGTACCGTGGAATATTTGCCAAATTACACGTAATTCTCGTTAATTCTACTTATTTTAAAAAAAATTCTACTTCATTTAATTCTACTTTATTTAAAAAAAAAAACGAATTTCTTATTTCTTTCCAGCTCGCCATAGCCGGTGCACCGGTGACCTGTTGGAACCTCTACGACACGGGTTACACCGAGCGTTACATGGATCTACCGCAAAACAATTATCACGGTTACGTTAACGGTTCGGTTCTCACGTACGTCAATAAATTTCCCGACGACGAAAATCGTTTGCTCATAATTCACGGTCTAATAGACGAAAACGTTCATTTTTTTCACACGAGCGAATTGATAAACGCTCTCGTAAAAACTGGCAAACCTTATCAGCTTCAAGTTTATCCGACGGAGAGACATAGCTTGAGAAATTTGGATGCAACGAGACACTACGAGACAACGTTACTGTCTTTTCTTCAAAATCATCTGTGAGGTGTCGACGAGTCATCGATAATCGCATAATTCAATTGATAAATTTTAACGTCGCTCTTCGAAAACTTTACTGGTTATAAAAACCATTAGACTGGAAAATGATGAAGAAAAGAAAGATGATAACAAATCTTATACGTAAGCCGTTACGAAGGTGATTCCTTCTAAAATTAATGCGAATCAACTGCCATTTTTTTTTTATTTTTTATGTACATAAAATAATTTTAACGCTATGAATTCTTCCATTGCGCGCGATTTATTCTGACTCTTTTTTTTTCGTCTTGTTCTCAATTTCGTTATCGATGTATTCTTCTGACTCTTGTCTTTAGCTCTTTCTTTATTTACGTTTACGATCGACCCGGAATTATGGCGAATCTTGAAAAGATAATAGCCGAATTTTTAATAATGATAAAAAAAAAACGTTATTGTAATGATTTTCGTCGTAACTCCTATCCTCGTCCCGGAATACTTATCGGGGGGTTTTTTTTTTTGTATTTAGTTTGTAATATTACCGAGGAATAGATAACGAATGTCTCGGTGTACCAACGGGACCTGACAGTGTTGCGTTATTAAGGGGGAACATCGGAGTGGATAGCGGAAAAAATAGGAATTGAATTTTAGGAATTATTATCTCGAAAACTATTTGTTCGATTTTATCCGGGTTTGTTTTTGTTCGAAAGTGTACATGTTGAGGTATGCTGAGAAATTTTTTTTATCAATATATATCGACGGGGAGCGCCGCTGTCATGGCCGGCGTAAAAAATGTCCCTCGCTCGCACCGTCTGCGGTCCCCAAAATTACATGCAGTCGATTCATCGGAAACAAAAATTTCAAAAACATTCTCAAAATGTAATATAAGATGCCCTTCGCAATGTAAAATTCTTTTTCACTCGATTATTTTTTTTATCAAGCCAGAAAGGTCGGAAATTAAGGTTGAAAAATGAATGAAAAGTTCAATCGGGCGCCATTTTGTGAAAAAAATTTCCTTTTAAAAAAATCCTACTTTGCAAAGGCCATCGTAGATTACATTTTGAAAATCTTTTTGAAATTTTTGTTTCGGAACAACCGACTGCGTGTAATCTTGGGGACTGCAAACCGTGCGAGCAAGGGACATTTTTTTACGCCGGCCATGACAGCAGCGCTTCCAGTCGATAGATAATGATCAAAAAATTCCTCAGCATTCCTCAACATGTATACTTTCGAATAAAACAAAGCCGGATAAAATCGAACAAATAGTTTTCGAGATAATAATTCCTAAAATTCATCTATTTTTTCCGCTGTCCACTGAAGTGTTCCTCGTTAACGAGAAGTGCGATAAGTATTCCGCACAACGTGCGAAAAAATGCGTCTTAAGGATTCGCAAAAATCTATCGTCAAAATTCAATCGCCTCGTGTTTAACGCCGACGACTGAAGGGACTGGGAATATACTGTACACGAAACAAAAAAAAAGAAAAGAGAAAAAAAAAATAATGCATGGGCTCAAAATATCGCGTAAAATTGTTTCTACTATTTTTTAATCGCCGACAATTATCCGCTTCTACGTAGAACCATTTTGAGCCGTTAACATACGATATCCCATTAATGTACGAAACCGATAAATTTATTCTACAGCGATGGCCGATAGCTTTTAAACGCGCGCCTAGTTTAAGATAATTGTAGATTCTTATAAACATATCTAGCTTTTTAATTTTTAATCAAAATCGACAATACTCACGAAAAATGTCTTGTGTATATTATCCGATGCACATAACCGCACGACCAACGGGTCGTCGGGTGATGTGAGAGATTTTTTTGTTCTTTCCTTTTTTTTTGTTATGAACCTGTTTTTTTTTTTTTTTTTTTTTTAACGTACTTACCGACTTTGTCTTTTACACGATCAATATATTGGGTTGTGTAATTAATTTCCGCCTTGTTTGTATTTTACTCTTTCCCGCAATCTTGTGATTTGTTAGGTAAAAAATATAAATGCATTTGCAAGTCCTTTTATTGCTCTACAAACCTATCTGCTTTGATTTGTCGAATTAATTGATTTTAATCAATTTTCAGGCTTTGGAAATGGAAGTTCCAGGAGGCTAAAAGATTAATTTAAAATTTGAACTCGGCAAATCAATCTTGAGCGGTCCTCAGAGCTGTAGCATCTACAAAATACATTACAAATGTTGCGAGCTGCTTCCGTACCTTTTTGACCACGACGAGAGCGCGAAATAGAGCAGATGTCAAAAATGAATTTTTTTGGTTCCTGGGGTTTCCATTTCGAAGCCTGAGGATTGATTGAAATTAATTGATTCGAAAAATTGAAGCACATAGGTTCGTAGAGCAAGAAAAGGACTTGCGAATACATATACATATATTTACTCGATCTCACAAATCACAAAATTGTGGGAAAAAGAGATACAAGGACGCCGGGAATTTATTACACGACCCAATAGAGTTTATCCACAGACTTACGCCTATTTTCAATCGAATCATGTACATAAACGATATCGTAAAGAATGACAACCACCGATACGATCAAATCTTCTTTGTCACAATTTTCCAATTGATAACGATTAGTATTAGATATCGATTAATACAAGTATTTTCGACTGGCATTATTGTAAACATTTATTGTATCGTATCAAATTTGGTCATGAATAATCGTTGATAAGTAAATTCACTATTTTGCACATGCCGAGACTTTTTTCATTGAATTCAACCTTACGAAGCGACGTCGAACCGTGAATAGTTGAAAAAAACGAAAAAAATTCCATCCGTCTACACGACAAAAACACGGAAGCTCGATTGAGAAAAAATACCAATTTTGGGTATCGAATCCTCTCGCAAATTTCATTCGTTTAATAGAAATCCCGATACACTCTACTGTCTCGGAGTAAAATGAGTTTTCGTCTTGCGATTGAGCCATTTGTACAGATATCTGATTCTTTTATCCAAGTCTTTCCATTTGGTGGGCCTGGCGATGGGATATATTCCTCTGGCCCACATTTTTCTCTTCCTCAAGAGAACTTGAAACTCGTTGCCCTTAACTCCGCGCAACCACGACGGCACCTGATACAATATTTTGGTGGGATGCAGATGATCCGTTCCGAGTATGTCGATGTAGTCGTTTTGTCCGAACAACGCTCTGCGTTCCGACCAAGCGTCTTTCGGTCGATACTCCGGTAGTTCTCTGATTCTGGAGGTTTGTTTGCGCGGCAACAAGCCTCTGAACTCAATTTTGTTTTCGTATCCGTATCGTATGGGTTGCGGACCTTTCGCCACTTTATCAGCGTGATAACGGAATCGCACCGGTGTTACTTGGGGTGTCCATACTTGCATAGCCGTGCGAAAAACCTTTCCCATCCACGACATGGCTCTACAAATACATCAAAGATTTCCAACATAACCTCAATCGCAAAGATGAAATCGTCGATAAGTGCGAATGTAAAGTCTGACATTTTGTTTTTATTGTGTTGAGATAACGAAGCTTACCTGAATTACAGATGTATAGCTGATAGGGTTATCAATTGTTTGTAATTGTTTGACAAATCATATGAACCGATGTTTTATTATTGCTTGGCCATGGAGGTTAGAAAATCGTGAAACAGATGGAATTGGCGATTGGAGTTCAATAATTGGACCAGTTTGTTGGTTATTTAGTTTTAATTGGCTCCGCTGCTACGCTGCGGTAGCTTTGATCATGCGGCTATCAGGGTTGCCAACTGGAGGTGTCGTGATTTCGCCAGGGACTTCTTCGTCGACGTATAGATATGGATTGCCGATGCTGCGTTAAAACCGAAATCACAATAAAGAAAGAGTAGACTAGGTCGGGTCTGAACCTTTCTCTTTCTAATCAAAGCTGATTCGTCGAAATCATCGATACATAGACAATTTTGACCAATCAACTTCCACTGGACAGCGAGAGTATCGAAACCTCCCTAGTGTCCTCTCTTTCTATGGCGATTTTAATTTTTCTCGCGGCATCAGCAGTCCATATCTATACGTCGATGGGCGCCACATGATCGGGCACCCATCGCGGCCGTCATCATCATCATCTTCATCATCATCATCGCAATAACATCAGTCAAGATGGCCGTCGTTCGTACGCTCGAAGGGCGATAATTTTTTTCATTCGTCTCCAAAAAAAAGTTCTATCTAGTCTCGAAATTTTCGACGTTGTTTCCGCGTATGGTTCTAACTACAACGATAAACAAACACGATCAACCTCGTCGCGTTATTCGCGACGAAACTGTCAGAAACGAGAAGCTGACGATACGAAATGCCATCCTCTGACACTTGCTGATGATTCTTCTCGCTCGTTTATTTATCGCAGTCCCGGAGCGGATAATGGTATTTCGAATATTGTGGCGATATCGCCCTTGAATGAGGTAAGTCGTTGTTATGTCGACTCAACGTTTCTCGTACGCGAAATTAGTCGTAAACAACAAATGCAGAAGATGCTGCAATGATCTTTCGGTTTTCTTCTAATTGAATTTTTCGATTACGAAGAAGAAAAAAAACTTGAAGGAGGAACATTTTTGAAAAAAACTTTTGAGCGATGTGTGATTGAGAATTATTCTGGTAGAAATATCCGGATGCAAGAATGACGCTGCCTCTCAATTGGAAACGGAACTCTTCCGTAAGCTACAACTGCGGCCAAGACGACGGCGATGATGCCGCGGATGAAATTCATATATCATTGGCGCCTTACATTCAGAGTTATCTGGCTCACAGCAACCAAGGATTGGGTTGCTGCGGCATCGGCTTGCCTGTGCCGTTCGAAAGAGCTGCGCCCAGATCCTGGTGGAATCCTAAATTCGATTCGGAGATACTCGAGGATCAGTTCAAACGAAGTGCCTTTCCGCAGATAAGATTGCGATTCAGGTATGCTATACATTATTATTATTTTTTTTTTTGTTGACAAATCTTTGTCTTGAATTTTTCAGTCCGTTTGAGTCTCGTGGAATTTTTTGTTTGATGAATATTTGATATCGTCGAAATTATTCTGGTTAAAATTGAGCCGGTGAGACAAAGCTTTCTGCGTAACGGAGATGATGTTTTTGCTGGTGTTTGGCTCAGAGATTTGTCAAAATTTATGGAGTTTGGTTGTAGAAGATTTTGAATTTTTCAATGACAGATTGAAATGCCATAAGATACCATACGATGTTATGGTTCACACCATAGTTTTCGGGTCGGGAAAATTTCATGCTTCAGCTAAATTGAGAAATAAAAATAAATGAGAATAATATCGATCAAAACAGAAATGAAAAAAGATAATCAAAACGTTAAAATTCAATAGGACAATTTAATATATTTAAAATAATTCTATCGTTCCTCACCATCTCAACCTCGCCTTTTCATCCCCACAGATACGCTCTGACTTACATCCTGTTGGTCTCTCTGTCCTGGCTGGCTTACTTCGTCATAGCAGGAATGGAAAACCCAACGTCTTCGTGGCCGGCCATCGCCATAATATTCACCACGGTCGGTGCGTTAATCTCTCTCGCCCTGTACCTGACCTACACCGATTACTACAGATCCTACGTATTTTCAACGTCTCTCGGAGTCGCTCTGATGTTGTGCATGCTGTCGCTCTTGTTTCTCATCCTCGTGCCACCTCACAGCGACGGTTTAACGTTCGTCGGTCATTTTGCTCTGTGCTCGGAAATTTTATTACTCATCTACACCGTCGTGCCTATGCCTCTCTACGCCTGTGTCGGAATATGCACGATTTATTCCATTCTATTCGAGGTACTAACCGCATATCTCTATCACTCGAGTGGCACCAAAAATCCACATTTCAACCAAACCGCATCGACAAATTCACCTTTGAATTATTTAAAAAATTCATCGACCGAAGAAACGTTATTAAAAAATGTAGAATCTCAAAATTCAACGTTCAACGTTCCTACGAATATTTTTGATATCGGAAAATCAGCATTTTTAACGAAACTCGTGGAACTCGAGGAATCCAATGTTTTGTCGAAAATTTCGAACGTCGTGATGGGATCCGACGTCGTCGAGACCATAAATTCGAGCGTTATAGCCGCAACAAACGCGATGAACGAAACTTCGCGAGCAACCGCGAAATTTGATTTAAATCGTACGGATCATTCGAATACATCGTCGACGAGTTGGATGGAAAATTTATCATCGACGGGTTATTACGACGATGTGGATTTTCCGACTACCCTCGCGATAAGAATTCTCATGCAGATATGTCTTCACGTAATTGGCGTGCATATTTTGATAATGACATTCGTTCGTATGCGAGGTACATTTATGAAAGTCGGACAATCTTTGTTGGTACGACGACAATTGGAAATGGAAAAACAATTGAAAGAAAAAATGATTCTTTCCGTAATGCCGCCGAAAGTCGCGGATTGGTTGATGGAAGAGAGCGAACGCGAGAGGGAGAGAGAAGATTCGTTGAAGAAAGGATCGATTCCGTCAAATAATACGGATATAAGATCGTTGTTTCGACCTTTCAACATGCATTCGATGGAAGACGTCAGTATATTGTTCGCCGATATCGTTGGTTTTACGCGAATGAGCTCGAACAAAACTGCCGAGGAATTGGTGGGAATTTTGAACGATCTTTTCGAAAGATTCGACGATCTTTGCGAACTTCACGGATGCGAGAAAATTTCTACTCTTGGGGATTGTTATTATTGCGTGAGCGGTTGTCCGGAACCTAGAACCGATCATGCGAAATGTTGCGTGGAAATGGGACTCGGTGAGTTTAGATTTGACGATGTTAATTACGGTTGTGTGTGATGAATTTGTTGAATTGTTTTTGTTTTTTTTTAATATCGCGAGGGTTTTTTTTTGGTAGCGATAAAAGATTTATGGTTTTTTTTTTGGTTAAGAACGTAATTTTTGGCTTTGATCGCTTTGTTTTTTTTTTATTAGGTATTTGGATACTTTACAAATGGGGTAAATTGAAAGCGGGAAAAATCTTTTTTTGAGATGTAAGCATTACAGTCTGCTATCCATACAAGATTAAGATTTTTTAAAGTTTTACTGGATGAATCAATGGGCAAAAAGTTTGTTGAAAATGGTTGAATCGTGTATTTACGAGTCTGGGTCATGTCGTACATGTTTAGCCGCACAAATAGCTAAACTAAATGATAAATCGACACTTAAAAAATGTTGATTTACCACTTTTAATAATAATTTAAGTCAAATTCGACGATATTGACGTGTGTTACTACAATTAATTTCTCGACAATTACTCACTCGATTCATTTGAAACTAAGCATAATCAAACTGTTGATCCTAAATCTTGATGATGTAATTTTTTGAGAATTTACGGCGGTTTAGTTTCATTCGTTTTGTAACGTCTGCAGAAGTTTTTTTTCCACAAGCAACCGTGTTAATTTCATAAATTTATGACTACTAAATTCTGTAGTGAAAAATTCTTAAATAATTAATGTATTATCATTCTATCAAGAACTATCATTCCTCAAATTCCCAATAATTTTGACAATTTTTCAATATCCATCCTCTGAGACGTTAAATAAAAAATCCAATTTTATATTCGTGCCATCGCCATCGTATTTTCAATCGAATGTTGCAAAATTTTAAGAACAGAGTAAATCAAAAGCAGGGAAAATCAAACCAATATCAAATAATTCATAAAACATATTTCAAAAATTTATTAATTACAAAAAATTGCAAATACTCGATAATTTATATTTTTTCACAGCCATGATCGAAGCCATAAAACAATTCGACATCGAGCGACGCGAGGGTGTAAACATGCGCGTGGGCGTACACACGGGAACGGTTTTATGCGGCATAGTAGGAACCAAAAGATTCAAATTCGACGTTTGGTCGAACGACGTTACGCTCGCGAATAAATTGGAAAGCACCGGTAAACCTGGTAGGGTACATCTCAGCGAGGCGACGTTAAATTTTCTCGGTGACGATTATCTAACGGAGGAGGGAGATACCATCAATGGTAGGTAAATATTCGAATGTTTTTGTGTCGTCAGTCAGTCCTCTTCGGTGTGATATAATCGTTCTTACGGATGCGAGAGAGAAGCTGAGCCGGTCGAAATCTTCTCAACCGTTTCGGAGTATGATGAGAATTTATTTCATGTCGTAATAATATAAGATACTTTGATGTCTTATATACGCGAATTATTTCGCGGATTTTCGAAGGTACTTTTCTAGACGAGGTTAAAAAAATATTACGAATATATTGACAACATTTTTTTTGCGGATCATCATTTAAGTGTATGGAAAAAAAATTAGAAATATTAACAAATGGCGGAGATGTTACATGATAAAGCAATGTATTTTTTTGAACCTTGTGAAAATTCTAACTTTTGAACGAAGGTTCAGATCGCTTTGAAATTTTTACAACATATTCTTAGTATTAGCATCTATCGTGTGAACCACAGAAACAAAAATTTCAATGACACAAAAAAATATTTAAAAAAAAAATACCGACAGGAAATAGAGTAAAAAAATGTTCTGTCGGTATTTTATTTTTTAAATATTTTTTTGTGTCATTGAAATCTTTGTTTCTGTGGTTCACACGATATATGCTAATACTAAGATTATGTTGTAAAAATTTCAAAACGATCTGAACCTTCGTTCAAAAGTTAGAACTTTCACAAGGTTCAAAAAAATACATTGCTTCATCATGTAATATCTCCGCCATTTGTTAATATTTCTGATTTTTTTTTCCACACACCATTAACCATGTGCACAAATGATCTGTAAAAAAATGTAATCAATATATACGTCATTTTTTTCAAACGGCGTCTAAAAAAGTACTTAAAAAAATCAGCGAAATCGCGCATACAAGGCTTTAATTAAAAAAAAAAAAAGAAGAAAATAATATTTCGTTTATTCTTGAGATTCGTTCAATTTTCCAGGTGTAAAAACTTGTTTCATAAAAGGACGAAAATCGGATCTGGTGACACAATTTATAAGCAACGTAAACACGCCAACGAGCATATCACCGTTGATGCACACCCGGCATCGTTTGGCATCGTGCAACACGCAATTGAAACCTCGGCATCATTATCTCCACATGGTCACGAGCACGAGCAGTTATCGAATGAAAGCGAATTCATTGCCGAGCATTTTGGATTCCGAAAACGACGAGGAATCGGCTGAGAAGAAGGACGATTCGAACAAGAGTCCGACTTCGACGGCGAGTTGCGGAAAGAAAAAACTTCGTAACAAACCGTGGCGTTATTTGCAGAGACAACGAACGACGGAGGAGATGTCACCGTTGAGAATGGATAACGTGAGGACGATGGGGGTGCGAGAAACGGCGATCGAAGCGCCGATCGCCCCGACGATTTGCGAGGACGATCGCAACGGTTCGAACGGGGTTAGTTGAATTTTCGGTGGGCTTTGAAGCAAAGCAGAAGAGTGCGAGACGACTGAGAAAGTTCTGTTGGAAACTCGTGGGAGTTTTGGAAGATGGAGGCTCAGTTAAAAATTGAGCTATGGATTTTTTGGAACAAGGGATGGATGAATTAGAATTTATGATTCATTTTTCTGCTATTTTGTTTTTTAAAGATCGATTTTTATTTGATGGGGGATGAATCAATATGATGACTCGAATAATTTTAATTGCATCTTGAAAAGTCTCGCTTTGAATTCTCGATTGAATGTTCCAGAGGTTGGTAATTATATTTGTGGATTGGTTTTTATGATTTTTTTCAACGGAATTTAGCTAGAGTTCGATTTTTATTTGATGGATAATAAATTAATAATTCGAATAATTTTAATTGACTTTTGAGAAGTATCGAATTAAATTTAGGATTAAATATTCGGTACGTTCTTTAGTAATTGTATGTGCAAGTTGATTTTTATCATATCTTTAGAATAATTTAGCAAGATCGATTTTTATTCGACGGATGATTAATGTATGATTTGAATAATTTTAAATATTCGATACTATAGCAATTATATTTGCTGAAGAACAAATCATAATCTCAAATTATCGTAACTCAAGAACCCGTAAAGATTTCCCATTGTTTTTGGACTCGAATCAGAGATAAAGTTTCAGAGATTAGACGTAGAAAATTTTAAATCCCTGAAAAAAATTTCTTCACTTTAGCTATAAATTAAAGTGAAGATAGAAAATTTCGGACAAATGCCGATTTTTTCAATCTATTTCACTCGCTATCTCAGTGCTTGGAGACGGAAATATCATTTTAAAAAATATCAATCGATTGAAATATTTACTACAAGCTTTCCAATGACGATTAGAAAAAGTTTCTAGCTTTTTATCGTCGCAAAGCTGTCGACGTTCAAAGACAGAAGTGATCATTTCAATACCAATTATAATCACGGTTTTTCCAATGGTATCCCTGATAAATAACGACAAAATAAAAATTAAATAATCCGACCTTCAGATTCCGATTGGCAACGGTATCGAAGTGGATCCGAATCCTATGCCTTCGAGTCCTCTGCTGTCCAGTCAGGAGCCTCTGAGTCACGCTTCCTCGATCTGCAGCCGCAAGGACTCCGGAATAAGGAGCAATAGCCGGCGTAGCAGCATACAGCAACAAGTCTGTATCTCTCGCTGAGTCAAATGTTCAAATTTATCTCCGAGATAAATCAGCGACGATAATTCAATCGTATTTGCAGTTGTTCCTCATGAACGGCATGGCTCAGGGCGATCTTTTGGGACATCGGGTCAGCGGTTATTACACCTCGAGCTCGACCCTGAACTCCACCCAGGAACCACCGTCGTCCTCGGTACCGCCTTATCCATTTCCGCCAGCTGTCACCGATACCTTTGGCGCGTGTTTTCACAAATTACGTAAACAATCGGATCTTCAACTCATCAGGTAATATTTTATCAAAAAAGAAAAAAATATTAATTAATTTTTGGAGGATTTGATTTTTAAATTTATGTTTCAGAATTCAAGTTACAAGTTTAAACGTATGATCGTTTTTTTTCTCTGCAACTTTTATTTTATTTTATTTTATTTTATTTTATTTTATTTATTCTATTTTTTTTATTTCTACCCTATTTTAATTTCATTATTCATTTTTATTTAATTTTGTTTTTTTATTTATTCTATTTTATTTTATTTTTTAGTTTTACCCTATTTTTATTTTATTTTTCAGTTTTACCCTATTTTTATTTCATTATTCATTTTTATTTATTTTATTAATTGTATTCTAATTTTTTTAACTTTCACCCTATTTTTATTCAATTATTTATTTTTATTCGATTTTGTTTATTTTATTTATTCTATTTTTTATTAATTTATTAACATTTTTACCCTATTTTCATTTCATTATTAATTTTTATTTATTTTATTTATTCGATTTCAATTTTTTTAAGCTCTCGCCCTATTTTTATTTCGTCCTCGTGTCGCCTAATCGACCGCTCGTCATTCATAATATCGACTTCCAACCCGTAGTCACCATAATATCTCAAGCTTCGCGATTTCTTTATTCCCTTCGTGAATTATTCAATATTAATTCCCCATCGAAGTACTCTCGAAAAATCAACACGAACCTATCAACCAATCACAATCAATAATTTCATTCCGGTTCGATAGTTCCAGCGTCATATAAATCCACCTCGATAAATCAAAAGCCCACATCCCCGACGAAATTATTCACACCAACCAACAACCCTCAAAATCCCCACAGCCCATCCTAAATAACGATTTTCCCTTCGTTTTTCAGATGCGTGCAGGACAACGTGACTTCCCAACGATCCTACTTCGTCAAACCTCCACTATCAAGCGTCACCCTCTTCTTCAAGAGCAAAGACACCGAGAAAGAATATCGCGAAAACGCTCACAAAGCCAGCGAAGGCGTCGGAGGAAATCCACCGACCCTCGCAACCTCGCGTTTCAACACTTATTTCGACATTCTCGTGTCGGCTCTCGTTTATTCGGCCATATCGGCTTCTCTCTTCCTTCTCTGCAAGCCAACCGTTTGTTTCATCGTTTTCAGCGTCTTAACGACCTCCATACAAGCTCTCGTCGTTATTCTTTGCGTTCAACGTTTGCTCAAACCAAATTCACGAAGAAACGAATCGACGCAAAAATTATTCAAATTTTTTTCACGTTGGTATCCTTGGCACGTTTGCGGTGCTCTACTCGTTGGCATGCCAATAATCTCCATTCTAATGAATTTCACGTGCAACAGTTTTCGTTCCAGTCTCAATCATTTCGAATATTATTACAGTTATTTGATTTTCGTCGGTCTCGTGCATTTTTGCAATTTTACACAATTAAATTGTTGGATGAAAAATTTTTTGGTCACACTTGCCGGTGTTATGTTCATATGTCTCGTGGCTAGTCACATAAATCATCACGGTAGACCGAATTACGAGATCGACGAGCCTGAAGAACGATTGAAAAACGACGTTAATAATTTTTACGACGATTTTACATCGACCAATCAAAGATTTCGTCGCGATATCGACGATTTGCCTCCCGTCGTTCCGATTGATTCGCAAGACGCGAACGTGAAAGATTCCACGATGGAAAATTTTCCCATTCCCGAGGCGATTACGTTGCCCAACGACGTCGAGAACGAGGAAACAACGTCGACGAATTTATCACCCACGACGGTGAAATCAATGATCGACGATGAAAAAACGATGAAAACGCGATCGAAAAAAATTTCACGACGTTACAACGAACGTCTCTACGACACAGAAATTTATCTTGATATGATATTATTGTTGCTTCTAGTTTGGTTTTTAAATCGCGAATTTGAGATAAGTTATCGTTTGAGTTTTCACGGTAACGCGGTTGCCGCCCGAGACAAAACACGCGTTCAATCAATGAAGAATCAAGCCGATTGGCTACTTCACAATATTATTCCCAAATACGTTGCCGATCAGCTCAAAACAACCGCGAAATATTCGCAAAATCACAAATCCGTGGGAATAATATTCGCCAGTATCGTTAATTTCAACGAATTGTACGACGAATCTTATTTGGGTGGGAAAGAATATCTTCGCGTTTTGAACGAATTGATCGGTGATTTCGACGAAATTTTGGAAAAACCGGAATTTTCGAACGTCGAAAAGATCAAAACTATCGGTAGCACGTTCATGGCCGCGAGTGGATTGAATCCACAAGTTCGACAACAGAGCGAACACGATTATCATCATCTTTTTCAACTCATGGATTTCGCTGTGGCTTTGCACAAAGTCATCGTTGATTTTAATCGAGATCTTTTGGGTTTTAAATTGACACTGAGGGTTGGTTACAATTACGGGGATGTTACGGCCGGTGTTATAGGCTCGACGAAGTTGTATTACGATATTTGGGGCGACGCCGTTAATATAGCATCGAGAATGGATTCCACGGGTGTTGCCGGTAGAATACAAATTGCCAGTAATTGTCTCGAAATTTTGTCGGAACGTTACGATTTTGAACCGCGCGGTCAAGTTTACGTTAAGGGTAAAGACAACATGAATGTTTTTCTTCTTATGGGAAAGAAAAATCGTGATTGCGAAATTACGGGCGATTGAATGTCATCGAGAGATCTGAAACGATTTGCGAAGAAAGAATTTTTTTGGTTTTTTTTTTTTTTTAAGAGCGTTGTATTTTGTTGTTTTATTTGATTAGTTTTTTTTTTAGATGGAGCGAAGAATCGAGTGAGAGTCACGAGTTTGATATTAAGGGGGTGAAACGGGCGTTGGTTCGATGAAAATGGGTTTGAAATGATTTTTCGAACGACGAATGGGAATTGATTAACGTGGAGAAAATTTAAATTTGCACGTTTCCGCAATAATTATTGATAATTTTTGATGAATTATTATTGATTTACGATGGATTCTGATATTTCATGGGAATTCGGGATTATTCGGTGATTTTTGTGTTTCAGAGAGATTTTTATTTAAGGTGATACAGCGCCGTTGGTGAGTGGATTTACCAAGAATTACGTGTAAATTTTCAAATATTCTGCGGTACTTCACGCCTGAACGGCTGAACGGGATTCGATGAAATTCGGTGAATCTGTGTAGAATCGATCGAGGACCAAACTAAATCTCATGTTTTGCCCAAAAAAAATTTCACATGATTTTTTTTATTATAAAGAAATCCGCGAAATTTTTTTTTGCGATTTTGAGAAAAACACGAGATATAGTTTGGTACTCGATCGATTCTACATAGATCCATCAAAAATCATCGAATTCCGTTCAACCCTTCAGGCGTAAAATACCGCACAATATTTGTCAATTTACACGTAATTCTTGGTAAATCTATTGAGTTGGGGAATAAATTCGTAGTGTTTTCATCAAAGACTTTTATTTGAACAAAAATCAATAGTTATAACAATAAATTAATCAATTATCAAAACGTAATGATAATGATGGTGATGATGATGGTTATTATTCATAATTATGAAATTATGAATTACGAAAAAACGCTACGAACTTATTCCCCAATCTAATACTTATCGACGGCGTTGTATCGCTTCGCCTTAATTCGAGTCGTATAATAAAGTCGACGGAAAAAAATTCATTGGACGAAATTTTTCGGGGAAAAGAGCGAACAAATATTTTTGGGGACTGCTCAAAAAGAGGAAGATGATAAAAGCAAACTCCGCAAATGGGGAAGATATTTATTCCGAGATATTGTATTTTTGTAAATATCACGTATTTATATAACGAATTTTAATTCTTCAGGGAAACGGCGGGGGAGGAAAGAAGGGGTGGGAAAGGGTAAAAAAAATGATATTCGATGAATGATCGACTCAAGCCTGTCTGCCGAGTACAAAGCAAGCACGAGCGAAAGAAAAATATTTATTCATTATCGTACGTGCATTGTTATTGAATGTGTAGAATAATTGAAATAATATTTTCAATATCGTCGAATTGGTTCGATTGTGAAATCGAAAATCCGCAAGGATTAAGAAATAATTTTGGCGTAAACGCAGTTGAGGATTGTACAGCCGATACCGTTTTTTTTTTTTTTTTTTTTTTTTTCAACGGGGATTAAGGAGAAACATCGAAATAGACGGCGGAAAAAAATAGGTGAATTTTAGGAATTATTATCTCGGAAATTATTGGTTCGATTTTATCAGGGTTTGGTTTATTCGAGAAGTAGATTTTTTGAGCTATGCTGACAACCTTCGCAACGTAGGATTTTTTTTGACTCAATTAGTATTTTTTATCAAGCCAGAAAGATCGGAAATTAAGGTTGAAAAATGAATGAAAAGTTTAATCGGCCGCCATTTTGTGAAAAAAAATTTTTTTTCAAAAAATCTTACGTTGCGGAGTGAATCGTAGATTACATTTTGAGAATCTTTTTGAAATTTTCGTTTCGGATCAACCGACTGCGTGTAATCTTGGGAACCGCGGATCGTGCGACCGAGGGACATTTTTTACGCCGGCCTAGATAGCAGCGCTCCCAGTCGATATATAATTATCAAAAAATTCCTCAGCATTTCTCAACACGTATACTTTTGAATAAAACAAACCGGAATGAAATCGAATCAATAGTTTTTGAGATAATAATTCTTAAAATTCGCCTATTTTTTTCGCTGTCTACTCGGATGTTCCTCCTTAATAATAACTACGAGTGACTATTCGTGAGCGGCAAGAATAAAAACCTAAATAACCTAAATAATTCACTTTTCCGTTGAACGAAGGTAAATAATTCGATTAAGTCGATTAAGTGTTAAAATTGCAATTATTTTTCGTTTGTGAAAAAGTAAATTCATTCGCAATTCTTCGAACTGTGAATTATCTTTTAATTCATTTTTTTTAATTCGAATCTCGACTATTGTTGGTCCTGCTGCTGTATAAAATAGTGCAGCACACCGAAAGCTCGAACTCACGTCCTTCTCTTTTGTCCATATATTTCTTTTCTTCGCTTTATCTCTCGTCCATGCCAAAAAAAAAAATTTGTTACTAATAACAATTTAACAAATGAGCTTCTCTCGTTGCTTACAGAAGAAGAAAAAAACAATTAATTTTTATCGTATAACTGAATATTAATTATTTTTCATGTCCAGTTACCTACGAAATCTGTTATATTCGTTAATTTATTATTAGGTATTTATAAATTTGTTTTCGTTGCATTGAGTTGAATGAAAAATAATCAGAAATAGTAAGTCGTTATAACAATCAAAGTTAATCAAGTCCTTATCTTTATTACGTTAGTTCAAAGAATATTTTTTTCTTTGTTCAGAGAAACGAGTAAAAAAAAAAACGCTGTTACATTAGGTCGTGTAATAAATTCCCACCATTTTATTCTTTTACCCGCAATTTTTTGATTTGTTAGGCAAAGTATATAAATGCATTCGCGAGTCCTTTTCTTGCTCTACAAACCTATTTGCTCCAATTTTTCGAATTAATTAATTTAAATCAATTCCTCAAGTTTTAGAAATGGAAGATTTGCCCAGTTCGAATTTCAAACGAATTTTTTTGCCTCTTGGAACTTCGATTTCCAAAGCCTGAGAATTGATTAAAATCGATTAATTCGAAAAATCAAAGCAAATAGGCTTGCAGAACAAGAAAAGGACTTGCGAATCCATATATATACTTTACCCAACAAATCACGAAATGGCGGGAAAAAAATAAAATACAAAAAAAAAAAAACACGAGAATTTATTACCCAACCTGATATAACGATTGATATTAAACAAACGATAAAACGGCTAAACAATAGAGTCGCAAGAGTAGCTCATTGCTTTTTCAGTCTGTAATAATAAGTACTACAATTCTCATCTCATACGTTTGTTCGAGAAAAATTCGTTTCGATTTTAATCGACATTCCAACTTCAATTCTCACATTTATGAGAATTCGTAATCTCCGATATTCAAAAACATCCGAATCGATCGCAAAATATCACATCGCTTTCCCAAATCGACGAAACGAAAAGTGAAAGAAAGAAAGAAACCCAACATTAAAAAACAAACAAAAAAGTGCCTACATTGTCGTAAAAGTTTGCGATAAATTTTTTTTAAATTCGCATGCTGATAAACGACGTCGCCTAAAACGCTCCCAAAGAGTTATATTACTTGCATTTTTATACATTGTACACTCGCGCTGTCGCCGAATAGTCGGAAAAAGCGTTTTAGTAGCAGGGATTACTTCGGACGTTCCTGAACTCGCGTGTGATTTTATATAAAAAAAATTTACGTAAAAAAAAAGAAAGCAAGAAAACAAATGAAAAAAAAAAACTCGAAGTTCCGAAAGTTATGATATTTGTAAATTTTATTAATGCGAATCGCGATTGTCGACGAAATGTCGACCGCAGTTGCGGACAATCGCGATTGTCAGGGAATCGATGGTACATTTTTTTAATTCACTAATCCATCGAAACTAGATTTTTATCTGAATCTTACGCGATAACGATCGAGGAAATAATCTTCTTTTTTTTTTCAAAGCCAAGACGTAATTAACTCTTCGGATTTTCTTTGAAACAAAAAAAAAACGCTAAAGATATTTATTTTTTTGGGTTGTAATTTCTAATACTCTAACGTTATACATATTAATTGTAATTACGTTGTAATCAACATGATAGTCCAAAATTTTTATTGTTCGGATGTTGAACTCTTCGATTTAAATTCGGATAATTTTTGTTTTTGTTTTAATTGATAAGATTTATGAATTATTTTGGCCAAGCGTTGCCGGAAGTAATGCTTTTTTTTGAGGACGTTATTTCTCTGTACTTTTGCGGTATTTTCCGTAGTTCGATGGCTCTAAACGTTGCCTTAAGGCTCGTAATTAATCAAGCCAAAATAAAAAATAAAATATTATTATTATTATGTTTACAGTTAATATTGACTGTTAAACAGAAAAAAATCGTGAATGTACTCGCTATTTATGTAGTTAAATGCGTGTACGAATATCGTCAATTAGCAATCACAGCGATACCACATTGTCGACTATTAGGATGTTATTATTATTATAATTATTAATTTTTTCTTCATTTTTTCGTTTGTTAAATAACGTGTAAAATAATTATTTCAATAATTGTATAAAGATTTATGAACGAAAATATATACAGAATTGTAAGCCGTTGATTTGTACGAGTCTGACGTTATTGTCAATTAGTCTCTTTATTACAATACAATATATACAAGATGAACGTCGATTCAAGCCGATGTAAAACGACGAGTGGAAATTGGGCAAAAAAAAAAAAAGAAAAAAAATAGGGGCAAAAAAAAAACGTTCAACAAATTTTATTATAATTATCAGAGGCAACTTCCGTCGTTTCGTCGGGAGTCGACAATTATCAGGAATTAGGCAAGCGAATATTCATAAAAATTGATCTTTTTTTTCTTTTTTTCTACTACAAATTTTGTATGATTCGAAAATGAGAATTCCGTCTCCTCGATTTCCAAAAGATTTTCGAGTCTCACTCGAGTATACTAACGTATCCGAACGCGGCATTGTTTCTGCAAATTCATTAACGTCGCAACGATTCACGTATATATTAAAAATTCTAAATTGAAAAAAAAAAGTAGAAGAATAAAACAGAACAAAATTTAAACCGAAGCAAATAAGTTCGGCTTCAGCTTTGCACAACAAAGAAATTATCATCGCGAATTCGATAATTTTTCCTAGAAAGTTCAATTCAACAACGTTGCAATCGAACGATTAATTGCAAGCAAAAAAAAAAAAGTGCGCTCAAATAATCGAAGCGAGATAAATAAATTCGAAACGAAATATATAAAATAAATGCTTAAACGGATTCGCGATTGGGGAATGATTCGAAACATCGAAATTGAAGAAAAACCAACGAATAAACAAGGATTTCTCTTCGGTTGATGAACGGCGCGAGGAACTTTGCGGAATAAACGATTTGGCCGAAGTAAAAACATCGTTGATAAAATTATAAAAAATATTTCGAAATATAAAACGATTGTTTTTGTTTTCGTTTTTTTTTTTTAAACATTCATATAAAATCGTTCTGGACGATTGCTTTCGTACGAAAGGAGATAATGCGCACACGACGAAGCCTGTAATTATCCGTCGAATACAATTTCGACGAACGAATGAGTTTTAACGCGCGTAATAATTGCGCGTACGTGAAAACCTCAGTGAAAAAGGTTTTGTATATAAAAAGACATTAATAATATGTTTCGTTATTCGCCGATCGAAGTTTTGTTTCCACGATTGAGATTAATTCGGTTCAGTTCGTTGAGTGAGTTTCGATTGAGGTCGACGACGTTGTTTGCTAACGCAAAAGTTATCGCGAGCTGTCGTTTAATTCGAGAATCAATGGATGATTTTTTTTAATTCGTTGCGGATTCTTATTTTTTCTTTGATTTCAAAGTTTCTCGCGGAGAAACGAGCAGTTCGAGAAATGAGACGAGATCTTCTCTCGTTGCTATGAAATATGAAGTTTTTCGGTGTTTGATTCATCGATGAATTATTTTATAAAAGTCACGAATATGATAAATAGCTGCGTATTTTATTTTTTACCTAGTTTTTATTTGTTTCCCATCCAAATTACGATAAATGTGATCATTTTTTTTTTTTTTAATGATCGAAATATAATGCAACGAATATAAATATCGGTTGGATTATTTTTGTTGCTCTTGGTTGCGATTTCATTTGGATGGAAAACATTTTTGTAACACGCAGTTAATTTTATAAAAAATTTGTAACTTTTATTTAAAAAATTCGTGATGAATGAATGATGATATAAAAATTTGAGAAAAGGATGTATTCGATTGTGTAATAAATTCCCGGGTTTTTTTGTATTCAATTTTTTTTCCCCGCAGTTTTGTGATTCGTTGCATTATCTAATTTTAATTTCACTGGCAAGTGTCTTATTTATTTATTTTTTTTTAAATAAAAAATGCTAACCCATTTTATAAAAAAGCAGATTTTCAAGGTACGATGATACACGATTCGTACCACCCTAAAGACGACTCCGAAAAACTAAAAAGCATCTTAAAAATCACTTCGAACTACGTCCACAGACTCCACGTCCGTATTACGACGATTCACCGAATTGTTTGCAAAATAATCGCAGATTAATTTACCATTCTCATCTTCAGCCCTATAAATCGCTCCCCAATCAAATCGTCGACCTTTTCCTCCGCAAAATTAGAAAGAAAAAACGGAAAGCGACAACCAATTTGCCCTTCAACATTCCCGCATTGGCGCCCATATCGATTTCGATACAATTTCTTTGAGAAACTGCAAATTGCATTTATTTCTCTCTTCATTTTCGTTTCATTTTTTTTTTTATAAATTTTTTTAAAAAATAAAAAAATCGAGACGTTTATCGTTGAGCTGGCAACGAATCGGAACTTTTTATTCTTCGATCGACGAACGTTCGATACGTTGCGAGGCTTTCTTCTCAATCTTATCCGAGGATTTCATATTTTTCCATTTCCTTTCGTGATTCTTTCTTTCGGTTATTCATTGCGTTTTTCTTTTTCTTTTCGTTTTTTTTTTTTTTACAATAACTTATAGTTACTTATCGAGCCTGACCAATCGTGCAGCGTTTGGCTGTCCATCGCTCTTTGCTACGTGGGGCCTGCGAAAATTGCGGTGAGTCCTGTATCTGCCGCGTCTTTTGAAATATCGTCGACTCGAAGGGCTTGAGGTTTTCTCGTGACGGCTAGCCTCGGCAAATTATCGATTTTCACCTCTTTGCGGCACAATTGACCGACGCTTCGACCGATTAACTGCAAAAACGAAATATTTTTGTTGTTTTATTATTTTTTTTTACAAATTTGACGAGATATTTTTGTTGTTTTATTATTTTTTTTTTTACAAATTTGACGAGATATTTTTGTTGTTTTATTATTTTTTTTTTTACAAATTTGACGAGATATTTTTGTTGTTTTATTTTTTTTTGTTACAAATTACGATTAAAAACGAGGTACGAGTTTGAAGAAAGTAGGAAATATTTTTGTATTTTGCAGTGAATGCTCTTAAGGCCTTACTGGATGGAACGTTGGGCTAAAAGTTAGTCCAAAATGGGTGAATCGTGGATTTACGAGTCTGGATCGTGTCGTACGTGTTTAGCCGCACAAATGGCTGAACTAATAATTAATTGACACTTAGAAATATTTGTTTACTACTATTAATAATAATTTGAGTCGAATTTGACGATATTGGCGTGTGGTTGACTGACGTTTCGTCAGTGACTGTACAACTGTTTCAACTGTTTCAGACGATACTTCTCAGTGCTTTAATTTATTTCAGGACAATTACTCAATCGATTTATTTGAAACTAAGTATAATCGATCTGTTGATCCTAAATCTTGATGATATAACTTTTTTAGAATTTACGGCGATTTAGTCCCATTCGTTTTGCAACCCCCCCCCAATTGACGTCTGCATAAGTTGTTTTTCCATAAGCAACCGTGTTAAATTCATGAATTTATAACTACTGAATTATGCAGTAAAAAATTTTGAAATAATTCATGTATTCTATCAAGAACTCTAATTCCTCAAATTTTCAAGAATTTCGGCCACTTTTTAATATCCAACCAGTAAGACCTTAAAAAAATGCCTAATAAAAAAAATAATAATAAAATAAATAATCAATAAAATGCTTAATTTATTTTCTCGTATACCTGATTAGTGATCTTCTTGAAGAGTTCCTTCTTTCCCTTCTCGACTTTATTTCCCTTAGTGCTCACGACCGACATTTTATCGTCGAATCGTTGCAAATCCGCGGGATTGACGCCCGGTATCTGTTGCATGACCTCGATTATGTTCGGAAATTTTGGTCTGAGACACTCGTAAACCTGCGCGCCCAAAGTCACGAGCGAGCCCTGATTCGCTTCGTGCTGGCCGTGTAGCTGAAGACCCTGAAGCACCGAGAACATTATGTGAGCTGCCATCGCCGGAGTCAGACTGCCGTCTCCCGCGAGAGCACGGACTATCGGACCCGTCAGCATCGTCGCCTTTAGACTCGCGTTCGAATCGTTCCACGATAGCGCTCTGCAATGAACAAAAAATGTTTTCAAAAGAAAGAACATTTTTAAATAGGAAGAAGGGAGAGGAAGCGGCGAAACTTGTTAATAAAGTTGATTTATTAACATTTATTTGTCCATAAACTAACTTTGCCGCGTGGCGTTTTGATTAGTTATTTTCATACGAAAATCATAGAGAATATTTAAAAAATCGATTTTCTATAGGAAGTAGTCGAAATATGGATTTTTGTGGAAGATGGATTTCATTTTCTTTTTTTTTGGATAGATAATCATTATGATGAATTGAATTTTCGGAAAAACTTGAATCTTTTTCAAAATTGAAATAATAATAATAATAATAATAATAATAATAATAATAATAATAATAATAATAATAATAATGATAATGATGATAATAATAATAATAATAATAATAATAATAATAATAATAATAATAATGATAATAATAATAATAATACCAATAATGATAATAATATTAATAATAATAATAATAATAATAATAATAATAATAATAATAATAATAATACTCATATTAAAAATAATAATACTTATAATAATAATAATAATACTCAGAATAAAAATAATAATTCTCATAATAATAATAATAATAATACTCATAATAAAAATAATAATAGTACTCAGAATAAAAATAATAATTCTCATAATAATAATAATAATAATACTCATAATAAAAATAATAATAATACTCAGAATAAAAATAATAATTCTCATAATAATAATAATAATAATACTCATAATAGTAATAATAACAGAAATATTATGAACTCTCCAATTTTATGCAACAAGTTGTTCAATTTCGATAAAATATCTGTGAAAAAATCTTCATCGAATCAAATACAGGGAAAATAGCAGTGATCTCCTGAAAAAAATAGGGGATGGTCAAAAAAAATCTTCAAAAAGAATTAATAAGTTCGTACGATCCAGAAGATACCAAAAAAAAAAAAATCAACGACCACATCGTCGGATAAAAGGATTTCTCTCCGGTGATTTGGGACGTTCCTCCCTATACACATAGGATATAGGATTCTACATACCCTAGAACGCATAAAACAACGCTATGACACGTAGACGGATGACGAAGCACGAAAGCACCCAATTCGCTGACCACCTCGGCGACGATGCTGTTGCCTCGGGACACCGGTGGATCAACGGCCATGCCACCGCTGTCGTGGTCCATCGAGTCCGGTGGTGAAGCGTCGCTCGCCGCTCCGCCCACAAGCGTTACTTTCAAAACGTCCACGAAATCTCTGGTTAAATTTCTATTGAGCATATCGTCGATCACCTCCTGGGCGTCGGTGTTTTCCTCGTCCAAACCCGACTCGTACAGCCTCGTTATGTACTGCCACTTGGCACTCAACCGCTGGCACACTGCGAAACGTAAACAACAACGTCAGATTTTTATTTTTTATTTTAAGGCGTTATATCCAATTGTTTGGGTCGAAAAAAGGAATTTTTTCTTTGCATTTTCGGGAAAAATATGATCTTGAATACATTTCCTCAAAATTTAATGAGGATCTGAACACTAGCAAAGTCTGGGAAAATTAATTTTGTAAATATTAATATTATTAGAGAGATTTATATCCATAGAGAAAAAAACGTCACTCCCTAGATTATAAATAAATAATTTTTTTAAAATAAATTACCGATTGAAAAAAGGTTTTTTTTATTGATTATGAGTTCAATCGAGGATTAGAAATAATTTGGACAACTCACTGTGCGTGGATACGTGAGTCAGAACCGGTACCAAGACGCTTTCGTAGAACGCAGGAGGACACGAGTATATGAAAGGTTTCAGAAAAACGCGAATTATCGGTCGCAGTCTGTAATCCGGAATGACCTGAAATCCGAAAAAAAAATCGTCGATTCAAATCCATCTTTCTCAACGTGTTCTCTGCATCCGTACTCCGCAACAAAGGTCATAAAATATATTCCAGCGCCTTGAAAAGTATTCTAAAGTGCTCTTAAAAATTCCAAAAAATTAATTAAATCTCATCAACTATCCTACGAAAAGAATCAATCGTCATATTGCCGAAGGAATTATTTGTTTGAACAATATAATCGTAGAAACAAATGAAAATGCGAAGAAAGCACCGATTGGCGGGGTCACACGTGACCCCCCGTTGCGAACTGATGATTAATTAATTGAATGATCGTTTCAGAGATGCAACTCACCTCCATGTTCGAGAAAACAGAATTTAAGAGAGCCGGTGCGAGACCGGGAAGTTGATACAAATCACGGCCAATGGTGTGGCAACCGCTGCCCAACAGGTGATAGCAGTGATCGTGAATGATGGAGAGAAACGATTGCATCCGCGCGAGCGGTGGATTCACGACTTGGTCGGTTTCCGGAACATTGTCACCGTTACTAGGCGCCGGCAGGCCCAAAAGATTCGCTTTTTCCGACTCGAGGAGTCCGTGAGCGTTTCTATAGCCCTGGAGAATGGGAAAAATTGATTTTAGATAAACGACGAAGAAATGCTAAATTACGGGAAAAGTAAGATTGTAAATGGTTGTAATTTTCGTATGCATTGAAGTAACTAAAGCTCGAAGTAATTTTTTTCTTCTGTAATTCTTTATGTATTCACTGTTTGTCTGGTTTTTTCTATTTCTCCATTTTATTTATTTCTATATTTCTCTATTAAAAAAAAGTTAGTGTTATTCATTATTATTATTAATATTATTAAAATGAATATAAAATAATAATATATTATAATGTAACATTTTAATGATAATTATTAAATTATTATCGTCATTATCATGAGCAATACTGTGATACAAAAATTAATAATTCACTGTTCAATAACGTTTTCCGCCATCTGATCGGAAGCTAATCTCATCATCGATTTTGTCGATTAATTTCACTGACAACAATCATTCCCCGTAAATCGCGGAATCGATCATATATATATTATTAATAATAATAATTTATTATATTATAAATAATAATGATAATGTATTATTATAATTATTATTATTATTACTAATAATAATAATGATTTATTACATTATAATTATTAATAATAATAATAATATAATAAATACATATATATATATGATCGAATTTGGGATTTACGGGGAATTATTGCTGTCTGCGGAATTATATTATAATGTATAATACAATTCCGCAGGCAGCAATTCCCCGTAAATCCCAAAATCGATCATACATATATACAATATATATTTATTATATTATTATTAATAATTATAATGTAATTATTAATAATTATATATCATAATATATAATATATAATAATAATATATAATATATAATAATAATAATAATAATAATCATAATAATAATAATAATAATAATAATAATTATTATTATTATTATTATTATTATATTAATATTATAATATTATTATTATATTAATAATAATAATAATAATAATAATTATTATTATTATTGTATATTATATATTATGATATATAATTATTAATAATAATATAATTATTATAATTATAATATAATCATTAAATTATATTATATATTACAATTATATAACGGAATTATATTATATATTATAATATAAACCATTCCCAAATACTTCATTCCGACTTACCTCGGAAAGCGAAGCCAGAGCAGCCGGTGTGAAAAGCGCGTTCATCGCCCTGACAAGAGCGAAAAGCGTCGGTAACACCGGAATAACATGCGGTGCGGCGGGATTTCGATAAACCGGATTGCCGCTTTCGCTCAAAGCCGCCACGAATCCGCCTCTGGCCGCTCGATCGGGATCTTCCGGAATCGAACAACGTTTGACAACGCTCAAAACCGTTGCGATCGAAAACATAAGATCCGCACGATTTCCAGCCGACGAATCTTCCACCCCAATTTCAACCGGTGCTCTGTCCAATCCCAAAAATCTTATCAACTCCGCCGGACCCTTAAAAGCCTCCAAACCCAAACCCATGAATCGCGACGATCCTTCGCCGATAACTTCGGCCACGAATCTCGTTTGTCTCTCGTAATCGCAAAAATGATTCGATATCAACAAAAGAGCTTCGTACAAAATAACGCTTTCCATTCTCGACAATTGACTCGGTTCGCGTATCAAACCGCGTATAGTCCCGTGAATTTGTTCGAAAACCGGTAACAACAAAAGTGGATATTTCAAACCAATTTTGACCATCAAACTCGCGGCGTGTCGTCGAACATTTTTCGTTGCCCGCGAACGCGAATCCTTGTTTTCACCGGGTGTTTCGAAAACAAGAGCAGCAAAAATTTTATCCAGTACACGAGGTAAAATGGCGACTCCGGGCATGGCCATGGATCCCGTGGACATCGAGAGAAACACGAAAAGTGCGCTTATGCACGACAAAAGTGTGGACAACAACCAAGGATCTTGCGGTGAATAACCGAGACACAATTCTAAAAGTTGTAGACCATTTTGTACGCTCGGTCTTTCGTTAACGTGAAGAATTCGCGAAACAACGGAGTCCAAAGCTTGTGCCAGTGCTTCCCATTCGAGATATTCCGGATCGTTAGGATCGCTTTTGTAACGTATATTCGCCATTCCTTTGGTTATTTTGGCGGTTAACCATTGTTGAACGTAAGCGAATGTGACCAAAGGAGCGACCATTGTTGCGTGACGAAAACCTTCGATCAGATCCATTCGTAAACGATGAAAGAACAATGGTGTTATATCTTCTTCGGAATCGTAATCGTGCGGTGAATAAGACGTTGCACCGTTGGAATTACGACCGTTTGGATTTACAACTTTGATCAATTTTGGTGCTGTGCTTTCGATGTATTTCGGCACGTATGTCAGTAGAAGAGAATCCGTTTTTATTTGTTCGTGTTTGAAAAGCATCGTCCAAATTGCATTGGCTAGATGGGTCAGAGTCAAGCTTTGATGCATCGTGAAACTGAGAACAGCGTCGAGAAATAAATTGAAATTGTTCGGACGTATTCCAGCTGCATCGTCTTTGCCCCAGAGAGTGCAGAGTTGCGTTGCCATACCCGTTAGAACTTGAGTTAATTTTTTTAAGAATAGATAATGATTTTCGTGAGACTCGTTGGGGCCTGCGTGGGGTCCTGGAGCGATTGCTGCAGCGTAGATGCATCTTAGAGCTTCTTCGGTGAATAATATCATCAGTTGCTTTCGTTCTTCGGCTTTGCCTTTGCGATTGACCACTTGGAGAAGACACTCGGCTGAAGCGCATTGAAACGTCGGATCGCCGAGTAGGAGGCAGAGAATACGCAGGAGACGTCCTTCCTCGGCCATTATGTGGTTCACCGAGACCCACTCGACGAATCCGGTCAATGTCAGAAGCACCACCTGGAAATTTTTTGAGGTTTGATATTTATCGAACTTAATTAATTATTAATAATAATTAATAATAATTAATGATTATTAATAATATGATTATTTAATTAATAATAATTAATGATTATTAATAATATGATTATTTAATAATTAATAATTATTAATAATATGATTATTTGATAATTAATAATTATTAATAATATGATTATTTAATAATTAATAATTATTAATAATGATTATTTAATAATTAATAATTATTAATAATATGATTATTTAATAATTAATAATTATTAATAATATGATGATTTAATAATTAATAATATGTTTAATTAATAATTAATCATATAATTAATCAATAATAATTAATTAATGATTAATAATATAATTAATAATAATTAATTATATTATTTGGCAGATGGAAATTTTTAAATTCCAAAATGATTTTATTAAATCACAATCTTATGATGATCCAGTAATAAAATGATCTCAAATAAATTTCCATCCAATCCTTGCCAATATCTACTCCCACCAAACAAAAAAATACCATAACCGAGAGATTTATTCACCTGAACGACTTTGCTGTGAGCCGCAGCTTCCGTCGTATTACCAACAGACGTTTGTTTCTGAAATTCCGAAAAATGTTGTTCCATGAGCCTCAGAAAAAATGCAAAAATTTCGGCCATGTTGGTCGTGAGAGCCTGATAAATGTCTTTTCGTCTCTGATTGGATTCCAGAGTCTGCAACAGAGCCACGTCTTCGACAAGTCGCAAAAAAACGAGAAGAACGACTTCGGTCTGGCTCTCGCCTCTGGTACAAGCCTGACTGAGCTCCGCCAGCAGCGTAGGCCACTGCTGCGGCCATTCTCGCTTTATCATCTCCACCACGACTCTCGACAGAGCGTCCTTTATGTGAGTCTCGTCCTGCGAACGACGATCCGTGCCTTCCTGTAGCAATTTCATCGCATTTTCTTTGATAAAAATTTTTTCGGTCTGCGATATCTGCGTCCATCGATATTTTATGCAA
Source organism: Sussaba pulchella (assembly GCA_963971145.1). NCBI lineage: Eukaryota > Metazoa > Arthropoda > Insecta > Hymenoptera > Ichneumonidae > Sussaba > Sussaba pulchella. Next base: position 13,958,876 of record OZ020164.1, on the reverse strand, counting down.
TGTTCCATCAATTGAAGACCGAAATGTCTGACCACCGAACTTCTCTCCGGAGATTTTTGAGCCAGGTACAAACCGCACTGCGCGCACAACGGAGAAGTTTCTTTGAATCTCTCGCAAGCGTAATAAACGTCCAGACGCTGTTGTTGAGGCACGTCCGGAGACATCATCACTTCTACGACTCTGGCAAGCTCGGTTGATATTTGGGCGACATCGCCCACCCCAAACTCCATCCCTGCGTTGTTACACTGCGAGGAAAAACGAATTTGAGGGAATTAGTGATTTGGTTGACGATGATAATTGTAAAAACAGACGGAGCTAATAGGATGTCCCTTAAGATGGCCATTTTTGGGTTTCAATTTGCTCATCCCCTGAAGCTAATCAAAGGGCAGGGCGTATTGATCCCATAAAACATTTGTTATCATTTTATTCATTGTGTCTCTTCAGAAATGCCACTTTTGCTTTTTTTAATTTTACTTTTTTGGTCTTGATTGTTAAAAATGCATACTGAATCGTTCAACAGAATCTGCGCGTCAAGAATCCGTAACAACCATATTGAGGGATACTCGAATTTCTAGCATCTCAAAAGAACAAATATGAAAAAACGCCGTTGGCAGCTGTTTGAAATCATTAAAATCACCTATCGCCTAATTTTATCATGAAAAATTGTTGGTCTGTGATATCATTATCATTGAAGCTTGTTCGCAAAACGGTAAATTATATAAAACATCATCAAAAAGGTTGTATTTGCAGACAATTAGGAATCAAGAAAATTGGCCCAGCCAAAAATAATGTTTTGGTAAAAATAGATTATAAACCCATTTGATGAAATAAAAAAAAAAAAACGTGCTCCAATAACCAGTTTTAAAAACCAAGAGAGCACCAATATTGCACCAAATATTTGAAGGGATATATGGGCAGCTGAACAATTCAGTGAAACGAATCTCCGCATCGTCAATTCCCTTCGAATGGATTCCATCCACGTTCGATACAAGTCAAACCGTACGAAACATCATCGAATCATTCCCCTTTCGCACAACCGCAAGTCGAGATAATTCGCCGAGCCAAAAATCATTATTCGGTGAAAAATCATCGCACCATCATCGAATTCTCGCAGCTTCGGCCAGTAATAAAATCATTCCCCAAATTGTCTAAACTCAAAATAACGAATCACGCGTAAACGCCGGTAAAAATTTCGTCATATCGTAAAAAATGCTCCAAAGAAAATTGTCGCGATTTCAACGACAATCGTCGTTTTTTAATTCATTCAAATTCGATCGTTTGTCAATTTTCATTGAAAACGCGACGAGCACGAGGACCCGGTGGTGCAGCTTGTTACAGAAATTACACACAACCAGCACCCGCCGACCATGCCTTGTCAGTGTATATACAAAGACGTTGAAAACGAATTTACGAGCCGAAGGCGAGGCACGACGCGTTCCCGTCGATAATAATCTAATCAACGAAAATTATTTCACCCAACTTCTACATCGCGAATAAACGTTTCAATAACGTTTGAACAAATAAAAACCAATAATCATCGAAATTTACCCGAATAAGATGTTTCTTCGGTGAGATGCGGCACGTTTTGGACGATAGCATACGATACGACACACACGCGCGAACAGTGGCGCCCTCTCGATGCCTTCAATCACATGAAATAACATCTCATCGTTACGATAAATTCGCGCATTTTTTTTTATTTTGATTTTGTTTTCTCGTTCGGAAGCTGGGAGAAACCTCAATGGATGCGAGAGAGACAGAGAAATAATTTTTTTGAACGAGAATACGACGAAGGTTGGACACTTCCGGTTGAGAGCGAAGGATTGAATCGCTCGCGGGATTTGATTTTGATCGAGTTTATGATAAATTATTCGCCGAAGGTGAATATCGTGAATATCATTGGTTTGGAAGATCGAAGGGGGAAATGTTTTGAGGTTATGTGTGCATTTTACCGCCCCTTTGCAACGATTGGTTATTTCCGATCGTTTCTTCATAGAAAATGGAGATTGGAGGAGATTGAACGCAAGATTTGGTGATTGCCGTTCCAGAAGTTTGAGCGGGTAAACGCTGCATGACCACGAGGTGTGATGGCGCCACCATCGGTAAGAACCACGACGTTGAATAAAAGGTGGACTATTGAAAGATCGAGTGATAGAAAATTACGTCCGCAAACGCATCGTTTTTCTAGAATTTTTTATTTCTTCGGGTGGAAATTAACTCGATGGAATTTTCCTCTTCCCGAATTTATGAAAAAAGAAGCAACTTCCCACATTTGTGTATAGAGTAGGTGCGATCCAGAGATTAGACAAGGACTGTAGCGTCGAGGGCGACGCTAGTGTCGAAACCCAAAACTGTTTTTTAGAACAATTTTCCAAATCACAATTTGTATTTAGTTGGCTTCAATTACCCCCCATAATTATTTATCCCCGATTTGTTTTGAGCATTGTTGTTTATTGAATTATAGTTTTATTATCGTTAGATCATTATTAGATTTTTGTTTGTTTTTGATCGTGAATTTGTTGGGGTGCTATTGGATGAGAATCGAAGCAAAGATTCGAAAAACAGTTGGCGAGTTGATGCTGATATTTCGAAGTGATTTACGATTGGTCGCGAATTTACAGTTTTGAACCGGCTCGAAGACACATTTGGCGGGTATTTTGAGGTTATGCCGGTAGACAGTTCGTCGATGAGATTGAGAAAACGAGTCTCATCATAATTTCGAAACGATGGACGAGGCATTGGTGACTCCACCGACGTCGAAACTAAGCTTTAACGAACAAATACACTGCGTTGAATTGTCACCTTTCGAATGGTCGCAGCACCTCATTTGCATCGCCCTCGGCGAAGAAATCGTCGTTGGAACTATAAAATTTCAAGTAATTCCTTCTTCTCTTGTTCTTTCTTTCATTTCCACAAATTTTCATATTATTTTCACAGTATCTCAATTGATTCGTTAATATTTGCCAATTTTTTTTTCGTTACGATGGACTTCAGGATGAAGACGAAATGCTGGAAGATGTCATTTCTTACACGCCGATCGGAACTTTTCATCACGACACGAGAATCAACGCCATGGCTTGGAGTCCGGACACTTCTCTCAGCATCGTACCGAAGATCGTGGCGTTCAGCGTGGCCGGAGCGGATTTCAAAATAAGACTCTACCACAGCAATCTTGCCAATATCAACGAGTACGAGGTACGGAGAATAATAAACCTTTTTTCTACCAGACGATGTGTCTTATTTCCATGGCCGAGATGAGTTTTTTTGTAAATACAGGCCTCTGAAACGGCTAGAAATTTTTGAGTACCGCTTTTTCTGATTCTAAAAAAAGTTCTCCACTTCGGCAATAAATTAAAATAACACCGGTCGCGCGTCAATAATCTATATCTTTCCCATAAATTGTAAATCCGCCAACGAAGCAATAACGACGCGTCCCGTTCTTCAGGTACTGGACGGCCATCGAGATTACGTGAACGCGCTAGCCTACGAAACGGAGGGCGAGCTTCTGGCTTCCGTGTCGGACGATCACACGTGCAGACTTTGGGCGGTGAAGGAAGAAAAAAAATACGTCTCGAGCTTTCAATTAACTTCGCCGGGAATGAGCGTTTGTTGGCACAACGAAGAATCCGGCAAGTTGCTCGTAGCCGAGAAGAACAGTACGATTCACATGTACAACGTGATAAGTCAACAAGCAATAATGTCTGTCGACGCCGGATCTGTTCCATTGGCTTCCGCCGATTGGGGATCGAATCCTTTGAAAGTGGTCTGTCTCGCAGCCGGAGAAATGCTCCTCTGGGATGTTTCCAGACCGAGCAGGCCCACGGATACACGATGTCTTCACGTCGAAGGCGGATCTTTGATCAAATTTTCTGTGAGAAACGACGATCTCGTGGCCAGCGTTGGACGTCCCGATAACGTAATCAAAGTAACGAATTTGAGATCGAAACAAACCGTCATGTCCGGCAGAGTCAAACTCATAGGCGATTTGACGTGGCATTACAAATTGCCTTTTCTTTGTGCAACGAGCGATCGAGAACTTTTATTCTGGCGAATAAGTCTCAAATAAGTGCCACAAAATTTCGACACGATTAACATTTTGTCGTTATTTCTGTTTAAAAAAAACTAAGAAAATAGTTTCAGAGATATATTTTTTTTCCAATTTCCCGCGAAAATGTACGTTCGAATTATTTTTTTGTATCATTCCGTATTTATTGTGCAGCTGTGAAAAAACTGAGAAGATTGTTTTTTATGGAAATTTTGTCAATTTCCGAAGAGAATTTGGGTTCAAGTTTTTTTTTATCAATTCGTATTTGTTATACAGATGTAAAAAAAAAAAAAAAAACAAAAAAAAAATTTCAGGTTTTTTTCCAATTTCCTACGAAAATATAAGTCTAAGTTTTTTTTTGTATCGTGCAGTATTTATTAAAGTACACAACAAGGAAAACAAAAACAAGAAATACTTTCATGAAGATATTTTTCTTTATTTTCTACGAAAATACACGTGCGAGCTTTTTTTTAATCATTCACAGTCTTTGTTATCCTGTAAAGTACGTGAAGTTGAAATTTGCCGGGCCTGCCGGATTTTTTTAGGAAATACCGTTCAACCATGCCTCGGAAAGCGCCTCCGTGAAATTGTCTTTGAGGATTCCTTCCGGCAGTTGACTCGCGATCTCCATCGCCTTGCTGTACGCGAACATCGGATTCGGGGCGCAAACGCGTTCCTCAACGAATCGCATCTTTTCGCTTCGAATGCTATTCAGTTTCTCGAGAAGAATCGCCGTTTCTTCTTTGCTTTGCTCGTCTTCTTTCTCTTTTTGCGATTTTCCTGTCCAAATAAAAATCAAAGAATATCATTGAAAAATTGCTCCATAAATAAAATAAATACAAAATAAAAAAATACAAGTATAAATAAAATTATTTCTCATTCAAGAATTGCTTGAAAAAAAAGACAACACTCTAAACGACGAAAAATTTCATTGAAAAAAGAAAAGCTTTCCATTTTTTAAATATCATAAAAAAAGATCTTTCGTTAAAAAAATTGCTGTAAAAAGGAAAACAATTTTTGATTCAAAAAAATAATTAATATGCTTCGAAAATAGCTCGAAAAATTGCTTAAAAAAGGTCTTTCGTTGAAAAAAAAAACTGCTCTAAAAAAGAAAACAATTTTTTATTTAAAAAAAATAATTAATTTACTTCGAAAATGGCTCCAAAAATTGCTTAAAAAAGGCTTTCCGTTAAAAAAATTTCTCTAAGAAAGAAAACAATTTTTGATTCAAAAGAATAATTAATTTGTTTCAAAAATATCACATTCGAGCGTCGTAACCTCACCATTAAAAAAAAATCTAAGTTCATTCATAAAAAAATCGAATTTTCATCCAAACCCAAATCAAATAATTCCCATATATAAAAAAAAAACCCCCCCATAATTTTACCTAAAGCCGAGGCAAGAGCGGTTTCGAGCTTATTAACTTCGTTCGTCGTCGTCCAATACCTCACAGCCTCCGAATCCAGCACGTCGTCCAATATATTCTGAATACCATCCAGCGCAGCTTCCAAAAGCCGGCAATCGGCAAGTTTGTCTTTGTCGAACCAATTCATCATAGCCTGACACAAGTAAGCTCTCAAACTCGTGTAAACCGGATGATCCCCGTTTCTGAACAAACTCTCGTCGTCGAACGGATATTTGCAATCGAGAAGCGAAACCACGCGCATAAGAAGGCAGGTTTCCCCGTTCGAGGTGTAATCCCGAGGATGCACGATTTCGTATTGCGCGATAACGCCGAGACCGGCAACTATGTGTTTCATTCGTTGCACGGAATCGAAGGCTGCACCTGCCATTGCAAAATGATTCGTCAAAACGACCAACAACATGGCTTTATTTTCGGGAACGTTGCTGCTGTTGGGATTCGGCTTTAAATTATTGTAACGATCCGGAACGTTTTCTCTCCGTAAAAGCACCCAACTATCCAACACTTCAATCAACGATAACGCGCTTTCGGACTCCAACCATTCGAAAATATCCGTAAATTTTGCGCGACATTCAATCATAAGTTCCATCTCTTCGTAAGCGTAGAGTTGAATTTCTCGATGTCGTATCTGCGGAAATTTTTCGATCAATCTACGAGCTTTATCGAAATCAATCGCGAGAAGAGCTTCGGTAAAAGCTTGATCGGCCAAAGATTCGCTCAATCCCGTTTCGTCCGATTTAATTGCCAATTCCGCGGCAATTTCCAGACTTTCCAAATTTTTTCGTCGACCCATGAATCTCGCGGCTTCGCCGAATTCACCGAGTTTGACGTAACAATGAGCCGCTTCTTCGAAATTTCCTTCTCTCGCGGCATTTTCCGCCCAATCTCGAAGGATACGCGAGAAAATCGCGTCTTCGGGGTCCAATTTGCATCTCGCCAGAACGTAAGCTTCGCGATACATCTTTTGTTCGATAAATGTTTCAACGGCTCGATGAATTTTGTGTACGCACAGAAGATAAGAAACCGCTTTTGTCGGATTTGATTCGAATGTCAATTGCGTCGCGTAAGCTTCGCAAGTTTCTTGCCATGTTTTCATCGACAAACTCGAGGATAATGATACCAAAAAATCGTTCAAACGTTTTTCTTTCGTGGCATCTTGCAAATTTTTTCTCAAACTGTTGTCCCACAGACTCATTTCCGTCATTGCGTTGTACTGGCCTTGAGATGCTTGAACGAAGTTTTCTTGTTTCATTATGACGGCAATGTCTTCGGGTGATCCGAATATACTCGCGTATTTTCCGTCATTGACGTCGCAAATTTCGCCATTCGTTCCGTTCGTCTCCATTTTTTCGCAATGAATTTTTTTCCCGAGATTTCGCAAAGTTTTCAAACAAACGGATTTGTCATTCATACGTCTGGAATACGCGGTGAAGTAGGAATTTTTTTTTGGACGTTCTTTTTTTTGTTTTTGCGCGGGAATTTCTTTGATGGATTCTTTGGGAGATTCCGGGGTTGGGGAAGCTTGATTGTGGATCGAGGACGTGGATTCGTTTGGATTTTCGATTGAATCGTTGATGGCGAGGATTTCAGTTGGCGGGGCGAGGGCGAGTTTTTTGTTTTTGTTTTTTTTCGTTCTGACGCGTTTTGTTTGAGATTTTTCCGGGGGAACGGAGACCTTTTGGGACGAAACTTTCCAAACGCGTAGGGTGAAATCCGATGAACCGGTTATTATGTAATCCGGGTCCAAAGGACTCCACATGCAGCATTGAACGGGGGCCGTGTGGCCTGTGTAAGTCGCTATTAATTCTTGAGTTTCGACTTTCCACACCTGGAAAAGAAAAAGAGAAAATGGGTTTAAGATTAATTAAATTTCGAACAAAAGTAAATGATGAAATCTAATAATCGAATGTGATAATTTTAATAGTGAAAGGGTTGAAGCCGATTGGTTTATGTGAATTATTTCAGACGTGAAAGGGAAACGAGTCGGTTAAAGTCGGTTAGACTACAAGATTGAAATTGTTTCTTCAAATATATGAGTCAAGCGTGATATCTATAGAGAAAAATTGAAGTTGTCGCTCTAGACGACGTCAACTTGCAACAATTGAACCATAATTCATTGCAGGCAGGAAAATCACGATTTTAGAGGTACCTTGGATAAAATGCAGTGAAGATTGATCGGAGAGAACGAATTTTATACGGGGAACAAGCTGCAAGTTGAAACTTACAAATTGCTTTGACATAACTTAATGATCCGAAATTGAAAATATTGTACGAATCTTCCTCTCTGAAAAATTACTTGTCAATAATACTTTCTCTGTGAGGAAATACTTCCTAATAATACTTCCTATCTGAGGAATTACTTCCGAATAATACTTCCTCTCTGAGCAATTACTTCCTAATAATACTTCCTATCTGAGAAAATACTTCCTAATAATACTTCCTCTCTGAGGAAATACCTCCCAATAATACTTATTCCTTGAAGAAATACTTCCCAATAATACTTCCTTTCTAAGGAAATACTTCCTAATAATACTTCCTCTCTGAGGAATTACTTCCTAATAATGCTTCCTCTCTGAATAAATACTTCCTAATAATACTTCCTCTCAAAGGAAATACTTTCTAATAATACTTCCTCTTTGAGAAAATACTTCCTAATAATCCTTCCCAAGGAAATACTCTGATATAAATACTCCTTCATACAGGAAGAGATTCGTACGATATTTTTAATTCTGGATTTTTGAGTTTTGTCCAGAGCAAGCTTGCAAAGCTTTCGTCTTTTCTATTGAAAAAATATTATGTTTTTTTTTGGTCTTTAAAATTACCTGAGCAGTGTAGTCGTAGCTTCCGGATACCAAATGTCCGCTGAAGTGCGGGCTCCAAGCCAGACACACGACTTTTTCGACGTGACCGCGCAGATTAGCGACGACTTTGTGCTGGCTAATTGTGCCGTTGGCCGAAGCTTCGGATTTGCTCGTTTCTTCGGCGTTTTCGGTGCCGTCGATGAGATCCGTCAGATCGAAAACGGTTATGGTCGCAGAGTTTATCGCGACGGCCAAATAATTGCGAAGAGGCGAAAAATCTAAATCCGTCGCGGTGCTGTCCGGATGCCAAGCGAGACATTGTACGGCTTTCTTCAACGAATAGATCGGTTGACCGATTAGCTGGAGATTTCGGTTCAATAATGAAATTGATCTGGAAATTTAAATTAGTTTCAGTAAAATTTGAGGATTTACTTTTGAGACAGAGAATTATTATTTTCTCTATATTTTTTTTGTGGATCTTGTGGATCAAAATTAAATATTTTTCCATGAAAAAATTCATGTAAGTACCTCAATATATGTTGTAATTGATACTGTATAGCGTATTCCAGTAAAATTATGTTACCACGGCTCAAAAAAACATGAAAATTCCTTCATTTTCCCGCAAACAACCAGATATAACATCTTAAAAAATAGAACTGCCAGCTCGTTCGCAATTTCCTGTTGATATACTCGCAAAGTTTTTTTGTTAAAAATTTTCTATTATCCTGAGTATTTACACGATAAAAAAAAAGAAATGATAAATTAATAAATTTTGATAAATGTTCTCGATGAAAAAGAAAAAAGACCAAGGAATAAAATTTCTTTCATCTTTCTATACGCAAAAAAAAAAAATCTTCACCCGCTCTCATAGCCCACAGCGACACACGAAAAGTCCGGCTTCCATGCGAATTCCGTGCAGCCTTTTTTCACCACAGACTGCGCTTCTGCAAATTGAAAAAAAAAAAAAAATATTTTCACAAAGATTAAATAACCCTAAAAGTACTGAAAAAATCGTAAAATAATTTTTAGACGATACCTTTTACGGTTTTGTCGGATCTGTAGTAAACCAATTCACCGTCACCGCAGGAATACAGAACGAAATTCTTTTTATTCGTGTCGTTCGGGGTTGGACCCCATCCGAGGGAATAAACGGTGTGCCGATGATGTTGACAAATAAGAATCGGCGGTTTATTCGAGTGTGTATCGGAAATCCCGACGCGACCTTCGTCCGTACCGAACGCCAACTGATTTTCTTTGTCCGGATGCCACGCGAGCTACGGATTTTATTATTGAAGAAAATTTTTAACTTAAACTTTTAATTTTTAACTTTTTTTTTGAATGTAAATTCGATGAAGAAAATATCGATCAGATGCGTTGCTTTCAATTGAAAAAAGAATGAGATTTTTTGCAGGAAGGAAGTGAATGAGATAAAGTTTTATTGAAGTCCGGGGAAAAAATCCTCCCGAGCGAATATGTAAAAAAATTCGTTTCTATTTAAACGAGGTGTTTTTCAATAATTCTAACGTTAATTAAATGAATTGTAATATGCACCATCCACTTCGTGATTGGATAAAAGCCGGGCAAGTGCGAGTTCGGCTAGAGATAAGTAGAATATTTTTAATAATTAATTTCAAAGAATCTACAAGACTTAGAACTTTCGTTATAATTTTCCTGTAAACTTCAAGTGAGGCCTTAAGTTCTCTGATTTTTTGACAATTTTAGGTCCGGTAGTTTTGGAAATAAGGGACGGTCTATTTTCGCATATTTTTCAGGACATCTTTTTGAATACGCTGTTCAAAGTTATGAAAAAAATATTTTCGTCTCCTCCATAACGAACCCTTTCAAATTGAAGCCCACGCGATATAAAAAATATAATTTAAAAAAGAAAAAATTACATTGAAACAGAGAAAAAAATAACCTAAATAAAATAAAATCGCATAGGTGAAACAAAAATGAGAAAAACCCGTCTAGGATTAAAATTCGCGATCCAAAAACATACCGATCGAACTTTTCCCATAATTTTCTGCCAAATGGAGGTCAAATCGAAGGATTTAAGGTGAGGTTCCGATAAATTCCACAGCCTGATCATAGCATCACCGACGCCAAAAGCTAGACGAGAAGTATCCAAAGGACAAGCGACCACGCAATAAACGTAACCGCCCTGAGTCGGCACGCTGTATTGGATCTTGCAATCAAGAGCAAGGATCGAACTTCGAATTACTTGACGATCTTGGGCGCCAGTCCAAACGACGAGTCTGTCGCGAAAAAATCAATGCCATTTTTAACAAATTACTTCGTTTAAATGTGCTCAGCAGTTTCGAAATTAATTATTAATTAATTATTTAAATTATCATAAAGTCTAAATTTATCGGCATAAATTTTCCCTTAAATTTGCAGAACGGAATAGTTCTTAATTTGAAAACAAGCGTTGTATATTAAAAGCTACACTTATGTTCTTCATTGCGATTAGAAAGCTGAACAATGCGAAATGAACATTTTCGAATGTTCTACCAACCGATTTGATTCCCTCCAATTTTCTTCCTCGGTTCTGGGTCCTTTCGGCACCATAGAGATGCAAAACAAGCCTCTGGCGTGTTTGTCGTGCTGCAATTTGCACGTTGGTTTGCTCTTGGTGTCCTTCATAAAATCGAGAGAAATCAGTTCTCCCCAGGACGAAGACGCGAGAATCAATTTGGGCTCGGCCCACTGCACGGCCGTCCAGTTACCCGACAATTTGAATCTGTGCTTAGACGTATCCATGGGTTTTATCGGCAACATTATTTCCATCTGAATTCTGCCATCGCCTCCTGCTCGCCATACGAATATCGATCTTAAAAATAAAATAGCATTAATAAAATAAATGAAACAAATGAAACGAATAAAATAGATACATTTCCAATGAACAATTATTATTTTATATATATTATTATATATATATATATTATTATATATATATATATATATATATATATTATTTTTATATATATATATTATTTTATATATATTATTATTTTTAATTTATATAATTAATTATGTGTAAAATTTTATTATTGAAAAATTGTTAAATTTAATTCGCCAAAAAATGTGAGAATTGAAACTTTTTGACTGATCGTAGAATTTGTTTTGTCGATGTTGTTAATGTAATAAAAAAATTACCTGTCCTTAGCCGCAGAAGCGAGAAGCATGTCTCTGGGTACCGAATCGGTGAAAATATTGAATTCCGTAGGACACCAAGACAAATCGGTGATTTCTACGTCGTGTCCTCTGAGTTTGTAATTCACGGTGCCGCTGCCTTGCAAATTTACGATATATATCAGTCCGTTCTTGGATCCGATAGCGACGATGTTTGATCTGTGAGGAGAGCAGGATAAGCAAGTGGCGGAAAGTTTTCCGATGGAAACCTGTTGGCAAGCGTTGTATGAAACGGTCCAGGACATGAGAACGCCGTCAGAGCTGACGAAACAGATCAAATCTGGATTGCAAGTGGACCAATCAACGCCGATGACTTTTTGCTTGTTCTAAAATTAAAAAAGTGACTTTTAATTTCGAATAAAATATCATTAAGTTAAATTTGAGGAGAATGTTATTAAATTTAATTTCACAAAAGCTGTATTCAATTTTCAATGACATTATAGTGAGGTAAAAACTCTTACATCCAGAAATTCTTGAGAAGAGACGGCGCTCCGAGTTTCTACGTTCCAAATCCTGACGATGTGTTCGTCGCCTCCCGACACAAGGAGTTTTTTGCCGGGCTGGTCGTACTCCGGAGAAAAAGCCAACGAAGTCACTCTATCGGCGTGCGCATTGCCGATGAGAGAATATTCCATCGGCGTTTTATCATCCTGTTGTCGAGCGATAACAATGGAGTTTCTGGCGCCCCACGCGACGGTGCCGTCCTTGGCGCAGGACAAAATACTGCTGAGGTACCAATTCGGCGAGGGAGGTAATGTAACTTCGTTCATCATTCCGTTCTGCAAGTCAAAAACGAAAACGTTCTATTCGAAATATATCAAGAATAGAAAAATAGAAAAAAAAAAAAAAGATTGCACGTTTAGAGATTTTTTTTAGGTTAACCGGCTTTTCGTGATAAAAATTTAACATGCAATAATTAACGGTTTGATGTATTTAATTGAGGAATATGTGATTCGACGGTGAATTTAATAGCGATGGGTCGTGATTACCACGTAGAGGTTGTCAGTTCCGTTAGAAATGTGAATATAACGAGCTCTGTTTGGAAATCGTATGACCCGCGTTTAACGTTCAACGGTCAAACCGGGTAAACAATGTTTCAGTCGGTGTCGGTCCTGCGGAATATGTGTGCATATATATATCTATATATCTATATATCTATATATTAGGGTGGTTCTTATTTGGACCATTTTTGAATCTTGATTGCGACAAGGTCTCAACCGATTCCCGAATAAAAACAGCAAAAATGGTAAGCCTAATTCGAACTTTCTAATCCAACTCTTACTAAGCGCTGATACGAGGTGAAATTTATAGTTTGAAATACAGGCGATTTTTTTTAATTTTCGGCAATTATTTTGGCGAGGTGAATAAAATTAACGCGTATAAATCCTACTTTCATGACAAAGACATATACATATGTATGGGTCATCTCATGCCACGTTTGGATCGTTCCTCTGACGATTATTATCAAATTTATTTAAATAATTTTGAATAATGTAGAATATTGAAGAGTCCCAGGGCCCTACATTGATTGCGATTGTTTGAGGCGGTTAGGTAGAGTATTCTACGTCAATTTTGAGGGGGATAGGGCCCCGGGATTTTCAGATATTCTCGTTATTTCAAAAGTATTTGAATAGATTCTATGCTAATATGCTTAGAGGAACAGCGTAGGCGCAGGCCGAGATGACCCATATATGTATATTTTTCTTCGTAAAAGTTTCATATGGTATTGGTTTTTTCTAGGTAAAATTAGTCGCCTCACTAATATAATTATCGAAAAATATACAAATTAAATGTGATTTGAACAGAAAACTTCACCCCTTATCAGCGCAAGGTAAGGAGTAGGACTCGAAAGTTCGAATCAGGCTTTAAATTTAGAAGAAAAAAAATTGGAATCGATTGAAATCCCGGCGCAATAAAAATTCGAAAATAACCCAGATAAGAACCTCCCTATATATAATATAGATATATAATTTATATATTTTTTTGCGACTGCGTAGCGCGACGTTCGAATGACGCACGTTGGATGAAAAAATTATCCGCGAAGTGAGAAACCTTTGAAATTGGTTTTTTTTCTTTCGGTTCGATCGCAAAGTTCGTTCATGGCAAAAGAGTTCAAGAGTTTGTAGCTCTTCGTCCGCGTCGAAGCAAGTGGAAGCCTGGGTGAGGTTGGTCGCTCAATTGCCTCATCAACGAACGTCATTCAACGAGCAATAAATGACAACCGCGCATTTAATTCGATATACGTAATTAACTATTCGTAAAATTCGTCGTAACCGAAGAATTTGATAATATATTACGATATTTTTTTTATTGCTCTATGATTCATATCACGTTTTTTTTAATGAGTAAGTGAATTTAATTCGCACGAGATTTTTTTTTGTTGGTTTTACAGAGAATCACGTAACGTCCAAACTGCGAGTATCTAAAAATATGTAAGGATTATTTATTATTTCATTTTATTATGATGATTTATTATTTTTTTTTTATGTTTTTAGTCAAGCTGTGCTTTTTTCTTGCTTCCATGTCAAAAATGCAATGTAATGGTAATAAATTGGATTCTTTTTTTTTAATTTTGTTATTTCTGTGTCCAACGTCTTTAAAAGATGGCGAAACGGACAGAAAATAGTTTTCCAAAAACGATTGTGAGCAAACTATTCGTCCGAAGTGGTTGAAAAAAATTACAGAACATGCTTTGAACATTCTAGATGATGTACAAAAAGTTTATTCATAAGAAACAAAATGGCAATGTGTTAAAAAAAATCCATAGAGAGATGAAAACGGAAACAAAAACCGCCGGTCGTCGGTTGATTGACAAGTGGATTACACCCAGTGTGACGGTGAAGGGTTAAAATTGCAAACGTCTATAATTCGGGAAAGGTTCGAACTACAACCCCCAAAGCTTGCAGTTGCATGAAGCGTCCGAGATCTCTCTCGAGAAGCGTTCTTATCTCTCAGCGCATAGCAATCAAGTCTTTCTATTTACTGCGACTTCCGTACCAATCTATACAGGGTCACCGATTTTGTAACGTCTTTAAATTTTCCAACTAACGTCGGTTATCATTGTAGCTCTTGGCTAATTTTAAAATATTGGTGTAAATTAGAATGGTCCTTATATGGGGTTCAGGCGGATTTTAACACTGCTCCCCTCCCCCCCCCCCCCCACTGATTGGCTCCAAATAATTTTGAAAAAAAGTTCCCGAATTTCCAGCCCACCATTTTTGAAATCGGCTATTACCAGAAGGGCTCATTTTTCGTCCTTTAAATACGCAGGATTTTTCGACTCTTTAGTCGGATGCTTATTTGGGTGTCTTGAAATCTTATTAAAAATCCAAGAAGTATCTCAATGCGTCATTCCGAGTCAATTTGTTTCATCAATAAAATTATCCGGAAATTGTGGGAAAAACGAAAAAAGGAAGAAAAGAACGAATTGCATCGGAATGACCCATGCGGCTTCCAAGATGAAAAAGAAAATCCTTAAATTCAAAAGAAGCAATTTCTATTTTTTTTCGTTTATTTCACTTTGTTTTTCAAATGCGCCACACGACACCCTCGCAATACATCCCCCCCCCCCCCCCCGCCAAATTTCATTTAATACACAAATCTTCCCTCCAAAAAAAAACCCAAACAAATTTGCAAAGCAAAAAAAATCCCCCTCAAATTAAAAATCCGCAATTTCCCTTTTTTTTTCTCGTTTATTTTTCAAATGCGCCATACGACACAGTAGCGACAGATTGATCGTCGATAAAAATTGTTATTCCGGGTGAACAAGCACGCTACATATATACCCCCGCACCTACATCTATACCCATACATAGACCTATATACACGTATATACAGTAATAATGAACCGACGGTTAAATCAGTATGCTGCAGTGCGCTTGTGTGCAGCTGCTTGCAGTAATCTTCGAGCCGGCGAGGGAGCTGCTGCTGCTTCTCGCCGCTGATCCGTATACCGCGGGAATCCTGACGAGTCAATCTACCTTTCCCCCCCGGCAGCGTTGTGTCAGTACGTTTCAGAATACCACCAAGATCGGAGATCCCCGCAGGGTTCTTCGTTCGTCAATTTCGCGATGAACAATTTCGCGTTATTCGTCGCTCTAGCGTTTGCGAGCTATTTGGCCGGTGCGGCTGAGCTGTCTAATGACATCGTGGATAATCCACTGACCGGGTTATTGGAATTTCGTGGTAATGAAGAATTCATCGGACCTCGTGAAAACAACTCCGACGATGATTTACCTACCGTAAGTTGCGCAATTAAATTATCTTATCAATTTTTCATTATTTCAGTTTGGGTTATTTCTATTTTTATTTATTTTATTTTTTTTGTAAACACAAGGAAGAAAATTATTTGGTGTGTGATTCTCGGTCTCTTGCTCCCTGTTTCTCCTACTTTCTCGCTTCCTACCCCTATCTGCGTGTCCGGGGTGTAGAGGTGGCGGTTTGAGGGTGGGGGGTGGAGATGTGGAAGGCGTGGGAGGGTGAGAAATCACTGCATTGCATGAAATCTCTGTCATAGGTACAGGTCCTTGCATAAACATTCCTCCGAGATTTGCCCTCGTGTTCTCGGCCGGTAAAGACGAACACCCGCCCACTCGTTCGAAAATCTGGATTAGATCTAGATACGAATTTACGATATGCAAAGTGCAAAAATATGGCTCGAATCGAATAAACTCTTGCGAACTATGATTTCAAACGGTTTGAAAAAATTGACGGAAGAAATGGAAATTAATATCTTATTTGTTTTTTTCTAATTGTTTTTTTTTCACTCGTTCTATTCGCGTTATTGATGGATTTTTTTTTGTCACGCTGTATGGAAGGTTATGATTTATGGTAGAGCATTGTCATTTTTACAGGCATATCGGATTACAATGACGAATTATGGGGGTGAAAAATGATTTTTTTCTAGGTAAAAATTTTTTTACGTTTCTCGGTCGGTAATAAAAAACTGTAATGCAAATTTTTTCGCGACGATTGGCGTTTGGGTTGACACAGACGAACGTTCGACCTGGGTCGCACAATTCTACAGTCGACTGTTCTCGCCTTTCATCCGGAAGGATCGATTGGGGCGGCGAAATCCACGGTGGGGGGAATTTCCCGGTGTCTATGTCGCCCGTGTATGACGTTCTGAGAAAACCGGACGACGTATAGTACGTAGCCGGGATTTTCGTCGAATTTTTTTGCGGATTTTCCTTGAATTTTAACGTCGGTTAATTTATTTATCTTTCGTTCCTTACGAAAAATAACGATTTTTCACAGAGAATTGTTATTATTATCGGTTATTATTCAATTGCAATGATTGATTAAAGTTTCCAAAAATATTTTTATTTTTTGATTATTTAAAATATTTATATTTCTCGGTCGGTAAGAAAAACTGTAATGCAAATTTTTTCTCGATAATGATTGCGAGGGGTAAAATGAGGGAACGTTGACCCGTGTCTCGCAATTCCGCAGTTCGCTGTTCTCGTCTTTCATCGCAAAGATCGATTGAGCCGGAGAAATCTGCGGTGGGGGCAATTCTTGGTGTCTCTCTCGCTCGCGTATGACGATCTCAGAAACCCCGTCGTGCGGCACATCGCCTTTAATTAAGGCGATGGCGCACACGTTCCGAGCCACTTAGGACACGCGATTTGTTAATTAATCGCAAATGTCTCGACCGATTCGGATAAAATTAATTTGAACTAATGCAAAATTGCGGCTAAGAGTGCCGAAGATGTTATTTGTTCGATGTCTATTTTGAAAATCTTTCCACCGACTGATAAAACTATAAAATGCCTTAGGAAGAAACGTATTTTATTTTTATTTGTCAATTCACGAATAAAAAATATTTTTCGCAATATATTATAATTATATTTTTATTTGATTTTAATTTTAATTATATTTATAATTATAATTCGCAAATTTATATTATTTATCGATTTATTTGCGATGGCAATTTTTTGAGAGCAATTATTGTTATTGACGTATTTTTATTTATCATCGCTGCTGCTGGTTCATAATCTGAAAATCGTCTCTTTTTTTTTTGTTTCTATTTTCTTACGAAACGCCGGTCGATGGATTGGCAGAGAATCGCAAAATACTGTTTATTTTACCTTTTTTTTTTCTTTCTTTTTGGTATTAGGGTAATTTTTATTGTACTTCGTAATTCGCACGTTCGACACGAACAAAGTAAACAACCGTAATTGAAACATCTATCGCGAAAGCGTTTTAAAAAAAAAAAGAAGCGGAAAAAAAACAAATCGAACCACCTGACCGACTCTCACGAATCAATGCTCAGTCAACGTTTGCCTGACGCTTTTCTGCATGCGCAACATCTCCATCCTGAATAATTCCGTTCTATTCCAGTACTTCGAAAGTGTGGGACAAAGTTCAAAATTCAACCACGTTTCGTTCGACTCGTACGAACCGGAGACGGGTATTGCAATGAAAAATGTATTTAAAATACTTTTATCACTTGATGATCGTGGATTATAATTTCTGTTAAATATTACGATCCATTGAAAATAATTCACCTGGATTGCTTATAATAAATGGAGAAATGTGAAAAATTCAATAAGTAATTGAATCAAACTCGCGTGTATTTATTGTAATGAAAAAATATCTTAGTACATTTTTACATCATTTTTGTATGATCTGGTATTTGGTGGGATTAAAATTCGTGTCAAATACTACAACGCATTGGAAGAAAATAATTCACGCAATTGTTTATAATCATTGCAACAATGTGAGAAATGTAATTGTTCAATTAAAACGAATCATAGTCATTTGTATGGAAAAATATTTTACGAGCATTTTTACATAATCATTTTTATGTAATTTGATCTTCTATGGGATTATAATTTCTGTTAAATATTACAATCCATTGCAAAAACAAAGAATTCACCGCGATTGTCAATAATCATTGCAGGAATGTTGAAATTCAAATCGTTAAATCAAACTCTATCACATTGATTCTAATGAAAAATATTTTGAGTGCATTTTTACATAATCATTTTTGTATAATTTGACCTCTAACAGGATTATTATTCCAGTTCAATATTACAATTTATTGCAAAAAAACTAACTCATCTAAATTCCCCATCATCATTGCTAAAATCTGCAATTTGAAATTGTCACATAAAAATCAATCATATTTATTTCCACGAAAAATCATTTCAAACATATCTTTCCACAATCATTTCCGTATAATCTGTAACTCAATTAAATTACTATTTCTACAAAACACCAGAATCCAGCGCCGAGCAACAATTCATTCGAATCATTAATAACAATTGCAGTAATTAAACCACTCCACAATCAACTCGTCAAAATTAATCGTTGCCATTCGTCCATAAAACTATTTCAAAGCAACAAAATCATCGAGTAAACGTCCATTCCCGGCTCAGACCATTCTTATCCGTGAAACTTCCTTTTTACAATGATAATTATCGTAACGACGAACTATCATAGAACAGTCGAATGATTCACAGAACTAACAGCGAGTCGTTGCACGATCGTCACAGCTGTTATTGCGCGATACCGCGATTCGTTAAATTTTTATCGTTAACCGGAAGTCCCTCCGGTGACATACGAACCCGTCGATAAGGATACAATTATTTTTTTTCTCTCCGTTTTTTTTTTTTGCGTTTTTTTCGTTTCTTTTTTTCTTTCAGTTGGACTTGATAGAGCGCGCGGGTTATCCAGCGGAAGCTCACGCCGTCACGACGAGTGACGGATACATCCTGACGTTGCACAGAATACCGGGTGGACCGGGGTCGGTACCGGTTCTACTGCAGCACGGTCTTCTCTCCAGTTCCGCGGACTGGGTGATAACTGGAAAAGGCAAAGCTCTCGGTACGCGATAAATTCCTTACTCCCATTCCTCTCTCGCGTGCCATCGAACATTCTTTTTGAAGAACAAAAAGAACGAAAGAACGAGCGAGAGATGCATGATTCCATTGAGTCTCTTTGGCCTGAAGTGAGATTTTATTTTAGTTGACAGGAAGAATTTGGAATTCTTGACGTGAGAATGAAAAATAGAAGTAGAAGGGAAGAGAATGATCTTATTGAGAAATAACTTGGAGAAGGAAATGGGGATAATTCTATTGAGTCTCTTCGGTCTGCAGTGAGATTTTATTTTAGTTGACACGAAGAATTTGGCGATTCTTGACGTGAGAATGAAAAATAGAAGTCGAAAGGAAGAGGATAATGTTATTGAGAAATAACTTGAGAAAATAAACAGACATAGTTTTATTGCGTTTATTTATTCTGCAGTGAGATTTTATTTAATTTGATGGGAAGAATTTGAGATCCTTGAAATAGAAATAATAATAAAAGGTTGAAAGAAAGAGGATTATCGTATTATTGAAAAAAAAAACAAATATGATTCCATTGAGTTTATTTATAGTGCAGTGAGATTTCATTTAATTTGACCCAAAGAATTCGAGATTTTGGATTTGGGGGGGAAAAAGATTAGAAATTGCAAGGAAGAGGATTATTGTATTACCCCAGGAAAAAGAAAAAAAGTAGACTGCATTCGTATTTATCCTGCAGCGATATTGAATTTAATTCAGCCAAAAGTTCCTAAGATCCTTGAACCAAAAAAAATAAATCTTAGAACTTTTTTTTCGGCCGAAAAATTTGAGGACACTCGAAAACGAGAATAAAAAAATAAAGATTAGAATTTAAAAGAAAGGAGATTATCGTATCACAGAAAAATAACACAGGAAAAGAGGAGACAAAAATACAGGATTCTATTCCTTATATTAATTCTCTCGTGAGATTCCATTTGACTCAGCCGGAAGACTTGAAGATCCTCGGAAAAAAAAATAACGATTATCATTTGAAAGGAAGATAATTATCACATCAGCTCAGAAAATTGAAAAAAAAAGCATACAGGGTCGCGTTCCGTCTATTTATCCTGCACCAAGATTTTTTTCAACTCAGCCGAAAGAGTTTAGGATCCTTAAAAAAAAAAAAGAAGATTAAAATGTACCAGAAAAAGCGTCATTATATCCCCTTAATAAATAATACAATACGCAAAGAAGAATGAAACTAGGGAGATAGCAATTGAATCTCTGGTCTTATGGTGTATCAAAAGGTGCTGATTTTATTGATTGAAGAAAAAAAAGTAATCGAACGAATTTATTTCCAAAACCAAAAAGCTTATCTTCTGGCTGATCGAGGATACGACGTTTGGCTGGGAAATGCGCGTGGAAACACGTATTCCCGAGCGCACACGACGCTCTCCACGAGCGATTCGAAATTCTGGGACTTCAGGTCAGACATCTCCCAATCCGACGATCCCAAAAAAAAAAAAACAAAAAAAAAAGAATCATTTCCAATCAATCGATAATAATATAATCATTAATATTCATCGGCAGCTGGGACGAAATGGGACTGTACGATTTGCCAGCCGTGATAACGTACATCACCAATTACAAATCCGATAGTCTCATATACATAGGACATTCAATGGGAACGACGATGTTCTACGTGATGGCTTCGAAGAGGCCCGAAATTGCCCAGAAAGTTCGGGCAATGATGAGCCTCGCGCCTGTTGCTTACTTGAGTCACGTCAAAAGCCCCGTGAGAATGGTCGCTCCGTTTGCTCACAATATAGAGGTAATATTCTTTCCCCAATAATTTCATTGAAAATGATTTTGAGAAAATTCGCGAAAATACTATGGTAGATAATAATGATAAATAAATTGAAACGAATGATAAACGATGCTGAGAAAAAATTGAATTATATATTATGATGATTATTTTTGGTATTGTCATATTTGTTTGAATATTATAAAAACAGAGGTACTTTTATGAGTCGGTAAAATTGATTTTTTATTCGGTACAATTGAGATATAATCTAGAAAATACTGGCAGTAGCGATAATGACTAATATCAATTTCTGGATTTAAATAATAATAATAATAAATAAGTATAATAATAATAATAATAATAAATAAATAAAAATAATAATAAATAAATAAAAAAAATAATAAATAAATAAAAATAATAATAAATAAATAAAAATAATAATAGGTAAATAAAAATTGGATTCCATTACAGATGATAGCTCATTTCCTTGGTGCCGACGAGTTTCTTCCCCAAAACGTGTTTCTCAGGTTCCTGGCGCGTTACGGTTGCGAGATCGACGTCTTCGAGGAAAAGATTTGTGCAAATTCCGTCTTCGTTATCTGCGGATTCGACAAGGCTCAATTTAACTATGTAAGAATTTAATTTATGAATTACTAGCGTTCCGTAGAAAGTCTGGGAACCCCATGGTTTCGGTCAGCCCGCCCGTCCGTCCGTCTGTATTTCACAGTCCTCAAATTCTCTCATTTATGTACCGATTAAGATTAAATTCAGTAGACGTAGATCGATGATATAAAAACAGAAGGAATAATAGAAAAAAAAATCTTCACCACTTCACAGATCAAAGAATGGACTCGAAATTTGTTTTGCTCATCCCATCGAATAAGATGTCTTTTAACAGGTCTCTTCAAATGCAATTAAAAATGTTTCGAGACTTTTTCATTTCAACCCTCCAGTCCCGACATATTCGCTCTCAAAGACGTCATCAAAATATCTCCCCCCCTCCAATTTCTAAACTATCAATACGAAAAAATGGAAAAAATTCAAGATCGTCGCTTTTATTCAGTACATTAAATCAAAACCATAACGAACCCTGTAGCAAAAATAGTTAATGAGGAATTAAAAAATAATTCTTTTTCGAAATGATCCAGAATTGCTACTAAACACGATCACGTAGATTTTATGTAGCTTAATCCTTCATCCGTCCCAATTACAATTATTCTTCTTCCATGATTAGACTCTGCTGCCAGCAATTTTGAGTCACGCACCGGCCGGCACGTCGACGAAAACTCTCGTTCATTACGCTCAAGAAATGGTGTCCGGTCACTTTCAAGCTTACGATTTTGGCTCGGAGATAAATCGTAAATATTACAACGATTCATCTCCGCCCGATTACGATTTGTCGAAGGTTCGCGTTCCCGTCGCCCTTTTCACGGCTGACAACGACTGGCTCGCTTCTGGAAAAGTAACAATCGTCAATAAGAAACTTTGAAACCAAGGATGGGTATTGATTCGATAAAAATGTATTTGAAATATTTTTTATCACCAAATTATCATGGATTTTAATTTATTCTCAATATTACAATCGATCGCAGAACGATAAATAATTCAAATAAGTTTTAATCATTGCAGAAACGTAAATATTTTAATTTTTTCCGTGGCAATTAATCATTTTTATTTGTTCGAAAAAGTATTTCGAGAATAGTTTTATCAAATAAATGCTCATTCCTGATTAAAATATTATTCCTATCTCTTCTTCTTAAGAAAAATGTGATAAATTCTTTTTTTTACTTTCACAGGACGTCGATTATCTTTGGCAGCAATTGCCGCAAAAGATTGAAAAATACAGGGTAAACTTTTCCAAATTCAATCACGTGGATTTCCTCTATGCCATAGACGCTCCGAAATTAGTCTACAACGAGATATTCGCCGTTATGGAAAAATATGGCGGTGTTCGAACCGCCGAAACGTCACCGATGGAGTGAAAAAACATCCGTCAATGTATTTCAACGTTCAAAATGAAAATTCCGCCCTCTTTATTGATACAAAAAAAAATGTTTATCATTCGCCATTTCGAAAATACTGCGTTGTGAACCAAAAAAAAAAAAACATCACGTTAAGGAAATTGCATCAAATGCGTGTAGCATGGTAAAAAAAAAAAAAAAAGAAGATAAGAAACGTCAATAATTTTAACAATTTTGCGTGTACGAACAATTAAAATAGTTTTTGGGGGCTTTACACTTATTAGATAAATTGATAGAATGAAAAGAGTATTTAGATAATGCATGTATCTTACTTGCAAATTAATTGAAAAGGTGCATTATCGGGTACCTTATGCTCACAGACTACTATATTTAGTATCAATTGCGGAAGACTGTGGAGGAAGATGAGATGAATCTCGTTTGAGTAACGATTAAAGAGAAATGATTTGTAATCGATTTTTTATGATTCAATTAATTCCTTTCCCTCCTTTGCTTAAATAGAGAGAGAAAAAAATTTTATTTTGGGGGAATTATTGCGGTAGCCGTTGTCCCAAAACACTTTTTTTTAATTAAAAAAAAAACACTGAAAAGATTTTGTAACTATTATAAGGTTATTATTATTAAGGCAGTTCATGAACGAAGTGATCAGAGAGATTTTAATTTTTTAAATGATGTCGATTTTTTCGGAAAGTTCGATTTTTGAGATTTCAAAAATTAGGTTTTTGACCTAAAAAACGAAAATTTTTGGTCTAAATGGAAATTGGGAATGGTTAAGGGAACGGTTGACTGCGAAATTTTAAGACGCAGTCAACCGTTCTCGTCCTTTATCCGAGAGAGCAATTTCGACTGAGAAAAGCGCTTTACAGTTTTACTTACCGACCGCGCACATAATCTTTTGGAGGTGAAATATGCCTCGGTATGGATCTTATTCCTCCGAGCGGTAGTTCCAGCTACTTTTGTTTTCCTGGCAAGCAATTTCTATTCCTCTCAGCACCAGAGATGAAACAGACGTTGCTGTATGCTTTCTTCATCTTGAATTTGATTAAGGTAAGTGTGATTTTCAACAACGACGTTGATAAAAAAAAACTACAGTTTTCGTTTCCATCAGTCAAGAAGTATAATGGACGAGATTCACTCCCTAGCAGGTTCGAACACCGTCGAAAAGGTTAGAAGCACCAGAATTATGGTCGAAAGCACCTAAAAAGCACCGAAAAAATGTTGTTCGGTACTTTTTCGGTGCGTTCGACAAAAATTTCCGTGTTTTTAAAGTTTGAAAGGCGTTCAATGCTTTTCTAGTTTTTTTTTAATGCGCAAACCTGCTAGAGCTCCATGTCGTCTGCTGTCTCCAACAGGTTGCCGTAAGTGCGTGGGTGATAGCGGCGTCTTCCAAACTTGTTGTTCTCCAATATCGTCAATTTCCCCCTGATAAAAAATGAAAACAGTGAAGCACAAAAGTTAGAGACGCAGTCATCTGTTTTCGTTATCTATTTCAGACACCAATCGTGGCCGAGAAAAATACTTTACAGTTTTCGTTACCGACCGAGCACGCAATTGGATTTCGAGAGATGGAGCAGAACAATCCTTCTTCGCCCAATTCACGTACAGAATGATATCAAAAACTGTAATTCAATTTATTTAGACGAAATTCGTGTCCGGGAACAAAGCAAATTTGTTTTAACTTAAAGATGATCCGGAATAAATTGAATTACGGTTTTAGTTACCGGCTGCAGCGAGCAAGACTAAGCAAAACGAAGTCCCAATTGTCGTCTGTCGCAGTTCGCCACTGGAAGAGTCGCTCAAATTGATCTCGACCCGACGCCGACAATTATTTTCATCCAAGCATCGTCGTTCCGATGCAGATAATTGTCGGCGTCGAATCGAGATAAATTTGGCCAACAAGATTACATTTCTTTGCACCCTACTTCTAATCCTTGATCGAGCACAACCAAATGGAAAAGATTACACGTAATCCGTCACAGATTGCACAACATAAAATATTTTGACATTACCCATAATTACATCATAGGAGGAATAAAAAGATTACACAAAGAACACAAAAATAATTACACAAGATTACTTCTCTCGTGTACATGAGATTACACGAGTAAATACCTCCGCGATTTTTCCATAATTCAAATCGCAGAATTTATTACCGACCGCAACGCCGGATGGGAAAATAGTTGCCCGTCCCGGCCGGAAGAGGCGCGCCGGTCCAGATCTCATCCCGACCAACGACCTCAGCCGCTCCACGCCGGTTCACATACATACAAACCGCTCACGTTTCGCGCTTCAGGAAACGCGAATGGCTCCGCCGAAGTTAGATTCGAATTTCACGGGAATTCGCGCAGTTCAATCGAAGCCGGTACGACCGATTGAATCCTCAATTCGGCGCTTTCATCGACTGTCCACTTCCATTTCGACCGCGTCTTACACCACAATACTATCGCGAATGCCATCGAAAACCGACACCTTGCGAGGCTGCAGAGGTAAGAAAAAAAAAACAGACTCTTCCTCCCCTCTATCGTCGCACACACACACACACATTTTGGTCCAGCGATCGGTCGATATTCTCGAAGGACCTCTTTGGATCGTCGCTGTAACAGGGATGCTGTGACATTATCTTTTTTTTTCTTTTTTCTCTAT
This sequence comes from Sussaba pulchella, assembly GCA_963971145.1. Taxonomy (NCBI): domain Eukaryota; kingdom Metazoa; phylum Arthropoda; class Insecta; order Hymenoptera; family Ichneumonidae; genus Sussaba; species Sussaba pulchella. The sequence goes on along the minus strand of OZ020164.1, from coordinate 13,933,220 downwards.
TCATTCTCGAGATTCTCATTCAAAATAATATGCACACAATAGGATGGAAAATAGGGTGCGTAATAGTTGAATTGCAAACAATGCGATTCGGAGTATTCGGATGTGGAATCTGCAGAACAAAAGCTGTATAAATAGAAACTGTGGAAACTGTTTGCTTCGAATTTGACGTAACGCTCGAACGTCTTTTGTTTTGAGGGGAATTTGTTTTTTCTTTTAGCAATTTTGGATTTTTCGGAAGCTTCGTTTATTTTTAATCAAATTTAGAGGAAGAAATAGGACATTTTTTTAATGTGCGACTTTTAATTTATCGGCTTTTGACAGATAGCTTGGTTTATTGTTAATTTTATTGGAATTTCGGAAGTTAGGTATCTTTTGATACATATTAAAAATTAAAGAAATTTGAAACGTTCATATTGTACCCGATATTCATTAACTTTATTACGTAAATGTGTGAAATATTGGGTTGTGTCAAATGCTTTTGAAATTAAGAAAGTGTAAAAGTTAAAAAACGTTCACTGTTGCTTTTTATTATTTTATTGATGAAGTTTGAAAGAAAAACGATGGCGCGGTTATTCAACAAATACAAAATGGACGTCATATGTCACTCAAGTGGGTTAAAAAATTGAATAATTTATGAAAGTGAGATTGATTTATCTAAAATAAGGAAAAGTAATTGAATAAGGGAAAGTAAATTACGCGTTTCAAAGCAATTAGACGTTCGTATATCTGCATTTTATCCTTCGTGATGTAATCCGGTTTTAAAAAAAACCGGTTAAATGCGGGTTTGACTCGCGCGTAGAGAGTCCCGTATCATATTTTAAATAATTAATTTCTAGAAATCTATACGACCTAGGACTTTCGTTATAATTTTCCTGTCAACTTCCAGCCAGACGTTGGATATCCTGATTTTTTCGAAATTTTTGGTCCAGTAGTTTCGGAAATAAGTGGGGAGGGAGGGGAGGCTCCATTTTCGCATATTTTTTCGAATAGCTTCTCGATTATTCTATTCAAAATTACGAAAAAAATATTTTCGTATTTCTTATAACAAGTCCTTTCAAATGATACCCAACACGACATATAAAGGTTGAAAAACAAAAATTCGAACGCTCAATTTGCTTCGTCATTCATTCTCGTATGAATATTTTTAAGTATCGACTATTGCGCAATACATTGATGAATAAGCTGTCGATAACTATGACAAAATTCAAGTTTCCACGTCGCACGGTTTGTCAGACACGCGAGTAATCTTACAAGTGTTCTGTTTCTCGTTGCAAAACCCTTCAAAAAAATGTAAATAAAAATAAACAAAATGATTTTAAAAAAAAATGTATATAAATAAAAAAAAAATTGTTTTTGAGTATTGGAGGGCCGTTGAGGCTTTAAACGGATTATATCGCGACGCGTTGTCGCAATCCTTCGTAGCGGAGACAACCATTTCCGGCAACAGCGTTAGCCGTATCGAGCGAACGTTTATTCCGTCGACGGGGCGAGTATTGCAAATATTGAAAACCATTAAAACCTTCTGGAACGTCACACCGATTTGTCACTGTCGATATGTTTGCGCACAACGAATGTGTTTGCAGCCATGTGCGCGCGTAGACAGGGGAAACGAGAGTGAAAAAGTAGGTCTTTTCGTATCGCACGTTTCGGCTTGAGCAATGACCGAAGCAAAAGTAACTCGTCGAATTCAAACGAGGTTCAAAGAAGTCCGAGTGAAACGCGCGAGTTTTCTGGTTGTTCGGGAATCGCGCGTTGATTCGCTGAATTAATTCGGTTTCGGGCGACGATTTTTCAATTGTAAAATAATCTGGAGAACACCGAGGAGGCCTAATTTATTCGCTAATTTTTTTTTGTCTACGTTCCACATCGCTATTTTTTCTATTTGTCCGGAAGGATTTTTTTTTCATTGGGAAATTAAATTTTATTATCGTCGCACTGTCAAATGATGTCACGGTCGTTACAGTAGGTGGATTCTACCTGGGTGGATTTTACCGTTCAGAGTCGAAAATTAGAAGTAACATCAATAGAAGTAATAAAAAATTCAAAGTCTTTTGAAATCCGAAGATTTTTTATATATTCCGAGCAAAATTGATTTTGAACTAATGCGAAGCCTCCTAAGAGGGTCTTTGCATTCATCAAGTATTTGAAATTGCATAACTAAACATTTTCCACCCCGAATGACTTCGGTATCATTTTTTTTTCGAAAACACGAAAACCGCAATGTCCCAGTGAATGCATTAATATTTCAGAAAATCATGAATAACAGACAAAAATCGTCCGCTTTATTCGTGTACCAAATTTTGAGGAATGTCAAAGGGTTGACGAAACTACTCGGTCAAGTAATTCTTAACCTACTCAAAGTTCTAATCTTCATCAGCCTTAAAAACCTACTCCACCCCACAAAATCTTCCAAAAATTCATTTTTTTCGAACACACAAATAACACAAACACATTAATCTAAATATAACTCTAAATCACTATTTTCCCCCGTTTCGGACCATTTTCAATATTCCGTCAGAAAAATCTCGAAAAGAAAATTTCGACAGACATATAACCAAACTTTATCATACCAAACCTTGTTCTGTTAGTACAAAAATAAACAAACGAATAAAAACATTTGTCAATGAAAAAAAAAATATATAAAATTGCTCCTGCAAGGGTGCAGGTCCCCCTTTCTAGGAAAAATAATCTCTCAACAGCTGCTACATCTCCCCCCCCCTCTCCTCCCAATGGCACCGTTCTGCGGTATTCGACCCCTTAAGAATCTTCCATTGACATCATACTGTGAGCTCCTGTGAGCAGCAGAGCAACTCTGACAAAGTCCTTGGTTCCGAAGTCCTTCCCCCTTCGGGAATAACTTCACGACTGACTCATCGAGTGACAGAGCATATACATTCCCTGCACCCCGAGTCAACACACGTGTTCGAACGTCACGCGAAAGTCTCTAAATCCTTCTTTTTTTCCTAACAAACTTACTATTTCGTATTATTCACAAGATGGCCGTGAATCTGGAGAAACTTGACGAAAGTTGAGAAACGATTTTACATCGTTATTAATTTACGGGAGAGTAGTTTGGTCGGGAAAAAATATTAATTGATGTTGGAGATGAGTTTAATGACCGTCGATAAAATTGCAAATTGTTGTCGATGGAATTACGTGATGGATTTCTCTCAGGAGCTCGAGAAGATTTATGTAATTGCAATTATAAATGAATATTGTATCGAAAACCGCATTTTATTTTAGCAACGACTTTTTAACGGTCGAACATTAGGTGGTGCTAATTACTTTCGGGAAATCCTCGGTGTAAATATTATTTTGTCTATTGACATCAATTTATGCTCCGTACAAAAGATGTTCGAACATTTGATTCCATTTTTGAAAAAAATGTTTTCGACTTTACGAAGATGATGCCTAAAAAAATCATTGCTGATAGTAGAAGTTCCTACTCTAAAAATTGTCTGTAACAAAAAAAAAAATAATACGAAAAGTGATTACGAAGGAAAATACGTTAAAACAATGAAATAGAAGATTTCGATAAGAAATCCGTATCCACGATCGATGGGCGATGCCAGACTCATACCCCCCACCCTACCCTTTGGTTTTTTCTAATTCTCGATTTTTAGTCGAAATTTTATTTCCACTACTTCAACACAAGAATGGTCGCGTAGATGGGATATTTCTTTTATTCTTAGGTACATTCTACTTCTTCATTCCCAGTACAAATTTCATATTCACTACTTTTACACTAGAATGGTCCCTCACATGGGTTATTTCTCTTATTCTTAGGTTTATTCTACGTCTCCATTTCCAGTACAAATTTAATTTCCACTACTTTCACATCAGAATGGTTCCCCAGATGGGTTATTTATCTTATTCTTAGGCTCATTCTACCTCTCCATTTCCAATCGAAATTTCATTCCTACCCCTTTTACACTAGAATAATCCCTCGGATGACTTATTTCTCTTACTCTTACGTTTATTCTACTTCTCCATTTCCAATCGAAATTTCATTTCCACCACTGTTACACTAAAAAACTCCCTCAGATGCGTTATCTCTCTTATTCTCAGGTTCATTCTACTTCTCCATTGCCACTTCAAAATTTCATTTCCACTACTTTCACACCAGAATGATCCCTCGAATGGATTTGCACGGGTTTGTGGGTGATGGTCGAGTCCGTGTGTCCGTGTGCGTGAGTGTGTTCGGGCGTTGAACCTGCGTGCTCGGTTGTTTGTGGGTCTCGGGGCGATTGCTCCGAGAGTGGAAGACGAGACTCCTTCTCGGGGCGTCGTAAAAGCCGGCTCCGTATCGTCGAACGTTCATTGGAGGGTGACGTTGCGGCAAGGAGAGCTCAACGTCAGGTTGGCCTATGGCCCAACGATAAATTATTCGACGGTGGCTCGCATAATCGCGAAGCCTCGCGTTGGCTCCCCCGGCAATTACCCTCGGAACTCACGGTCGTAGCCCGCAGGTATGTACATCCTACGGGAAATGATGACCGAGACAAGTCGGTATGCGATGTGGCGCAATTGCAAACCCGTGCAGACTTCGTGCGAATGAATCTCGACGAACGAGGCTTCCCCGGGGGACGCCCGGATGTCTAGCTCGCGTTGCATCTTCGAGCTTCATTCTTCAAGCTTCAATGTGAAAGAATTAACATTTCTTTCGCACAGAATCGACGGTAAATAAGCATTCCAGGATGGAACGATTACTTTTTTGTCGTTCTTCGTTGGAGGAATTACCGATCGTTTTGTTAGAGCAGGAAAAATCGTGGACGTTTGTTCGGAAGAGGGGGTGGACAAGTTGGTGCGATGGAAAAGCATTTGAAATGGATTTTTAAACGAGGTGTGATTGATTTTGATGGGGGGTATTGTGAAATCTTTGAGGTTCTGTAATAATGATGGATAACTTGGGGAAATAGGTGTTTCAAGATGGATTCTGATATTTAATGGGCGTTACTGTAACCATAGGAAATATCGAATTTTATAAAAAATGATTTTGAAATATTTTTTTTAATGAATAAGGATGATTTATTTTCATGTAGCATTTGAAATTCTCATATTTCTGGAATAGTTATGGATAATGTGGACGATTTGTTGTTTTGTAATAGATTCTGATATTTAATAGAAATTATGATTCTATGATGTATTAGATTATATAAAAATGTATTTAACATTTTTTTTTAACGGACGACTGATGGATTTTCAGAGATCAATTAACCTTCCGCGTTCCTGCAATAATTAAGAATACTTTGGAAAAGTTGTTGTTCCAAAATGGATTCTGATATTTAATAAATTTAGCCAAATCACTTCCCTATTCGCACATAGTAATAACATTGAATAATTTTTCAAATATTAGATATCTGAATCTTTTTTCCTTCATTTGAAAAATTATCAATCTTTTTAATGGTCCCGAATAATTTTAATCTTCATTTTTCAAACGAAAAATTAATAAAAATACATCATCTTCCAAATTTAATCTTCTGAATCAAATAATAGAGTGGAAATGGGATACGCAGTAGATATAGACGATACCCGTACGGCCCCGTAATAACATTTAATCACGTTTTAAATATCAGATATCTGAATTGATTTTTCTCCATTCGAAAGATTATAAATAATTTACTTGGTGCCGAATAATTTTCCTCGTAATTTTTAGTAGGAAAAATTAATTAAAATACATTATTCGTCGAATTTACTCTGCGAAATTAAATAATAGTGTGGAAGTGGGATACGCAGTAGATATAGACGGTACCCGTACGGACACAGGTACAGTGCGTAACGATCGCCACGCCGTTGTTGAAATAAACTTTCACCAGGCGAGCGAGACGAGAACGTGTGTAATCCGAGCTTCGACGATTTAGCTATGTACCAGCAGTCGGGTACACTGCCTGAGTAAGCACGCAAGTACACGTGTTTTCCTCGTATCAGGGGTTAAAAAATCTATGTGGGACAACGACGAAATCGTGGGACGAAATAACATGTTTTCGAAATCGTTGGAAAGTCATTTTTAAACAAATTTTCATCATAGCTTTTATCTAAATTATTGTACGAGCATCGAGAAGGATATTAAAAGTTGAATTATATCAGAAGCTTACAAGTATTTAATTTTTTTCTCAATCGTGGGAGAATTTTTGCTATTTTTTTTTACAAATGCTTTTGAACGAAATTTGCGAAATACAAATAAACTTTTTAGCAACTTATTTTATTGTAGTAAAATATACGGCTCGATCATTAAATCCTGATTGTTTTATCTTCGTAATTACGAAGATAAAATTTTTTTGTTATTAAACTACGTTCATAAATTTTCGAATTAAAATTTCGTCAGCGACCAAATTTTTTTGAAAAAATTGACTTTTTCAATTTTCCCTTCCCAATCAAATAAATATATCTCAATAGTCAAATTATTCTAGAGCTTTAGCGTGTGCTGCGCAAATCGATCCACCTATGACAAAAAGCGATGATACATATTCCGTGCAATCGAACGTGCAATTTTTGCCAGACCCCGTAATTACAAATTAATTAACGAAAGCCGGAATCGATCTAAGTGGGCCGCAAGAGGCGCGCAGGGAAATCTGGAAATGCACGGCAAACGACATTAACATGCATGTGGTTGTCCTCGCACGCAAATTAAGGGTGTGTGGCGGTTGCACGGTTGCGAGGGCGCGACCTGCGGTTGGCTCTCCGAGATAACGCACCCTGTACCACTCCAATTGAATTATCATTGGCGAGTGCTTGGAAAATTAATTAATTTAATTTCTGTACACTGATCTTTTCTACCGAACGGCTTGTGTGTAAAATCAAAACTCTGAGGCAAAAATTATCTTTAAATGATAATTTTATCGGGATTTTTAATGCTAAAAACGTAAGATGCTACTTTAATTCTTTTTCCAATGCTATACAATATAAATAAAGAAGCTATCAATTTACTGGGGTAAACATAATAAATAATTAGAATCAATTGATATTGATTTGACATTGATATTAGTATTTACAGTGAATAATTACAATAATTCGAATAAGATTTGAGCATTAAAGGAATAATACGAGTTGGATCTCAATTTTATAACAGATCGCGTTAAAGTTGTAATTTGAAGATATTTTTTCTCAGAGTTTCGCCTTATTTACATAATCTTATAAGGAGTTGACAAAATGTGATGCTAATTCTACTCTTTATCTAACGCTTAGAATCTTAATAAAGAATCTATCATTTTACCGAGCAATCTATGTAAGGAAAACATAATCAATAAAATGAATTAATTACTATTAATTTGATCTTCATATGATTATCGATAGTAATTAATTATTGTTATCGTAATAAGATGTTAACATTTAAAAAAGAATAGGAGTTAGATCTCAATTAACTGACAGCTCTCGATAAAAATGTCATTCGAAGATATTTTTTTTCAGAGTTTCTCTGAGAAAAGAATATTAATATACATATCAATAATATATAAATAATTAATAATACACATTTAAATGAATAATAAATCATTCAATCTATCTATCTATATATCTATCTGCCACTCACATCCATCTTATTATTAATACTATTATATCATCCGTGTGCCTCATATTAATTCAATTATCATTATTATTTTCATCCGTTATCAAATTCAATTTCACCATCATCTATAATTCATAAATTAATTCCCAGGTGTCTAAAGCCTTAAATTTCCGCAATTCTGAGATTCATCTCACTATAAAAATAAATTAATCACATTCCGCGCACTCCAACATACTGCAATTTTTTTCAAACAAATCGCGGAAATACCGCTCGGTGGAAAATCCCGCGATAAGTGATAAATTGTCGATAATAAGATGCATTCACCGCAAATGTTGATACATGGCCAATATCCGAGCATACCGCACAGGAAATAACGATAAGACGGTTCGTTGTGCGACGAAATTGATGCCCCATCGCACCTGGCGTAAAACCCCGTGTACCGTACGTAACTCCCGGTTTACTCTGCAAACGCTCCGGCTGCACGGAAATACCGTTACTCACGTTGGACTGCGTTTTGCCACTCGTGCGCGGGTGGGCCACACTTGCACGTTGCACGCCGTAGGTTCTATAATAATAATAATGATAATAATAATAATAATCATAAACTCCTCGCAGCCTCTATACGAGCCTTTCTAAATAACACTCTCGCGATCGAGCTGTAATAACACAGCTTGGTAAAACGAACCGGGCAAGCGTAGTCGCACAAACACACACAAGAGAAGAGAGAAAGGTAGAAAAACATTGATGCTAGTGGAGATCTCGTTCTAGAAGTTTTCAAGAAACATGAGTTTCGCTTCCGAAGCCCGATGCCATATAAATCCACTGAAAGCACAAATTTAATTTTTATTTAATTATTTATTCGATTTTTAATCAATTTTTATTTAATTTTTATTCAATTTTTATTTAATTTTTATTCAATTTTTATTTAATTTTTATTCAATTTTTATTTAATTTTTATTCAATTTTTATTTAATTTTTATTTAATTTTTATTCAATTTTTATTTAATTTTTATTCAATTTTATTTATTAAATTTTTATTCAATTTTTATTTCATTTTTGTTAAATTTTTATTCAATTTTTATTTCATTTTTATTCAATTTTTTTATTTAATTTTTATTCAATTTTTACTTAATCTTTATTTTATCATTTCATTTTCATTAAAAAAAGAAGGATAAAATTCGATTAAATGGGAAATATAGCGGAAAGCCGTTGGAGCGTAAGACCTTCCGTTTGATCGTATTAATCGATATCCGTCGGAAGCTGGATGGTACATTCGATAGATAATATATACGCCGAGTGATAATGTAGAGCAATGAACGAAATGGAGTTGGGAAAGTGGATGACGTTGGGAGACCGGGTTACCGATATCTTGGATGCAATTAATTTATCGAATCCCGGGAGTCGGAAGCGGTCGAGCAGGATGTCGGAGAATATATGACGCAGTGGCTTATCTCTGGTGCACAACTGTGTCGTAGAGTGCGTGAGCAAGGGAGAAAGCGCGAGAGAATGAGAGGGGCAGGGAGAGGGAAGAGAGTCGCGTTGGACACTCTGCATCCCGTCTATGTCTCAAAGTCACTGCCGGTGCTCTTTCGATGTTGACCGTGGCATGAGTTCTCACGTTTCTCTTGTAATCAAACACCGGTATTCCGGCCCTGCTGCTGATGCAGATTAATCCGAAGACAGAGGGAAAGTCAACTAGTTCGTGATATCAGAGATAGAAGAGGAAGAGAAGGAGAGACAGAGGGAGGGAGAGAGAGAGCCTGAGCTAGGGAGAGCCATTTCATCGGGTTATTGACGCTTTGAGACGATTCCTTGAAATCATAGCTTGCAAGAAAATCGTATCTGTTGCATTTCATATTATCATTACAATAATGATTACAATAATTATAAAAAAAAAAGAAGAAATGGTTATTAGGATTATTTTTTTCTAATAATAAAGAATAATAATAAAAAGAATTAAAAATGAAGGAAGGTAGAGAAACAATCACAATAATGAATGATGACGATAATCATTTATTTATTATTTATAATAATAGTAATAATAATTATTATTATTGTTATTATTTTTATTATGAAGAATAAATAATGAATGATTACCATCATCATTTATTATTGTGATTATTTATGATTATGAAATGATTCTTTACAGTTTTTTCTATCTTCTTTTAAAAATAATAATTATTATTATTTTTACCACTATTATCATTCATTTCTCTATTTATTTATTCTTTGAAGCAGTAACTTGCAACAAATCATATTTTTTTCATTTTTATCTTATTTATTTCATCCCTCTCGTTGTAGATTTACATTTACACCATTTCAAGAATTCAAACACAAAGAACTCGATTTTTGTTATCAATGAAAAACAGAATTTTCTCTGTGACAAAGACAAATAAAAAAAAGCAATTTTCAAGATACCCGTTTCGATGTATCGTGCATCTCGGTCGGAAATGATGAAAATAATTATCTAGCCGACATTACTCGCGAATGACTCTGAAAAGTCATCGGCCGACGGGGTGGCGGATTCAACCCCGAAGGAATTAAATGCCTGAAGTGGCAAGAGGGCACCGGCTATAGTTACTATAGGTCGACGCTCGCCGGTGGTACGACGCAGAAGAAGCATTCTTTGTACGGGATAAGCGAAGAGCCGCGAGTTCTTCGTCTGACGCTCCGGAATCCGAGGATAACCGGTAGAACGGGTTAATTTTTTTTTTTCACTTCTCATTTTATTTTTATTTTTATTGTTCTCTTCGTTCCTCGTTCGTTCGCGGTCTTCATCGCTCTGAAAATGTTCAAGCCGGTATTCTCGAGAGTAATGTGCCCCACGTAACTTCCCGTACAGTCCCGGGCAGTCGCGTGGAATCAAAACACGGCGAGAATCTTATAAGATCTTTCGACGGAAACGAAATAATTAAAATTCTCGGAATGGAAAAATAATACGCAAATTATTCATCATTTCTCGCTCTCGCACACTTGTGTGTTTGGATTTTAAACTTTTCGTCGATCGTGCGGAAGTCGAGACTGTTTTCTATCGCGAATGGAATCACATGTATTTACTATTTTTTATTATAGGATATGAGAGATTGATAGGGAATTCGTAATTTTTTTTTTCTTGTAAATTTTCGTTGCATATTGACGAGTTGAGATAGTTGCGAAGATTTTGGGCATTTTCGGAATATCCTTGGAAATATGCTATTTTAATTATAAAATGAAATCTTTTCATGTTCCACATGACAAGCACTTTTAAATGATACCCCACTTAATATATATAATTGCAAAAATAAAATTGGAGTACGTAATTCGCCACCTTTTTAATTCTCCTATGAACATTTTCAAGTGTTAACGAGTGCGAAATATGTAGGTCGATCAGATGTATTACTATGCCAAATTTCAAGTGTCTACGTCGCATGATTTTGAAGAAAATCGGTTGAAACAGACGGACCGACCTTATAAGGTTCCGTTTTAAACAGCACGAAACCCTAAAACCGCAAAAATCCGATCGCAAATCCACAAGCCGTTCATTTTTATTCCACAGGTAATTTATTCCTTCCTTTCGATCGTTTTTTCATTTCTACAAGTATGAAAATTATCATATTTATCAATTTAATCATCTCATCGTTGCTACAACCACAAAAAAATAATCACAATCCTCATTAAAAATCTTAACCGATTCTTATCCAATCATTGACACATTTGCAATCGCGTGAAATCTAAAGAGAAAGTTAAGAAATCGAAATATTCAAACGTTTCAGTCCTGAAAGCCTCGTTCGGATAAAATTTGTTATTCATCGAAAAATCCAACTCTCTAGGCTAAAAGTTTTCTCAATATTCAGGTATATTTTATATTATGGGTTTTCGTGAACTCCAAAATATATGTTCGTGGATGTATTCTCAGCTCGTAAATATGCGACGGTTCTTCTTTGAGTTCTTTCACGGGTCTTCAGGTGACTTTTCGATCCGAGCTTCCCGTACACGTGTTCGAAAAGGGCGTCGCGTGACGACGGAGCGTCTTCGCGGGTCTCGAATGATATTTAAATGTGTGAGTTACACACACACACACACACACACACACCCGCATGCACGTACGCACACTGCACGCAATAAGTAATGCAGGCGACTAAAAACCGAGCAAACGAACTGGTAGGCAAATGTGGAAGGTATGTGACCCCCTCAGATCCCAAGTCTCGTATAAGGCTGTGTGTATAGGATATTTCGTGCCAAATTAAGCCAGGCTCGAACTTTGTTTTTTTCGTTTGTTTTTTTATTTTCAAATAATTTTAGGTTTCTAAACAACCGGGAGAAAAATTATGCGCATAAATTTTTGCATTTTACCAACGCTGGATTCCATATATGGGGGTATGTTTATTTTAGTGACAATATTTTAGCGAATAATGTATGATTATTATTTATTGGATATTTTTTTATTCATTTGTTTGTTATTTAATTGATATAAAAGAAATTTCTTAAAAAAAATTATAACTTCCGAAAAACAAAAATAAAAAAGTATCGAGAGATAGTATAATACGTGGATAAGACTCTGTCGGATAAAATTAATTTATGTGGAACCGGAACGAATCTCGACGTTTTTACGAAAGTAAAATTGTTGTATTATGTTGCGAAACAAGTACAAAAGCATAAATTAAAAAAAAAAAAAAACAATGAAAATAATGTGATGAAAAAAACAATGCATTGCACGGTTAATTAGTCTTCTCGTGAAACGTCCCATATATTGTCGTCCGCGTCAACCGCGCAACAGTGCGATATTACTCGGAAAAGCTCGTGCTTGTGTGTGTTCACGGAGAACAAGTCCATCTCGATGGCGGTAATTAACAAAGACGAAGAATAATATGAGAAAAGAGACGGCATTGCTGAAGCGTCAAACGTCGAGTGCAACGTGAGAGATTTCGCTGAGGCAATGCGTAAAGTTCAATTGTCTTTTCTTTTGTCCGTACGATTGTATTCGAAACAATGTGTTTCTCGCTGTAAAACAATCGTGGAAATGAATTATAAAATTGAAGCTATGATAAAATAACACTTTCGTGGAACGGCGTTTTATCGCAATGAGAAAGAGTCGAATTTAGAAGTAAATAAATCACTTGTCGAAGTTTGTGAGGTAATCGAAAAAAAAATCACAATAAATAAATCTAACATTATTACATTTTTTTCAGTTTTTTTTTTTCAATTTCAAAATCCCAATTTAAAAATAAACACTAAGAAATTTGAGTACTTTAAATTTATTGATAAGAAATAAAAAATTTGAATATTCTAAGGTTTAAATTTCAACAAATTTGAATATTTTCAACTTTGCAATGAATAATTTTTTTATTGCAATATTTTTTAAAAATTATTTTTACATGTCAGCTTCGATAAAAAACGAATTGAGATTAATTCTTGATAGTCGCGGTCACACTTTCCCTTTCACGTTCTTTCTGCTTCCTCTTCGAATGATAATGAATGACGAGTGTGGAGATTATGCGGCTGTCCGGTGACTGCGCGATGACTGTGTCAACGTGAAGGCATTAACCGAGGATGTAAAAGGACGCACGATAAACGGCGATGCTTTTGCATTCGAAAAAAATATAAATTTTCGCACAATTTAGCTGCATAATATGGTTAAGTATTTAGGGAGAAACTCTAACCTGACAACTGACGTAAGACTATCGCCTCGATGTAATAGACGGCTGTGCGAAATTAGACGTTACACAGAAATTCGTTACAAAGAAATCCCAAATGAATCAATAAATCAAATAATTAAAAAAAAAAACGCAATTATAATAATAACAAACTACTTTTTTTCAATCAAAAAGGATGAAATTTTTTCGTTCTCATTATTAATATTATTCACTTTATATCATTCATTTTCTTACTTCGACTATCGCCTTCGAGCACTAGCCCGATCAATCTAGCTCAAAAAAGGCCGTTTAAGTGAAAAAAATTAAACATGCAATTTTTCGTCGCAGTTAGGTTCTAATAATGGAGTAGAATATGAATGCACAGTTTTAGATCAAAATTTCACATGGCTCGAGCCTGGAATTTTTCATTTTGCCTTTTGTCGATTCCCGGGCGTAATTTGCATTTCACCCCCAAAATGTTGATAAACAAATTTGTAGACAATTTAATTGCATGTTAATTTTTTTCACTAAGAACTACTGTATTGATCGGACTACACCGCAGAAGACTATCGATTCTCGCTGCGCGTCCAACTCGTCGAAGTTCGTCTCGTTATTCTCCCACATTTCGTGTTTATTTGTGCGAAGCTTAAACATTTTAATGACGTATCTTTTGCTCACCGTTCCGAGATCCCCGGTCGTGCTCGTTCTCTACATTTTCCGCATCACTGCCCCCGGCCCCGTCCCCGAAGCCTCCCGTCGCTAAGGACCCGCGTGGGGTGGCCTCGTGGCGATGATGGGGCCGTAAGGGGGGGTGGGGCAAACTTCGTAACCGAGGTTGTCACGCAACTGGACCGAACGGAGCAAAGTCGATGCGGTTAATGGCTTCGTCAGCCTCGTCGTCAGTATCATCATCGTCGTCGTTGGTGACAGAGTCGACGACCGGGACTGCGCACGTCGCCTAACCGTCGTTCAACCTGATCATCGATCAACTTTTATTCCACTACGGTAACCGTTATTTTCTCGCGTGGTATCGTCGCGTACCAGCCTCCCAACCGGGTACGCAACGCGTAATTACCGGTTGTATCACTTACGGACCCAAATTAGGTCGTTTCCGTACTAATGAAACTTTCAATGTCTTCGTCTTATTCATTGTTGAAGAAGAGATGATTATTCTGCTGCGTTTGGGAATTGAAACTGTGCGGTCGATTATTGAAATTTTGAAATTACATTGAAAGTTTTATTTGCACGTGTGCGAAGAAAACTTTCAATGGGTTTATCTTCTTCATTGTTGAAGAAGAAGGGATTATTTTGCTGCGTTTGGGGAATTAAACTGTGCGGTCGATTGATTGGAAGAAACTACGGGTAGAATTTATTATCTTTTATAAGGACCTGAAGATAATTTGATGAAGATAATTTGAGGTTAAAAATAGATTTATTTGAGTCTTGATTTTGGTTACGTTTGTCTAAATTTTATTCTTTGGGTTATTTTGATGATCTCTTCATGTTTTCGTGGAGAAAACACTGGAAGAATAGTTAAATAACCATTCTTCCAGTGTAGCGAATACGCTCAAGAGAAAAACGTTTGACAAACAAAAAAATACCAAAAAAAATGGCGTTGCAAAAACATGATGCGTGTATGAACGAGGCGTGAGCTGTCGGGTCACGGTACGGATAAAACGTGAGAATATGCGCGCATAAAACCTCGCCGGTGCGTGCGTAATCACGCCGCGGTGTATCGGCAGTGCCGAGGCGCAATTGCGATAAATAATCCAATGGCAACTAATATTCGCCGTCTTTCGTTTCATCGATACGAGACGTGAACTCGATTCGCGATACTAATATTAGCATCCGAATTATCGATCTTCGAAAGGTCATTAAAAAATCACGAATACCCGACTGACGAAATGGTTCAAGA
>OZ020164.1:13819549-13917989 GCA_963971145.1 Sussaba pulchella | reverse complement strand
CAAACTCACCGTTCGCGCCTCAACCCAGCAAGTCTCAACTTTCCCAACCGTACAGTGTAGACATAATCACGCGTGATGAAATACAGCAGCAAAAATAATCGCAACTCGCTTCGCCGCACTTTTCCCACGATTCTCGGCAATGGACGTCATGCCCATCGCAAAATAGTAACACGAGCCCATAGGCAGCGTTGGAAATTTCCGCTGTCCATGGTTTTGAGCATTCAAGTAGATATTTCTCAGCGTTTCTGGTTTTTTTCCTCGCTTGCTGCTGTTTTTCACCTCGAGTACGTTAAAAAACATGGAAGAAGGAAACGAAGCAGGATGAGGGGGGGAAAAAGGGGGCTTAAGGGGGAGTTAAGGTGAGCCGAGAACGTCGAGAAATTGCATAATCGTCGAGTCGCTTCTTTTGCCTGGTCGTCGCATCGCCGTTGCTTTGTAATATTCACATTTCGTAGAGGAAGCGGACGCTTTGAAAACGATTACGTCGATTTCTACGTCGACGTCGGGGATCGCGATTTGGACCAATTACCGACGTAATGTTCGTTTCGTACGTGATGGAATTTTATACGGTAATTTGAGCGTGAAGCGGGGGCGGATCTCGGTGGGTCAGCGATTAATGAGCACGAAGCGGGTGATGACGATGATGATTTGTACTGGGTAAAATGAGTAGACAGCGAAGTACGATCGTTGTGGCCTTGAAATTCGTTGCTCGGTTTGGATCGTCGGACGTGGATTTATTGAATCAATTGATCTGTGAGAGGCGGATTGGACAGGCGAGCGACGCTGAATGTATTTGTTTTTGAATTTTCAGTCCTTAGTTTCCACGTGGTATTTTGAAAATAGTTTTACGAAGGACGAAAGAGGGGGGAAACGTGTTTTTTTAATGCAAAACGGTTATTTTCGGGTGTCGTATTATATAATATTTTTCTATATAATATAATAATATATATATAAAATATTATATTTGTATATAATAATAATTATTCTAATTATAATAGTTGATAATTATAATAATAATAATAATTTTTTTATTATAATAATAATAATAATTTTTTTATAATAATAATAATAATAATTTTTTTATTATAATAATAATAATAATTTTTTTATTATAATAATTGTTATTATTATATTATTATATGATTATAATAATTATAATAATTATAATAATTATTATAATTATAATTATATCATAATAATAATTATTATTATAATAAACAATGATAATAATTAATTATTAATTATTATTATAATTTATTATTATAGAATTAATTGTGAATTTGATGGAACTAATCGATGTATTATATTTGTAATAATATATAATAATATTATAATATATATATAAAATATTATATTTGTAATAATATATAATAATATTATAATATATATATAAAATATTATATTAATATATATATATAATATAGAATTATAGACTGATATTCATCCGTCACTAATTTTGAAGACATCCCGTTATTAAATATCACCTCCCACACTAAACATATGTTCAAATCCGTAGAACGATTGCCCTCCAAATCGTTCATGGCTGAACTTTATTAAGAACACCCCTCATTCCTTCATTAAAATCACGATGTCTCACCGAAACAATCATTCAACATCAGAATCAATCCCCCATTATTCCGAGAAGCAACTGAAAACGACGGGAAAACAAGCTAAACCTCCCAAACCATAAACTCCGACGTTCACCGATTGCTCAACATCAAACGTAAAGAAAAATAATAAATCGTGGCCACAGTCCGGTATTATTCTTAGACGCGATGTCGAAACTGCCAACGCTTCTGCGTAGTTTCTGCATTCGTCGAACGCAACATCAATACTCAAAGAAAAAAAAAAGAAAAAAAATTAAAAAACAAAAAAAAATTATTTCTACCCACTTATTTATATTTCAAAACATTTTTCATTGTCACTCAACCGCGTGAATCGTCTTTTTTTTCCGTTTAATTCGTTGAAAGGACAAGAATGGGTCAAAGTGCAAGTTGTAACAATGACGTGAATACGAGACATTCTCTTGATGTCTCAGTTGAGTGGAGAAAAATTGTGTATATAACGAGAAGTACGTGTGTACTTCTCGTTGCATATGCTCGTACGGGATGCTGCTCTCTTTCGGTCCAGACTTTTGTACGCGTGGGCGTGAGTGACTCGAGCGAAAGAACGAGCACGAAAACGTCGGAGTGCAAAAAGCTCTCGCAGTCTGTGCAACGGATTAAGGCTCGTCTTGAGAGGTCAGCGGGCGTGACTGCTTACAAATGCACGGAGTAGACTTGTACAATAATCCTCTTGGAAGCCTGAGGCCGGACGACTGTTTAAAAAGATTAGCTCGTTTCTTTTTTCCATTTATTTTTCGTTATTTGTTTAGATTATTGTTTTTATTCAGAAGTAAGCACTTGATAAGGATAATTTTAAGGACTCACTGGAATATTAGCTCGTTTTTGTCTCGTTTATTTGTTTATCAATTTTAACTGTTAGTTTGGGATGTTGCTTTCGGTATTTTGTGTGTGTAAAATGGGTTTCTCGTGCTTGGGGCTTTGAAAATTACGCTGGAACGCGATAAAAAAATCCAGGAGAATGTATGAAAGGTTGTCAACGATGCTGGTAAGAGGAGCAATCGTTATATCGCTGCGGTATTTATTTTTTTAAACAATATAATCGTGTAAGCGAATGAAAATGGGATGAATGCGACATCTTGGCGAGGCACTAGTGACCCATTATTACAGACTAAGGGTTAATAATGGTTTTGGAAGGGTGCAAGATGACTAACTCGGAATATCGGTTCATTTTTCTTCATTGATGTTTATTCATTTATTTATTTATTATAATAACTCTCTTAGAAGGCTGAGGCCGAAGAACTAGCTAAATAAATAAGCTCGTATTTCTTCTTTTTATTTTTATTTTTATTTATTCATTAACAACTGAATTATCCGACCTTACCCAACGATGGGATTCATTACCAGGCTTAGAATAAAACTAGATTTTTATTGAAAAACAAATCGACGCATATTCTTCTCTATATAAATAAATAATAACACTCTCAGAATGTTGAAGCCGGAGGACTAACTAAAAAATATCAACTCCTATTATTTTCATTCACTTTCCCTCATTTATTTATCCTAGAAAATAAGCTCGATTTTTTTTCTCAATTATCATTTATTTATTTATTCATTTTTTTTCTACGTTCCAAATCGTTGTTAAATTCGTGATAAAAAATGTAAAAAGAAATGTTTGTTTCAGATTCGAGTGGAACGGTCGTCGGAAATAGAGATTAGACACGTACGATGAAGGCGGTTGAACAGCATCAGCCGAATTCAATGGACTCGAGCGATTCCGTGATCGGTGGAAGCGATTACGCCTATCGTCCGTTGACGACGAAGCACCGTCGTGCCGGTAGCACAGGCACGACCGGCGACGAGGAATACACGACCGACGAGGATGAACTTTATGCCGATGAGGCCGATTGCGCGGGCACGTCGATGCATCCTCCTCATCCGATCATGAAATCCGATCTCGCGCGAGCCGCGACGGATCTCTTCGGTTACGCGAACGAAGATCGCGACGATAACGAGGAACCCACCAGTCTATTCGACGACGACGATGCCAAATTTTCACCCGACAGGTAGGGGAAACGATCCGCAGTGCAATTTTAAAAATTATAATTGCATTTTTTACGATCTTTCGTTTGATATTGAAGATAATTATTTTTTTTTCTTTGCGTTTTAATTTGATGGTTTTTATTTGCGTGAATTATTTTTGTGAATTATTGGAAATTTATATTTATTTAATATCATTGATTATTATTATTATTATTGTTATTAATCATAAATTAGAATAAGATTATCTATTATTTTCTGAAAATTCTAATATTGTTTAATTCTAAGAATTGTTATTTTTATTTGCAGTTAAATTATTATCATTTTTTGTTAATATCAACGACAGTTTCAATTTATGTGAATTGTTATTTCAATAAATTATTGGAATTCGAATCTATATTTACTTATATCTATCGATCAAATCATAAATAATTATTTTATTTAATTGATTGATTAATTTTATTATTGTTAATCATGAATTAATAAAAAATTATTTACTATTTTAAAAAAATGCTAATATTGGTTGACGATAAAAATTGTTTCTTATTTCTATTTGCAATTAAATTATTATTATTTTTCGTTATTATCAAAAACAGTTTCAATTTATGTGAATTATTTTTTCCATAAATTATTGGAATTCATATTTATATTTTACTCATATTGATATTGATTAATATTATTATTCATTAATAAATTTGAAAATTCTTTATTTTTTCTAAATTTTAATATCGTTTGATATAAAAACGAATTATTTTCATTTTCAATTTCATCATCATTATTTTTCGTTAATATCAGGAATAGTTTCAATTCGCGTGAATTCTTTCGGTAAATTATTGACAAATTATATTCATTCATTTATTGATTCTAATTGATCATTATAACCATTCATTAATTTTAATTCCATTTTATCCACATTCATATTCAATTCATAGTAGAAATCAATGAGACCTTTCCGATAATATTTTTCCGTAGACACGGATTTCATTGAACAAACCTCCGAATCACAATAACTCACCAAATCGCCAATAAACCATCAGCCCGTCTCCTTCAGCCCTCGATCAATATTCATTGATTCAATATTCATTGATTCAATATTCATTCAATTTTTCCAGTTCCACCGAGATTTCTCGACGATTTTCGTACAACGAAAAATCATCCTCGAAGACGGTCGTGACATCGTCGAGAGTCCGAGGTGCGACGATCGTCGCCGAGAACGATATCGCGACGAAGCCGTTCGAGGGACGAAACAAGGATCGCAAATTACGTTGCACGGAGACGGAAGCGGTCGAATTTCCGAACGCGAACACGAGACCGTTGGATCTCAGGCTCGAAGGAGATTCCGAAAGGATCGAGCAATCTTCCAAGGCTTCGGAAACACGCAAACCTTCGGCCATCCCCGAGGCCCGATCGACCGAGAGGAAATCCTCCTCGTCGACGAGCCCGGGTACGGCCAAAATCGTCGCAAAATGTAATCGTACCGACGAGGATGCGATTAGAACGAACGAATCCGGGCTCGAACCATCCTCACCGATGACTTTGTTCTGGGAAAAAACCGTCGCCGGGGTTAAGGAAAACGCCATAGCCAAACTCGAGGAAGAATTGAAAAAAGCTCACGACGAACTAAAACTCAAGGACGAAGAAGTTGCGAGATTGTCGCGATTTAGATTGGACGTCGAGCAGGAACTCGAAGAACTCACTGCCAGCCTTTTTCAGGTAATTGCGGGATTTGGAAAAATAAATTTTGTTTGGTTTTTAAGGGGTTATGGTTGTTTGTTTGTGGGGAAAAATAAATTTTGTTTGGTTTTCAAGGGGTTATAATTTGTTGTTTGCGGGGAAATTTAGTGATTGAGGTTATTTAGGTTATTGTTTAGTTAACTCACTGCCAGCCTCTTTTAGGTAGTTGCGGGATTTGGAAAAATAAATTTTGTTTGGTTTTTAAGGGGTTATAATTGGTTGTTTGTGGGGAAACATAAATTTTGTTTGGTTTTCAAGGGGTTATAATTTGTTGTTTGTGGGGAAATTTAGTGATTGAGGTTATTTAGGTTATTATTTAGTTAACTCACTGCCAGCCTCTTTTAGGTAATTGTGGGATTTGGAAAAATAAATTTTGTTTGGTTTTTAAGGGGTTATAGTCGGTTGTTTGTGGGGGAATTTAGGGATTGAGGTTATTATTTAGTTAACTCACTGCCAGCCTCTTTTAGGTAATTGCGGGATTTGGAAAAATAAATTTTGTTTGGTTTTTAAGGGGTTGTATTCGGTTGTTTGTGGGGAAATTTAGTGATTTTCATGATTTTTTTAAGCAATGTTGATATGATTGTATTAGAATGCACTATACAGCATCGATTAAAACGTATATGGAAACACTTGTATGAATTTTTTCGTGAAGAAATGTTCAATTTTTATGGGAACTCTTGCCATTTTTCCAAAACAATTTTTTTTCAAAAATAATTAAGTAGTTGAAGTAGATGAATTAATGAACTCAACGCGGTAGGTTATGGAAAAACAATTTCTGCAGACGTTAATGGTTGCAAAACGAATGAAACTAAACCGCCGTAAATTCTGAAAAAATTGTATCATCAAGATTTAGGATCAACCGATCGATTATGCTTAGTTTCAAATTAATCGACTGAGTAATTGTCGAGAAATAAATTAAAGCAATGAGGAGTATCGTCTGAAACAGTTGAAACATTTTTTGAATTCAATTATTATAAAGAATACCAAATCAACATTTCTAAGTGTTGATTTATTATCAATTCAGCCATTAGTGCGGCTAAACATGTACGCCATGATCCAGACTCGTAAATCCACGATTTCCCCATTTTGGACTAACTTTTTGCCCGACGTTCCATCCAGTAAAACCCTAATCCAAGTTCCTTCGCTCCCTCCTTAACCCTTAAACGCGTCGTGTTGCCGTTTGGCAACATATATTTTCTGGCTCTATATTCACCGCACGTACATTTGGATGCTTTTTAATATTTTAATAATTATATTATATTTTAATAATATAATAATTTTTCAATAATTTATTTTAATTTTATTTTAATTTTTTATTTTTTTTTTTAATATTTCCCTTAATAAACACTCTTTTTCTTATTAGTAATTGATAAATAGAAACTGTAAAAAAAATATCGTGCATTCAATGGTTAAAATGACGACAGATTGATAACGAAAAAAAAAACGTAAATCTTCTCAGGAGGCTCACAACATGGTGCGAGAGGCGAACATGCGTCAGGCCAATGCCGAACGTTTGTTGGAGGAGAGTCGCATGAAGGCCGAAGTTTTGGCAGCCGAAGTGGCAGCCCTCAAGACTCTCGTGTTGACTTCGACGCCTGCCCGACCCAATCCTCACCTGCATCCGCAAATAGACACGCGATGTCGTTCCTCAAATTCCGACGATTATCAAACGGGTCTTTTCGCGAAGAAACACAGACGATCGCCTTCGCACTTCAATCTGAAGTACGGAAGGGAAAATTCACCGCCGGATTCGCCGATCAAGGAAGCGCGAACGTCGTTGCCGAGCGAGGGACATCTTGCCGATCGCGATTGGGATCGCGAGAAGGATTCCAACAGAGATCGCGAACGCGATCGCGACAATCATCGTGAAAAAGATCGTGATTCGAAGGAATCCGGGATCGAGGTCGATCCACGGGTTCACGCGGAATTTTTGCGTTGGAAAGCCAATCCGAGCGTCGACGAGAACGATCCTTTCGTGTCGCGAGTCTTTCACGAGGATATTGATTTGTGTTTGGATTTTCCGAATGTCGAATTGGGCACGAAGGTTCGACAAGCCGTGCTCGATGGAGCTATATTTATCGAGGCTATCAGCGAAAAAAATAAACTCGCCTTTCCTAAGTAAGTATCATTCAGAGATTCGGGGGGGGGGGGGGGGGGGGGGCTATGAGTATCGGGCATTCGATTGATGAAACGCATATTTTGTTTTGGGACGAGTAATTCCGTTGCAATGTTCTTGTGTTATTTTTGTACTTATAATAATAATAATAATAATAATAATAATAATAATTATTATTATTATTATAATATTATAATAATACAATACAATAATAATATAATAATAATAATAATAATAATAATAATAATAATAATAATAATAATAATAATAATAATAATAATAATAATAATAATAATAATAATAATAATAATAATAATAATAATAATAATAATAATAATAATAATAATAATAATAATAATAATAATAATTATAATAATAATAATAATAATAATAATTATTATTATTAATTATTATAATAATTAATAATAATATAATATAATATTATAATAATAATAATTATTATTATTACAATTCATAATAATAATTATTATTATTATTATTATTGTTATAATTATTATTATAATAATAATATTAGATATTATTATAATATAATAATAATAATTATTATTATTAATTATTATTATTATTATTATTATTATTATTAATTATTATTATTATTATTATTGTTATAATTATTATTATAATAATAATATTAGATATTATTATAATATAATAATAATAATAATAATAATAATAATAATAATATAATAATAATAATAATAATAATAATAATAATAATAATAATAATAATAATAATAATAATAATAATAATAATAATAATAATAATAATAATAATAATAATAATAATAATAATAATAATAATAATAATAATAATAATAATCATAATAATAATAATAATAATTATCATAATTATAACAATATTATTATTATTATTATTAGTTTGAATTATATTTGACAATATTTGCAGGGGAGGTTCAATAATTCTACGAAACAAACATAAAAACGAAAATAAAATACGAAAAAAAAATATTATTTAATTTCTTATTATTTTTTAATATAAAATATTATTCTATTATTATCATTATTTTTTAAACGTCATTTATCATTTTATTTTCTTGGAAAAATTTATTTGAAGTAAAAATCGTTGATAGAAGATGTCGGAGTATAACTGACGAAGCATTTCGTGAATTATATCCATATTATGGCTTAGGCAATGTAATGAGTCGAGGAAATGAGGAATGTCGACGATGCGTTTTTCTGACGCGGACGATATTATCGGTTTAGAGATTAAATTTTATCGAACCGTTGTGAGTGAGGAATTTGTTTGTTTATTGTTTCTCTATAGAAAGTGCGCTCTTCTGGAAGCACCTCGTCAATGTCACTACCGAATGAGATTGTCAGACCAGGATAATCCGTGGCACTGCATCTCCCAGATCTGTCGCAATCGTGTAAGTTTTTTTTTCTTTATAATCGTTCCGTCTTCACATCTCTGTCGGTAACGAAAACTGTAATTGAATTTTCTTTGATTCCGTTTGATGTTCAGAGAAATTATCGGGACGGAGCAATTCTCGCAATAATTTGAATAATTCTATTTGGTTTATCAGTCGTGAAAAATTTGTTTCAGAAAAAAAGTCCTTAAGGGGTTATATCTAGTCGTGTGTGGAATAATTGATGGATTTTCGTAATTTATTTTAGCCACGTTGACATGATTTTATTAGAAAACACTATATAGTATCAATTACAACATATATTAAAGTACTCACATGAATTTTCGCATCAACAAATTTTTAATGTTGTGAGAACTATTGCCGTTCTCCCAAAAAACCTTTCTCTGAAGATCATACCGGCAATATTTCCTCCAAAATTTAATTTTTTTTTATGAAAAAATTCATAGAAGTATCTTAGAACCTCATAGAAGTGTTCATAGTAGTATATGTTATCATTAATACTGCCTAGTCCATCCTAATAAAATTATATCAAAATGACTAAAAAAAAAATAATGAAAATCTCCCAATTTTCCCACCAACAAACGAATATAACCCCTTAACGACATATTCTCTCAAGAAAACTCATCAAAATCTTTCTCCTTCACATACAAGATTACCTGCATTTACTGATACTGATAAATCTGCATTTTAACTCTCAAATTGGTTTGTTTCATAGTTTCTACACTAAAGAATAATTTTTAAAACCCCTCATCCAACCCAGAAAACAAAAAAAAAAATCCAAAATCCCTCCTCAAAACATTGCAAAACCCATTCAAATACAAGACAGCCAAAACCAAATCTTCTGCCTCCAATTCCAATTACAGTTTCCGTTCCGTCGTGTGACATTACGTTGGTCAATTTGCAAATACGTTCTTATTATTATTATTTATCATTCGTATTTCAGATAATTGCGGTCTGTGATTTTCTCAATTATCTGCGTTACGTCGAGCGTGGCCTCGTTAAAAGTTCGGGTAAGCGAAAAATTCCAACGTTCGTTTCTTCGAGCACGTAACTTCCGAACGATAAGAAAATCCAATGATCGTAATCGTTGAACTTGATGCGATTTTCAGTGCACGACATCTACTGGGAGATAACACGTCTGCGGAAGGAAATGGTCTTCGCTCGACTCGGTCTCGCTCTATCGTCTTAAAACCTTGCAATTGAAAGAAGAAAAACATTTTTTTTTTGTTTTTCAAATCTAGTCCTCGAACTTGTAGCTCGAGCACGCGATGAATATTTCCGTGGAGGGATCATCGAAGACGAACTCGTTCTATTGGATTGGCAACCGAGTCATTGCGGATTTTATCAATAGGTCATGTTAGCATATTCTTTCGTTCTGTCAACGTGGTCGACTAGGCACCTAATCTATATTTTGTTCTCGTTGTTCGGATTTTCACCTTTAATTTAGTAGAAAAATTGTGTCGATTAGTTATTTAGTTTCATTTTTATTCCAATTTAAAAATGAAAGAACGAGAAGCGCATTTCAGACATATTTCATTGTATTATTTCCGAAAAGTATATGGAAATGAAGACTTGAAAGAAAGGCAGTGTCAAAATTGGTTTGACAAATTTTGTTCTGGTTATTTTTCACTGAAAAATTCGCGTCTTGTTCGTTCATTTTTAAATTGGGATAAAAACGAAACTAAATAACTAATCGATACCATTTTTTTTTTTTGCTAAATTAAAGGTGGAAGTTCGAACAACAAGAAAACAATATAGATTAGGTGCTTTGACCACGTTGACGTAACGAAAGAATGTGCTAAGATCACCTGGTGATAAAATCCGCAATGACTTTGGTTGCCAACCCATTAATTAGGTTGTGTAATAAATTCCGGCGTTTTTTGTGTTTTATTTTTTTTTACCGCAATTTTGCGATTTGTTGGGTAGATTGTGTGGATGCATTCGCAACTATTTTTCTTGCTCTACAAGCCTGTGAACTTTCATTTTTCGAATTGATTCATTTTGATTAATTTTCAGGCTTTTGAAATGGAAGTTCCTGGAGGCAAAAAATTTTTTTAACGATATCTGCTCTGTTTCGCGCTTTCGTCGTGGTCAAAAAGCTACGACAGCAAGCTCGCGACATTTTTAACGTGTATGGAGTAAACGATATAACTCCGAAGACCGCTCAAGTGATTGCTTTGCCAAGTTTAAATTTCAAATGAATTTTTTTGACTCCTAGAACTTTTATTTCCGAAGCCTGAAAATTGATTAAAATTAATTTAATTTGAAAAATTGAGGCAGATAAATTTGTAGAGCAAGAAAAGGACTTGCGAATGCATTCATACACTTTACCTAACAAATCGCGAAATTACGGAAGTAAAAATAAAATACACAAAACGCGGAAATTTATTACACAACCCAATAAAACAGATGGCAACGGATTTTTTTCCATATCACAGTATCTCTATAAGTAATTTTGAATGAAAAAATAAAGCAACGATTCGACGCATTCGCCATCTCGAATTTAACGGGAAATTACACGATCGATACATCGAAACTGATATTCATAAGAGGCTGTGAACAACCCCGACAAAAAAAAATAAAAAAAAAAATCAGAGCGATCGTCAATTTCTATAAAACTAAACAATTGTAAATATTGTGCATATCTCACGAAAATGAAGAAAAAAAAAATTGTATCTATGTAATATTGTTCGTCAAACGAATAATACGAAAGAATTATATACGGTGTGTAGATAAAACAGACGAAAAAAAAAGAAAAAAAAAAGAAAACACGGAAATTTCGTGACTTTTCGAATCTGTTACGTGACTCAAAATGTTTCAATGTGTATCGTATGAAAAATTGATGATTATATAACCGATTATTGCGTAAATGTGGACCATTTCAATAGATCTATATAGATATATATTTTTAATCAATTAATCGATTCGTTTGCAATATTTTTCGTTACGTCTGAAATTATTATTTTTTGTTTTTATTTTTAATTTTTGTAAAAAGACGTTTGCTCGCTGCATCGGCACATCGAAGTACACTCGCGTATGAGCTCACGTTCGACCCTTCGACGTCGCACTGGGTGAAATCCACTCGTCGATCAACCGACGACTTTTGTTTCCGTTTTAATTTCTTTGTGATTTTTTTTCAACACGTCGCCATTTTGTTTCTTATAAATAAATTTTTCGTACATCATCTGGAATGTTCGAAGCATGTTCCGTAATTTTTTCAACCACTTCGGACGAATCGTTCGCTCACAATCGTTTTTTGAAAACTGACCGGGTGATCCACCCAGTGCGAAATTTTCTTATTTGGTTAATATTAATTATTTAATAGCGTGACGGCGAAGGGTCAAAAACATTCCGAATCGTGTACGTTTCTCACAAGAATACCAGCGAATCTCAACACCGTTGTCTTCCACGGCAAATTAGATTAGTCCCGAATAAATATAAAGTCAAGAAAAAATCGAAAAAAAAAAGTGTAGAATTAACGACGAAAGTTTGATTAGAAATAATTGTTGTCGTAAAATTTGATCAATCCTCGTATTTTCGTCCGTTCAAATATCCAAAACGAAACAAAAAAAAAAAAATAACTGTCCTCGCCCAATAAAAATCGCACATCTCGTGACAATTTTCGCAACGAAAAAAAAATGTAACAAATGTAAATATTATCTCGTTCTTGTATTTAAAAAAAAAACAAAAAAAAAAACAAAAAAGAAAATGAAATAAAGGTTTTTGTCATTACGAAATCGAAGCAATTCGCAAATCGCGAATAAAAAAACATCGACTTTTCACATAATTTCTTTCGTACAATAATAATAATTTGTTTTCTCTTAGATAACATTATCGTAAATATAAAATATAATTACTTGTTCATGCTCCGTATATATTTTTCTTTCCCAGCTACGTTGCTCGATCTTCGTAAAAAAATTTTCGAACACGAATCACTTTTCGATCGTCGAAACGACGTCGATCCGTTGGATCTATTTATCACGACGTTCGTTCGATCCCTCGCGTCATCCTTTGCTTCCAGGATCGTCGATCATGCTGCAAGGAACTAGAACCAATTTAGGAATCATTCCCGGTGGCGTGATAAATCTTTGCGTATTCTTCGATCTTCCACCCTGACGAGAATAACGAACTTCCGCTTCCGTAACGATTCTGCAAACAGCCATTTTAATCTCCACCTGAGCTTTCAAAGGCAATAATTTCACCGTCTGCGCCATACTGTTGAAAAACAATTCTACACTCGTTTTCGGATGACAATTAAATTCTTCGCGATTCAAATCGTTCGTTGACGCGAATTTTGGCGCCAAATTTTTTGCAATCGCGTTCGTCGTAGTCGCGACGGGTAAAATCGTCGGTGCTGTTATTATTATCGGTTGAATCGGTTTCACATCGATCGATTGATCGTTCGTTCGATCGGTTTTTTTTATCAAACTAAAATTCGAAGATTTGAGAATATTGTAATTGTTCGTGGAAATTTCCGGAGTGACGGAAGAATCCATTTTTACGCGTTTAGGTCGGATTTTACGGTATTTGGATTGAATTTGTTGAGCGTAGGTTTCGATGGCTCGATCGTGATTGGGTTGTTGATTGATTTTTCCGGGGATTTTGGACGATCGGTCGGATATTCGCTGCTGGAAGACGTTGGAGGGAACGGTTGAGGTTGACGTTGCGTGGGTTTGCACCGGATCGGCCGTTGTTTCTTCGAGAACTTCGAGATATTCGCTGTAATCCTCGTCGGTTCGATCTTCCAATTGTTCCAACAAACCCTCGGAACTTATTCCACCGTCGTTTATTTCTCGTATGTACTCTTCGGTCAATTCGACGCAGAGAGGCTCGTAATCCGACTCGTACCTGTTTCGATTGGTTTGAATTTTTATCATGGTTTTTTTTTTGGATTGTTTCATTGATGTTTCGTGGATTGAGAGATATTTTTTTATAATGATTTTGGTCGTTGTGGATACGTTTGGGCTTAGGGGTTTGAAAAATTCGTTGTTCGGAGTGGATGAGGATGCGAGGTGGTTAATTTTGGGTTTTGTTTTTTTATGGAGGCAAGTTTGTGAATAGTGGGTGGAAAATATTTGGGTTATTTCAATTTCTGTGAAAGGAACATTCTTTCCAAATTCAGAAAAATTGGTATCTAGCTTATCTTGATATTAGGATGGTTTTACTGAAGAATTTGGAATTTCAGTTTTACGTGAGTTGTATCGAGAATATTAATTTTTTTGATAAATTCTATATTTTATGAAATTAGAAGTGATTTGAGGCTTGGATTCGATCTTTGACGACGTTGAATCACTTAGAGTCAGAGTCAGTGACTCTTGAGTCACTTATAAAGGGCCATGCTCCTGTGATTTAAAAATTGGGTGCTAAAAATAAAAACGGGGCTGCTTTAATTTCGACAAAAAAAAATTATATAAATGGAATCCTAAATTCGTAAATAAATGAATATTGTTAAATTATTATGTTTATACTTTTTGTCCGCAAAATTCCAGTTTAATTAATCAAGTTCTTCTGAAGACACAAAGGTTTCGAATCATTTAAATTCTTAACATACTGTTTCAAAAATGATGTATAAATTATCGTAATAAATAACATTATGTAACATACTTTGTTACTTGAAACAAGTTGGAACTTGGAGAGAAGATTTCTTTAAAAATTTCCAAAGCCATAGCTGCGTTATTTTACAAATTCGTTTATCAAAGAAAATTCGTTATGACAGAATACTTACGGAAACTTCAAAAAGTTCAAATGATCCTCGAATATCCATTTTTTTCTTCTTCCGCCTTTGTCCGTTTTGTTCTTGTACTTCAATATACGACAGTACGTATCTCTCAGATTCTTCCACTTGAGTCTGACCCAAACAGCTGGAAAACGCAATGACGATTAATTAGCCGATCCTCGAAATTCCGATTGTATTGACGTAGGGCCAAAAATAAAATCTTACGGTCTAAACTGAGCTCGTCCGATATCCTTTTCCATACTTTTTGTCTGAATTCTTGAACCTTCACCGTAGTGCTCTTGACGTCGTTGATATACAGAACAGGATGTTGCTTTATAGCTTCGATGATTTTCAATGATATTTTGTGAGAATCCGGAGGCATCGTCGGCACCATCTCAGCAATTCAAAATAGTCTTGAACTTGATGTCACAACCTCGGCTAACCTGCAACAAAACAAAACTCCAAGCTACAAACCTTTTGGCTCACTCGACAAAAATCTCCAACTAAAAAAAAAAAGAGAATCAAAATTTTGAAAGACGTTGATTTCTCTGAAGAAAAAAAATTTAACCAATAAAATAAAAATAAGATAATAAAAGAAAAGATTCAATAAATAGTCGATATTCGAAAACCAGAATATATTTGGGAATTGAAATAAAAGAATAAAACAATCGTAGATTATTTAACGCCCAGAAATTATAGATAGATAGAATTCAACCAATAAAATAAAAATAAGATTTAAAAAATGAAAGAATGAAACAATAAATTATGGAAAATTAGTTCCACTCCATTTCTCATTTATGATATGTAAACGTTCAAAACGGAGTAATCAATTTCGTCTTGGTAATTTGCGTCAAAATCGCAATGATTTTCGTAAAACAAATAACCTAAATAACAAATAGAAAAAACAAACATAATGAAAAAAAAAA
Organism: Sussaba pulchella; assembly: GCA_963971145.1. Taxonomy (NCBI): domain Eukaryota; kingdom Metazoa; phylum Arthropoda; class Insecta; order Hymenoptera; family Ichneumonidae; genus Sussaba; species Sussaba pulchella. The sequence goes on along the minus strand of OZ020164.1, from coordinate 13,902,486 downwards.
ACAAGAAAATTGTCGATTTTCAAAAACCCAGAAAAATAAAAATAAAAAAAAGTACAACCTAACCGATAAAACGAAAATACTATAAAAAAAATAACAGAACAAAAAAATCATCGATTTCCGAAAACCCAGAAATTACGAATAAAAAAAAAGTTAACCAATAAAATAAAAATAAGATTTAAAAAAATGAAACTGAACAAATAAATAATAAAAAATAAACTCGAAGCGATTTCTCATTTATGATACATAAACATTCAAAACGTAAAAATCATTTTCGTCTTCAATATTTCTCCGCCAAGATCGCAAATAATTTTCGTAAACCAAAAAAGAAAACATTTTCCTAAAAGACAAAATAAATTCTTTCATCCGAGCGCGACATCTTTCGTCGTGGTATTGATCCCAAATACAGGGTTGCGATGGTTGTACCTGAATTTCCGTGAGAATCGTGCCGTAGTCCTCAACAATAAAGGGTCCGTCAATGAAACGACAAGTTGCGACAACTGCAAACGACAACGTCGTTCGAGCTACGCCATCGTACGTTCTCCGTTCGTCCATTTACGTTGTCGCTCACCGGAAGTGTGTCCAACAGCCTCTTGGAAACACACCGAGAGCGCGACATCAAAGAAGATTCGAACATTTATCCCCCAAATTCCATCCGCGATAACGGCAATAAAAAATTATTAACGATCTCTCCTTGTTTCAAAACAATACATCGTAAAGTATTTAGCCTTTACTACCGTTTTATTTGCAATAAAATTGTTCTAGCGATGTATTTTTAGTTGTCGTTCTCCATTGGCTGAAAAAACCGGAAGTAGCAAAAGCGCGATTGAACGAATAGAATGTGGGGCGTGCGAACGATTCATTGGCTCAGGAACGGGTCGGTGAAACGCGAGGATATCACTCGCTGGTTAAAAATACCCATTCGACAATGATGTCACGAAAAGAACGAATGTTTGCGTACAAGTTAATCATTATTGTACGATAATGAACGTTCAATGGTAGTTCGAATTCCTTAAACAGCGAGATATAAACACTTTTGCTATTTCGAAGCTGTCTTGATGGAGATACGAAAATTCAATTCATGTTCTCGGTCGATATTACAGATCGCGTGAAAATAAATGATCGTTTGATCGGCTGATCAGCTGTCCGCGATTTTTTTTTCAAATGCGGATCGCAAGGCTCCCCCTTGTCGGGACGCTAATTAAATTGCAACGAGCACGAGTGAGCGAATGCTAATAGCGATCATGATTAAACAAGAGAGAAAACAACCTTGAATGTTTAATTTTGAACAACCTTGAGAGGAACCTTGAACGCACGGTCTTTTATATACAGATCTTGAAATCCGGACGATTTGGCTAGTACGGATAAATAAAAATGTTTTGTTTCTCGTAGGCGCCACCAGTTCTAAAGTGACGTGGAAGAGAGATGGAAGCAGATTGTCGATTACTTTGTATCAATCTAAGCGCATTGTACGAATTAATACGATTTATTACATCAAATAAAAATAAAAAAACACACGTTAAATCGTCAATCAGTAGTCAAATATACACAACCTACACACACGATTTACTATAATCGTAAGAGAATTACGGAATTAATTAAATGTAGTTAATCAAGTCAAGGACAAAATCGTCGAGATGTAGAAGTTGATAATCGCTACATATTAGCTTCAACTATAAAGAGAGAGCTTCAGAATTTCCCATAGTCGAGTCGCTTCTGCCATTAAGCTTTTTCTCGCAGCATCATCGGTCCATATGTATATGTCGATGAAAAATGCACAAGATTCAGGCGATTTTTGGTCCATACCGATGTCACAGAATCTGCCGATTTTCATTCGACGAAATCCCTAGCGAAATCACTACATCCCCAGTTGGCAACACTGCACACAACCTAACCTCAATAAAAGTGTCCATTCCAATATTCCGTTTTACATAATACATAATTCCGGTGTCCGCACAAATATTCAAGGGCCTGTCGGAGCTCAAAAGCAAAGATGCAGGCTGTGCCCACGGGTTTGCGTACCCATTCGCAAAAAGTTTGCAGTTTTTACAAACGAGCTTTGCGTAATTTCGAAAGTCTCTATCCCGAATTCGCTCATTACAGGTACATATTTTTTGTATCCTCGAATCGTCCCGAAGCAGACGAAATTGCCGAGTAATCGAATTCCCAAAATCGATACGAACAATCGTCATGAAATTTCGTTGTTTCAGATTAGTCGCTCTGGATTTGAGAAAGCAGTTGGACGACAATGCGAAGATAAAAGATCTTCGAGTGGCGAAAGATCTGTTGATGAAGGGCGAAGACCTTCTTTGGCGAGGAATGCACCCTCTGCCGAAAAAGTTTCCCACTTCTGTGGGCGGTTGCGCTTACGATCGTTACGTCGAACCGCCCGATTGGGTTCTCGACTACTGGGATCCCATGGAAAAAGCGGCTTATCCGAAATATTTCGCTCTTCGGGAACAGCGCAAAAAGGAGTACGTCGAATTTTTCAACAAGCAGTATCCCGACGCACCCAAAGAATTTCCTCACGAGTGAATGTAACGGTATGAGAGGAAATATGTTTTAGAGAACGTTGTAAATTAGATGCGGAAAATATACTTGAAATGATATTTATTACGAGCGTCTTGTGAAGTTTGACCGTAATCGTTCGGAGCGACGATTCGTGGTGGAGTTGTCGCTGTTCGAAACATCGATGCCTGTTCGAGGCAATGTCCGGTAGCGTGTCTTATAATATAGTTATTTTGGAGTTCTAAAACTTCGGCCCTCTCGTGAGATTCGAGGTAAATAGATAGACAATCTGGTTAAAATTGGCAAAGCTGTACGACACGGTTCCCACAATTTTTGGAAATAAATGATTCGAACATTCGTGGCTTGCAAGCAAAATCGAATAAGTCCATGAGAAGAGTTCTTAAGAAATAATGATTTTACGTTGCGAACACCACAGTGGCGGCTTATGTCGAGTGGAGGCCCGAATCGGTGAAAATTTTGGGGACTTCGAACTCAAGTGGGAAATAGAAGTTGCAAGGAAATTCTCGTAAATTTATTAACAATAAATACAAGTCATAACCTTTTTTATTTTTGACTTAGTAGTCCTGACGTACGAGGTATTATAAATAAGGATAATTGACAAATATTTAACGGAATGAACAGCATTGTCACGGTTTAAATCCGTTGGACTCTACAATTTTGGGGGCGTATTTTGTTATAAATTTCATTGCCCTTTTGTACAACAATCCTCTGATCTCCGTCCCCCAGAGGAAGTCAAAGTGGTTGAAATCATCGTCGGATACTGGCACGAGCTCAACAACGTTCGGTAATTGCTTCTGCAACTCGATGCAATTCTGAAATCACCAATTTTGTTTCGATAACTATATATGACACATTCATTGCATATCGTTATGATTTTGGGGCTGTTAAAACTGGGCCTTAGCTCATTGGCGAACTTTTTTCATTAGTAACGAACAGTTTTCGATTGTCCTGTACAATTTTTAATCGTTCGGGGTTGATTATTTTATTGTATTTTTTCTATCTACTCGGAGGTTCCTCCTCAAGACGGCCTATTATTAACATCGTTATTGTTACCGATTCGGTCGAGATCGAATCCTTCTTTCCATAGATGGCGACAATCCTCGCAGAAATTTTTTTTACTTCGTAATCCGGCGGCGTTTCCTGTTGGTAAATCTTAAAATTGTCGGAGGGTCCGTAATCGAATTTTCGAAATTTACCTGTCGAAGAACCATTTAATTATTTCGATTCGATACATCTCAGCCGTCGGTCATAATCAATCGGAGACTCGAAATTAAACGATCAAGTTTCAACAAAAACGATCTCCGAAATTGACGCATACTTTTTGCGGTATTTTTTTTTCTACTTGTACAAAAAAGTATTTTTCCGTCTACCAAAAAATATTTTTCAGAAAAAAATTCGCAAATAATAATAGTTTCGTTATGGTCCTTTGACAATTGCATGTGGGAGTTCGCGAAAGCTTGCAACAACTATTTTCGACATTCCTCGGATCTGTTCGTGATCGTTTGATTCATTTTATCTTAGCTCTAAAGAACCATCGAACTTTCGGTGCACTGACGATTTTTCTATTCGGTTAGTCAACGGTAACCGAACTCCAGATCTACTGGAAACCTTCGAGATGCTGCGAAATAAACGGTTCAACCGATCGGTGAAAGGACTTGCATGAATAATTTTTACCTGACGCTAGATTTTGGCCAAAATGAACGAACGTGTTCACTGATGCACCAGCAGGCATGTATGACAGCAAATCAGGAAGTAATGTCTGCAACGAAATAAATTATTATTATCATTATTATTATTATTATTATCATTATCATCATAATCATTATTATTATTATTAATATTATTATTATTGTTATTGTTATTTTTATTATCATCATCATCATCATCGCTAACGTACAGACGGACGGACAGACGAAAAGCTTGAGGGTTCCTAGTTAACTACAAAATGCTAATAAATAAATAAAAATATTGCATAGAAAAATAGAATATAATAATGAAACGAAAACAATGAATATATAGCGAAAACCAGGGTTTTCGCTATGTAACTGATAACTCACAATATTAAGGTGTTTGGTAGTTTTCCCGGCTAGCCTAACGTAGGCCTCGACACACAGATTTCGCGTAAAGACATTGCCGCACCAAATTCTGCCGTTCATAACGTTTCTCGTTGACTGTCGACCGAAGTCCCAAATTTCGTTGATTTCGAAATAGTTTTGCCAAAACTAAAAGAAAAATACAGACTCGGACAACGCAAGCGAATTAGAAAGCTGAAAAGTAATTTGTTCGGATGATGAAAATAATGCAACTTCAATTAATAAAAATGTAGATAAATCATTGTTCTGTCATGGAATTTTTCTGGAAAGAAAAAAACCCACACATATATCATAGATAGATTGATTCGTTATCTCACCTTGACGTCAAAGCCGTTTGGAAAGTTGTCTTTAAGTAGCGGAGGTTTTTGATCTTTCCAAAACGCAACGGGTGCGAAAGCAACGACCAAACGGATGCGGTTGTTGTATTTCGGAATTTCCGACAGCAAAACAAAAGCCATTGTCGTACCCATCGAGTGTCCGATGTAGATCAATTTGTTCTGGTTCGAAACGGCCAGAGCGTGATCGATTATCGCGGGAATATCACGCGTGGCCATTTCATGAAAACTGTTTCGTATCACGGGGGTTTATTATTATTTTATTTATTATTTAGAGTTTATTATTTCCTTATATATTATCATTATTATATTATTTATTTAGGTTTATTAGTAGTTTGATGCATCATTACGATAACGATAAACCATATATAACGCAGAAAATCATTAAAATCATAGCCGATTCAATTAAATTATTGCATGGGTTTAAATCGTCAGACAGGCAGGCACATTAAGGGGTTAAATTCAGCTGTTTGCGGAGGAATTAAGGGAATTTATGATTTTTTGCAGCCATGTTAACATAATTTTATTAAGTTACACTGTGGAGCGTCAATTACAACATATATTGGGATACTTATATGATATTTTTCAAGAAATAATTTTCATTTTTGTCGGACCTATTGCCATTGTCTCAAAACACCTTTTTTTTGAAGATCACTTGAGGTAAGCGTGATATTTCTGGAACGGCTCATCTGAATTTAAAAAACCAAAAAGATTTCGTTAGTATAATATTAACCGCAGTTTGTGGACGGAGGGTTTAGTGAAATTTTAATTTTTTTAATAATGTTGATTTTTCCGAAAATCGTTGAAACTTTCCAGATTTCAAAAATTAGATTTTGAACCCGAAAATTATTTAAAACAATCGAAATTTCGCTAAAATCTTCGTTCATGAACTGCCCTTAATATTGTACTACCGAAATCTTCTTGTTTTTTTTTATTTCAGGTGAACCATTTCAGTGATCTTCAAAAAAATATGTTTTGGGAAAACGGCAATAGTTCCCCCAAATTTGAGAATTTTGTCATGAAACAATTCATACGAGTACCTCGATATATGTTGTAATTGATTCCGTACAGTATATTCTAATAAAATTATGTCTACATGGCTAAAAAAAATGATGAAAATCCCTCAAATTTCTCGCAAACGGCTAAATATGACCCCTTAAGCGACCAGCCTGTTGTTTCTCCGTTCCCGTTCACCCCGCAGTCGCGTCGTTCTACCGCATCCATTTTTCCCTGTTTTAATAATATTCATTCCCATTTTTTTGGTAACAAGTAATATTTAAGGACATTTTTTTTCGATCTTCAAATTATTCAAATTTTATTAGCAGAGCAATCTAATTTTCGTAATCGTATATCGTCAGTCAATAGTGATCGACGGGGCCCGAACGGAAAGTATAGTGTCAGTCACCAGTGACTGACATTAACGTCTTAATAAAAGATATCCTAAATAGGGTCCACATCAGAGACCGAAACGCTATAAATAATTCATGTGATGCCAGAAACTGTTATTGTGATTAATCATAGTCGTTAGACCAACGCGTTTTGGATAACTAAAAAAATAACGAAAACCGAAACTGAGTGACGAGAATAAACCTTAATGAATCATGGTTGCAAATCGGTACAGAATAACGATCTGCTCAATAAGAAGGAACAACTTTTTCGAATGCTTTACACTTTTTTTATGTATAAAAATAACTCTGAATATCATTTAGAAGAGATTATAAAATGATTGTTAATTATATTGATTTATTGCTGTTTCGAATATTGATATTATTTTAATTAATCAGTAAATATCTCCTCAGACACTATTTTCTTTTTAAACGAAACGTACTAGTCAACGAAATCTTTTCGATCGTGATAAATCCAAAATCGACATTTTTCTTCAGGATCTACCCCAAAAACGTATTATTTGTAGACCATTTTTCACGATAATTTTTACTATGATGCTGAATTCGACGGAACTTTACCGATCAGTCAAATTGAAGATTTACCAGTCAGAAAATGAAGAACCTTGAATATATTCAAGTTTTTTTGAATTCGGGTTTTCTCTACAAAAATTCATTAAAATTTTCTCTCCTTGTAGGTTTGACTAAGAGTAATTAAAAATGCTACGCAATCAGTACAGACCTGAATTGCCAAAAGTTTTTATCTTCGGGCGTTAATGCGATGTGAGCTCTGCCGTAGGAGTTGCCACGAACATTGCCGAGCCAAACGTCGAAGCCCCGATCAGCGAGCATGAAAGCTATGAAAAATTTGCGTATCATTACTCAAGTTCTATACTCGATACGGACATTGATAATTCCAAACGTTGCTGAAAGACGTCGGGATGAGGGCGAGTTGTAACTCCTGCAGTTATTTAACTCTCGAATGAATTTTTTTCTCACTATTTAGCAACTCGGACAGCCTAAAATCGGATCAACTATAATTTTTCCGATATTTGCTCTTAGAAAAAAACATCAATCTTCAATTCCTTCCAATTCAAATGGACCTTGGAATAAAAAGCTATTTGTTCGTTATTTCTCCATGTTTTCTTTATTTCATCACTCAAAAGTTCCCCCTTAAATGCAAACAGAAGAATTAATTCGAACGATAATGAATCATAATCTTTCGAAAAATCGATTTCGATGCGAATTCGAGTGGTTGTCGTGAAATGTTCGATGCTTTGACTCTTGCAAACGATTTAGTTGGTTGATCGCGCATTACCCAAGTCATGGTGGGGACCAATCAGGACCCAGCTGTCCGACGAGGCGAGAAATCCGTGTTGCAGCAAAATTACGGGTTTTCCCTTTATCGGTGCGGATATCGGGCTGCCGGAAATTCTGAAAATGGTGATATTGTAACCATCCTGGGTGATAACGGTGTGCTCTTCGGATTGATATCCCGCCCGCTGGATAAGACCGGCCTGATGGAATACCGAAAATGTCGGCATTGAAATAAAATAAAGAAACGTATTTTTTCTTATTTTTACCATTTAATATTTAATTTTGGGGCGAACATTTCCGGTTTATGGTCTTAAAAATTGTTCTTTATGCAAAAGTGACGACGACTGATCGCGTTTCAAATTATTTGCCTTACAGTTGCGACGGTGCATAAAAGAGCGATGAATTTGTTTTTTTCCAGTAAACCAAGTTCGTGCAATAGTAATAAATTATTTTATGAAAGAAGATATCGCACGTCCGTTCGCCCACGATACTGCCGCACGTTTTTACTATAAAGTTTCTTATGAGTTTCTACTATTAATTGTCACGTCAGAGCAGCTACGTTGCTGTCTACGACTACGGAATGTCAAATTAATTGATATCCATGTGCGCTATATATACATTATGTGCACGATAACAACTTGCAGTGCTCATCACTGCAAGATGGAAAATCGGTTCAAAGCCAAAAAGCGTTCGTTAACGTCGGATTCGATATCGATCACGTGATCAACGCACCCGAAGCTTCCACGGCTTGGAAACCATCGACCGCGTCACAACTGGCGAACAACTTAATAACGACACGTGTGTTCATTGTTACTATTCGAAATATCGACTAGGATGTAACAATATACGCAAATAAAACTGCCGATATAGATTTAAAACGAATCTGAGACGACTTACGGTATCCCAAACTAATAAGGGACTGAAAATGTTGGCAGCCTCGGCAGGGGTCGAGACCTTGGTCACTGGGTCACCAGACGAGAGAATCTCCTTTACAAGATTAAATCCGAAAACGTCTTTAGGAACGACGATTGTCGCACAAAAAATGCACAGAACACGTAAATTCATGATAAGCTGACAAATTGTTCAAATAAGTCGCACGAATCTATCGTTAATCCTGGGAGGGTTGATGTAAGACAAACGAAGAAGGTTCAGAAATCCGATTCTCGCGAAATTCTTTCAAGATCTTTGGTTTTTCACTCTGCCAAGAAGACTGTATTCATATAACAAAGACCGAAAGACCTCAACGGAGGCCACATTTCCCAGTTTTTGCAGATCAGAAATTTTCCCACTTTGGACATTTCTCACGCGCTTCATAGCGCTCATGACCAATCCCAAACCCTTTCCACAGTTCGCATCGGCTATGCAGAGCCAATAGCATTACTCGGATATCACAGATGCCCCCCGTTCGCCGACTTTGAGTCGTTAACGGAATATATTGTGGAGTTTTTGAATTCAAACTTGACACCATGTACAACTAGTTTGAGCAGCCAATGGGGCGCGAGACAAAAGATTGGCGTCGCTCCGCATCATTGACATATAGATTTGAATATGCGTATTTGGATGCGTAGATTTGGATATGACCCCCACGACGACCTTCGTCGGCCGGATGAGGTACAAAAACAGAAAGATTGATTGATTGATTGGTAGAATTTTATTATGCCCTAGTTCTACTATGGGGCAAAGAGGGAGGGAGGGAGAGAGAGAGAGAGAGAGAGAGAAAGAGAGAGAGAGAGAGAGAGAGAAAGAGAGAGAGAGAGAGAGAAAGAGAGAGAGAGAGAGAGAGAGAGAGAGAGAGGGAGAGAAAGAGAGAGAGAGAGAGAGAGAGAGAGAGAGAGAGAGTATACGAAAATCCGCACAAAGAGAGACACCTGGAATAAGATTTTCCATACAAATGTTTATACCCCATTTCACCGCCTTAGGGGTCGATTTTTAAAAAATCCTTTCTCAGTGGACCTCAACACCCTGTAAGGAACATATGTTCAAAATTTCATATTTTTATCTTCAGTGGTTTAGGCTGTGCGTTGTCTGTCACTCAGTCAGACACGGAACAGTTTCATATACAGTAGAACCCCTCGAATCGAAACGGTCGGAGGAGAACCATAGGCTACAACCCCCACCAGCGAATTGGCGTCAGTGACATGCGCGCTGAAATGAAATCAAAATCTTGATGAAAAAATGTCGTCCAATAAAAAATTATTTCACTCCGATATTTGTCTATACAGCTACGTTCGAGCTAAAATTATTAGAACGATAACAAGGTCGATTTTATCTCTTGACCGCGCGGAACAGCGGCAAGAGGTCCCTTTTATCGCGGAACGTCACGTGTGGTCGTCAATAATGAAGTCGCAATAATGACGCGAATCAAAACTAAATTATAGAAATTGACGGAAGATTTTGGAAAGATTTTTTTTTTTACAATATTCACGAAAATAATTTCTCAAAGGTTATTGTCATAGTAACTCAATTTAAACTAAAATTTGTAGTAGCTACTAGGATCTTAATAATTCGACAAAATGCATTAATTGCATTGATTGTATAGAAAAATGCATAATGTAATTATATTGAAAATATCACGCTTCCTTTACATTCTAAGAATTATAACGGCGTGGTTCTGAGGTGTTAGGCATTGGAATTCCCGAATACCAAGCGCCGAGGATTCTGTTAAAATGTGCTCTTGGAAAAATTAAAAACCGATGCAAAATGAATATTTACCATTACTATATTATAGGGGGGTCTGACCCCCTTACAGTTGATTATTACCTACCGTTTAATACTGGCCTGTAATCACGTTTCGTGCCAAATATCGACGAAAGAAAATGCGAGAACCAAAAGGTCGGATTTAATTCGAACTTTTTGAGAGTCGCTCATATAACTTTTTACACCATGGGAACGTACGCAGGATTGTTTCGAATGGATCATAGAATACATAGAATAAATGGTAAGGAAGCAAGTTTTAGTTCACGGAACCGCAGAAATTGTCAAATATCTAGTTTTCGTCGACTCTCAGAAATCTGGAGGCATAGATTTTTTGCCATCTTCAATTTTCCCGAGCTTCTTCAATAGCTCCGTTATTCTACCTCGAAAAGCAAAAGTCTTATCGGTAATGAAACTCGACATGTTGGAATTCGCTTTCCGTCAGAATTTTATGGAAACACTTGAGTAAATTTTTATCTTTATCGCAATACGTTTATTTCAAGCCTTGCTATCACTTCACACGTGTCACCAGAACTGTAGTTTTATTTCTTCGCGTGACGTAAGTGCGGGTATTAATTCACTGCTGGACGGGGGCCAGAATGCTTTAGATTGTGTTTTACAGTATTTCATATCGGAAGCAGTCTGGGCTAGAACGTGGTTGGAAATAAATTATTGTTAAGAAAAAGAACAAAAAAAAAGAGCGAATACAAAATTATAATACTCTTACATTGGTTTTCTTTTTTCAAAATGTGACGGCTATCTGTGACCGCGATAATTTGGGAAAAAGCTGTTGAACCGATCAAAGGTTTTTCTTATTATTGACTCCGAAGATTTTCGCAATTTCGTAGGTGCGAAAATATTCCCTGAAATGATGGGCGTCGTTTTGTAATTTATGAATCGAACCGAGGAAATTAATTAAAAATACGTGAATTATATTATGGTTTTCTGCGAATTAAATTCCACACGATTTTTATACAGGGATTGAATATTTTATTAACTGGATAAATTTTAATTGTCTAATACATTCATTAACTAATTTTCGTATCCAATGTCTGTAATTTCGAAATAGTCACTTTCTTCTTTCTTTTCTTCGTCAGCTTCTTTTCCACTATCTTCATATGTTTCCTTGAAGATTCAGTCAAGGCCAACGAATCTTCTTTTTTCACATCCAATGCCGTTGCAATTGAAGCATCGCGTGATTTTTCTAACGTTTGATTTTACAACCTTAGTTTTGTTTGGCGCCAAATGCACAGGATTTTGGTTATTTTTTCCGTGGCTACGAAATTCAAATGATCTGGTGGTTTTTATGGGGATTCGACGAGGTCCCTAGCGGAACTACACGACATTCTGAATCGGCAACACTGCAATCAGATGGTACGCGCCGTACGCGCATGCTCGTGAAACGTCAAACAGAAACAAAGTAGTTCGAAAGCTGATTTATCATTCAGCCCACTAATAACAAAACTTTTACCCACTCTCAATCCCTAATCAAACACCTAAAAAAAAAAAAAATAAGTAAAACATTATCGTGAAACATTAATCCTCCAAATAAAACAAACATAATCGAAAGTAAACAATCAAAACATGTCGTACTTTATCATAACCTCTAACAACTGACCACTGAAAAAAAAAAGAAAATAGTGAAGAAGCATGAAATTACGTTCGTTAGGACGTGATGCTGATGAATTTTTGTCAGAAACGTTTAAAATCGACCGTATCCTGCAGCACTGTCAGCAACGATGGTTACGAGGTTACAAATTTGATCAGCGACTCGGACAAAGGTTTTTTGGCGTATTCCTGCATCAAACCTCCGATCCACATTGATTTCACGTTCATCTGCGACGTACGAATCAGTCGCGTGCTGATATGGCCCAGCGTCGGCGCTCAAAAGTCATCCGGATTTGAACTTTGCGTCCGAACTGGTTCGGTAGCGTCGCCCGAGTACAAGAGAGTCTCCGCGGGCTTTCTCAGCCCCGCGCATGGCGGCGTATTGTTTCACAGACGAGACATCGTGGAGAGGAGCTTCGACGAGCCTCCTAACTTTCTGCACTGCCCGATACATGTTTCGGATGGCCGAATCGTCAACAATGTCAGGAACTTGCGAATATCCATTCTCAAGACCGAAAATTCGGTGCCCGCCATCGGAAGCGTTCAAATTTGGGGCAGAGTTTCGCAATCCTGCGACAAACGTACGGCGGCTGATGTTCGCAATTTGTCGGAGAACAACGGCATGAGGCAGCCAGATGTTGAGGCGAAGACGGTTCGGGCAGACTGTGAAAATGGCTCCAAAATTAGTGGGTTAGTTAACCATAATTAATTCTTAGAAATTGATGCAATCATTTTATTAGGTTGCGTAATAAATTCCCGCTGCTTTTGTGTTTCATTTTTTTTCATCACAATGTTGCAATTTGTTAGGCAAAGAATATACATGCATTCGCGAGTTCTTTTCTTGCGCTACAAACCTATCAGCTTCCATTTTTCGAATCAATTAATTTCAATCAATTTTCAGGCTTTCGAAATGGAATTTCCAGGAGGCAAAAATATTAATTTCAATTTCAAACTTCACAAATTAATCTCCAGCAGTCTTCAGAGCTGTAGCGTCTACTCGATCCAAGTTGCAAATGTCGCAAGCTTCTTCCATAACATTTCGACCACAACAAAAAGCGAAACAGCACACATAAAATAAAAATGAATTTTTTTGCCTCCTGGAACTTCCGCTTCGAAAGCCACAAAATTTCGACCGATAAATAATTATAATTCTTATTGCTGACAGTCGAAAACTTTTCCATAACCATTTCGCCATCTTCATAAATCCTTGCCATCGACGTCTTTCAGACCAAGCTCAAAGAAATCACCGCCGTCCATCGAACCGATGGAGGAAGAGTTGAACGTGCCGGAAAGTTATTTGGATCCCATAACATGTAGCATAATGATCCAACCCATAGTATTGCCAAGCGGCGTGACGATCGATCAGAGCACCCTGGAGAAACACGCAAAGACCGAAGCGACTTGGGGAAGAGCCATGTCGGATCCTTTCACCGGAATACCATTCACAGACACGCGCAAACCCATCGTGGCTTCAGCTCTCAAAGCTCGAATAGACAAATTCCTGCTGGAAAATAAACATTCGCCGGATGTCGCAAACCTGCCACGATTATCCGGCTACAAACGAGGTCGCGTTTCGTCACGAAATCGTTCGATAAATTTATCCGAAATAACGTCAGAACCTGACAGACAAAAAAAAATGTCCTCCACAGTCGTTAAATCTGTAAAAACGCAATGCGACAAATTATTCGATCGTAATTTACCTCAATCAACGTCGACGGATTCTCGGGCTTCAAATGGGAAATCTTCGACGTTGAAACGATTGCACAGACTTCCGGTTGTGGCGATGTGTTCGAAACGAACCGTTGCGAAGAGAGATTCAAAAGTTGCGAAGCTCAAACCCGTCGCGATTTCGACGATTAAAAAAGAAATTAACAGCAATATTTCTAGGATACGAATCGTTGATGATTGTGAGATCGAAAGTAATTTGGAACTTAGTGTACAAAATGTTTTATCGACTCTTCAACGTTTCGACGAAGAAAATCGTTCGATTCCACGGAAATGTGTCGATAATTGCAATTGTGATAGCGGAATTTTTTACAAATTACCTTGCGATCATGTCGTCTGCAAGGATGTTTTGGTGTCAGGGAAAAATTCGCGGTGTGCGATTTGCGGGGTGGGTTATAGTTCCCGAGATCCGCAAAGGGTTCATGCGATTTTGTGACTTGAGGAAAGTGTGTATATTTTTTTTTTTAATGACTAGAATAGATCGAAGCAGTTGAATTTACTGGTTTGCAATTTTTTTTTTCCTAATAAAAACTATTTGAATTTGTCATGATGTATATTACCACGACTTTTATTGTGATATTTGAGGTCTTACTGGATGGATCGTCGGGGAAAAGTCTGTTTAAAAAGAGTGAATCGTGGATTTACGAGTCTAGATCATGTCGTACATTTTTAGCCGCACAAATAGCTGAACTAATGATTAATTGACACTTAGAAATGTTTGTTTACTACTTTTAATAATAATTTGAGTCAAATTCGACGATATTTGCGTGTGGTTGACTGAATTTTGTCAGTGACTGTACAACTGTTTCAACTGTTACAGGCGATACTCATCATTGCTTTAATTTATTTCTCGACAATTACTCGGTCGATTCATTTTAAACTAAGCATAATCGATCTGTCGATCCTCAATCTTGATGATACAATTTTTTCAGAATTTAGGGCGATTTAGTTCCATTCGTTTTGCAACCATTAACGTCTGCAGAAGCTGTTTTCCCATGAGTTGAATTCATAAATACTACTAAATTATTTAGTGAAAAATTCTTAAATAATTCATGTATTATTATTTCATCGCGAACTATCATTCCATCTTTTTAAGAATTTTTGTGATTTTTAATATCCATCCAGTAAGACCTTAAATAATAAAATTTATCAATTCGTCGTCCTACCTTTCTCCTTTCATTTGATAAAACAAAAGACCGAGGATAATGCAACGGAAGGTCTATTGGTAGTCCCTATTGTTAATCGTTTGAACAATTTGACAAATATATTTCGATTCGTAAATGCGAAATAATAGTACGGAACTAAATCTGCAATTAAAAACGTGTACAAATGTGTCATCCACATATTGGTTCGTACATACCAAGCTAAAAGCTCGAGATCCAAAATTTCTCTTCCAATCACCGATCGAGCAACAGCTTTGTTAATAGTTATTCAATAAAATTTGTTATATTTTATTCCACACGAAACGTATATTTACACATTTAGCTTTAAACATTTTTTCCGTCCGTCTAACATCGTTAATTTTCACATGAACACAGTCTAATTCGTGAGATATCATCGAACAAATAACATGTCCACAGTTTTGTCGATAAATTATCTCGTTTTCTCCTCAAATCGGTCTACGTGGAAACAACGTTTTCTTCCTCTTCCTTGATTTTTCGTTGACCGTCGTTGTCCTGCGTAGAAACTGGCCACATTGAGGAAGGAAAATCGAACAGAGGCATTCCCAAAGGTGCCAAAGGTGGCAACGGTGCGAGTCTAGTGGAATGACTTTCGTCCTCCACGTTCGTATCGACCGTTAAAATCTGCAATCTTTCGTTCAAAACGCGAACTTCGTTCTCTTTGGTTTCGAGTTTGCTCAACAAACTTCCAACCAACGTTCTCAAATGTTTGTTGACCGTTCGCAATTCTTCTATCACCGTTCCGGTGTCTTTCGGATGTTTGAAGGCGTTTTTGTCGTCCGACGACGTCATGAGATTCAGAAGACTGTCCTGTTCTTCGATGGTCTTGTAAATGGCTAGTTTCAAGTATCCGTCGGTTATTATTCCGGGGGTGTCTTTTTGCAGACGATCGGATAATTTGTCGGAGGCGAGGCCGGGCTTTTTTTGCGCGTTCTGTTTGTACTCGTCGAGTTGAACTTGCTTCATTCTGAGAAATCGACGCATGATCGGTTGGAATGGGTATTTTTTGAAAATGATATTTAGGGTTTTCGGGGCGACGAGGGGAAAGGAAAAATCTTGTAAAAGCAGTTACGGGTCTGTACGTCTGTTACGACTGATTTGCTTAGGAACTGTGCGACGTAGGAACTTGAAATTTGGCATGATAATGCGAATTATTGAGGGTTTATAGGACAGGTATTGGTGGGAAAATTGAGAGATTGGCGTTGAATCTTCAATTTTCTGTACATTGGCTCACCTGGCTATTTTTGCTTGCCTGATGTGATGCTTGTGCTGCAGGGTGAGGGATTCCAGAGTGGCGAAAGAGGGAACGCAATGAACGATGGACGGATTGCCGAATAAATTACTGGCGATTTGGGTATGCACCTGCATGAACAGCTCCGCCGCTTGTTCGTAGCAATCGGAAGCTTCTCCGAATTTACCCTCGCGAGACAGAGCCTCTGCCCTCCTTATCTTTTCGTGAGCCTGATTGAACATGACAACGATAGGGGACATTCCATTACTCGTTACAAAGATTAAAAATTATTCTTAACGACGCAGCAAACTCATAAATTATTTTATAATAATAATAATAATAGTAATAATAATATATTTTCCAATTGCAAAAACTGACAATTGCGGGTTTGCTGTTATAGGAACCTACCGTCACTTATTTGAGTACTTAGTGAATGACGAGTTATATTCCATTGAACTAATAATAATAAAAATCTCTCTCTATTCAAATGACTTATAATTAATTTCTAAGGACCAAATTACGACATATATATTTCCCATCAGCAAAATATTATCCGTCGTGATTAATTTCTAAAAATGATTCCATAACACTCAAAAACAAAAAATAACTAAAAAGAAAACCCAATGACAAGGCAATGACGAATTAAAAACAAAAAATTTTCAAAAATTCATTCAAGATATCGATTAAAAAATAAAAATAAAAATGTTAAAACTCGTCGAATGCCAATAATTATGCGTTAACCTTCGTTAAAAACGTACGTTGTATTGCGCAGCGCGAAGTGACGATGAATCGAAACAACTGACAATGATTTTTGATAGCATGACGAACGTGTGACACTCACCGTGTTCAGAACAGACGATTCCATGGCTGATCGATGACCAGCAAAACAAAAGAAAAAACGTCTTTAAACGTCAGATCTCGTTTACGTACTGTCTTGCGGAAAAATAAACAGCACAGTGCGTCGTGTTCCAAAAACCTTGCAAAATCTGCCCTGTGGGCAAGATGCGCCCGATTGAGTCGTTGCCGAAGACGTGCTGATAAGTGGCCAATCTCTACCCAATAGGAATCCCCGGATTTGTAGAATCGACCAATCGCGTCGACGCTTTGAATCCGACGATGATTTTTTTCTTACCGAGAAATTATCGACCGAGCGAGGGCAACATTTTTGGAACACTTTGTTGCGTTATCGATTTATGGCGGGAGTTTGTAGTACATCGTTTGTCATCGTGATGGCGCAAGCTGGTGTACAGATTGTCATTAATCGCGCTTTGAGACGATGTGCGGATGCTCGGTCGGTAACGAAAACTGTAAAGCGGTTTTCTCGGTTATGATTAATTTTTCGGGTAGAGGATGAGAACGGTCGACTGATTTTGAAGATTTGGCAGTCAGTCGTTCTCGTTTTTTTGACGAAAAATCAGCAGTTGCGGTGAACAATGCTTTGGCAGTATTATGTTGTGGCTATCTCACTTTAGTAATCAGAGGGAGACCGATAATATGTAACGTATCCCCTTAAAGTGCGAATCGAGGTTCACGGTCCAGGAGCGACAACGTTTTTTTTTTTTAGATTTCAAAGGGCTAAAGGGGGGTACTTCGGAGTATATGGCCGAAGAAATGAGGGATTTCCGAGACTCGGAAATCTTTATAAGTAATTGTTTAACGAGAAGTTCTACATATCTGTCGTTTTTAGATTGCGATGAGTGCGAGAGAGATTGCTCAACTTTTTTGAGAGTACTTTGCTTCGACATAATTGATTGTTCGAGTAAAGTACGACAACGATTAACTGCAGGATTCTGAGACGCTGTGCATCGTAATAGTTTTTTATTCAAAAAATTAATCGTGGTCGAAAACAATGCTTTGCAGTTTCCGTTACTGACCGAGCACTGTCACATTAACTTACTTCGATTAGTTTCTTCTTAACTTAGAATTGTATCGATTGAGGTGCCTTTAACAGTCTCATATTAAAGGACTTTTACATAAAGATTTTATATAATGTCGTCTTCATCTATCCGGATAATTTTTCCCATTGTGAAGAAAATTGGCGGGAATTTAAAGTGTAAAATGAATTTCCGGTCCAAACAATTATTGCGTAATTGTTACAATCAATAAAATAAAATATGTTCGAATAAAACTGGCGTAACTAATCGCATTCCTACTTTCCGAATTTAATTGCAATTTCTATCGATAAATATTTTTCCTAAATGTCCTTACTACGAGATTTATCGCTGGAAGTTGCAATCAAATTCGGAAAGTCCGAGGGGGATTTGACGTATTGTTGAGAGAGCTTTAAAATGAATTTAACGCGATTAACGTAGCTTTAAAACTCGCGGAGATATCATCATTTAAATGATTAAAACTATGTCTTCCTGTATTTTTCAAAGGGGAAACATTAATAGTCGTTGATGGAGTACTTAATATCCATCGATTGATCTGCAAATTTTTTTGTGTTCATTTGAGGCCACATATCAATTTTTCATGTGGCAGTCGAGAAAAAAAATCAATAAACCCTCATCAACATCTATGTTAAAAAAAATTGATAACATTCAATGGAAATTAAAAACAAATTTTTTAAACGAGATACTCGAAGGTCCATGAAATCTTGAAATGTGTTTTTAAACATCTCAAAATCGTAGGATTGAAGCCGACGCGCTATTATCGAACCGTCACGAATGATTCCGAGCGATCGGTGACGCGGAAAGCTCGATATCGATGGGAGGAGTCCGCTGAAACGATTCTAATGGCGGATTTTTGTGAATCCGCCAATAAGCGCAGACGATCGATGGATCCATGGCACAGATGGGTGTCGCGCATTGAAGGTTTTTGCGCCTTCGCTCGTGTGTGTCGCGCCTTTCCCGTCGCGTCTCGTCTCCGCGGGTACGAGACACGGGGGGATAAAGCGATTCACGATCCGCCGCACGCAGTGTCAAACTGAATTACGTGATTCGATTTCAGGCCGAGCAATCCCGAGACGAGCGAACTGCGTACAATCAATTTCGACGCTGTATTTCTCTCCAGCGGTTCGAAATAAAAGATTTAGAAGAAATTTTTGAAAACACTAATATCATATATTCTGACAATTTTATCATTTTTATTATGCAAAATTATTTATGTATGGATGATGATCAAATCATAAAAAATTGGTATGAAAGATTTAGTACATTATTAAATTAAAATGATAATATTAACAATAACTTCCTTGTCAAATCGGGAAGTTAATAACAATGATTACATAAATGGTTTGTAGAAATTAATTATTAACTTTCCGATTTTGTCGGGAAGTTATTGTTATTACTATTAATTTAATTGAATAATTCATTTCCCTTCAGAACAAGAGGGACGTCACTGTTTTCATGAGATTTCAAAAAAACAACCCCCATCCCCTTTTCTCATCCCTAAAAACAGAATTTTGACAATTCTTGAAATGTGTTATACGATGAAATTTTGCACACTTGACGTTTAAAATACTCGGAAAATCACTGTCTACCTGGAATTTTAAGAAAACCGCAGTCATCCCCTTAAACAAAGTTTTTTCAATTTCACTGCGTGAAGCCCCGGCAACGCCACATACTTCAGCTAGTCCTTAATAAAATGCCAAAAATTCAAAAAGTCACGTTCCTGCGAGTTGTATTACGACGTGTTGAATAATGGTCTACATGCAAGCACGCCTCCGAATATTTCTCACTAGATCATCAAATATATTCATATACAAAATCTGCAGCACTGTAAATAGATCGCCATCTGTTTGCAGAATTAAAAAAAAATTGCTTTAATAAATTATAAATCTCAAACATTTTCTTTAGGAATATTCTATCTCATAAAAATATATAATATCTCATTTAAAAAAAACGGCCTAGAGCTTGTTGGGCATGCTTTTATTAAAAGGGTTTCGTAGAAATTCCCATAAATATTTTCTTCGACTTTTCATAAGTCGTATCAAAAGCTATTTCACTTTGATAAATTTTCTCGCTTTTGAAAAAGGGTTATTTCTAAATTTCTCATAAACTATTTTTGCTACAGTGTTTATTATAGTTTTCCTTGAAAGTAGTTACTAGACACTATATTTTAGAATTTTTTAGGATTTTCCTTTTAGGGTTTATTTATTTATTTATTTACGATTTTTATCGATAATTTAGAAATCAGAGAGGGGGAGGGGGGGGGGGGGGGTGTTCTAAAAACGACTTTAAACGTCAATATCTAGTGGCTGAAGGGTTAAAATCAGCGGCCTTTGAACACATTTCGTTCTTCTTAAGGCGACGTATTCAAAAACCCCCCACTCAATGGGGTGAGTAAAAAAAAATTTGACTACACCATTAAGCCTAAGAAAAGCTATAAAAAAAAATATTTTTTCCAAAATATCATCATTTCTGTTTTACGGTCACATCAATCCACGTCCTCACACCAAACGTTATCTTAATCGGTATATAAATGAGACAATGGATAACGCCGTAACGTGCAGACAGCCCGACGTCCGGATGGACGAACCGACGGACGAACACAGACCCGAAACCCTAAGGGTTTCCATTCCACTCCGGAACCCTGAAAAATGGCGTCTCAAAAATGTCCGTGAATTTCACATCATTCAAGAAGAATTGCATTCCACATGAATAATAATAATTCACGTCCAACGTTTATGGGTTCAAGGGGGAGTGAGAGAGAAAACGGACGTGGAGAACGACGCCGAAGCCGGAACGACGGGGACGGAGCGCGAGACGCAGATAGCCATAAAAGCCGACGCCCGGAGTTCCTTCAGAGAGAAAAGTTAAGCGGACGTACAGCCCAGAAAGAGAGAAACAGAGAGAGAGAGAGAGAGAAAGACAAGAAGAAAGAGAGGGAAAGAGAAAGAGAACGAGAAAAAGGGAGAGAGAGAGAGAGATGCGCTTGCGGTCAGGGCGAATGGGCTGATGGGTACGGCACACGCCACACGCCATTATAATGGAATAATGAGGCAAAGACGATAGCAATCGTGTATAGCAAGGTTCCTCCTTTCCACGCGAACGAGTCTCATCTCCTCGTCTTCGCCCGGCTCAACCCGTGCTCTCTTGCATCTCCTTCAATTTCTTTCTCGGTCACTCGACGCGGGTTCTCCGCGTCGCGACTGGCAACCGGCGCTGCGGTCGCTCAAGTTGGAACGAATTGAGCAAATCAAAGTCACATCCGATGAGGTCACCTCGCCGCGGTTCTCCAGGAGCATCACGAATTCCTGTCTCTCATGCCTGAGTCTTCCTTCCACCGCGGGGGGAAGAAGGGAAGGGTCATTCTCTCATGGCTTTTGTCAAGCGCTCCGCTTAATATTCACCAGAAGAGGGGAAAGGGTTGGCGGCGGGAGGAGGGAGGGGCGGCACTTGATTCACGCAGTGCGACCAAGAAGATTACTAAAACAGTACGCGAGTCCGAACGGGACGATAGAAAAAAAAACGAAAAAAAGGGGAAAGATGGAGAGATATGGATGTGAAATAGACGAGCAGGGAGGAAAGGAAAGAGATGATGACGATGAGTTAGGAGATGAAGACGAAGATGAAGATTGTGAAGAAGGGGAAGCGGCAAAAAGCCGCGGCACGTGACCCCGAGGACCGACAGAGTCAACTCGCTCAAGTAGTCGGGCCCTGCCCTTTGAACCACGGCAATTTCGAATTATGTCTCCCGGAGAGCGGATACACTCGGACGCGGTGACAGTCGTACCTATACGTTGAAACGTTCACGAACGTTAGCGTACCCAAAGATTCTCTCGGATTATATTATTGACCTCGTTTACGAATTATATCTTTATTCCGGGGAATGGTATGGGATTGGGGGAATATTTTGCGTTGGAACGAAGTTACTGCGCGAAAAGCTGTCCCATTGTGGATGATAATACATATATATGGGAATGGAGTATTCTTTGGGGTGGTATAGAGATGAGGAAGAGTGCAGATGTAAAGAGAATTTTCGATGTAATGGGGTTCTTTTAGTTATCGTGGACGTATGAGCATTATTATACCGCATATGATTTCGTTGAGGATTCCATTTGCACCTGCCAGAAATCACGAGACCGTTATATCGATGGCGAACATGTGTGTATGGATTAAACATTTTTTTGGTAGAGGTTACATTTGAAGTAAATGATATCAGAAGACATTTGCGCGAACGCTGAGCCTGAACGGACTACTTTGAGCGGTCTCGCAATCGTTATATAGGTTTTTAATTTGATTAACACATGAAAAAATTGTTTGACAGTTGTCTTAATCATAGATTCATCGCTTTTTCTACTCATCTACTTGCATTGGGACCAATTGGAAATTGTCAATCCATGAAGTGATATTTTCTTTGAGTTGAAAACATTTTTGTAAGTTTTTAAAACATTTTTTGGGCGGTTGAAGGACTGCGATCGATGGCACGTTGGCAATATATAAAAGAAATAATAATGTACCCGGCAATGCCAGGAAAGGAAAAAAATTATATTATATTGTCAATAAATGTCTTTTACGACTTGTTTTTATTGAAAAACAAATCGATATGAAGCACATGATTTTCTATTTCAAGTGAGAGTATTATCATGTCTGGCATTCTGTTTCAATTCCCGAATATTTATATTTACCGAGAATATATCGGTTTCAATTGGGAAAACAATTTCTCTTACGTGTTAATCCAAACGCCGCATCGATATAATAACGTCGAAGCTTCTCAAAATAGTCCATTTAGGCTCAGATTTGATCAGATGTATTCTGGCATTATATACTTCAAATCTAAGAGCTGCAGGAAAAAATGCCTTTCCGTGAGACACCCTAATGTATATAAATATTTCTTATTTTTGATAATACAAAAAATATCTTTCAGATATATTTTCAGAGAAAATAAAAAGAAATTAATGGATATGAATTTTTCAATCGTCAATTATATATGACTATATAGCATGACCGTGGGTTCATTTTTCATCTGGACGGCTATGAACCAGACAACGAGTGAGATGGCTACCTCATTTCGTCGTTATCACAATGATGAAACAATCAGTCTATGATGCTATGCGACAAGTTAGGCGATAAGATCTGCCAGTCCAGACTGGCAAGTGCTTATGGTTGGTTTAGTCGACATTTTTGTCACGACTGATTTGCTGAATAGGTAGGCCAGTAGCTGTATGACGCATATTTCACTGATTTGACATCTTTTTTGTTATTTGCAAGTTGTTATATTTTTTCAAGGATGCTTGGTGATTTTACGTGTAATTGAATTACTGTTAAAGTTCGCTTACGTGATCTATTAAATGCAACGATTTTATGGCCAATTTTTAAGGTGGGAAGAAAAATTCAACCCTCAGGGTTTTGAGGGATATTTTGTTGGGTTCGAAAGCCATACTTAGGCGTAAATATTCTGCTTATTAGGAATTAAAACAGATTTTTGGAATTACAACACACAAATCAAATATTTCAAATAAAATTGAAAGTGTAAAAACTGCACTGCCTACGTTCTAGACGTGGTAATTTTATCGGGATCCAATTCTGGACCGATCAAAATGGCTGCAACTTTTAGGAAAAAGAAAACATTCGTAAAATGCAATCTTTCTAAAGAAAATATCTGAATTAGAAAATTCTCCGAAAATCCACAAATTCAGATTCAAGGATAGTAGCTGCTTCTACTAGCTCTAAGGAGAAATAAATTGACTCTACTCACCCCGTGTGGAAATTTCGCCCAGGAATCTACCAGCCCCCGACTAGTTTTCCTGGGTTCTGGCCAGCATTTTGCACGGTAAGCTAGATAGCCCCCGACGCCATGTGTAATTCCTGGCCACCCAGTTGTTGCCCATGATACCAAATAGGGGCCTGACTAGCGTTCCGATTTTGAATCCCGGAAAACGGCGTAGAGGCTGGACATTGCTAGCACAATCTATACTGATAAATGAGGGGCGGGGAGGGGGAAGGGGGGATTTATTTTGTAATGCTATTAAATAAAGCGAAACCTCGGTAATATAGTCATATAATCGATAATTTATTTCACATAAAATATATAAAAAAATAAACATGTCAGTCATGGTGCTCATTAAAATGGTCATTTTGGTTTCTCATGATCTCACCTAATATATATATATATTAGGGCGGCTTGAAAAAAAAACTTTTTTTTCTTTCAATCAAAATACATTCACGCCAAAGTATCTTCCATCAAGAGAATCGTGTCCAAAAATGAGCCCAATTGGACCATTTTTAGGGGTCGCGCAAGATTTTTCTAGTTTTCCCATTTGATTAACATGGGAAGGGCGTGAAGTTTCCATTCAAAAAAACGTAGCTCCGCCAATTTTATAGGTACATTGATCCCGTTAGTCCCATTTGGAAGCTCTTAAAAAACCGCTTGAAATGGCGTGCGGACCTTTGAAATCCAATTGCAACTTCCGTCGATAATTTCTTACGAAACCACAAAATTATTAATGAAAGTTGAAATGGGATCCCAAAGGTCCGCACGCCATTTTAAGCGGTTTTTCAAGAGCTTTCAAATGTGACTAACGGGATCAATGTACCTATAAAATTGGCGGAGCTACGTTTTTTTGAATGGAAACTTCACGCTCTTCCCATGTTAATCAAACGGGAAAACTAGAAAAATCTTGCGCGACCCCTAAAAATGGTCCAATTGGGCTCATTTTTGGACACGATTCTCTTGATGGAAGATACTTTGGCGTGAATGTATTTTGATTGAAAGAAAAAAAAAAGTTTTTTTTTCAAGCCGCCCTAATATATATATCCATTATAGACTCTCTTCCGGACGCCGGGAATGGCGGGGAACGCCCCAGGCGAGTTGTCGGACCCATTTCAGTAACAAACGAAATCTGAAAATGAAAGATATTTTTGTAATATTGATAATATAGTAAAAACCAATATTTCGGTCATAATCTCAGTATTATACTTACTATCATTTTCTTCCGGTACTTCCGTCGATGTCGAAGGGTTGCACGAGTGAACGAGAGCTTCCGTCTGGGTGACCGAGGACGGTCAAGCCGCTGTCGTTGGTATAAAGTAAATTAAATTAGTTTCCATACTCAGAGAAAAGTTAAACATACATGCATATGACGACCCAAGTAGAAATATGTACAAATAAGTACTCCCTATACTCCATTTTTGACTTCGAAAATAAATTCAGGTTCTCCACCCTCCCAATCGTTCGAAAATATCAAGCTTAATTTTTTTTGTTTTTTTAATGACTGCGTCAAACTTTATTCTTTTTGATTTTATAATGACTGCGACAAATTTTACTCTTCTCAGATTTATAAAAACAGAGGCAATTTTTACATTTCATTTTATAACAACTGCGACAAACTTTATTCTTTTTGTTTTTTTAATGACTGCGTCAAACTTTATTCTTTTTAATTTTATAATGACTGCGACAAATTATACTCTTCTCAGATTTAAAAAGACAGCGGCAAGTTTTACATTTCATTTTATAACAACTGCGAGAAACTTTATTCTTTTTGTTTTTTTAATGACTGCGTCAAACTTTATTCTGTTTAATTTTATAATGACTGCGACAAATTATACTCTTCTCAGATTTATAAAGACGGCGGCAAGTTTTACACTTTATTTTATAACAACTGCGACAAATTTGATTATTTTTGATTTTATAACATCTGTGTTAAACTTTTTTTTTTGATTTTATAATGACTGTGACAAATTTTACTCTTCGCAGATTTATAAAGACAGCGGGAAGTTTTACATTTCATTTTATAACAACTGCGACAAACTTTATTCTTATTGTTTTTTTAATGACGGCGTCAAACTTTATTCTTTTTGATTTTAGAATGACTGCGACAAATTATACTCTTCTCAGATTTATAAAGACAACGGCAAGTTTTACATTTCATTTTATAACAACTGCGACAAACTTTATTCTTATTGTTTTTTTAATGACTGCGTTAAACTTTATTTTTTTTTATTTTATAATGAGTGCGACAAATTATACTCTTCTCAGATTTATAAAGACAGCGGCAAGTTTTACATTTAATTTTATAACAACTCCGACAAACTTTATTCTTTTTGTTTTTTTAATGACTGCGTCAAACTTTATTCTTTTTGATTTTATAATGACTGCGACAAATTTCACTCTTATGAGATTTATGAAGACAGCGGCAAGTTTTCCTTTTTGATTTTCTAACAACTGCGTCAAATTTGATTCTTTTTGGTTTTGTAAAAACTGCGTCAAACTTTACTCTTCTTGACTTTTTAATGACTGCGACAAATTTTACTCTTCTGAGATTTATGGAGACAGCGGCAAGTTTTACTTTTCGATTTTATAAGAACTGTGTCAAATTTGATACATTTTGGTTTTGAAAAGACTGCATCAAACTTTATTCTTCTTGATTTTTTAATGACTGTGACAAATTTTACTCTTCTGAGATTTATGAAGACAGCGACAAGTTTTACTTTTCGATTTTATAAGGACTGCGACAAATTTGATTCTTTATGAGTCCTGGTTGAGTAAATTTGTATCTCTGCATTTCGAATTACACATTACACTTATATACATGAATAATGTAAAAATACGACCACAGAAACTAACATGCAAATTGAAAATAAAATATCTGAAGAGGCCCCAGATCGTAGCGACAAAACGTATTAAAAACAAAAAGATAAAAGATATGGTTGTCTGTCGCCAAAGCTCTGGACAACCAAAATAATAATTACTATTGAAAAAATAATGACTTACATCGACGACGGTAGTCCTGAAAACGTTTTCTTAATAATTCCTCGACATTTTTTTTTCACTGCACGGCGTCCTTTCACTCGTTCCAGAATCCTTGCTCGTTTTTCCTCGTCACGCATATTTGTTGTTAAACTGTCGTTAATTCGCGAAACACATTGGTAAAAGTGAGGTTAGGTTTGTTCAAGAAACAGCAGTGCCTCAAGCCGATCATACCGGCAACGGTCGCTGCCCATCGACCAATCAGAAGCGCCGTGCGCACGCATTGAACCTCTACAGCTGCGACGCCGACTGATGTCTGCAAAGGACGCTGGATGGCGTCATCTATCGATGTATGCTAGCCAAAAACTGCTTAGCCTCCCTACGGTTGATCTAGAATAAAATGACTGGTTGTCGCCTGGGTAGCCGGACACCTATAAATGTATTGTGGCTAGCTTCTATCCAGCTACTTTAGAGGTAAACCTAGAGCAGAAAAACTAGTCAGGCGCTGGATTCAAACGAGGGTCTACGGGCCCGATTTCCACACGGGACTTAATCATCCAAGTATGAACGTTACAAAAAAGAGTATTGTACAATTCATGCCAAAAATGCTTATCGCAGCTATCAAATCAAAATGCCTTAATCGATTTGAGTCGAATAAATTTCAATTCAAGACTATGGTAATAATATACATATTTATATTCGTTCCAAACCACGAAAAAAATTGTTACGATTTAATCCGACGGACAGCGATTGACGGTAAAATCATCGAATAAATAAGTATGTACAGAATAATTCGATTGAGAACCGCTGGACACGTCATTGAAGAATTCGTGGATGCTCTCTTTGCCGCTCTCGGTCTGCCATGTAACCATACGTGTCGGAGAGTGACCACGCTTTTTTTTTTCCGGCTGCACTCATTGGCGAAGCGTGCTCGCAACATCCCAAGCAAAAAGAGAGGTCCTCGTAAGTCTCGAGAGTATTCTCGCGGATAAACGACTCGCGGGAGTTCTCATTCGGAACGTTTAGCAATCATTTCATTCGTCAATTCGCATCCACGAAAATCCGGCAACTCAGCGTACATTAATAAAAAATATAAAAGTCACAAGAGATCGAACAAATCGAGATCGAAGAAAAAAGGAAACAAAATAAATTGAAGATTTGCAAATTGATTCCTCCTGATTTGACGTAAAATACGAACTCTTCTATGGAGAAATTCTGTTTGTAATTAATTTTGATTTCTTTATAGAAAAGTTTATGGATTATACGTTCGATTGCGAAGAAGCAGCTTGCAAAATTTAACTTGCAGCTTCGTCAGGCTTCTATGGATATTAAGATTTACAAAATTCAAATTTTTATAAAATTTTATTAGTTCGACCGATTTTGACGAGATGTCGTACATATTACGGCTAAATTGTATTCCGTAAGTGTAAAGCGTTGGGGTTTGATCGATCGAAGCCGACGCGAGTTAGAACGAAACGTGAATTTTTCGAAAAATTCAAAGTCCCATAAAATCTAAACTTCTCGATGGATTCGGCTGAAATTAATGAATCAATTTCTTGACCGAAATTAATTGAAAAAAACATCTATAAGCATAAATTTATCCGTGAAGAACAATTTAAATCGATAACTCAAAATAATCCGGCCGCTAGTGTGGTAACCGATATTTTTTGAAAATTTCAAATCGCTGTAAAATCCGAGCGGCTGCGCCAATTATCACGCCAATTCTAGACAACAGAGAGATAACAAAGCCTTAAATTTGTGCAAAATTCGGACGTCGTAGCTCAAATCGTTCTCAACTTATAAACGTTCGAATTTTGTTCAAAATTCAGACATTCTCTGCAAACGTGATTTCCGGAAGTTTTAGCACATTTTGACAATATATTGGCATAGAAAACCTCGTAACGATTTTTTTTCCACCGTCGCACAGCTTTCTCTATAAGGCAGCTGAAGAAAAAACAGAGAAAAAAAATTAGAAATCAAGTTTTGAAAGCGAGGAACCCAATTTTGTAGCGTCGCGTTAATGCACCCCGATACGATAATAGGTCGGAGTGTTGATAACTTTTTGATGGCGAGATAAGTTGGCTCGAACGATTACGCCGCTCATGGAGTGACACGTGAGCGATCGTTGATGCGCGCGTGGGCGCCCAGCTCGCGTGGCAGATCCTGTGAGGCCATTCAAGAAATGATACTTAAAATACGGCCACTGAGGTCTGTGGTCTCGTGTGTACACGGATTAAGACCTCCGCGCCTGAAATCCGATACCCGATAATTATCCACGAAATCGTTGCCAGTGAATACGTAATTTGAGAAATTATTATATTTTTCACGTAAGCCAATCTCGGGACTAAACGAGATGTCTGAGAAGATTAAATAAATAAAAATAAATCAATAAAAAAAAACCACATAATAAAATAAATGAAATTAGGAGGATTTGTGTAGTGCGTATGAAAAAAAAACGGTTTGGCGGCAAAACGAGGTATTATTTAATTAGATATTAAATTGTAATCTCGATTGGCAACGTAATTTTCGGATTTAGAATCGATAAAATGTTTCCAAAATGTCTATAAAATTTTTTTTTAATGATCATTTTTACGATGTTAGAAAAAAAAAAATTTAATTTATTCTATTCGAATCGAGTAACGTTCGAATAATTCTTTCAAATGAGATGTAATAAACGTATCTTAAATATTCATTATTACAATTTATTTTTTTTTCCGTTATTCGAGAAAGAATTAATTATCTCATCACTGTCGAAATATGTGGGAGGAGAGGTTCGGCGACCTTCGTGGATGCTTTTGCGATTTTATGTTTCGCCGGGTTAAAAACCGGCAGCTCGAAGGGTACTATTTTACTTCAAGTATGACGTTTACTCTCACACGGTGAAGCTAATTACTCTGCGTTCGGAGCTCGGTACTCCATAAAATCTCGAAAGTACTATCGGCGACGACTCCTCCCTGATACCGAAGCTAATAAGACTCATTTGCATACAAGTTACTATCAGTCGTATCTGCTTTAACCGCACCAACGATGGCGCGTAACTTTGTATTTTGATCTCGACACAATACCCTTCGGAAATAAAACGCTGATGAAGTTCAATTAGTTGCGATTATTACGACGTTCGGAGTGATTCGAGTAAAATTAATTGAGACAATTTTTGGAATAAAAATTTGTTTCTTACGAAATTTATTCATTAAAAAAATAATGGGACGAATAAAAAATTCAAATGACGGCTATAGATAAATTTGACATAATAGGGAATGATATAAAATAATAAAAATAAATGCGTGATTGATCAATGGTCCTAGAAATAACAATTTATGGTAATAATATAAAACAAAAAAATATTTGTAATAACATGGATACCTATCAAATGAAATTTCATATAATATTGTAGTTTAATGTACGAAATTAATGTGAACAATTAATCATAAAAACGCTAAACGATTTGCAATTATGAAACGAAATATTTATAATTATAAAAAATTCGTCGAAAAATGTTTTTTTCTTTATTAATCCACAGTATTATAAAAGCAAACGAATTTTCAATAAATATTTTCCAATCTGAGAATCGCAATAAGCCAAATTTTTCGCATGGTTTCCAAGTGATCAAATGATACATCGCTTGCTAAACTGTCATTGCGAAAACACGATGTAAAGTCTAGTCGCGTGAGTTGAGATAGACACTTTTACGAAACCTGCAGAAGGTTGAACGAAATAAAAAAAAATAAAATAAAAAAAAAGAATCAAACGTTCCCTCTCCGGACGTCTCGCCCACATTGTGCCTGTCCCTATAAAGCAGAGCCACTATATACCGCTATAAACTCGTGGCAAAAGAGAATTATTCATTTTTCTTATTTGGAAAGCGCTATCGATTGCCGCGAAGGTATATATGGTCAAGAGACATTTCGACATCTCTATGTATAGAAATGTATCGGGAGACGGCGTTAACGTCTCGACGCAAATTTTTTATTTCCAAAATACAAGTTCTTCCGGTGGGGTGTATGCAAACACGACCAAGCATTGCTCACTCCATCGCTGACTATTTTCAAATGATTTATGTTAATTTCCAGTCTAATTACTCCGCGTGGAAATAAATATTTTTATTTCCATTTTTCAAATTTAATTTTTCTGGCTGTTGGAGCGTCGATGTGGACACAAAAATGTACGCGTGATTTCGCGTAATTTCGCATAATAGCATAATTATTTCGAAGTATGGAGATGGAAATTTTAGAAAGAAACAAGCCGATTAAATTATGAGAAGAATTTGAATTATATTAATTACCAGCTGAAGTACATGGAGTTGCCCAAGCTTTACGCGGGGTGATGAGGCTTTATTGCGGAAGGTGGAGGTAGTCCCTTCCGAAATTAAATGTAGACGTTAATTATCCTCCAGTTTTGAAGGTCAAGTCTGCAAAACTCATCAAGCTCGGAAAAAAACTATATACTCGTCCAATAAAAACAAACCCTCACCCACACCTCTTTAAACTAAAGATTCCGCCACATTTAAACAAATTGCCCTGCAAAAAACAATCGTTTTGCACCCCATCAATAGCAATCGCATATCACGCGCTCGCTGCATCAACGAAAATTCCTACAAATCTTCAAAGCAAATTTTTCCCAAAAAAACCTAACGAACGTCAACCAAAACCAACCCCAAAAAACCAAACCTACAACAGCAACCCGTTAAACAGTCCGGCCATTATCGAATTCGGCAATGAGAGTCCGCTTCGCCAATCAAGCTTCTGGACGTTGAATCAAAGCCCAATAATCGGTTCAACATCTGTGGGTTAATAACGTTCGTCCGGATAAACACACGAAATCGCGGCGCGTAACGCGTGGGCGTCGAGTCTCGCGCATGATGGTCGGCATAGGTTGGACGAAGAAGAGGAATAACGTGGTTCCGGTCCGGCAAAAGCGCCCCAGGCGTAAGCCGTCGACCCGCGAGAGCGACGGAGCGAGAACGTCACCCTCCTCGTGTTCATAATCCGGGCTCGCGCGCGAGCCGCCGCGGCAGCCCTCGAGATCATTACAATATTAATGTAACGTTCGCGCGCTAAAAAGGTGTGTTTGCTCGCTCGGTGAGGAAGGTGAGGTAAGGCTGAGCCCACGTAGGATAGTCTCGCCCGATATGGCGTGTGCCGACCGCCGTTGCCGCGGCCACCGTCCTCCTTCCTTCCTCCCTTCCACCCCACCCTGGCCCCGCCGGTCACTCTCGCCGGCTTTCCTGCTCCTCGGGAGTCCGCCGTCGTCGTTTCTCGAGTCAATCGCCCCTGTCCCCACTCCTCACACACCCCCTCATTTCTTACCGACTTTCTCTCTCACTCTTTCGCTTTCCGAGCTTCGTCCTTTTTCGTATTTCTGCTCGTTCTATTAGCCAACCCCTCCAGTTTTCTTCAAGCTCGTCGTTTCTGTTTCTCTGGGTCTTTCTGACTCTCCCTCTCTTTCTTTCTCTGACTCTCTCTCTTTCTCTCTTTCTGACTCTCTCTCTCTCTCTTTCTCTTTCTCCCTGTCTGTCTCTTTCTCTCTCTCTCTCTCTCTCTCTCTCTCTCTTTCTCTCTTTCTCTCTCTCTCTCTCTCTCTCTCTCTCTCTGACTCTCTCTGTCTCTCTCTTTCTTTCTGTCTGTCTCTTTCTCTCTCTCTCTTTCTCTCTTTCTCTCTCTCTCTCTGTCTCTCTGACTCTTTCTCTCTCTCTCTTTCTCTCTGTCTGTCTCTTTCTCTCTCTCTCTCTCTCTCTCTCTGTCTCTCTCTCTCTCTCTCTCTCTCTCTCTCTCTCTGTCGCTAAAGAGTATATTGTTATGAATATTATAATTATAATATAATTATAATGTTTTCAGGACAGATATTTTACCAACCGTTCCTAAGCTCTATCACATTTGAAGTTCATTCGTAAATTATTATATTGTTAACCTAAACTATTATATTTTTATTATTTTCATTTTTGATCATTCTTTTTTGTTATCATTTCTGTAATTCTATTGAACTGTCTGTATTGCTTAAAAGTATTACTAGGGCATAATAAACAAACGATCGATCAAAATCTCTTTCTCTCTCTCTCTTTTTCTCTCGTCCTCCGGCTCGAACTTTCTGTATTTCGATTCTATCGTTCTCTTTCGATCTCGGGTATTCTCCGTCTCCCCACAGACCCGAGTTAGACACGCCACGCAGCACCGAGTCGAACTCGTATCTTTATTCGGTCATGCCAAGAGCACGCTTCGCGGTGAACGACAGGGTGTCTTTGGCAGGAAAGCCCCTCCAGGTCATGCGTCTGCTGCTGTGCTGTCATCGCATTCGAATCCCTACTCTCCTTTTCGTCCGAGGGTCTGCGTTGTTCCTCAACGTTGCGAATGTCCGGACCCTTGGTAGGTTTTTATCTTCTAGGTGAATTAGTATGACAAACCGGGTTTTGTAAAGTATCGACATATTGTTCTGGCACTTGTTTAACCAATTTTTTTTTGAGTTATGAATATATGCGTGGTAGGATGGACTGAAAGAGTTTGGATATTGGCCCTTTTGTATGGCAATGGTTATTCCCGTTATTTTTGGCAATGGTTAGAGAAATAATGATAATAATAATAATAAAATAATTATAAGAAAACAAGGAAGATTTTCGAAGACTGCAACAACCACCGATTTTCGTTTCCGTTTTCATCGCTTTATGAATTTATTAAAACATATCGCCATTTTATTACTCATCAATAAACTTTTCGTACATCATCTAGAATGTTCAAAGCATATTCTGTACTTTTTTTAATCACTTCGGATGGATAGTTTGGTTACAATTGTTTTTTGAAAACTGAGTGGGTTGAATCCACCCCGAGTGACGGCAGTAACATTATTTGGTAGGGTGCCAGTGAAGGGTTGATTGAATGACGCACGATCAAATACTTGATTTCCGGCCGGAAGTGTTCGATTCTGAGCGTAATATCAATTCGCAAATCATGCTCCGTCACTCTCCCACGCATGGGCGTATCGTTCCATATCAATAGAGCCCGGAAAGAAGCTTCAAACATCGCCCATATCATCAAAATAAAATAAAATCGATAGTACGATCTCACGATTCAATTAGCAACTCATAAATACACAACAAAACCCTCTTCACTGCTAAAATCTCCACGACCGCTCCTCAAAGCACTTCCGCCATCCTATCCCATTCCACAAATCCGATAATATTATCCTGCATAAATTAACAATCATCCCGCCATAATTTCACGAGTCGTTGAGTACGCCAAACACGAACGGAATAAAATAATCAATAATCGATCTCGACGCGAGATTTCACATTCAAATGTATTCAATTAGCGGCCGTTTCTCGCAATTCGAAATAAAGCGCGGGAAAAACGGGAATTCATCCGGACTGACCGGAAATCTGTTGCTTTCGTGGGACAAAAAATCGCGCGTGCAACAAAAAGAGCGAAGTAGAGAAATAACGAGAGAAAGAGGAAGCGATATTTATTTCGCGTCCCCCTTACGCGCCAACTATTCAAAACTCCATCGAGTGCCCATAATATTTCCACAATTTCACGGTTTGTACAATTTCAATTCGTTTCCATGGCGTTAAACGAAAAAATCCAAAGTAATAAAGACAAAAAAAGTAATAGAGAATTTTAAATCGTAATCACGAATTCAAACATAACAAATAAATAACCAAAATTAAACAAACAACACTCCTACAGATCAAGATCGATAATTTCGCAGATAGTACAGTCCCAAAGTCAGCATTATCAAATCAAAATCGCAATCAGCCCCTCGTCCATGCCCGAAGTACTCGGTCAGTCGGAGAAAGACGAAGAGAGATATTGCATCGATGACGCGATATGGACCACAGCGTAGTTCCAGAAGATTTCCGCGCCCGTCGGATGAACGCAACGAGTCCGTGCCGCGCAACAGAAGCGCGATGGGTTCACGGGCGCGTGTGCGCCCGCAGACGGTCCGGGGAGTGGTCGCGCGCTTGGAGAACCTCGCCGGGAGCGAGCGAGCGAGGTCGTAAAGCGGCTCGTGTTGAAGAGAGACGAGCGTTAACTTTCGCGTGGGGGTGCGCCCACGCCGATGACGTCACCTGGCGAACGTTGGCAGCGTTGACAGTGTTATCCAGCTACGGCGGTGTTGCTCGACGTGCACGAGCGCGACCGCGCGATCTTGTATAGTTATATGGACCCCATGCTTCGCGAAAGGAAAACGAATGGACCGGGAGGGACGGGGAGAAGGGCGAAGAGGGGTGAGGGAAGGGGTTGGAAGCGATACTCACAAGCCGGACGAAGAACGTGGAGAGGGAGAGAGATGCAGGGCGAGATAGAGAGAGAGAGAGAGAGAGAGAGAGAAAGATGGCACAGCATCCGTGGCGTGTCCTGACGCGGAGAAGGGGTCGATGGAGTTCGAAGGGTAGGGTATGGTGGCGAGATAGTCGCAGTCGTCCGTCGTAGTCGTTGTTGGTCGTTGTTTCGACGCGACGCGAGGATCAAGACGCGCGAGCGCGCGCGCGGGGTAGGTAGGTTGAAGAGGACGAACGACGAGGAAGAGAGACGAAGAGGGCGAAGCAGAGGGTACGCGCGAAGACGGGAAAACGGAGGGGTAGGGAGATTCGAGGAGGGGAGAAGGAATGAATGGAGATTGCAGACTTGTGGGAGAGGAGAGAGCGAGGGGATCGGGGATGAAGGTGGCTGGTGATGCTGCGGCTGATGCTGAAGCTGCGGCTGCTGCTGCTGCTGCTACGTTGCTGGGTTATGGACCGCGGCTTCGCGGGCGTTCTTCGCGCCCAATCCGAGTAACAGATGGCTTGGGGAGATTGATTCGGAGTGGGAGATTGATTTGTTCAATGGGGAGGAAAATGAAAATGTTGGAGGGGGAATTTGAATGATCGCGTTTGGGATGATGGGAAAAGTAGGGAGATTTAAAAAAATTTTTTTTTTGGGGTTGGGGTTTGGGTGTTGAGGCGAATTTGTTGGGAGAAAAATTTGGCAAGGTTCGACCTTTTTGTTCGTTGCAGTCGTGCGATTTTTTTTTTTTTATTTGAGACTTTTTGTTCAAACGTTTGTTTTGTGTATTAGGTTATTGATACGATATTGGATTGGTAAGATTCAGGCCGGAAATTAGGACCATAAAATCGGAGTAAAAATTAAATTCTTCAGTACATCGACTTTTAGACATTTTCGTGAATTGCCTTTTCGCCAAGGAAAAGGTCAATCATACTTTTCATTCAGTTATTCTTTCAGCTCTACATTTACAATTTGTTTCTCATTCTGAAAGAATAACATATTTTTTCTATTCGACTGATAAAGAATTATTTACAATATATATACACCAAACTCCGCAACGTTGAAACGATTTTTGCCATCAAATCTCGGATATGTGTTGCATAAATATTTTTTTCCAGGTTGGTTTACTAGAAAAATTATTAACAGCATAAAGATCGAACAGCAAGTCGAAGCCGATAACTGCCGTATATATATGTACATTTATTCCGGCCGCTGTGCAACACGTGGCTCCACGCAGCCTATAGCGCTGTCCCGCAAGCACTGAATCGAGACTGATTATCGTCAGGAAAAGTTTTCAAAAGAAGCCTGGAATATTCATGACTGCAAAATCGTCTAACCGTTGTATTCGTGTATTTTATTTCGCATTTGCCTGAAATACGACAAACGATAGAATCTGGAATCACATTGTTGAGCATTCAAGCATTGAAAAAATATGCAAAAATATAGAGAAATTTGAGTAAAGATTCATAACCACAAAAATTATTCACGAAAATTCAAATTTCATAGACATAAAGTGACGTAGAGATCATAAAGTTGTCACAACTGCTACTGCATTGATTATCCGATTTAATCTCGTCAAAAACCAACACAACTTATTTCAGTTCATCCCTCATAGCATATTTAACGAAACCCGAGCTTTCCAGATCAACTATTCCAGTTCCAATTTTTGTTTTCATAAAACAAAACTACAATCATATGATCCTCAACATATGTCTCTTTCCATCAAAACATCGACCCAAACCCCAAGCTACAACATTCGCCACAATTGTTCCTTTCCTCAGTCCTCACTCCATAAAAATCCCATCAAAGAATTCTCAAAAAATCAATCCAAACCTCAATTTTCTCTCCCCATCCTCAAACCCCCACCGCCTCTCCCATCTCTCTCTCCCCAATCTCATACCCAACCCCCCGAACAATAATTCAACCACAATCTCCATCCATCTAAACAAAAATTCCCAAACAAAAACAAAAACAAACAAAAATTACGTTGAATCAGTGGAAGCGATCGTTAGGTGAAAGACACTCTATCCCGGTAGAATGGGAAACACGGAGGCAGGAAGGAAGGATCCTCTCTCCCGGGGTTAGGACAGTATGTGCAAGCAGAAACAGACGAAAGAGGCAATACACTGGAAAGAGGCTCACGTGTGGGAGGTAAAAACAGAAAA
This sequence comes from Sussaba pulchella, assembly GCA_963971145.1. Classification (NCBI taxonomy): domain Eukaryota; kingdom Metazoa; phylum Arthropoda; class Insecta; order Hymenoptera; family Ichneumonidae; genus Sussaba; species Sussaba pulchella. The sequence continues at coordinate 13,865,345 of OZ020164.1, read as the reverse complement.
TGTGTAGGTGGATGAGTTCTTTCCTCTGCCTCTCCCCCGCCCCTCCCGCCCATCCCCCCAATCCTTCTCTCGCGCGGATTTCTTCCTCCGGTGTCTATCCCTCCCGTCTTGGTTTCTCGGGTTTTTCAAACCCGTGAGCCTCGCGCGTCGCGCACGGGCAAAAGGGCGTCAACAGTATCAGAGGACTAACCCCGGGTAATGTCGACGACATACACACGTGACGTTGGCAAATCTCGTCGTCGTCAGTGACGTTAGCTCTGCCACCGTCGGGGCCAACCATATACCCGCCGACGCTTTATTTCCACCATCTCTCTTGCTCCTATCTTATCTACCATCTCGCTTACCGTCTATTTCCGTCGTCATCCCCCACCCCTCCTCTCTCTCGCTCTCTCTCTCTTTCTCTCTCTCTTATTCTCTCTTTCTCTCTCTCTTGGGATCTTCGACGGTTTCTCTCGCTTCTTCGCCGAGTTCTCGTCTCCGTCGCGCTTCCTCGTCGGTCCTTCTCGCGCTCTCCTCCGGTATCTCTCGAACGTTGAATGGGGTCCAGCGCACGCCGCCTCTCCGCGTTCCTCTCAGTTCCTCGCCCTCTACGTCTCTTTTCATCTCTCTCTCTCTCTTCGTATCTCGTTTTCTCGCTCTCGCACTTCGCGGCGACTTCGCGCGCGCGAGCCACTCTTTATTAGTCTAGCACGGACCATCGCGAACCCCCTTGCCTTCGGGTCCCCGCGTTGACTGCCGCCGGCCGTCCGCCACCGCACCGACACTCCGATACCGCTCACGAGTGTACACCGGAGTCTCTCTTTATTCTCTCGTACGCGGACCCGCGACGACGAGATTAATCCTTCGCCATCCATCCCACCGCGTTTCGGGAAAAATCGTTTTACCCACGATCACGATCTTCGCGCCGTTATTTCGTCCGCTACCGCGATTTCGCGAAACAAGAGCGGAAAAGGAAATTCTTGATACACTTTTGATTAAACCTGTTGTACAAAAAAGAAATTAAACGATCGATTAGGTATGAATTTGCTACGTCGTTGATCGTTGAAGTGTGCCTTGATTGTGAGTTTTCGTTGGTTGGTTATCTTCTTCCGGATATCGAGCGGTGGATCTGTTGGAATATACGCGTCGTTTCCGTTCGATCGGAGTGTATCGGATGCTGCGGGGAGTTGGGAAGTTCGATCGAGGATTCGTCGATTTTCATGAGATACGTTGACGATCGTACGGTCCTCGTTTGTGAACGGTGCGTTTCGAAACTTTGCTTCGAGCCCGAGGAATCGACGCTACCCACGAACACCCCACCCCCTCTCCCCTTCTTCGAGAAACCCCGCTAAACTTCCATTCACTACCGGTTGCCGTGTGAAATTGTTCGATTGTTTAGTACACTCTTGATCTCACTCGTGAATGGACCGGCCGATCTACGGTTTTAATCGACAGTGAACGAGAAAAATAAATCAAATACGCATATGTTTATTACTGTATGTTACACATATATGTGTGTGTACATATTACGGTTGATTTGATAAATTCCGGAAGTACGTTTTGACGTCGTTCAACGACAACAGCGCCGGGTCGCTGCTGGAGCTTGCAGTAGTGCGGAAATTTTGTGACACTCGTCGACGTTGATGCGGGAAAAAAAAATCGTGGACCACTGGCTGGACAATTTTTTCCCGGAGAATCCGGCGGTCGTATCGAGTATCAACTCGCGTGCGACTTCCGCTTTCCGACAATCATCGACGCTCGTCGCGACCAGACGTGTTTACGATTCGTCTTTGCCTCACGCATGCATAGATAATATATTTTTGTATATATAATCATTTTTTTTTTAAACATTATAGACGGATTTTGTTGGTATCGCGACTGATAAGTGCGCGCGCGCGTGTGTGTAAATTTTTTTAGAAATGTCAATTAGCGACTTTGTGCGACAACGAAAGGTGTCTCTGACAGTTGCACGGATTTCGGTGATCGAGTGATTTTTTTTGGTTTGGAGAGAGAAGCCAAGAGCGTTCTACTTGGTCAGGTTATTTTGGGAAATTAAAAAGAAAGGAAAAAAGGAGAACGATAGCAACCGAGGGTTGTCGACGTCGGTCTCGATCGAGCCGGATCTCAAAAAGGACACGCAACCGCCTGACGGAATAGTCGTCGACATCATCTCTTAATCCTCACGACGTGACGAATTTTCATCTCCATTTTTTTTTCAACACCTCTCGCGATCTTCGTCGAGTCCCCGCCAAAAAAAAGAGAGAAGAAATTGATAAAACACAGCCTCCGACGAATCTCCGACGTAACAAGAAACAAAAATAATAATTTACCGGGATTTCATAATTCACCAAAGAAATGAACGGAAATCGTTTCATTGGATTTGACTTCAAGTTTCTTCTACGTCCGCTAAAAGGTCCAATAAAAGTGACTTTACGTTTCTTATAAAAAAAAATGTTGTGACAAAAACGAAGAAAAAAAAAAAACAAACGTTGGTGAACCGTTAAAAATAATTAAATCGGTTATTCGATAGTGTAATGTAAGCTCGTGTAGTCACGAAAGTGTCCAAAAAAAATCCCACAATCTGTTTTATCGAGAAAAAAAAATCTGCACCGAGAACGAATTGTTTTTTTACGATAGCCCCTAAGGAAAATAATTAGCTGTAGCGAATTTCGAACGAGCCGTCGGACGAATTCGTGGGAGATAACGTCGACGAGTGCTGCCTCGCGGTGAAGCCGAGCGATCAGACGATATAATTTGAAAAGATGCTGGCGCTCGCGATGCGACGAGAACACACGACAGGACGCGGAACCGGGAGTAGCAGTTACGAGCCGGCAAATCCTCTCGCGGGTTTCGAGCATCTTCAGCAAAATCCTTTCGGCGGCGTGGGAATACATCAGAGCGGTCCGTCGAACGACGCCCGCGATCGAGATCCCCACGCGGAAACCGACGGTGAATTGCAGGAATTCGTGGACATAGCCCAGGTCCAGCAGCTTCTTCAACAACAGACCCAGCATCATCATCAGCAGCAACAGCAGCAGCATCATCATCAGCAGCAACAAGCCGCGGCCGCGGCTGCAGCTTCTTGTCTGTGGGGAGCCGTTTATCCACCGCCCCCGCCCAACATCGGCTATCCTCATCATCATCATCATCATCATCATCATCCGCTGCCCCCACCGCCACCGCCACCGCCACCGCTGACGCATACGACAGGTAATATTATTTTTTGAAGGTTCGCGGCGGATTCGGATTTGTTATTCGCCCGAGTGAAGAAATTGTACATAGTCCATGCATCAACTATATATAGAATCGAGTATATATAGTCCATATATGGACTATACCCAAATTCCATACTATATATATAATTTTTGGATATATCATTATATTATATTGAAAAGAATTATCTATAAGTATTATTATTGGCATTGTTACAATCTATTTTTGAATTTTTTTTAATTGGACATATATAGGCTATATATAAATTATATTGCCTATTTCTATACATGGTTAATATATGGACTATATTTAATTTTTTTTACTTGGGCGTGTATAGTTACATCGCTAATGCGGTTCTCGTTGAAATCTAAGAATTCGATCAATAGCGGGGATATGTTTCGCGTTTGTCGGTTCTTTTAGGGCTTGTGGCCTAACCGAGGGCTCAACGAGTAATTTTTTTGTTGTTCCGCGGTAACAAACGCTTTTTCATTTTTATGTATTGACCATAGAACCATAAATCCTTTGCACGAATCGTGATATTAGGAGAATTTGAAATACTTTAAGACTAAGACTTTTTCGAGCCCATCGAGATTTTTTTTTTATCTTACGCTAACAAACACTTTTTTACTGGTCATTAAAGCAGACTTTTTGCCAAAATTCGAACAATGATTGTGGTAATTCGGGAAATATTAAAAATAAGACGCTTTTTAGGGATTGTTGATGAATTTTATTGATTTCCCGGAAGAACGTTATCGAATTTTTAATGCTTATTCGTTGTACACTACGGCCTCGATTGTCGAAACAGTGGCCGGACCATGTACGCGCATGCGCTGTTGCGAAAATCGAAGCTGCGTATTGGCGCGGTAGTGCGTACACTGCGCAGCTGCCGCGACCGCTGATTGGACCAACGCTTCTCCCACCACGTATCCACGACAATTGATATGCCTTAAGTAGTGGGGACTGCAGCGAACATCTGGGTTTTAAAAATTGAGGTTGCTGTGCATGTGGCTCGTTAAAAGTGATCTCCCGTAAGCTTCGCGATGGCATTAGTTGTGGCTTTTCGTCGTAATGATTCGTGCTCCGGAATAACACGTAATCCATTCATTAGAGCCATGATTTTTCGGTTATTTTTCATATTTTATATGAGAGAAAAAACTTTTTAGTCAGTCAATCAGCTTTCGGAAATTGTGTATAATTCCATAAACAAAAGAATACTATATTAATAATAATGCTATAATGCAACGTTATTATTATAATTTTTAGTGTTATTAATATATGTATGAAATCGGCTGCAATTTCCGATTCACTCGAGAAAATGTTGGATAAGACACAACGCAAATCGTATTTGCAGACTCGAACAATCAGAAACGAGAGAGAGATGAAAATTCTGATTGTTGAGACAAGACGTGAGAAGAAAAATTTTCGTTTCGTCTTTAATTTCGCGGAATTATTGTCAGCTAGACATTTTTCGAAATTGTAAGATTGAAGACATTTGAAAAGTTTTAAAACTGGATTCGATGGTTTGAACTCGTCGGAAAAATAATCATCGAGTGGAGGGCTATTATGCACACACATACGAACACACATAAATACACATAAGCGAGGAAAATTATTGGGAGCGTAAATTAATGGCATTCGGAGAAACCATTAGCGTGTAGGTTGACTTAATATTTTTTTTCGACCATTGACATTCGCAGATAGCTCAATTTAGCACAGGTCAATTGACGAAGCGATCGTCAGCTTTACTTGCAGCTTTTTCTGCATCCTAATAAAAGATACGGTGTGCGTATGGATCTCGTGCGAAGTCTCGTGAGTCTGGAATAATACAAATAATTGCAATAATAATAAAAGTTCAGCGCTCTGGCACAGAGAATAAGTGAATATATATGGCAGAACAAATATCTAAATTTACCTGGGGTCGGAATCCTCAATTTATTTGCGAATTATTGTTTCTGTACCTACCAAGTTTTTAGAATTTCTCTGTAATATTAAAAGAACATTTTTATTCGAAGCTACTACCTGGATAAATTAAAATCATATTTATTCCAATGAATTTAGTGGAATTTATTCAATTCATTCAATTCATTCATCAATTCATTTTATATATAATGGAAATCAATTGAAAATTCGCCAATATAATAATTTTTGTTTTTAATCCATCGACGTAGAAGAATTTTTTTTTCTTCGGTTTCCGGAGTCGATTTTAATTTGAAAAAAATTAAATTTTTATAATAAAAAATCTTGATTGAATATTTTCTTACAGAAGTTGATTCGTTACCAATGAGAAAATCTATTCAATCCAGTATCATCTTTTATTTCAATTTATCTCGTATTTTATGAGACGTAGCGTCAACGAAATTTTTATTCGACCTGACTGATCGTTTTTCATTCAATTCAACAAAATGTTTACTCGCTACTCAGACCTCAAAATTATTTCATCACCGAGATCATTGCATTGAAATTATTGTAAAGTTTTGAATCTCTCAAACTCCTGCATCTCGACCGTGTCGATTTTCTCAACGCGACTGACGCAATCGAGCCAACCGTCGGCACGCACGATGCCATAAAATAGATTTGTATTTGAGGCAGTCGTTCCAAATATATTATTCACGTGAGTCAAATAAACCGTTTCTTTATCACGTTCATCAAATCAATGTTTATTCAATGCAAATACGATTTTCTCGTCACGATCTACATTCAACAAATCATTCAAAGCAAATAAATAATTCAATTACCGCAACAAAAAACATTTTCTATATCTTTCACTAAAAAAAGAATTGATTTCAATCCGATTTCAAATTCTATTCATCTCAACTTCAATAATTCAATGCAAATAATTTAATTAATACAATTAAATTTATTCTCCGCTTAAAAAAAAAATGATTTGCTCTCACTAAAGCTGTGAGTACAAAAAACTCTAAATGTGACCGCATCAAACACTCGAATTTTCTATCCTCACGTCAATATAAAAAACATTCCTTCGCCCCAATCAAATATTTCTATCCACAAACATTCCTATTCCCTCAAACGAAAAAAAAAAAATCCTTCCCATCGGCGTACGTACAAACGCGCTGCCAACGCACGCGTCTCCCCCTCCAACCCCTTACAACTCCGAAATAAACTTTTAAAAAATCCATTTCTCCTCGTCTTTCTCTCAAATTTATTTATTTTTTTCAATTCAAATTTTGATTGTACAAAATTTAATACGGCGCGCGCGCGAGCGGTGTCCACATCGACCGTGGCATGACTCACGGGTAATTCGAGATCGTCAAGTATTTCTCTCGTATAAATAGTAGTGTATCGAACTCGTTTCATTCACGGTACGATCCTCTGTGGGGCCTTAAAATCTCTGCGGGGCACAATACAACGTACAAACTACAAAGTTTACGAGGCCTCACGACAAAAGACGTTAACGAAGAGCAAGAGGTTCTCGTGGCTCTCCGGCATGTCGGGATAACACACACACTAGGTGCGGGGCGGAGGTAGAGGACGGGAGGACGGGCGGGGGAGGGGGGGAGGGGAAGGAAAGGGGTGTGTAGCGGTGCTGGTATCTCCGTCTGTCGCAGCAGCCGGGTCCAAAGCGAGTCCCGAGAGCGAAGTTGGCATTCGATGGGTGTGTCCCCAGGACTGGACCGAGAGGCCCGCGTTCTCGATCTCCCGAGCCCTTGGATCTCCTACGGAGAGAAAGGGGCGATCCACGGAGCACACGGACCCGAGAGATTCAGACCTGGCAACGCTCGAACTCAAACCGGGACACCGGAATTAAAAAATGAAAAGAAAAAACCGTGATATAACGTAAAAATAAAAATAAAATATATTGAGCAAAAGAATTGAGAGGAGATATGGAACGACGTTGAGACGTATAAGGGAATGATGTTTGGTGTAACGATGTTGGGAGAGAGGGAAATAACACGAAGGGACACGATGATAACAGCAAGTGGGTTTTGAGGATAGAATGCAGATAACGAGAAATAAGATAGTTTGAATTCTGGAGGCTGTAAAGATTCTTGTCACAAAAAACGTACAAGAATCGGACGTAAAAGTCGTCTATAATTTTTTTTATACTTTATTCCTTGTTGTTTATAATCTTTATTGATTACCTTTTTCGTTTTCTTCGTGCTTTTTGGATTTTTATTTATTTATTGGTTTTTGAAAAAATTCTTTTTTTTTTCGCTTCGTCGTCCGTTTTTTCTTCTACATGTTCGTCTTCGTGTTCGTCTTGTTGTTCGTTTATCTTCGTATGTTATTTTTCGTGCCAAGGAGAGTAGCGCTCGGCGGAGAATAAATCGAGCGCGACAGGCACGGATGCGAATTAGCCCGGCGGGGACAGATTTTTAATAGACTGGAAAAACGTTTACGGACCGGTTGGTACCGCAACGCCGCGCCCGTGGAAATCACGTATTCCACACGTTCGAAGAGACTCTGCGGCCCTCCGATTTTCTCCCCGGCATCGCTACACGACTATGTCCACGATCCATGCATACAGGGTGTCTTGATAACAAATTATTCGCGATTATCTTTTTCGAAAATTATTGGCAATTGAGATAATGACTCAACCGTGATTGCGAGTTCCGAAGTGGCGAATGCAAACCGCAACGGTTCTGTACGTATGTTGGTTACAAGATTGTTATTTTTGTTGTTGGAGTTACTCGTTGATCTTCGAAATTTAGAATTGATCGGGCCTGGATTTTGATAAAATGAAAAAATGAGATTTTTTTTTGGATATTTAGTCGTGTTTGAAATATTCTTTTATGGATCGCCGAATCGTTGATAATCCTTTTTTATTACGACGTTGAAATTGCATTTTTAGGGAATGAGAGTGAGGATATATTCAATTGTGGTTTGGAGGCACAACCGAATATGGCAACGCTTTCGAAAAATTAGATTGAGCCACATTCTTGTAATTTAGATTGTTAACATCGTTTTCAAAAAAAGAGTTGCTGAAAATTGACCATACGGAGAGAAGTAAACGAGATCAATTTAAGCAAACAAGTGCATTTGGTCGATAAAAACGGGAAAAGTCCGTCGTTTCTCCGTTTAAAAAAAACAAGACTCATGTTGTATTTTTTTTGGTAAAGTTTCCTGAAACCTTTCTATGGGTAAAATAAAATGTTGTTGTTTGACAATGTAGATCGATTATTAATTATCTCGCATGTTCTTTTTAATTCACAAGTGTAACTTGTAATTCTAACTATTTAAATTGTACGGAATGCTACCTTGAATGGCACCGAAAAATAAATGTAACCTGATAATTATTATTTTTGAAATCGATTTCTCCGCTACGATAGAGCGTTCGCAACTCAAAAACGTCATTGTTCGAACACTTTTTCCATGGACTTATTTTGTTTTGCCTTCGAACCAAAAATATAGAGTCAAAAAATGTATTAGGTTTCAACGGAATCTGTAATGCACTTGGACTTTATTTTTGTTTTTTTTGTATTTTGTGCGTAAATACGTCCATAGTTCGTCTAAAAATGCAATAAAAAGTAAAAACTACTTTCCTAAAAAATTAGTCAGCATCCTGTTCAATAATTTCACATCATCCTTAATCCAGTAAGTGAAACGCAATTTATACACTAAATTGTGGCCGATGCTTATCACACAGAAATAAATGGATTTCAATAATAATAACTTACACAATTGGAAGAATTAAAAAAAATCAATCTATACAATTTATCGAACATTGTTAAATTATGACATTTTACAAGTTCAATGTCGCGATTTCCGAATGAAAATTCAATAAAGTCTGATCAGATTCCAGCTATCCAACGGCTCACGCTATTTCATATCGAATACTATTTCGATTGTCGTAAAAATGTCTAGCGTCATAACAATCTAACGGCGTTACGATTTGCAAAGTGAACGTTCGAAAGAATGAGCTGATATGGGCAGTAACGACATATCAGTCGTTACGTAGGACGTCAATGACGATGCTCGGCCAACTCGTCGACGCATTAAAAAAAAAAAAATTGAAAAAATTGATTCTCCCTTACGTGGAAAACACTTCGGCATTGCGTTATCAAGGTTGCTCGTACAGAGAGACGTCAGGGTAGCGAATGGTCACCCTATCGCTCGCTCGGGCTCTAAAACAAACGATCATGCTTACGACGCACGGATGTCCAACACTACTTTGCAACACGCCACGTACTCCCACACGTGCTAAAATAGTACGTACGACTGTAATAGATTATGCCCGCACGACTGTGAAGGAATTACACTCTACGTAAATCGTACCGAACATCCATGAATTATGCTATGTATCGCAAATTATAGATAATTCGTTATAAAAATAAACAAAAAAAAGAAGAAGGATCAATCATAGGTTCAGTAATTTGTTTTTCTCTGCAATTCAGTTTTCTCGGCACTTGAATATTTTGTGCCAATTTATGCAGTAAATTTTGTAACTGACTCAAAGGGAACAAAAACTTGAATAATAACACTTCGATTATGATAATAGAGAGAAATAATTTTGTCTGAATGATTGACTCGTTGACAGATAAATTGATATTTATCTTACCGATAAAAAGAGAATCAAATGCGAGCCCGGAAATAAGGATGATGATTATTTTTATAATAATAATAATAATAATAAAAATAATAATAATAATTATTATTATTATTATTATTATTATTATTATTATTATAAAAATAATCATCATCCGTATAATAATAATAATAATAATAATAATAATAATAATAATAATAATAATAATAATAATAATAATAATAATAATAATAATAATAATAATAATAATAATAATAATAATAATAATAATAATAATAATAATAATAATAATAATAATAATAATAATAATAATAATAATAATAATAATAATAATAATAATAATAATAATAATAATAATAATAATAATAATAATAATAATAATAATAATAATAATAATAATAATAATAATAATAATAATAATAATAATAATAATAATAATAATAATAATAATAATAATAATAATAATAATAACAATAATTATTATTATATATTAATTATTATTATTATTAATAATATTAATATTATAATTATATAATAATAATATTAATATTATATTATAATTATATATATAATTATTATTGTTATTATTATTATTATTATTATTAAAAATGATGAAATTCACCAAACCATTAACGTAATTTTTTAACAATACACAAAAGCCCGAACGGATCCGTGGAATAAATTTGCCCTAGTGAAATTTTCCTTACGTTCTACAAACGGCGAATTAAAAAAAAAAAAAAATCATCGAAACTCTGACGTACGCACAACCGCAGCTGCACCTACGTTAGCCGGTGCACGATGTTAATTTCCGACGAGGCTTGCGCGGATCGAGGTAACGTGAAGCAAGTGTGTACGTACATCGTATCGCGCGTACTAGAATCGAGATAAGTGTTACGGGCTTCGGCCGGTTATCGTCTATCGATGGCCGGCACGGTCCTACCTCTACGTCAGCGAAGCCGCTGATAAGCACGGCCGCGAAGAGTCGTCCGTAAAGAGGAGAGCCTTTGACGTCGGCTCGTTGGGCGTTCGATCGAGCACAACGGGCACATCTGCCCGCTATGTTCATGGGCACACCATCGGAATCGCCTCCCCACCATTGGCCCAATGTCTACGTGGGATGACTTTGCCTCTCTTTCTTTCCATCTCACGCTCTTTTTCTCTCTCATTATTTCTTTCTTTCTTTTTTAATCGCGTCGATCGCGCCTGGGCTACCGTGCGCGGCTTGCTCGCGTGCGTAACTCATTCAGACGAACGCGTGGAGATCGTTACTGGAACAAGCTACACATACTATATAATATTATTTATCAGTTAATCTCTTCCTTCCCCCGCCCCCGCCAAAACTCTTTCTTGCGTTTTCATAACTGTACATTTTCGGTTCGCCGTGGAATGATAATGATGGGGATGATTTTTTTTGGGACGTATTGAGTGTCATTTTGTTATCAGAAGTTGAGGTATTTGATTGTGATTGGTCGGAAAATCAAGGTTCTTGGCAAAGAGATTGATTGTCACATCGGAGCTTTTATTTATTTATTTATTTATTTATTTATTTATTTATTTATTTTTTGAGTGCCTAATTTATCATTGTTTTACGCTACTGGCGTTACGGTATGGATCAATTTGGTAAATTGATAAAAGATTAATCACAGGCATGAGTAGAAGATGTGAGAATCTTAGGAGTCCATGTATCAAGGATGGAAACGAGTATTGCGATTAATATTAATGGGACAATTATTAATGTCACTCAATCAATTTTGACGTACCACGAATTTACAGCCGTTGCACGTGCTTGTGTTGAATCACTCGCAGATAGTTTTTCGTCGACGCGAAATCATTATGATTTATTTTCCTCATAGAGGGAGCTATGTAACAGGCCAAAAAAAATCGCAATACATTTTTTGCCTTGAATTAAAAAATGGCGGGAATTTATTACACAAACTAATTCTACAGGTAGGAAGTCTTACTCTCAGCCTTTGTAAAAAATTGAGTGAAGATTGATCGAAAGGACCAGGTTTCATATGGTAAACCCCAGAATTGATCAAAATACTTACATTACCTCAAATTCGAAGAAAGCACTTAGCAAGTTTCAACTTCTTTCAATCATCTCTATTTCTTTCGAACAGGCGAATCAAAAAAAAAATTTCGATATTTCCGAAATCGGTAGGCGTGAAAGAAGTCGTGTACATCGATAAGTAATCGATAAGACAACCATCAATCAAACACAATCAGTTGGGATAACGTCGGAAAAATTCGCAACGGTCGCACGCCACTGAGCTACACGTTATAGATGAATTGCTTCGACTTTAATTCCACGGCACGACGTCGTCGTTTGTGCAATAAATCAGTTCACCCGACCAGTTGGGTTACTTGCGCCCAGACCGTGCGAGAACCCAACCGGACTTTCGTGTCCTCTCGTTCCCTTTGGCTTATTGGAACATTAAAAAATTGTACGGCTCGCAACACGTCGATCGAAACGTCGACTATTAACACGATGCTTGCCTTACCGTGGTGTCGAGCGTATCAAACGGACGAGGTACGACGCCCGAACGCGTCAACTTGGCTGTACGACAATTTTATATCATCGGCCAAACTCGTTCTTATCCGAGATTGAAATATATGTATGTATATTGGAATCTGCAAAATGTCGCGACTCTTATTGGAGGTTTTCTTTTTTTTTGGTTCTTATTGTTGTATTTTTATTCTGTGTTATTTTTTATTATTTTTTCGTAATTTTGACGTTTGAGGTTGCCTATTTTTTTTAAGATTCGACGGAGGATATATTTTTTGCAATAATTGGGGAAGTACTGAACATGGCGACAATTTTTTTTTAAAGGTTTTTTTCGAGAGGTTTTGAACTAATCATTAATGATTTAATTTATTTATTTATAATTGATTCTTTTTATAAGTGCTCGAATGGAATTGATAAATCCAGCATGGTTCGTGCTTTAAAAAATCATAATCTCTGATTTGCAGCAGAACTACAAAAAAAATCCAAGTGTGCAGTTACTCCATCAATTAAGTCGAAAACGTTGATGCAGAAAAATTAGACAAAAGTAACGAAAAATGTAGCGAAACCACAAAAATTTGGACGAATGGGTTCTATCATTTTTTTTTCATTAAATTCATTTTGATTCGATTTATTTTCACTAAAGTGATTTTTATTAAATTCATTTTCTTTAAATTAGCCTTATTGATATTATTGCAATCGATGTAGTCCTTCATTTCGATAAAAAATCGATCAGTTCGATCCGAAATCGATGCTCTAAAAAAGTTGGACATCCGATATAGCTTTGTCGATCCGTGCGAGCTACCTGAATTACGCTTACGTGGCAGTTGCTGCTGCGCGTTCAGCGATACAAACCGACGTGACTATAACCCAACCATCTTCCCCAGCATCCCAAGCATATACTGTACACCTTCGGAGATCGTTAAACACTCGCTTTCTTGCCCAAGAACTCCGGCAGTTGCGTGACGACACTGATTACTCATTCACGTACCCGCGGACTTGCCGCGGGGAAAATAGGATGGTACTTTCATTACAGAAATCGTCGGACTTTAGTTTACTTTTTGCTTCGGCCGCAATCCCTTTTTTTTTTCTCACCTCTTTCCATCGAGAGCAATCCTTTACCGGCGATGAATTTCATAAATTGTAAAAAAATTTAGTACGTTTTTGTAAATTTAGTAAGTTTTATGATGGAAAGTTTTATTATATTAAATTATGAGGTTGTTGGAAACATTTTTTTAAATCTACAAATTAAATGTAAAAAAATTACAAGCACGAGAAACCTTAAGAATCCGTGAGAGCAGATTTTATTCACATATTTATAATCTCAGAAAATCCGTAGAACTTCTTTTTCTTCACATATTTGTAATCTTAAAAAATTCTTAAAACCACACTTTATGAACATATTCATAATCTCAAAAATCCCTTCAAGCACATTTTATTCCCATATTTATTAATCCATTCATGGTCGATCTCTCAGAGAATTTAATCCCGAAAAATCTCTTCCAAGTAAGGTCTCGATTAACCACGAAACGAATACAATCTTCAAATCTCGTGTTTCTAGATTCCGGGATCAAACCCGGGCGTTGACGAGTCAGTGAGTCAGTCGGTCACTAAAAACTTATTTTCTTTTTTTATAGACAGAACGAGATAAATAAACACGTACCGAAATGGTTACTAAAAAGAAACAATAAATCCGTTCTCTTGGCTCCATTTCCCAAATCTCTGTATTAATTTATCTGGATAACCGAAACAGTTATACCAAGTGGACCATGCGTATTATCACGAAAATCGTTACATTGATATAATATATTTTGGTAGTTCATGAGCCATATCGTAGACGAGTTATACGCGCGATGAAAAATGTGTTAGATGTATCAAGCGACTGACATTGCCTCCTGGATTAACGGTACACTATCCTATGGAACACGGTTTTCACGATGGACGGCACGCGCTAGACGAGGCCATCATCGATTCCATATAGATAAGATGGTCAAAAGTGATGGTTGCCCATGAAAAACGGCTATGATTATAATATCCACATCGAATTCCTCCTTCGAAGAAAAAAAACATTCTACGTTCTATAAATAAATCATAATTAAACGATGATCAGTCGCTTATTATTAAAAAAATTAAATAATAATAATAATAATTTATTCTCAAAATAATAAAAATAATATTAACAATAATAATCATTTATTATTAATTTTCTTATTTTTGGAGATTATATTATTCTTATTATTATTGTCATTAATATTATAACAATAGTAATAAATATTAATAATAATAATAATAATATATAAAATATATTATTATAATATAATAATATAATAATAATAATAATTATTATTATTATTAATAATAATAATTATTATTATTATATTATTATTATATATTAATAATAATAATAATTATTATTATTATTATAATATAGTCTCGAAAAATAATAAAAATGATAACAACAATAATAATAATTGATCATTGTTGTTATTATTTTTATTATTAACAACAACAATAATAGTAATTTATTATTGTTGTAATAATTATCATTATTTTCGGGCATCACATTATTATTATTATTATTATTTGTTTAATTATTATATATATATATTCTTTAATTTGTTTTTTTTTCCAAATCTGGCATCGATAATTTTTTCAAAGGTGTTTAAAAACGTTAAGAGACTCGCGTGCGGATTATTCTGAGAAGTGACCACGACTCGGGATGGATGATGAAGCGCGAGGTACGCAGATAAATCGCAGTTGCGGCAGCTCGCTCGGGTCTTAAGAGACTCCTTAATGATCAGAACGAGAAAATCGATGCGACGGGAGAATATCTCGCGCGGGGCCCGCGATGGTTACCAGATCTTGAGACGAGAACCGTCGGGGAACTGTTGCAGCGGTGGCGAGAGCCACATCGGGCTGTACAGCACACCAGCACGGGACCGCCTGCCGCCTACCGCCTCAATGAGAATTACGTGCATCCGTTAGTTTCACGAGACTTGTTTTCGACGGGACTCGTTCGACGCTTATTTACAACGTCGTTCGCCCGCGAGTACGGTAAATCTGTCCGAGAATTTCTCTAATGTAAGATCTTTCGATTTGTTACGTACGAGGAACCCTCACTGCGTGCATCGGACATTCGCTCGTTCGTTCGTGAATTTTTTTCGTCAAATTTATTTATTTTTTGGATTTTTATTCGAAAATTGGTGGATTTTTTTATGTAAGAACGATGGTCGGATTCGATTATGCGGGGTTATTACTCTCTTGGAAGGAAGACAGCTCATTATCGCATTCTCTTATTCCTACGAGCTATAGTCAAAAAATCAAAGTCGGTAATTAACTAATTGCTCAAGAGATTCGTTACAAGAAAAATCTAAATCTAAAAGAAATAACTGACTAAATCAAAGACGAACTTAGTAGGTTATTTTGGTTAGAAGCAATATAGTATCATACACCAATTACAGTACAAAAATGAATCTCACAACAAAAGCATAATTAACGTAGTTGCCTCGATACAATATTTAAAAAATAAGACAGTTCATTACCAAATTCTCTGATTCTTACAAGCCATAATCAAAAAAACAACGTCCATAATTGACTAATTGCTCAAACCTCCTTCACGAAAAAATCCTAAATCTAAAAATAAAAACAAAGTTCTGCCTAAATCAAAGACAACCTAAGTTACTTATTTTAGTTAGGGGCTACACAGTGCCAAGGATCAATTACAGAGTGTTCAATTCTCCGCCCGAATTTTCTTTTTTCCCAATTTCATGTTTCTCAGCCGATGCGATCTCATGATTTTAAATGCAACAACGCCCAAGCTCCGACACTTCGAGTAGCCGTAATAAAAACGGCATCGAGCCTTAACGCGTCTTCGCCGTTTAAGATCGTGCAATTAGGTGCCGCGAGTTTTTATTTATCTTCTTTTTCTTTTCGCTGTAGTCACCAATATGGTCCTATTATTATCAATGCCTCGCCACGGTCGATCTCGTGCAATCGTCTCGTGAGAACAGCTCCGATGTCCCCTCCCCGTAATTACCGGAAACGATCCTTAATCGCCGTTGAAGCTTGTCTTAGCCGCGGCGCAAAAACCCGCGCTAGCCTCGTACGTGAGTCATTCAATCGCTCAACGAACAACCGAATGGTAATAACCCCGTCTTCCCAATTACAGACAAACGGGCCAAATATAGTCACATTATCGTAGCTGAATAATCATTGTCGCGAATCGTTAACTGCGAGAAAGCCAATAATCTTTATTTTTTCTCGGCTGTGAAACTTTAACAAACGGAAATAACCACCGTTCGGGTCAAATGTGGCATTTGACACGGATACGAAAATTACTGACCTCATCTTATGTTTCAAAATAACTTTGAGGCATTTGATTTATCGTATTTTTTATGGATTACAATAGAATTATAAGAATTTAAATATGAGAGGAATGTAAAAATATATTTAAAATAGAAAATCCAATTTCAAGAAATGATGGAGTATTATACTTTAATTACAATAATCCAAATAAAGTAAAAATATAATAAAAGTATAATAATTAAAATATGATAGACGTATCAAAAATTCGTTTAAAATAGAGAATCGAAATTCAAGAAATGATGAAAGAAAGTTTATTACCGATCCTTGAAAGTAACATTATAACTGTCACTTTTTGACATGTTCAGTGAGTTAAACGTCGTTGCCCCCCCCCCCCCCCCCCCCCCCCGGGCTCTAAAAGAATATGGTAATAAATATTCGAAATGACGTCGAACTTTTGCTTTGCCTATGACATTTTTTTTTCCGCAGCGCTTTAGCACTCCAAAATTTGAACTTTTCGCAAGATTTGACCCTTCCATCTTCTCTCCTCAAATACATCCTCACCCCTTCTCACAAATAAAAACTGCACGCCAGATTTAATTCATCCCACGTGATGATCGTCGATCACGCGAATAAAAATGTCGTGTAGCGGCACATTTCGAGTCAATAAAACAGGGAATGTTTGCGAAGAGGTAGACGGATTCAAATTGATTCTCATTTTAAATCAGGATCAAGGATTCGCCGCTGCCTCCCGAGAGCTTATCACGTTCGAACGATATAGATTATATCCGTAGCATCGTATAAACCCGTGCGAGCTTCGCAACGAGAAATTATTACCGCAAATTCCCTTGAATTATATACACGAGAAGCCTCATTACGCGGCTTCGCGAAAGAAAAACGGGCCCTTCGGGGTGTCGGGCCGGGTATCCCGGTGCTCCGGGGCAACCGCGCCGGTTCTCCCTCCGGGGATCGCGTTGGCGCGCGAGCAATGGGGCACGTGGTCGCCGGGGAACGATGCGCTTCCGATGCGCCTCGGGCAGTCGCGTGCCGTGTCGAGAATTCTTCAATCGACAGTCCACGACGGCATTGCTGAGGGCAAGAACTCATCTCCAGCATCGACGTTCGACTATTCGTCGATTTGTTTGCTTTTGCTTTTTTTTTCCGGTCGATCCGTCACGCTCGGCGACGGGAATTGAAAGCAGGAAGATTATACTTTTATAAATCCGGAATATACCAATTGAAGATCGTTACTTGTCATTATTTGATATTTCGAACGAGAGAATCTTTATTTTTTTTTAATAATAATAATAATTATTATTATTATTATTATATATCAATAAAAGAAATAAATAATAATATATTATAATATTATATTTATAATTATAATAATAGAAATAATAATAATAATTATTATTATTGTTACAATATGTACAATATGTAATATATTGTAACAATATTATTATTATTGTTACAATATGTACAATATGTAATATATTGTAACAATAATAATAATAATAATTATTATTTCTATTATTATAATTATAAATATAATATTATAATCATTTATTTCTTTTATTGATATATAATAATAATAATAATAATAATATTATTATTATCGTTGTATCAGAGGGTCAATTATTTCTCATGTAATAATGATTGATCTCAATAATTTCTTCCTTTCTGTCTTTTCAATTAAATTTTTCTAAATTTATTATTATTATCATCCTACTATTTTTCAGCACGATTATTTTTTGTACAGAGCTCTGGTCACGTACGACCCAATTTTATTATTATTATTACAATGATAACAACGAAGTAAGAATAATAAAGATTCCCCTAACTACAGAAAAAAAAGTCATACATGGAAGTTAATTTTTACATTGAAAATATCTCGAAACTGTTTGGATTGAAAAAACGAAATTACTCATAGTAGCATTGTGATTTCATTTCAACGGATATCCAGCGACGGAATAGCGCCCCATTGCCAAGTATTCCTAATAAACTTTTAAAAAATAAATAAAAATTCAAGGGTCTTCGCATTCCGACCAAATGCAATCCTAAACATTCTCGAATTTCAGTACGCGCTATCAAAAAAGTTATGACCATCGTGACATAAAATAGTCGCTTTATCGTCCCCCGGTGTACGTCGAATCGCCAAAGAAGTCGACGCGAATGACAATTTACCGCTGCGCCTTCCGTTGCACCCGAAATCATTCGGCCCGCGCAAAAAATCTTACCATCACTCCCCCGCGCGATCCTCGCCCATCCCCCTCAATCCAGCAAACCGCGACTTCCAAAAAAACCAAATCAATCAATAAAAAAACCCCACATAAAAAAAACAAACCAACAAAATCACACAGCTTTATCCGTAAACACCTCGCGCTTCGGCGCAACGAGTTGAAAACGCTACACAAAAACGTACTCCCGGTAATTATACTAACTAATCCCAGTTGTAGATGCACATGGAGATGTCGATTGAGCAATTAGCGAAGAGTCGTGATAAACTCGTGCGGCACCTTGTGTACAATAGCGAGAGCAACAGTGCACGGACCGTGGAGAATAAAAAAGACAAAAAAAAAAAGAAGGAAAATACAAAATAAAAGTCACGTTATACGTTACAAGGGGGGGAGGGGGGCGGGGGGCATAGCTCGTGGGTTCGAAGCACGCGCTCGGACCCGATCCCATGTGGTTGGTGTATGGGGACGGCACTCGCGAGTGTACATACCGCCGTTGCGCGTCGTGAGCGCATTGCACGTAGCCTCGGGTGGTCGCGTGCCCCCGTCGGATTCCGCCATTGATAGCGCAGGCAAAAAGCCTCCTCGGCATCACGCTTCGGAGACACGATCAGGGTTCGCAAGCCGAAGGAAAGAGAAAGAGAACCGGGAGAATGATCAACGTCGAGAGCATACGAACGCGGGTTTTGCCGCACACGGGCCGATGTTCCACACGGTGGAATGACTCTGCGGTAAGACCGTGGTCGCCATGGCGAATCGATGGGACGTCAGGAAGCTATAAAGTCAACGACTGTTCACTCGAGACGATCGAAAACGACCACCGAACGGTGAATTGACGAGCGATCAATCATCGTCGACCAATGGTTCGTTGATCGAACGAGAAACATTTTTGTTGTTGTTGTTGGTTTGTTCGTTGTTTTTGCGTGTGCGTGTGGGGGTTTTTTTTTTTTTGGGCGTTGTTGGAGCGGCAATCGAACCTAGTGATTAGATGTTGAGAGGTAATGGAATGATTTAACCGAGTGGATGGTGTGGAGCGACGGTTTTTGGGAAAGATAATTTTCATGATAGGTCGGATATATGTTTTAGCACGGTGGATGATAATGAGGACGATTTTTTTTTTTGGTTTTTAGTTGTTTAAATTGAATTATTGATTGTTTAAAGTCCGGAGAGCTTCGGATGGTAGGAGGTCATTTTAATCAATTTTCATGCTTTTGAAGTAGAAATTTCAGGAGGCTAAAAAAATAACTTTTGACGCCTTCGCTTTTGAAATAAAAATCGATTGAAATCGATTTATTTAAAAAATTGAAGCAGATAAGTTTGCAGATAAAATTGACCACCCTATATTTGATTTTGCTTATTACTTACAGGGAAGATAATTGACTCATTGTAGAAACGAAGACGGGGAGAAAAAGAGAGAGAGAGAGAGAGAGAGTCAAATAAATATAACTATTAATTAAGTACGAAATAATACGGACGATGACGTCGGCAAGAGAATCGCAAATTTATACAAAATTTCGAGCAGAGTATTTATGGCCAATAATGTACAAATAAGGCTTCGTCCGGATCCTGAAAATTTCGACTGTACGGTAGAATTCATTCGGCCAATGTGATTCACCATCGTCGTATATTATTACGCAATCACGGATCCGGAAGATACTCCGAGCTCCCGACTGTTTTAACAGTTATTTTATGCTAAGTATAGAGGGGTGTAATGGACCTCGTGAAAATAGGAATGATCTTCGAAACCATAAGTGATGAAGTCATCGGTGTAATGCTTGCAACGTTGAGGCTATATATATAAACATATACACATATACGTGTTGAATCGGGTCGCTATGCTGTTTATTGACCAGTTAATCACTTCACCGCCTACCCTATTCTTGCGCTCCGTGCGTCAAATAAAAAATAAGAACGATTTCACAACGAACAAATTAAGAACAAGACAAAAATGTTAATCAAATGAGGAATTTAAGAAGAAAGAAAAATATAAGATTTTCATAGATTTTTTTTCTCAGGGACAAATTGTCTAAAATGCAAGAACTTAAGGGGATTTATGATTACGTTGGTGGAACCCTTGGGTATTTATTTATTTAATTATTTCGTTGGGATAATGCATGGAATAGAAAGAAAAAAAAATGGATAGTGAAGGTTAATCCGAGCTTAAGGAAAGGCCGGAAGAACTTTTGCTGACATTTACACTCCGGATTATTGATAAGAGATATTAAAAGAAATAACACAAGCAGCCATCGGTCCGACTTCGATCAGTGTTGGGTTATCCCTCTTACTGTACGTGCTACCAACTTGCAAAGGTCTTTGGCTACACATCGTAGCGGGATTTTCCGATAAGAAACCCATAAGCTCCCTAACCGAAACAGTTTTATTGAGTAATAATATTTATTTGATTGATATATGATTATTTTCATTTCAAATATTGCAAAAATCGAACAACACAAAATAAAGAATCATTTTTATTATCTTAATTATAATAATAAGCATAAATCGTAATAAATACATTATTAAAAAAGAATCATGATTTTATTATAATATAATATAATTCTAATGATTACAATATTTTATAATATGAAATAACAATATTATTATACAACAACAATATTATATACAATAACAATATTATTATATTATAAATTTATAATCTCGTTATATATTATTATTCATTATAATTACATTATAAATTATATTATTGTGTTATTGAAAAAAATACAGTCCCGAATTGGCTCGGATTCAGATGAGCCTCTTATAAAAAAAATCCCAGTATCCGAAAATCGAATTAAGGGTCAATCATCAAAGCGTTTCCAATTATTCCCCCCCCCCCCCCCCACCGCGTTATAATCGCGATCAATCACGGATATCTCGGTGTCGAATAATTGGTCTAGCGCGCGTAAAATCGTCCGAGAAGAAGCCGGGACTGCCAAAATCTCGTCGAAGCCGCGACCTGAGTCAGCGTTAAGCACGCACGGCAACGATACTATGGATTCATCGTGGTATTTGGGGATGCTTGGCTCAGGTGGTTGCGTGGCGGCTCGAAATAACGTTCGCTCGCCCGCGCAAATCCGAGGCGACTTGGTACACTAATAGTACGCGCCCACCACCTCGGCAAGCCGGGATAATTTTAGATTTTGTTGTGCCACAAAACGCCGTTCGAGTTCTCGCACGCTCTCTGCCACGACGACGACGACGACGACGACGACGACGAAGAAGACTACGACGACGATCACGACGTCGGGACGTAGTCAGCTTAGCACGCGCTTTGCCAGCGTCGAGACGCGATTTCTAACGCAGAAAATTCGTGCACCAGAGATTCCTAGGACCGCGTTTGAAACGTACGAGACCGCGTGGTCCGCCCGAGATGGACCCAATCGTTTAACCGAACGTCAATTGTGCTCTATTTAAATATATATTTATGTTGATGTGTATATATGTGTGTTAGCCAGGTGCAATCTCGGTTGACGTTACGATGGCGGTGTAATCAAACTTTAAAGCGATCAATGTTTCTACAAACCTTCTGATATGGATCAGTGAGGGTAAATTTATCGTGACTGAGATTTTTAAAGAAAGGTTCGAGGTCATTTTATCAACGGCGCTTGGTTGGAATTGTGTTGTTTCATTTGTTTATTCGTTTATTTATGTTTATTTGAGTGAAAATAAATGAGAAGAAAAATACGAGCGATGTAATCGAACCTTGAATCAATAAAAAATTCGACGACCCTCGTGACAATCAGCACGTGCGAGTAAATTATTGTTATTTAAGTTTTTAAACAAATGTTCGAGATAATTCGATTAACAGCCTTTACTTAGAATTGTGTATTTTTCTTAATTCATTGATTTTTTCTTGAGCTGAAAATAACTTTAAAAAAATACGACCGATGTAATCAAACTTTGAATCGATCAAACCTTCATCAACCCTTCCGATATGCATCAGTGCGGTTAATTCCTCGTTCAAAAATTAAAAACAAAGATCCGAGATAATTCCATCATCCGCGTTTATTCAGAATCGTGTACTTTTTGTCAAGTGAAAATAACCGAGAAGAAAAATACGTCGGTGAGAGATATCGCGGAGAGGAGAGGATATTTTAGTTGCTTGTGATTGATCTGTGAGTGCGAAGCGCGCGAAGCGGGAGGAAGCCAAAGGGGTCAGGAAGATAAGAGAGAAGAGAAAGGGAGAGTCGAGGTAGCGCGAAGAGACGGTCGACGAAAAAAAAAAAAAGAAAAAACCCCCGCGCAACGGGCACTCTTCGAGGCTGATGAATTCCGCATGGTCCACGACGGCCGCCGGAAGAGAGGAAACAACCAGTCAAACGAGCTTCTCCGGGGTTCTTTCGCTGCTCGTTGTCTATCCCACTGTCCAAACGGCGTGAACAAACAAGAGAACCGAGCCCATACCTTGTTACGAGAGTCTGACAGTTCTCGGGTTTTTCGACCCCGACCGTTCTGCATTTTCATTGGCGCTCAAAAAAAAATATATTAAACAAACATTAAACAAAAAAAAAGAAAAGGAGAAGGAAAGAAAATAGAAAATATCTTACGTGTCGAGTCACCGACTACGGTGGTTATTAGACGATTATAAATACCGTTGCTCTAAGCGTATAGGAATTATAATCGTCGACGTTGAAAAGAAGTGCGGTTTATTTATTTTTGTTTGGTATTTTTTTTTTATATTGTATTTGGATTTTTCTTTTTCACTGAAAATACGATAGAAACTACGAATGACGGAATTGTCGGTTGTGGGTGAGGGAAAGCGTATGTTGGACGCCCGCATCCGAGGAGAAGCGTTGACCAAGAATGGAAGAAGCCGTAGAATGATGTTTTGAATCGTGGCGACGCGTGGTTTCGAGATACGGGACGTTTCAAAAACGGCGAGTAGGTACGGAAGATTGTGAAAGGATTGCGGACGGCTCGGTTGTTGGTTCGTGAGTCAGATTCCGGGAGTTTTACCATCTTTAGAAAAAAGAAAAAGGTGTGAAAACTTTGGTACACGAAAATTGAAAAAAATTTCGTGTCGCGATCGATGATGGAAAAAATGTGAGATCGAATATGTACGAAATGAACGTAGAATTTTTAGTTTTTTTATCGTTATTGTGCGACATCATGACAATGGAATGAACCCGGAATGGTGGAGGGAAAACAACATGCCGGCGGTTTCCGTTTCGTCGAAAGAATTGGACTACACGTGGGCTTGCGAAAATCATTTTTACGTCGATAGAAAGATTTTTTCCACCAATCCGAAAAGTACGTAACACGTGGATTGTTTTGTCGGTGATCGTCTTGAGATCTTTGAAATCTGTTTTTATAATTTGGAAGAACATTAATTTAAAAAATAATATGAAAAATATATTTATATTAACGATAAATACCTTAATATAAAATAGCTTATTTGATGATAGGAATAAACTAAATGAATATTTAATATGATGCATCTATCTTCCAATGATTGAAAATTAATATCCTAATATAATTAATAATAATGACGTATTGAATTCGATAATATTAGTGATATGATTGGATATATATAGAATATATTTCAGTATATTACTTCGAATATTTTAATAGTCAAAATTAATATCTCCATATAATAATGAATAATTTAATAATATCAATTATAAAAATTAATATCCAACCTACTACATCAATATTTCACTGAATGAAAGTTAATATCCTAATACAACAAACAATAATGATAACACACATTGAATCCGAGAACATCAGTAATATAAACCAATCTTCAATCTTTCACATCGATATTTCAATACCCTAAGCATTATCAGTATATTAATTCAAACATTTCAATATTCAAAAAAAAACAAAAAAAAACCCCCTCGACCCGACCGAACCATATAGGTCGCGCATACATTAATAAACGACCGAGCAACCGCGCGATCCACTGACAATAATACCCCCGGTAAATGCAAAATCCCGGTGTAATTGTACCTGCTACAGTGTAACTCGCCTATCGTAAATTAAATTAGAACTCATAAATCTCGTTATTGCCCGAAGCTAATCTCGAATCCTCCAATGGCTTTTGTGCGACTCGAATCCTATACGGTCGTGCATAACCAAAAGCAGTTATGCACAACGAACGTTGCCCGAGGCGACATTAACGCTTTAGAAATCCCGCGGAGCCCGAGCATTTTGAATGCGATTACCCGAAAGACGAGGAAGAAAGATTATTGCGCGGGCGTATGCGTGAGGGTAGGGGGGGGGGGGGGGGGGGTTGCTACGCGTTAGACCCGTTTCTTTCTCGTCTCGTCGAGATCTCGTTCGGAGGTTGTGTGAGATGAATAAGTGGCGCACCGCAGCACGGCAGCGTTCGGTTGAAGATCGTGGGGAGGGAACTCTCGTGAGGCCGTGCGAGCTAACGAGAGATCGCTGGAGTGGCTCGCGCGAGCTCGCGCGTGCCAGCGAGCCGCGAGCGTGTCGAATGCCTCCACCGTGCGCGGTGCCACCACCGGAGCACGAAACTCGTGGCAGGGTCGGGTATGCCGCTGCCGTTGGTCTCGGAGTCGCGTCGTCGTGGTTGCGTGATCCCAAATAGGGCGTCAGGTGGTTGCCCACGGTGGTCATCGCGAACGCGAGCTGATGTCGGGATCGTTCGGGTCTGTAATTTTGGAAGATTTGGATTGAATCCGATGGGTTGGGTCGGATTGAATTTGATCGGTAGCCGAGGAATGATGAGTTTTTTTCGGAAGCTGTTTGGAGGTCCATTGAAAGATGGAGGGACGAAGGTTTGAGGTTGGATCGCGATGGATAGGGAGAGTGATTTTGAGATGGTTGATGATTTGATGTTTTGGTTGAAGGTTGAATAATTTTGGTTGGGGTTTTGATTGGTATTGTTTTGTTGAGGTTGGGTTTGGTTCGGAGGAAAATATGTTTGATGTATCATCTGTGGTTGTCCCTGGAGAATTTAACTGGCATTCGATTACGGTTTCTGAGAAGGTTTTTGGAGGAGCTATTGAGAGATGGAAGGATGAAGGTTTGGGGGTGAAACAATTGGGATGAATAAACGAATTAATTTGAATGTTTAATAATTTGATTGATTAATGAAAAATTGATAATTGCGATGAATAGAAAAATTAATTTCAATGTGCAATAATTCAATAGGTGTTCTTGTTCTGTGTGAAGCAATTTGTTGACGGTTTTCTTTTCTATTATTTTGGTGAGGTTGATCTTAATCGAACGAAAAATAGATTTGATAAATCATCTTTAGATCTCTGGGGATATAAACTTTGGCAATGGACAATTAAACAACAGAATTATTTTGAGGGAAAAAGTGTGAATCGCAAAAATATAAAATAAAAATAGTCGCTTAACTTTTTATTAATAATTAAAAATAATTGAAATAATTCAATTTTACTTATTTCTTTCAATTCATTATCCACTTTGAAACCAATAGTAGATTTGGTTGTAGTTTTCACATTTTTTGGATACATCGAAATGGATTCCATGGATTTTTCTCTACAGTGCTTTGAGAAAATTTCGGTGTAATTCTACTTTTGAAAAATCTAACGTCTAACTGTTTCGACGAATCTCGCGAGATCACGACTTACGAAGCCTCACAACGAGTCTCGGAATAGAAATATTCGAGGGATATCGCCTCGCACGATTCCCTCGTCATTGTTGAATTCCCAAGCGACCGAACGACAAAAGTTTCCGAATATCGTGGGCGGTACGACATCGAAAAGGCGGAAGCTTCACGGGATACATCTCACCGTTCGAGTAATTCAACTAACGTACTTGAATAATATTAATAATCGCACGTGTAAGACAAGACTAAAAAAGACCGTGTTGAAAAAAAAACCTTTTCACAGCATCAACGTGAATTTAATCGTTCTAAATTACCAAATGACTCACGAATTGAAATTTTAAATGATAAAAAACGTAATGAAAATCTACCATAAATCAAGTCGACGAAATTATCATCAAAATCATTGAAAAATGTAAAAGAAATCATCAATTAATCATCAAAATCAGAATCGTAATAATTTTGAATTTAATCGTTTAAAAAGTTTAAAATATGGACGTTAGGTTTATTACACAAAGAAATAATAAAAATGAATTTATTGATTCAATTAATTCATTTATTAAGTAATAAATCTTAATCGAATTCTCTCTCTTAAACATACACAGACACAGAAATTACATTATCGTATGCATATTCCAATGAATTTTTTTATCCAATAAATTTATTAATTAAGTAATAAATCTCCCTTAAATTCTTAATTGTTTAAATAAATATCAGTCACCGATTTATATATTTCTCTTCCAACGTACGTCCTCAAAGAGCACGTGTCAACCAGCACGATCTTCATCACATACAATATAGAACAAAAAATATTGCGCTATTTATAGCAAAATTATATATAAAAAGCTCCATAACTATGTTGGCGAATCGTCATCTAGATTTCTCAATAACGGTAGAATTTAGTAGAAATTTTGGAAAACAGCCAAATAGCCTGACTCACCGAGACGCTTCGAAACAAAAAAAAATTTCGCAACAATTACAAAAAAAACGAAAGACAAAAAAAAAAAAATAGAAACAGAAATATTTCGTCACAAATAGAAAAATTATAAAACACTAAGTTAATCATTGAGGTCGATCCACCAACGTCACAGTTGTTCGCCAACAAGTTCGTCAACTGTTGTCAGAGCCACGAGGTTTCGTTCTATTATTCGATTCCATCTTCCTCGCGTACACGCTTATTATTACATCGCTCGCAACTTCACCTGCCTCCCCTCGCGGAATCGTACTGCTCCCCCCCCCCCCTCCTCCTTCTCCCTCCTCTTTCCCACGTCTCTTCGTAACTCTCGTTGGACACGCGCATTCGATTCTATTTTAATCTCCACGCTTCGCGCGCAAACACTCGCTCTCGCACGCTATGCGAAATAGAATTCCCGCGAACGTTATACCGTCCTCTAGAATATCAATATGCCCTCAATCATTGTTAACGTATTTCCGAAGCGGCAATTGAAACCAATAGTGAGTCTCCATATCAAGTAGATATGTTGCACGGTGATAAACAATTATTTACGGATCGGTTGAATAAACAAAAGAAAAATAGTCTCCTGAATTTGTTGGCCGAAAATCTATCAGCAAGATGGTTTGCTGGCCAAAATGTGTGGTCACCGGTGAAACTCGTTGAACTGGTGAGCTTTTTTTACGATTGAATCGATTCTCGATTATGATTCTCGATTGTACAATAATTAGCATAAAAATTTATTTTATCCCCAATTGGTGTAATCGAATATGTTCCGGTGTTATCAATGATAAAACTAATCACGAATAAATAAAATCGCGTCCATAATAAATTAAAAAGGAAACCAAAAACGTATGGCAAAAATGTTCCACCGAATTAACCATCGTCAGGCACTTGACCCTCCTCAATAATCAGTTCCCTCAACTCTCGAGACAAAATAATGAATTATTCAAAAAAATTTCATACGCAGAGAGACAGTAACATAACGTAGTAGACTGCATGCTCGTCTCGCGAAGCTTCGGCGAGGTTAGTACACACGCAGGTAGGTATGACATGCTCCAACGTTTGGCCTGTCCACAAGACTTCCGAAGCTCGCTACTTCTCCGCGTCTTCAGCGTCTGCAAACATCTTTCTTCCCCTTCGCTCTTGCGCTCTTTTGCTCTTCCTCTCTCTCCTTCCCTCCTCTTTCGCGCCTTCTCTCTCTCCCCACACACGCAGCCGCACACAGAGCCACATAAATGACGTTACCATATGCATACTCCACTCAGGAAGTCATAGATGCAAGATAACCCACGTCTATGTCGTCAACGTCGACGTTTCGAACCAATCTATATAAGTATCCACACGTATATGTATCGATCTCTCTCCCGTTATCTCTTTTTCTCCCTTCCTCTCTCTCTCTCTCTCTTTCGTTACCTTTCTCTATTCCCCATCGCCGCCTTGCCGCAACGCCCGGCAGATCGCTCGTGGAGCGCTACCGCGTGTGGGAGAGCCTGGGCGCGCGCCACGGACTACGTCACAGGGTGCTACGTCACTGGCGAACCCGGGGTGGTGGAAAAGGTGAGACGCGGCGGCGGCGGCGGCGGAGAAGCGGGAGGTTGTAGCGCTGTACGTTGATCAGCCGGGGGCGGCGGGACGGAGAGGAGCGGGGTTGAGGTTTGGGGTGGCTGGGCAGCGGGGGGTGGACGAGGACGAAGAGGTCTCGGGAGCGGTGGCATGCGCGCGCGTTCCCGTGGGGTGGGGTTCCCGCGCGGTTCCCGGGGGCGGTAGGGGCGCGGGGGACACGTGGCGGCGGGCCGGCCGGCAGCGTGGGGGCAGCGCTCGAGGGGCAACACACGAGCGCGTGTACAAGATCGAATCAACAGTGATCAAGGGGCGGGGGGGTGATCGCGGCGGCGGTGGCGGCGGCCGCAACTCCGCGACGCCGGTAAAGAGAAAGAGAGAGAGAGAAGTCGCGCGAGTGCGCACGCGACATGCGCGCGGCCCCGCGGGGCGAGGGGGCATCCCCGCAACGCGGCGACGGCTGGGGAGGGAGGCTGGGGGAGGGAGAGGTTGGCGTCGCGAGGTACGGTCGAAGAGCGGGGATTGGCCGAGCTCCGCTCGACGCTTCCAAATATGGGACAGTCTCCGTGGTCCATTCATAAAACTACGGGGCGCGCCGCGGCTCCGCTCAGTTCGTGCGCGACCCCCACGCATCGCGCGTCCTTTACATCCTGGTCCACGGTGCGCCCGGTATCGGCCACCAGCCGACATCAACCACAACCACGCACCCACGGGCTTGACGACGACGCAAAGTTTCGAACCACCGAGCGCCAACGTTCACGGATAGAAAGGTTCACGCGCGCCCCATCGTATCGCCGTCGTCGTCGTCTTCGTCTTCGTCTTCGTCGTCACACGCATAAGATACTTCTCTCGCACACGCGATTACCGCGAGTCTCGTAGGCCCGCGCCCTCGCAGACTCGCTGAAGAAACGGAGTAAAGCCGTATATTTTTCAGACCGTTCCGAGACTCTTGCACGGACCGCGGAGAACATACGCCGGGGGTTTTCTCGCGGTTGCCGGTAGCCCACGCATCTTTCGCGAATATCGTTGTCTCCTTCTGCGTTCTCCGGTCCCCCACCCCCGTTCGGCCCCGGAGGGCTACGGTGGATGAGAACGGTCGTGGCGAACGCGGGAACGGGTTGAGGAGGGGGCGAGTAAATCGCGAAGTGGGAAGAGTGAACGAAACTGCGAGGGAGACGGGAATATAGATGGACTCCCAGGCGAAAAGTTAACGACGGAGATACAGAGAGACGAAAAGAGAGAGAGAGAGAGAGAGAGAAAGAGTCTGATTGACTGAGCTGCGGTGCGTCGCTACTCTCGGTGCTTGTTTGGTGCTTTCGGGTGTTTTCAACGTGGAGAAACGTTTTGCATTCGTCCGATCCGAAGCATCTCGTGCAATTATTGTAATAAAATAAACAATCGTTCGTTGGTTAGCAGTTACTTACGAACAACGTCGCTCGGAAGCCGCGAATGTTGAAATCGTAATAATCCTTTCAAACGTCGGATTACGAAATTTCAAAGTTGATTCTTCGACGTTCGTGATAATCAATTCACAATTGATTCACATACTGAGAATATAAGATTTTTTTTGTATTAAGAAAAATAATACATTTTCATATTAAACCGTTGCAACGTGATTAAAAATCAAACACAAGACAACAAACAAAAACAAAAGAAAATGCATAACCGTGACTAAAAATTTCGTGTTAAATATCCACCAATAGCACCGTTGATTATCTTTCAAAAAAAAAAAAAAAACAAACATTTTATTTTTCTCCAATTTGCGTTGAAATAATAATAATAATTGCGTTGAACGATACGACCGCAGGCGAGGAGAGGCATTGCGAGGATCCATCCGCAACGTCCGAGGAAGGAAGAGTCCCCGAAGTCGTTCTCGAGCCCCACGAGAGAATCGGACTTACGACCGCAACCCCTACGGGCCAAACGTCGTTGGCATTAACGGCGATAACGAACGATCAAGATTTGTTGCAAAGAATGACGATGGACGGTATGGAAGTAGTGGGGACGCAGCATCACGCTGCGGCAAGTCCCTTTTTGTTGTCATCGCCACCTCCGGGTCATCATCATCATCATCACCATCATCATCATCACGCGACCTTCAATCTTCAAGCCGTACAGCTGAGTTTCGACGCTTGTTTGGCATACAACAATTCGTCGACTTCCGGCGTTGGTTTGGGCGGTTTGGGCGGTGGTCCCCGAGGAGCATCCCCGACGATAGCGACTTCCGTTAATTCGGGCAACGTCAAGATAATACCGAGCCTAACCCTATCAAACTGCACCCCGCTTCATCCCGCCGCCTCCGATTCTCCGGATCATCACTCCAGGCATCATCACCATCATAACAACAACAACAACAACAATAACAACAATAACAACAACAACAACAACAACAACATCAGCAGCAACAACAACAATCTTCAAACGGACGATCATCTGCGGCATCATCGGCATTCCGATGATCCCGCGTCGCCCAGCGAATCCGCCAACGGTTGCGACAAACGTCATCACAATCATCATCACGGTCATCATCGTCTTCACGAACAGAACCAGAGAATAATCGACGACGAGGACGAGTGCAATGGAAATTGTCGGGACGATCACAACAGGGACAACGGGGAAAAGGACAAACCCGGGGATCTCAATACACCTGTTACGACGAGCAGCGATCTTCCATCGTTCTTCGGACCTTCCGCACTCGTCGAACCACCACCGATCTCAGGTACATCCCCAGAGTTTATCCCCTTCAATGAGTCGATAATCCCTTCTTTGTTTATCTCTCGCTATCTTTGTCTCTCTCTCTCTCTTTCTCTTTCTCCCTTTATCTCTCTCTCTATCTCTTGCTGTCGCTATTTCTCTCTCCAGAATCATTCACAAATACGCCTACGATAACCGCCTACACTCTTCGACAGACCTTCCGTACTCTCTCTCTCGTCCTCTCACCTACGATCGCTTCTCGCTCTCTTAAACATCGAAAGAGTAATTGAATTATCCGCGTCGTTTCGCAACAACGAGCTCCCACGGAAAATACGATTGAATGGAGAGAAACGTGTGTGTGTGTGTGTGTGTGTGTGTGCTGGATAGGCGATATGAAGAGAATATGTTGTAATAATCCATCGCCTAATTTGGAATCTCCACTTCGTCTTCGACTTTGTCTTTCTTTCATTCACGACGCACCGCCTGTGTGTTGGAAATTCGTGTGCGACTCACGATTTTCTCGGTGCGTCTGTGGAAATAATTTTGTTTCGAAATTGGGGGGTTTTTTATGTTCACACATTTGGATGTGGTCACCAGCGCGCAGGGCGGCGAAGAGGACGGAATTCTCTCGGCTCCGCGACAACTCCTCTACGTTCTGGTACTCCGATATCTCGATGAGATACATCGTCGTCGCAATTCAAACCGTTTTTTTTTTTTTTCACTGTAGAATCTGACGGACTCTCGAGATCTTGATGATGCGTGAGGACTCTTGAGAAAATGATGTCGGCTTGAGGGCGTTGAGCAAGTTTTGTGAATTAGACGATAATTGAAAGTAATTAGCACGCAATTATTGGAACGAGTATTTATTCTATCGTTTCGTGGAAGACATTTGAATCGTTGAGTTTTATTTGAGTTCCTTGAATAATAAATCGTTTTAACTTTGAAGTCCGCACGATTAAATCGCGTGATTATTATTTCTTTAATTCAAATTTGGGTGACATAAAAATTATCCTTAGAGCTGATCATTAAACAATCGCGAAATCTTGTAGCAGAGTTTATTGCAGTACAGTTTCTTATGCAGTCAGGTTTAAAGATAATTCCGTCGATTGAACGAAATAATAATTGAGATAACCAAAACCATTTTTCACACCACAAAATATCTCTTTCAACGTATTCAATCAGTCAATCCTCGTCTCACAAACATTATTCGATCAATAAAATTTCAAACTCGATACAACCATAACAATTTTTCATTGAATGGAAAAAACAAGAACAACAACAACAACAACAACAAAGAAGTATGAAAAATGTCTGCGTCGACCGAAGCAAATCGACTTCTATCCATCGAAGATAACAATGAATATCAAACGTCCGATACGTTTTCGCGATATACGAAGCAACGGAATATTCATAGATTTATGGATGAAGAACGGAAGGACCTTGGTTCCTGCGTCACATCGATTTCCACAACGTTCCCGAGTCCCCGACATTGCCACGACCCGACGAACTGGCTCTTAACCCGCGCCTCTCCCACCCCCCTTTTCCACCCCGCGCGCGCCAACGGGCAACCGGGTGGCCGAAGCTCGACGTCCGTTTTCAAAGTCAAAGTCGAGGCTGGCCGCCGGTTGACGGGGTGGCTCGAGCGTCGCCCGATGGCTCGGCAACGAGAGCATCGCGCGCGGCTACCGCGGCCACGAGGCGCCAGTGACGTAGTAAAAGTCGCCCGCGAAAACGGCCAATATCGAACCTCGACCGCCACAGCCGGTGGATCAATACTCCGCGACCCCGACATTCAGGAGTCCTCTTGCCCTCCCTTGCGAGCTGCTCCGGCGCTTCGCCAACCACCCGATATCCCACCCCATCCGTCTCTCTCTCTCTGTCTCTCTCTCTCTCTCTCTTTCCGTCCCTCGGTTTCCTCTCAACGCCTCTCACCTTCAACCGTTTGCCGCCATTTCGGTCTTCCCACTCCTTCGCTTTTCCGCTGACGTAGCCGGCACCTCGCCAACTCCCCTTCTACGGTTCATTCATGCTTCCGTCGGGTTCACCCTCCTCACCCTCCCATCCGCCCTTCGACCCCCGAACAACGATATCGATGAACGCGCTTTCCGCGCCCCCCCAACCTCGGCGACTCCGCGTATTCTCACCCTCCGCGAGAGCTTTCTTCTTCTTCGTCTTTGCTTTTCCAGTTGCAAATCTCAACCCTCTCTTGTACTCTCGCTTATCGTGGCTTCTCGCGTTTCGCTCTTTTAATTTTCAACCATCTTTCGTTACGTGTTATTGCTTTCAGGGTACTTTTTTTTTTCTTCGAGCCTCGGCTTTATTATTCGTTTCGCATTGTATTGTTATTTTATCTGGCTTCGGGCCTTCTGACCCTTATTTTTTTCCGTTCAAACGAGTTTGACAGAATTAGGGATGACACCATTTTGAGAAAATCGATATTGCGTGGCTGAAGATTACAAGGAGAGTTTCAGGTTTAATGAATTGGTTAATTGATACTCAACTCGAGTCCACGGTTATTAAAATATTGTTCCGATTAAATAGTCTCAATTATTGAGAAACAATGTCACTCCTCCGGACCGGCTGGTCCATCGAGATGGAATAACTTGTGTAACCGTGGAGACAGGAAACGATGAACGGCAGGATACAAACGGCCGGGAGATAGAGAGACCGGCAACGTGGTAGGGCAGTACGCAGTAGATAAGGCAAACTCGGTATCGCCAGGCTCTTCCTGCCAACATTCACGCCGCTTCCACCACGACCTCTCGTCGGGTCCAACTTTCGCCGATTCTTCATCATCGAAGAGTCAGCGCACTCGTCGGTCAACAACGAACGTGCGCCGGAAGTACTTCCGAGACTTTTTTTGTGATATAAACCGCGTTCAGTCACTGTCACGACGCGAATATCAATTCGACGATCTTTTTGTTTTTTTTTTTCATCAACAATCGCATTGATGGTTTGAAACTCGCGCTTGTAACCACAATTTGACGCTTAAATGGAATATCGAAAGTCCTTTTGGCAAAACCGTTTCGTTGTCAATATTTTTTTTTCGTCGATAATCCGGAATAGAGGACCCAACCCTCACCTGCCACCCGATAGAACTCAGTGAATTCTAAAAAAGACTATTATTCAATTTTCATCACTAATCAATCACAATCCTCTCAAAACCTAAACATTTCAATTAAACGATCTAATAAAAATCGCAAAAAATACAACCCAGCTACGATCGAATATCTCGAGCAAAGAAAAATATGTACAACAAATTTTCCAGTGATCCGTTTCACCGTAAACCGTTATATCGACCCGCAAAAGAAAGCCTATGACGAATGGCCCTTTCAATACTAACGATCTCCAATTTTTCGCTTGATTGCAGGTAGTCTGGCGGGCGAGGATCTTTCCCTGGAAGAGGCAACGGCGGAAGACGACGACACGGTGACCTCGGGAGTTCGGGATCACCACCACCATCACCACCATCAAGACAATCAGGACTCTACGGGAGCCCCTGGTGGTTCCTCGAGTCCCCAACGCAACCAACATCAGTCACAAGACGAAGTCGAACGTTGCAACGTTCTCCAAGGTGGTGTGATACTTTATTCGGCCCCGCATTCGGGTTCTTCGGTGTCTTCCGTTCCGGCCACGAGCGTAAACATCTGTAGCGTTCCAACCCTAACCTATCGCGGAGTCTTCACGACGACGTGCAGTCAACCAACGTCCTTGAATACCCTTCAAACGCCGCAACAACAGCAGCAGCAACAACAACAACAACAACAACAACAGCAACAGCAACAACAGCAGCAACAGACGGCGAGTCAAGAACTTTGGGGTTCGCTACCCTCGCCGACCTTGACATTAACGGGTCAACCGTTCCTTCACCCTTCCCTCCACTCGTCACCGTACGGTGGCGAGACCGTCGAGCTTCTCCAAGTGGAATCGAAACCCCCTCAACCACCCCCGGGTTATCACGACACGCCCTCCTCGACCCCGACGGCCTGGCTCACCGCTCACGAAGAAAATTACGATCCCGGGCTTTTATCCCATCATCACGGTCATCATCATCATCAAGAACCCGCGCTCAAACAAGAACCCGCCGCCAATTCCGGTTACCCACCGGCGGTTCAGCATCAACAACCTCAACAACAACAACAACAACAACAACAACAACAACCACAGCAACAACAACAACAACAACAGCAGCAACAACAACAACAACAACAACAATCGACCCAAGGCGCGAGTAGCGTTCAACTCGCTGCTTACAATCCAAGCACCTCCAAAGGTCACGAGATTCTATCCCAAGTTTATCAACAAAGCACATTGCCGTGGAAATTAGTTCCCGTAAAACCTCGTAAATATCCAAACAGACCGAGCAAAACACCCGTTCACGAACGTCCATACGCTTGTCCGGTCGACGGTTGCGATCGTAGATTCTCCCGAAGCGACGAATTGACCCGACACATACGCATTCACACGGGACAAAAACCTTTTCAATGTCGCATTTGCATGAGATCGTTTTCTCGAAGCGATCATTTGACGACCCACGTGCGCACGCACACGGGTGAAAAACCGTTTTGTTGCGATCAGTGCGGACGTAAATTCGCGAGAAGCGACGAGAAGAAGAGACACGCGAAGGTTCATCTGAAACAGAGGCTCAAGAGAGAAGCGACTCATACGAATTCGAGGAGTCACGGTCAAGCTCACGCGGCTTCACCGTGCAATCAGTAAGTCTTGGTGGGTCGTTTTTTTTTGGGTTTGTTGTGGTTGGGAGACGATTTCGCCAGGGTTTGATGGGTTTTTCGTTGGGAGAGACGTCGTTGAGAAGAGCTTGCGAAGGAATCGCGTGGAGTGGAGGGGGAGGGGGGTTTTGGTGAATCGGAATCGTCTTCGATCGATCGATCGAGGTCGATGATGGATTCGAGGATGATTCGGACGGTTGGTGAACGATTGGCGCGTAACGGGGGGAATCGTAACGATGCCAATGGTCGACATTCTCGTGACATCGGGAAATCCTGAATCCTTCGGGTGGTTTCCAAAGCCGCGAGAGCCAACTCGAACGTCGCGCGTACGTCGCGGTGCCGCGTTGTTGAAGGTGGAATCCCAAACGCGCTTGAGATACGCTTCGATCGATAGCAGCGGTTGCCGGACGCGACCTCGACCCACGAGAATCCTCGTGGATTCGAGAAAACGAAGATCAAGAATATTTGATTCGTCAATCGATCGACGAAACGTCGGATCGTTTGCGAGAACGGATTGGAAATCCGTGAATATGACACTTTTTTCGCTCAATAATCAAAGATTTTTCCGATGGGGTGAGTTTGATCGGGGATTCTGTGGATGAGATTTGAAATTGTGCGCGTGTGAAACATTTGTGCAATTTATGGAACGATCGATGTGTACCTATTGGGTATTTTATTTGTATATAAAATGCTAGAATTTGACTTACGTGCTGATAAAAACAAAAAAAAAATGTTGCGTTATTTTTATATAGAGAGGGCGATTAAGAGGGAGAGAGATAGAGAAAGAGAGAGAAAAAGTTTCGTCGAGAATATTTCCATTCAAAGTGTTGAATTCGTCGTAATGTTGAAATAATAAAGTTTAAAAATTAAAGAATTTTTAATAATAAAACGAACCTTCGAATTCTGATCTCCCAGTTTGAAGAGTATAAATGGAAATAAAAAAGCGTCACTGTGATTAGTTCTTTGCAAGTTTTCGAACCGTCTGCTATATATATACATATTATATACATATGATGTTATATATATGACTAAAGATGGATGGATATGTTGCTCGAGCTTGACATTTTCTTCCGAGGTATCTCGAAACCGCACGTAGTTTTCTATTTTTTCTTTCTTTCCACGATGATTTTTCTTTCGTTCCAAACATTTTTCTAATTTTCCAAATGTTCTTTTCATTCTCGTCAGATCGAAAATTAAATAGATTCAAGTTCGATTCGATGCCAAGAGTCTTTCAGTCGCCTGAACGTGCCATTTTTTCCCAACGATCTCGGAATATTCATGGACAAAACTATGTATAATAAATGAAATTTGAAGAAAACAATAAGAAGAAAAAATAAATATGTTCCACGATAATGTTTGTTCGATCGGTCACAGGTGTTACATTAGCTTTCTATACATACACATAGATATTTCACGGTTCTACGTTGAGCTGCGAGACGAATGATTTAAAAAAAAAAAAAAAAAAAAGTGTCGACAACAAACCCCGGATTCAACGGCGATCGTCGGACAATTTCGAGCGCTGGCGTTGTAAATAAATAATTGCATTTTACGTGGATAAAATTACGCATTGATGTAGCAAAGCAAGACTCGAAAGATATCCGATGTATTCGCTGTTGAACGAATTATTGAGATTACAATTAAAATCGTGAATTTTTGCCAAACGATAAAATATATATATATACATGGAAATATCTATATATACATATATATAATATACCGTTGTGTGTGTGTGTGTGTGTGTGTGTGCGTGTGTGTGTGCGTGTGTGTGTGCTGAGAATAGGAAGATATATTTTCGCATCGATCCCCGAAGCTCGAGAATCTAATTGAAAAAGTGTATTACGCCGAGTATCAAACGTGGCAAAGGGATCGATAAGAATTTAATCTTCTCGAGGCTCCGCAAAGAGGACACCCTCGGATCATCTGTCTTATCTCAAACGCTCTGCCGACCCCGAATCTTTCGAACCCGCGATCGTGCTTCGATTCCCCCCCTCACGATCTTCCGTCGAGAAGCGAAAGAAAAAAAAAATCTTAAAAGTTAAAAAAAAAATTCTCCCCATTTTCGTCCGTGTTCCGGGCACGCTAAAATCCGGCAACGTTTTTCAAAAGACGCGTCAGTATTCCACGGGAATCGATTACATCACGTACAGCGCACCGACAGGAGCAAACGCCTTTCCCTTTAAAAAAAGAAAACGAAAACAAAAAAAAAATTTAACGCCTCCAAGCATTGGAAATAGAAAAGAAAGATTAAAAATTGTTAAAGAACGAAAAAAGAAAAACCACTAAAGTGTAAATTATATCGATGGTGATTCAATCGTTGTTGAATGGAAAAAAAATGAAAAGAAAAGAAAAATTATTGTAAATATGTATATAACGAATTCCCGACCCTCATTGAATGTATACATAGGGAAAACAATGTGTAACTGACCGCGCAGACACGATAAAGAGCGCAAAGCTTTATCGACTTTCCCAAGTTTTAACGGAGCCTATTTTTTTTTTTTTTTTCGTTCTTCTCTTCTTCGCCCCTTATTCCCTCTCCGTCCTCCGGAATCTTTCGCCTTCGCTCTCATCCCCCCCACGAGATAATTGCATTATATAGTACCGTAAGCTATGTGTATACACACGAATTCTCGACGATTAATATTATGTATATGTTTATCTATTTATTAACAAACAAACGAAAAATGTACGCGTGTTGGCACGCACACACAATTGACTCGCGTAGCTTGAAGAAAAAAGATATATATATACGCAAAAAAATATATATATATATGTATGAGAGATAGATTATACGATATTGTTGATATATATAGATTGATTATTTTTATTACCGCGCTCGCAAGAGGCAGGTCCGCGCGACATGAGAAAATATGATGAATAAAAAAAATAAATTGCGTCTAACGAGAGAAGCCGAGAAATAAGTTAATATAGGAAAAAAAAAGCTCGCGACTCTGATGAAGTGTGTGTGCGTGCAATCATCGATTAGGTAAAATCCGCATAATACCCCGCCCAAGCCCAATTCACAAACCCCTCAAAGTCACAAACAATTCCTCAATCACCCTTCGTACCTTCAAGAGGATACTTTTTTACAAATGATATTATCGTATATCGCCTAGATAAATTTAAACGAAAAAAAAAAACGAAAAAACGAACAAAAAAAAGAGAATATGTAACATTATTATTATACACGTGGTTTTTTTCCAAGTGCAATGCACGTAAAATCCAACTACCTGTATTTTCGGTCGTTGTTCGCCCGCGCGCAAACATTAAGCGCTCGTACAATAATTATTAACAAAATACAAGTTAACAATGATTCAAATAATGATTTTTTATTTATTTATCACCCATCGAACCTTCCCGCACGTTAGGATAATTGTTTGTTCAAATTCTTGAACTACGTGATTGAATTATGAAAATTGATTAATCTGTCGTCAGGTAAGTTTTTTTAAATTACGTATATTTTGATCATTATCTCATTTTAGCATACATATATATGTGCTTTTATAGTTTTGGGATAAACTTTGATATTGAATAAGTTCGATAACTTTAAAAACTGAAAAAATATTATTTTTGTTAATTAATCAGCAACATTTCCATTAAAATTAGAAAAAATCATACCACCGACAAAAAAAAACTTATACGTTTAAAACGAAGATGTGGAGACATCAATAACAAATTCTGACCACGTTACGGTGGAAGATGATATTTTTGACGGCAGTAAACGCGCGACGGTGAGTATGAACAATAAATGACAAAGCGGATTTATAATTGGTGATAGAAAATACTCGTCGTGGCGGGAGGGGTTAGAAGCCACGGCGGAAATGATGAGTTGCTCATTTCGACGCCATTTACTACTTGCTACTACTTTCTCTCATCGCCGCGAAGGAAGCCATGCCTCCTCGAGGAGCGTCAATTGAGTCAAATTTAATTTCATTCGATCCCACAACTGATCTCGATCACCCTTGGCACGCTTGGCGCTTTTATTCATCGGTCACGTTGAATCGCTCGGTTTAGATCAGCGCCACCATTCCTCCTCTAATTGGATCAAATTTTTTTTTTAATTTCGTGTCTATCTCAGTCGAGTGAGTGGACGTGAAATTCGTAAATTCGAGACGATTGTTGTGGAGGATTACGAAGTTCTTGGTGACATTCCTTTTCGATGCATTTTTAATTGTTTCATTGTTTAATTTTAGGCTCGGGATTGTTTTAGTTAATGTAACGAATTCAATTATTCGTCTTGAAGTTCTTCGGTGGAACATTTATTAATTGGTACTTTTAAAAGCGCTGGAAAATTCGAAAAACTAATTTTTAATCGGTTTTTAAGTTGCTCTTGAGTTCTCGAATCGATTCTTGGTCAGTTTCGATGCCGTAAACTTTGCGAAATTAAAGTCTTGATTTTGGTAGAATCGTATTTTTGAGTTTAAAAATATTAGCTACTTTACTTTTTGATGAAAGGTCGATTTTTTGTTATTTTTTTTTTCAATTTTCCACATACTTTTCAATTTTCATACTCTTGTCGAGCTGCTCTTCCGGCAACAAAAGTTAGTTAAAAATTTGCATACGCACAAAACTAAATTTTTAAAAGTATAGATAAATAAATTGAATAATTGCTTTTCCAATAATTATAAAACAAATAAGACCTCTGGCAAAAAGGGAAAAATTTTCGATAAATTCTATGGCAAACTCTCGAATTTTGTCGCGTGCTTTGCTTATCATAGCTTCGGTCGAACCAGCAAACTCATTGGGTTTAAATTCAAGATAACCCATTTATTTTCCAAAACCCAACAATATTCTCTTATACAATAAACAAATAATTGCCCCAGCTTTTGCAAAACTTGATCAAACATGATTTCTCCTATCCCAAACAAGTCTCAACCTTTTCAAACAAGACAATTCGATGCCCCATCTCCCCATCCAACCCTCGAAAACCGTAAAATCCCGAAAACTTTCTCCGGTCACCGTAACCAAGAACCTTTCTCCCAATCCGGAATACAAAAACCATCCATCCAAACCCCATACGCCCATTATCACGTCCTATCAAAAGATACCTCGAATTATTTATCCCCGACGTTTCTGATTGATTTACCTCAAACCGATAACCACAATTGAGAGACCCAACACAAACAAACAATCCCCCCCCCCCCAAAAAAAAACAAACCAAAAATACCCTGATAAGAAGTAGAGAGAAAAAATGTAAACAAGATACAAAAAAAAAAAAAAAAAATAAACATAAATAAAAAACCGCGCTCGCCCGATCGCGATCGAAGACTTTTGGTCACCTAACGCTGGTACCCATATACAATGTAAATCCCGGTATACGTATCGGTGTACACGTTCGTGTATGATACATACATACCGATACAGAGAAATAACGTTTGCAAGAAGTGGGCAGAGGAGTGAGGCTGTGAGAGCATGTCTATAAATAGGCCCCAAGCCGAGATGCGACTCCTCTGCACTTCGCCTTACTCTCCGGCCCGTGGTCTTTCCTCGCCACCCCCCCCCGGTCTCCCTTTTCGCCTCCCCCCTCCGCCCATCGTACCGCGGATCTCTCGAATCGCGGTGTCTCTCTCGGGCTTCCTGTTCCTCCGGTTCTGGACCGCGCGACTCTCGTCTCTCGTATCTCTCCCGCTCCACCCGAGTTCTGATCGCCGAACCCCGGCTACAGGACTTTACCCCGCTCTTCCTTCACCCAGCCTCCCTCCGCCCCCTCTCGCCACACCTGGTCGTCGTTTCTCTCCGTTACCATCGGAGAGAGGGTCTTCGTGCGTTTCCTCTCCCGCCCCTCGCGCGCGCCTCCGCGCTCTTTCCCATCAACCACCGTCCGCGCAATCTCCTCGACTTCGTCCCTCTCGAGTTCCTCCTATCTCTCCCGTGCATCCTCGACTCTTTTTTTTTTCACCCCCTTCGCCTCTTCGGTCCACGCACCGCTCGCGCG
Organism: Sussaba pulchella; assembly: GCA_963971145.1. Lineage (NCBI taxonomy): Eukaryota > Metazoa > Arthropoda > Insecta > Hymenoptera > Ichneumonidae > Sussaba > Sussaba pulchella. The sequence goes on along the minus strand of OZ020164.1, from coordinate 13,823,201 downwards.
CGCGCGCCCGCGAGCCCACCTTAACCCACCGCTCGCTGTCTCACTCCTCCATCTCTTTCACGACACGTCACCCTTTTTTTTTTTTTTTTACCCGCTTCGCAGCTTCGTCCGAAAAACCCCGTATTCGAATCTCACACACGCTTGAGATCTCTGTCTCTCGGATTTTACATCTCTCTCGCTCTCTCTCTCTCTCTCTCTCTCTCTCTCTCTCTCTCTCTCTCTCTCTCTCTCTCTCTCTCTCTCTCTCGCGAACGCACTCGCGCTCGCGCTGGGTTCGGTGCGTCCGATGGTCGGCTCCTCTTGCCTCACCCACGGTTTCTACATGCGCTCCCCAAACCGCTCGCGCGCATTGAACGTTTCCTCGCTCGATCGGAGAGGGGCTTGCACGCGCTTGCGGAGGCGCCCTCTTTCGTTACCCGGCCGCGTACTCGAATACGAACGACGCGGTTGATATCTCTTCTTCTTTTTTGTTTTTTTTTTATTCGACTCTTTCGAACACGCGGTAACAATTATTTATCTAGGGTTCGGGTTTTGACCGAATCAATTTTTCTTCCATCTCAACGTCTCGATTGGTCGAATGTTTCATTATCGCTTTTTTTTTTTAATTACGGTGTGAATCGATTCGCTCGGGATTTTTCTCTCTGGCCAGAGACCTTTTTCCGATAGTTCTTGCTCGATCATATTTTATCATTTATCACGCAGATCAGTTTGAGCGTAATATGATTGAATGGAATACTTAATTTAATCCTATCGACATTTTGTTCGTATGCACAATAATATAATAATATTAATGATAATAATAATAATAATAAATATATTACTATTATTACATAATAATAATAAATATATTATTATTATTACATAATAATAATAATGATGATAATATTATTATAATATAAATAATTATATTATATAATAATTATAATAAAATATTATTATTATTATATTATAATATAATTATTATAATAAACGAATAAATAAATAATCGACATATTTATTGATAATATATAATTAATAATAATAATAATTATTATTATTATTGATAATAATGATTAATAATAATAATTATTATTATTATTGATAATAATGATTAATAATAATAATTATTATTATCATTATTAATTATAACTTATCAATAAATTAATTGTATGTCGATTATTTATTTATTCGTTGGCGGGTCCCTTCGATCGTTTTTGCCAATATCCCTAAATCTCGAATCGATTTCATGAGACTTATTCTTTTTTCAAATCTCAAACGATTGATTCGACAAATAAAAATTTTGTCACCGTATAAAAATTTCAATGAATCGGTAGACTCAGTGTCCCGCATCGTGCACTCCTTTCTCCCGTCTCGACGGAATCGCCCGGTCCGATCCACCGGGAAAAGACGCGTTTCCCACCTCGGAGAGGCCTCACACGCATAACGCGCCGTTGAAATTCGATTCTGGTTTCCGTTCTGTATCAATATAAATTCCGATGGTCCCCCGAGCCCAGTCAGAGACACCGTAATTGACAGTAACGTATAGGCTCGCGCGCCGTTTCTGTAGCGATAGCGATACGCGAGATCGGGCCCCGGGCTTCTCGACCAAGATGCGTGTGTTCGTCGCTTCTGGGTGTCGACGAGAAATACCTTTCACCTCCCATACGTGAATAATTATATACGAAACATAAACTCGGATTGTACTCGCGCGATACACCTAAATCGGTCAGATTCGAACGGTCATGTCTTTAAACGAATGTATTTGTAATAAACCTTTTTTTTTATTTTTTTACGTCACAACACCGAAACGAAGAAAAAAAAGATTGTATGTCAGTATGTCATTCGATGAATATTCAATTTAATTGGTATTGTAAGGAATATCCAATTACTATATTTTATCATGAGTGGAGGAAAACATCTGTGGTAATTTTAGGTGCATTTCTAATTCTTACAATTGGATATGGAATTGAAAGGAGAATTTAAAAAATCCCAGAGAATTTTTTTTTTTTTATTCAGTTTTATTTTACATGAAATTGGAAAAATGAGAAGGACAGTTAAAATATTCGATTAGTGATGAGCTGTTGGGTGTCTTATGGTAGAAAATATTGTCACGGAAATATCACGCTGTCCTGCGATAATATGTGATAAGGTTGAATCTCGAACTTGACATTACGCGAAAAAAATTTTCAAAAAACAAATCATAGAGTATTTCTTGCAGTTAGTACTTTTTCGGACCAAATTTTACGTTCTTTCGCGTTTTGGTATGCAAAATGGATAATTCCACTTACAAACGCGACGTCGAATTTGAAATCTCGAAATCGCCGCCCCAATAAACAAAAATTGTGCGTTGCATAACGCTTCCTTCAACCCTTCACCGTCACACTACCCAACAATATCACGGCCGTTACACTGGGTGGATTCAATTCTCTTGACACCCAGTCAATTTTCAAAAAACAATTGTGAGCAAACTATTTGTCCGAAGTGGTTTAAAAAATTACAGAATATGCTTTGAACATTCTAGATGATGTACGAAAAGTTTATTTATAAGAAACAAAATGGCAACGTGTTGAAAAAAATCATAAGGACATAAAAACGGAAACAAAAAACGGCCGGTCGTCGGTCGATCGACGGGTGGATTCCACCTAGTATGTTGGTGAAGGGTTAAAACCGTGCAAGTTTCATATGCAACATTTTTTTATACGATGCCTATTTTACGAGTTACACATGTGTGCAAGTTACGTGGACCACCCTGTATATGTTTACGAAAAATCACCTGATAATCAACTGAATCCAAACAATCCTTCAAAGCATTTTTTTTGCTTCTTTCAAGTCCAGCACCCGGATCTATTCTACAGAACTGCAATAATTGCAATTGTCGCTCCATTCGTCTTCGCGACGTTTGATCAAATTGCCACAAATACGATCGCAAAAAAATTTGCGTCGAGATATCGAAGTGGTCGAGACCGTGGCACAAGCGGATATCGCTGACGGAATCGTTTCAGGTCTGCGGCGTAGAGTCTGCCGAGTCTCGTCGATCGTTCATTAGATTGAGACTGAACGCGTATGAGCTTGGTTGAGTGGCTGTCGTCCAGTCGACGGGTCCCATAAATGGAGAAAGCTTGCTCGATATTAATAATCCGAGGTTTGAACAAGATTGCAACACGGAGAACACACATGGGGACGCCCGGAGACGCCGGAGTAACCGGAAATCAGGAACAAAGTCTGTGATACGCCGACGATGCCATTTGAATATTCAATTATATTCAATTACGCCAAGAGACTCGACGGAAGACAAAATTATAAATTGTAGAAAATGATATTGATTATTAAGATGGCTTCCGGGCAGAAACTTGTAAATAATAATAAAAGTAATAATAATAATAATAATAATAAAAATAATAATAAGAAAAGTAATAATAATAACAATATTATTATTATTATTACATAATAATAATAACAATTATTCTCATGTAGTAATTATAATAATCATAATTATCAGTTACTTCAATATTATACAAGTTCAATTAGTATAGTATTGTTTTGTATAGTAGTATAGTATTAGTAATATTAGTTCATGTTATATTAAATTAATTATAGCTCTAATTAGTATAATATAATATAATATGATGCACCAACCCAGTATATAATAATAAAATAATAATAATAATAATAA
>OZ020164.1:13561022-13819349 GCA_963971145.1 Sussaba pulchella | reverse complement strand
TTAGCAACATTCAACGCGATAACGAGATATCTGCGTGTCCGTCGCAGAACTCATCATATGTTATGAATATATATATATATATTTATATATATGTGCATGGGTATGCGACATATTATGCAGGTACTTCGTTGCTTTCAAACAGGATCGGGGACAAGTTCCGTTACATTTCGGATATGGTTGTCGTACTTGACTGGTTTTCGATTTTTTCGTTTTTATGTATTATTTATTTTTTTCTTTCGTCTTCGTTTTTTGATATGAGCTTCGCTTAGCTGGTTGTTAAACTCGAAATATCGTTTATTCCACACTTGCCACGGATCATGGACGGCATGTGTGCTGAATTTGAAGACGTTACAGACGTATTCGTGAGAATCCGTGAAGCAATTGGTGAAAGCAACAGAATAGTATGTATGGATACTATATGTTTTCTTTTTGAAATTGCGATTTTTCTATCCCACCCCTTTTTTAATATTTGTATACCAGCTTTGTTTTCCTGATACGAGGTAGAATCAACTCCTTATATTACATGCGTTAGATGGGAATTGAATTCTTACAAATCAATTACAAGTTATATGAGAAATGGGAATGCAACTTTGATATCGTAATGAAACAATAACGAATGAATTCGTTATTTTCATGAATGAAAAAAATATTTATTTAGCTGATTTCTTGAAAATGATGAGCGATGAAGCTGGTTTATCTAAATAATCAAATACTTGTGGAAAGTAGAAACCGGTACTTTGGTTTCTCAACGTAGACGCGTTCATAAATACATTATCTATGTGTCGAAAAACTAATAAATTCGATCTCATATTTTCGAGTTTACAGACTCTCCTAGAATAAGGCTATTTTTCTAGCGGTCTCGGTGGTCAGATCCCTTAATTTATTACCTCTATCTTCATCGCTTTTTCACATGCGATAACCACATGTTCGGTCGGCGCGACGCCGGAATTTTATCGTAACAATCGAAGAATGTTATGTTATTCAAATGGAAAATCTCGATCGCTCAGAGGCACCCCTTAACGGTGCCGTACAGGTCTCTGATTTAACCCAGATTTTTTTTATGTACCTTAAATCGTACCAGAGGTTCGAAGTTTTTTAAATTCCAAAATGACCATAGAAAACGATATCCTAACACGCATATATGGGTGATTTCGCCAAATCGGGGTGATCGTTTGGGCCGCTTATCCTCGCAAATCTTTGAAAAAAATGTAGGATGTTGTCCTTGATAACATACATGTCTTTGATTTTTTCCGGATTTTTTTCGCCATTATTTCGGCCATGATTGTACAGGGCATTTCGCCCTATTTCGGTTTTTTTCAATAAATTCTGTTACCATCTTCTTAAAAATTAAATTCACATTCACAACCGATATTCACGTGAAATTGCCTGAAATTATCGAAAAAAATACTGATTTTCATTTCGAACTGACAAAAAGCTCTCGAAATCGAGTTTAAAGTACGAAAAGCAATTTTCAAGGCGTTGCCCAAATCCGTACATTTTTTTCAATATTTTTTCAAAAAAATTGAGAAAATTTCACATCATATATGTCAAATTCGCGTTGGTATCTCCGCAAAAACGGCTACAATAAATTAAACCAGAATAAACCAAATTTTCATTTTCTATAATCTGGTATCGCACATCATCCAATGATGGTCAAAGTAATGCCTAAAAAAATTTAAAAAAAATCACCGACATGTCAATCATCAAGTACGACACCTTAAATTCTTTTCAAACATTTCCGACCATAGAACCCCCGCACTTCGTCCCAATCTGGCGAAATAACCCATATATTCATAATTTTTCGGAATGTCGTAATAAAAGACCAAAAACTTTTGCTCTAAATACCGTAAAAAATAAATACTCGAATTTATCGTTCCGCCAAATCGTGTTACGTTATCACGTAATAACGTTCGTTGAATACCGTCGAATCACAAACCCAAACGAATGTTCGGTATTCGACGTCTATCCAGCGACGTCCGCGTACACGACGAATTTAATAATAGCCGGACTCGCGTAGTTGCTCATTCATGTGGTACACAAGCGTTGATTATTTATACGCTTACGATGGGGAATAGAGCACGGCTCGCGAAATCCGTTAGGTTTGCAATAAACTTTATTTGACACCTGGTCATTGCCGTTGCAACGTTCATGCATGCACATAAATGGAGAAAGCTCGTTCTATATTATATCCCCGAGATTCAAACGAGTTTGCTGTGTTCGAAATATCGGACGCGAACGTTTCGAGTCTTGTCTCGCACCCGTTGCAAAAGATAAACTCAAGTGTCGCCGACAGGTCGAAACATCCTTCCGCGAGTTTCGTGGAAATCAATTTTCAAAACACAAAAAAAAATTAATAAACTGGAATTTTGAAAAAAATTGTCGTATACATGGCAATAGTATTTTTTTTTTTTTTTTTTTTTTGGAAACTATCTATGGTCGTTATTGATCGTGTCGGTGCAATCAAGAACTCGGTAATGGATGGTGATCGAGTAAATCGGTAAACGCGACAAAATCAATGGCGCAAAACGAGCGTTAGCGCGGTGAAAGTATGGTAATGTTTTTATTTTTCGTATGGAGAATATGGAGATTGCCCGGTGCTGTGTCGGAACATCGATTATGGAAAAGGAGAAAAAATATCACTGAGAAAATGTAACGTTCGACTTTGACGGAAAAATTGCATAAAGACTCTAGAATAAATTGTATTTTTTTCTAAACTTTAAATTGTATTTTAGATTTTTTAATGTGGCTTTTGCTCAGCAATGTGTAGTCAGAGATGTGTAGACGTCGTCGATGGGGAACGATAAAGAAATTGAGACATTCGAGGTTGACAGAAAAATGTTGGAGAAAGGTTTTATGAAACACATTTTAAAAAATTATATTTAAACTCGATTTGTGATTTTCAAAATGTTGCTTACGCTTTTTAGTGTGCAGTCTCAGACATGTGCAGATATTGACAATGGAAAATAACAAAGCAATTGAAACGCCCAAGTTTGACGGAACATTTGAATAATTGAATAAAAGCTAGAATAAATAATTGGATTTTTGTTTTGTATAGCCCCCTCCCCCCTCCTCCACCGCCCTTTACACTCGGGATGTTTCTTATATTCTACGAACCCCAGCATCAGCTCGTGCTTCAACATTCGTCTTAACTACCATCTATTCAATCGCTCACTCTTTTTCAATTAAACTTGTATTTATCGATACTCCGAGATATTATAAATATCCGAGTTTTCTAATTATACTCATTGTAACGGCCATTTTGCCAATCAATCCTCCAAGTTTTCAAGCCTTCGACGACTTATCACTATTTCCATTTCTTCAACCAGTCATCAATCTTTTCTATCACAGTTCTCGATGTTTGAAAAATATCCATAATATATTTATTATATAATCTCGATGTCTTTTTTCATGCGTCAAAGATTCAATACCATAAATCGTTACAGTAACAAAAATTTAAAAAAAAAATGTATGACCGATGAATTCAAGCGAGGCAATTCAAACATTGCAATTTTCTCTACCCAAGAGAACCAAATCATTCAATTGAATGGAAAAAAAAACAACGCCAATCGAAATTACATTTAGAAAAAAACTTCAATAGACAGAAAAAACAAGCTCATCAACGCACATTTTCCAAGCGATAATCAACAAAACCCAACGCAATAACAAAAACACGAACAACCATAACGCGATTCTAAGCTTCCAAGCTCACCGCGCACATAGTTCTCGGTACGTTAACGCAATACTCGCGCTTAAAAAAAAACAACAACAACACACAAAAGCGATAATCAATTCGAAAAAAATGCGGTGTGTTACTTCTTAAATAAACACATAAGCCTGTACCAATGGGACGTACCGAACCCATGGAAGACGGAAAAAAAAAAAAACAAACAATTCAACAAGAAAAATAAAATGCGGGGGAGAACAACGGGGGGAGGTGGAGGGGAGGAAGAACAGCGGGGGTATAGGAAGAGACAAAGAGAAAGAGAAAGAAAGCGAGAAAGATAGAGAAGGGAACGGAGAGCGAGTCTCCGAAGCCAGGCGCGATATTTCAACTTTTATATTCACGCCGAGCAATGATTCTCTCTCAAGCCGGGTCGATCTTGAGTAGCGTCGAGGAACTCGCTACGAAAGGAGCGTTCTCGCATGCTGGCCAGCAACGAGCCAGCCATCCAGCCAGCCATCCAGCCAGCCAGCCAGGCTGCCACACCCCGATGCGATTAAACCTGTTGCTGCTTCGCTCGTGGCAGGATGTACATATAGGTATAATAGTTTCGTTGCCTCGACGGGGTTCCACAGAGTTCCGAGAGCAATACGTGCCGCACCCCCCTGCGCCATACTCCCTTCTCCTCCCTCATCGTCGTCGTCGTCGTCCTCCTCCTCTTCCTCCTCCTCCTCCTCTCCCTTCTTCTCCCGCTTCGCCGAGACGTGATACAACCCCGCGCCCCTCCCAGTTACCTTTGACATACCCTTACCACGCGAACATTGTTCGCCCCGATCGATGCATCGCCAACTATAGACACAAACCGGGGTACAAGCTCGCCTCGGGAACTCACATTCGTCCTGGACCAATGACGATGAATAAACGATGCAAATTCGTAAAAAAAAACCCTTTCGAGATCGATCTCTCGGATGATCTCGGGGGATCGACGATTTTTTATCCGTACGTTGAGAACGACTGAACGTTGAATCAATCGCAATTTAATGATTCACCGGATCGACGTTGATGTTACGTATGGGAATTGTTTTTATCGTTATTGTTTTAATGCGATGATTGTGGCTTAGTCGGATTATTTGTTATTATTATTATTTTTGGTATATTTGTTTGGGCTTTGGGTTGGATCAATCGCGATTTCGGGTGCTTGATTGGATCGGGATCGATATTACATTTGGTAGTCATATTAGTTGAGATTATTTTATCATCGTTTTTGTATTTTGGTTGAATTAAATATCGTTGTTGTTGCTATCGTTATTGCTATAATTGTTGTTATTATTATTATAAGCATATACTCTAAATTTTTATATTCACTTGAGATGGAGTTTTTAGAATTGAGATTAGCCAAAAGAGGATAGCGTGAGCCTTGGTGAAATTCCATATTTTACGACTAAAAAGTCTAAAGCTTCATTTTACGAGACAACGCTGTATAGTAATCCATTATCACGAGACCCGACATCGTCTCGGCAATATTCAAAAGTTTTCTCATTCTAATTCTAATTCTAATGAAATATTATTTTAAAAAACGAACAATCAAAATAATTCATAATAAACGATAATCTTTTATAAAAACCATTTTTTTTTCAACTATATTTCTATAAGTCGAATGAAATTAATGGATGGAGATATTGGAATTATAATGGGGATTGTAGGTAGTACGATGAGGGCTTATCGAATGACTATGAATTTGAGAATTGATGAATGCGTTAGCGAGCCGTGGTATCTAAGATCCTTTGGGCGAGTGCAAGATGAGAAATTTCTTCATTCGAGGCCGTTTAATCACTGATTTCGACGAGACCGCGCTGTTGGCAATAATGAGCGGGAGTTGACTGATACACGAGAATTAAACAAATAAGCACGATGGGTGGAGATCCGTCAGCATCGATCAATCAGCCGGGAGAAGGACATACCTTCATCGGTTAGGCGTACGCTTGAGCGACAGAGGGTCAACGACCCCCCCGGTCGAACAGTCCGTTCAAAAATGAGGTGCACTCGTCCTATCTCTCGCTCGATCTTCGGCCCATCCGGTCCTCAGACCAACAACAGACTCCCGTCTGTATCCAATTTAAAAAAAGGAAACGAGAAAAAAAAACGAACGCCATGCAGGAACGTCAGAGACGACTTCATTTGAACATTTAGCCGCGTTTTGGATGAAATTTTACAAAACCGCAAATCGTTTTCATAGTTTATGGTTGGATCTTAGATTATTGTATACATTTTTTCTCTTATTGAGATCTGCGATGGTGGTTGGTAGTTGTGAAATAGAAATTCGAAGCCCTGGTGGAGGAAATAACCTAAGAGAAATAACGTAACCATAGAAGCTGAGTGCGTTTCGTTGGGTTGATTTATCGTTGGGTTTGATTTTTTTGTCGGGTTGATTAGAGGTGGTGGCTGAAGATTTTAATTGAAACCTATCGGTTGAATGGTGCGGAATTTTTATCAAGATTTTATGATGAGGAGGGATGGAGATTTTTTGTTGATTTTCTATTGAACGTATTTTTTAAATACTAAGCCATGGTTTGATTCGAACCTGTGTGATGTTGAAAGTTCATTTCCAACAGGATTCCAAAAAAATGATATCAGTTGTAGCCAAGAGGTCGAGTTTTGGCACGATTTGAAGAAATTATATGGCAGGATTCGGGATTCTATCGAAGTTCGATTCGCCTTTAAGGAATACAACTTTGCAGGTTCTATTTTTTGCAAGAAACACCGGCTAGTTTTCATTCGGTGTTTGATTAATCAAGTCCACCATGCGGTTTTTTTTACAATTAAATTGTTCAAAATTCCACGATTATTCAATTATTTATTATCGTTTATATTATTTTTTATTATTTGTTTATTTATTTTTCGGACAAATATATCTATAAACATTGTAAACGATGCAATTCTCGCAATCGAGTACCCCACTCATTTGTCAATTATATCGAAATAATTACAAAATTTCCCTGAGAAATTGTGAGAAATGTTTTCAATCTTTACCGAATCGTAAAAAAATGTATTCAATCAATGACATGTAGTTGTACTTAATTCCACTAACGTTTGCATTGTCCACTGCATTTCTTACAATTAAGAATTCAATGATTCAGAAAGAACACGTATCTCATAACAGCGAACACGCTTTCGTCAATGCCACCATTTAATATCGTGAAAAAAAAAAATCAAACAGAACGACATTTCATAGACGTATTATATTCTCCCATGTCCAACTTGCCACTATTTTCCCCAGCTTTCAACGAAACAGATAAATTTTCCCTTCCACGCGGACCATACGCAGCATCACAAGAGCACCAACAACGTCACTTCACCCCAGCGCAATGCATTCACCACCCATCTGATATTGCATCACAAGCCCGCAGACGCGGCAGCGTGATAAAAAAAAAACAACAACAACAACAACAAAAAAAAACCCTCACCACTGTTCTATTGATATTCTAAAATGAGAAATAAGCTCGGAGGTCGATGCGAGGGGGTTGAAGGAGGTTGAGCGGAAAGTCTGCGACGCGAGCGAAGGGGAGAGGGAGAGGAAATGTAGAATTCGCGGGGATGAACGCGGTTAAGGGATGCAAACGCGTCAGAGGCAGACGCGGAGGGGCGACGTATGGGGCAGCCGAGGGGGGTTGGCATCGGAACGCGGGAGGGAGGCAAGGGTTGGCGATGGATGATGAAGCAGGTATCCCCGAGGGGTAGGGAGAGTAAGAGGGGTTCATTGAGAAACGGCACGTGTATAACGGCTACGTGCAGCACGGGGTGCGCGCGATAACCGTCAAGGGTGCTGCTACGAGTTTCAGAAACGCCGGGGGTTGCCATGCGAGCTACCGGCGGCCATGTTGCCCCTGGCAACGATTGCGTCACTGCGGCTACGCGTGACGTCACGACGCTAGTGGCCTTGACCGTCCGAAACGACGTTGCGCGGTTGTCCCGACGACCCCGGCGCCTCCATCCAACCCCGCCACCCTTCCGCCCTTCCAGCCACGACATCCCCTTGTCCGGACCCGACGCAACCCGCGAGAGTCCGTAGCCGGTACTCGGTGGCACCCTCTGCCTCGTGCTTTCGACGGTTCGTTCTCGTAAGCTGCAAAGCTCGTACCGCGAAACCAATCAACGAGGCTTTTCCGGCGTCAATCAATCGTGCGGATGTCGATGGAAATGGTTGTGACGATAGTTGAGAAGGGTGGAGGCGGTCGTGGGACGAGGGATCGATCGGGGAGGATTTTTGGGGATGAAAATTATGAGATTTTATCGCGGGGATGGGGGATGAGGATTTTTGGAGGAACTTTTGGTTGTCGAGGTTGAGGGGGCACCTGTTGGGGGGTAGAAACGGATTGTCTGAGGGATTTGTAGGTTTCTGCGTTTTATGGGCTTCGAGATATTGCGGGAAGGGTGGGGGAGCGACGGAAAATAATTGCGTGTCTGATTGAGTCGCGTTTACGGGTGTCCTTGAAGGGGATCGAAATTCGTCGGGGGATATACTAAAACACAGAATATAATATCGAAAATTTCCCAAGTATTAATTTAGAATTTAAAAAACTGGCCAGATTATAACGCGCGGAGGATCCCATACTATATTTTTTATGATTAATTTCTTAGAATCTATACGACATAGGACTTTCGTTGTAATTCTCCTATAAACATGGAGTAAGACGTCGTGTTGTTTGTCACATTCTAGGTCCAGTAGTTTCAGAAATAAGGGGGGAGGGTAAAATGCTCTATTCCAGCATATTTGTCAGACTACCTTTTCAAATATGCTATTCAAAATTGTGAAAAAAAATTGGTGACAGACACGCGAGTGATCTCACAAAGCCGTTCACTCTCGTTTTTCCATTTTTCCCTAAAAGTTCCAGCCCTGAAAAAACGTAAAAACATATATCAAAGCATTTTCCGGCAACATTCAGTACGACCTTAAGGGACCAAATCTCCGGAACGATATTCAGTTCCATCCCCGATTCTCCAAAAAAATCTATCGCCAAGCTACGATGTTTATCCCAACAGGGTCAACTTCACCGTGCAAAACCCAGCTGTGGGCTATTTCGTTCGATTCTGCCTACCCCACGTTAACCCCTGCGATCCCGAGAAACCACCCCGTGGCTATTGGCCTCCGCATGCGAACGTCCTCCCGCCAGTTCCGAACCACCCCGCCAAGTTCAACCCCTGAACTGTTCGACACGCGGCTCTTCGTGACACGCGGGTGCACACACGCGCGCAACCCCACGGCTCCCTGCCTCCGCGTCCTCCCCTCGCGTGACCCTGTTGCCTCGCTTCGGAACTACGTTCCACGACCCCTGAGCGGCGTCGAGTGACGCTCACCTTCGGCGGGTTACGCTCGATGGTCTTGAACGTATACAAAGTTTGACGGCGGTGGTCGGAGGGTGAGCGGAGGGCAAGCGGAGGGAGGGATTGAGGGAGAGGGAGGGGGAATCAGGAAGCCGTGGGCTATTATTTCATTCAAGTCGGCCTGACGTACGTATACGTAAGCCTTCATTCATAAAGTTCGCGCAGGGGAAGCTCCGGAGGTGGAACCCCTGACGTCCGTACTTTCTCTCTCTCTCTCTTTCTCCCTCTCTCTTTTTCTATAAATATTTGTAAAAATGAATAAATATAACGAAAATATGTGTGTTCGTGTGTTTATATGTGATATGAAGTTATACATTTTTTTTTCAATACTCAAAATAGCAGGAATTGAGTAATTGAGAAATAGTAATTGAACCTTATAGTAAGAACTATTTGAAGAATTTTTATTTTTTGAGCTGCCATATTGGTGACGCCATTTGATATCATGGAAATCTTTCTCTTTCTCTATGTTTATGTATACATTTATGTATATTTATAGAGGAAAAGAGGAAAGATATTTTTAAAATTTTTAATGGCGGACCCAATATGGCAGCTCAAACAATCGAGATGAGAAGATTGCAACTTTCGTCGATAATTTTTTTTTTTTGTAAGTAATCATCGACGGAAATTGCAATTGTATCCCAAATGTCTGCATGCCATTTTTCAAGCGGGTTTACAGAGCTTTCAAATGGAACTTACAGGATCAACGTAGCTATAAAATTCGCGGAGCGACGATTTTTTGAATGGAAACTTTACGTTCTTCCCACGTTAATCAACTGGAAAAGCTTGAAAAATCTTGCGCGACCCCTAAAAATGGTCTGATCGGGTTCATCTTTGGGGTGAATTCTCCGGGTGCAAGATACTTTGCAGTGAATGTATTTCATTTGAAATCAGCAATTGTTTTATTCACTTAAGCCACCCTAGTATATATACTAGGGTACGTAAACGTATATACGTTTATACGCATCGAGCCACGGACTGTCGTCATAAGGGTGCAGCTTCTCGGTTGTACCCAACGTGTTTTTTTCCTCACCGCGAGGGTAGTTCCGGGCGAACTCGTGCAAAATGTCAGATTCCTAGAACGCATGTCCGGGTAAACAACGACGATGAATTTTCCACGTGCTGCTTTATTCAGGTGCACCTCCCAACGGACTTTTATTCATATCGAGGTCATGGATCGTCGTTGTCGAATGGAAACTGACGTACGAAACGTGAATGAGTTTCGTCATTTCCATCTTTGTCTTTTTTTCAATGGCTGGATGAAAATATATCATCTATTGACGGCGGAGAGGAGGGGAGGTGGCTGTGTCGGGAGCTCTAAAAACAAATCTTACAACATTAATGAGACTCCTACCTGGAATTTTGATTGCATGCTAGAATACAATAAAAATGATAGTATTGTTTAATTTAATTTCAGGGTAGAATTAAGGTTGGGATATAATTAAAATTTGGATAAAAATTAGGAGGAGGCATCGGTGAAATTGCTGTCAACAAAAAAAAATTATGTCTTTTCGAAAAAAAATAGAGTCTCGAACGTTAAATTTTTAATTAGTCGACGTCGATATAAACAATGATATCTTCTTAAAAATCGTATTATTCGTTCTTTACGGAATATTGCTTGACGACGTCATTGGATGGAAAATTGTCATGTCATAACGTTGTCACAGTCCTTTACGGAATATTGATTGACGACGTCATTGAATAAAAAATTGTCGTGTCAGAACGTTGTCATAGTCCGATTATAGTTGGATGTTAGGGAACGATGCCCTAGATCAAGTGTGTCTGACGTATTTTACGAGAACGAGACGATCGATGTCACGCTATTTCAAGAATAATCGATCGTCATATTCACCCACGCTCATTAACCGATAAATATTCCGTTACTCCACCGTTGTGTATTTCCGGAATTCTGAATAAATAAGAATAAGTACGTGAAGGAGCGTTAGCATATCTCGAAATAAAGCCGGAACACGGTAAAAATAAAAATGTCATGTGATTAAGGATATCTTTTTTCGAAATCTTGGTTTTATTCATTCTTTAATTGTGTGGGAAAATTTACGATGCATATAATGATTAATAAATTTATTTTCAGATAAGGTGACTGACCACCAGATCGGATATTATCGTGCCGATTGCTATTTTTGTTCAAGAGAAGCTCGGAAATAATTTCGGAAATAGTTTTCGTAAATTTTGAATAATTACATATTCATATTTATATTCATTCATATTTATTTTGAATTTTTTATGCATATTTATATTTCAGATGAATTAATGAAGTAAACTCAAGATAACCACATTCGAGGTTTAGCCCAGAGGTCGTGCCACGATGCTAAACTGATTAAAGTTCATCAAGGCGACCTAAGAATGGTTTGAAAAATGAAAAGAAATTTTTTTTCAAGTGCTGAAGTCGCTATTGACTTTTTAAACATGGGGTTTTCTCTGGGGGCAAGTTACGGGGCTTAGTTACTGTAACGAGCTGCAGGGTCAAAGTTTTCTGTCGATTTTTTTTTTTAATAGAACTTATCATCAGACCTTTCTGAATTTTTTACCACAGTTTATCTGGATATCAGATATAAGTACGAGATAAAAACATTTATTACCTATAATTTTGTCTACCCTTTTTCTTCGCTCCTCGCCCTCAGAAGTTAGCACTAAAAAAAAGTCTTTCTTTCTTTCTCCCACATCGAGGAAAAAATGGTAACGAGAAGTATAAAAAAATGGCAGACCTCCGACAATTTTTTTCTAGTTTCAACGTGCTTCGAGGCTTTTAATCGTGGATCAAAACTGGAGAGAGCGTTACGAAAAAAAATCCCCTGACGCGTCATAAGACAGAGAAATTAGCCCTTGATCATATTAATCGGATGCATGGATTCTTTGATTCACTGTCAACCAGGTTAAAAAATGTCGTCTTGACATAAACGCGTTTGATGTTCCTGACACACACGGACACAGCAAAGACAGGCCATTCACGCCTCACTTTGCACCTTAATAACAATTCAAATTGTGCTGAAAGAAAATTAATTTCTTTTTCATTACGAAAAAACTTCTCGAAGCTTATCGGTGACATCAAAAACCGAAAAATCTGACAGATAAACGTCACAGACGGTTCAACAATCCGCACCAAACATTATAATTCATTCAATTCTAATAATCCAAATAAGTTGTAACTTATTCAATTAAATAAATGCAAATAAGTTGTAACTCATCCGAGTCCATGAATTACTCTATGCAACTTTTAGACAAAATTTCCCATAAATTTATCTTTCAAAATAGTCATGCCAAAATTATAAAAAAATGGTTCTTATCAACATTTTACAATGGCTCCCCCCGTTATGCTCAATTTCCAGGTAAATCCACAATTTTGTCAGATACTAATAAA
This sequence comes from Sussaba pulchella, assembly GCA_963971145.1. Lineage (NCBI taxonomy): Eukaryota > Metazoa > Arthropoda > Insecta > Hymenoptera > Ichneumonidae > Sussaba > Sussaba pulchella. Next base: position 13,806,930 of record OZ020164.1, on the reverse strand, counting down.
AAGAAAAGTCAGGAAAAACTAAGAAAAATTCTTGCTTGATTGGGTTTCCACATCATCGAATGAACACCAAGAAAGCAACGATAATTCCCCTCCATACGAGTGCGCCGACGCACGGTCATTCATAAAACAAACTACGCGACCCATTTGTGCGAGACTTTCGTTATAGGAGCGGCGTAAATGTGTATTCGGTATGTATGTTTCTGCGTTCTGTCGGTGGGCGTTCATTCATGCAACGCGTGGGTGGACGTCAGGCGTTATTGGAATTTCTTGCCAAAGAGTTTGGGACCAGATTTTCTCAAAATTTCCCCTTCCCTCGTCCACTTCGGGGGGCCTCAGCGTTATAATCAATATTTCTCGATTTTAAAGTGGATACAGAAGAACGCTGTGGCGTCTCGTCGCGACGTACGACAAGAAAATATATATTTCAATCCATTTAGAACTATTTTTTTAACGACGAACAAACGCGCGCGCACGCGAACAGGATTCTTGAATTTTATTTAAAACCACGAAGCTTCCGGTTATCGAAATTTAGATATTACACAATTGATTAAAGTAAGGGAATTATTTGATTCAATGAAAATGTCGTTCACTCGCGGTGTACAAATTTACAGAAACTCGTTTTAATGTGTTGTAACGGTATTATGCATTTCATGATAACCAGTTTGGAACCAAATACTATGTGTTTTAAGAAAATAGCACAAAATATGTTTACGTGGAGAAACGAAAGAAATAAAATGAAGTATGAACGATAAGTAGAGAACCTGTTGAGTAGAGAACATTTCTACGCTCGTTTTCTCTCATGTTATTGAAATTTTGCCGGTAAGAATTAATCTTCTCCTCACGAATCTTGATTCAGGGATGAGCTATTCGATACAAACGTATTTTAAAAATTTGTTGAACAAATAACAATGATTAATAATTTCGAAACAATTTAAATTTCTACATTTTCGCAATAATTATAGATAACTTCGAAGAATTATTATTCATGAATTTATAAATATTCGCAATAATTATAGATAACTTTGAAGAATTATTATTTATTTATTTATTATTCATAAATTTATTCTTGTACCTATTAATTATTTAGGTTATGTTTTCCAAATGCTTTTAGTTTTTTTTTGTTCATTTTTATGAGTTATTGTTTCACTGTGAATTATTATGTTTAATAGGAATTATTATCTATGATCATTTATCGATAAAATCAATTTGAATACATTTTCATCGAGTGAATGCCTATTTCTGTCAACCCTCTCGTTTTCATTTCAAAAACTCATTCGACAACGAACAATTTGAATTGTAATTTTTGGAACCGATTAAGTAACAAATATAAGCCTCAAAGCCACGCAAAAACTCAACTTCTCGATACACAAGTATTAGCTTTTTCCCTCTCGCTCATTCCCCGCCAAGGACGAACGAGCTGTAACGCAACCATTGGCCATGGGGATCGAAATCTATTCGTATATTTTATTACGTTTTAATAATTCCAACGATTATTCCCGATTGAATTTGAATTTCGAGTGGTCAATTAAATTCCGAACGAAAAGCGGGTTTGAATAACGATCTTTGAGGCTTTCGTACGTTCGCGACGGTAGCCCGAACCACATAACCTATAATACCTTGATATAAATCGATCTTTGAATTCCGGTTTGAGCCTGTTACATCGTTAGTAAGCCTTCAACGAAAGCTTAACCGATCGTTCGTGCGATACGCGGGGCGTTATTTCAAACCCCTGGTCGTAACTTTTTACGATTCTTCAAACACTCTTGGACCCATCGAAATTGGTGTTGGGCTACGCCCTTTTCCGACTTTGATTTGCGTTCGTACCTCACGCTTGTGATAGCTTCGAAACACATTTATTCCCTCATTTACGACCACCCTGAAGCTACATTGCTTCAGCTTCTTACTTTTGAATTATTTTTGTTTGTGCGGTGATGCCTGTGGATTTTTAGAAAAATTATTTCTATATTATCTTTACGTTATTATTTGCTGGAGCAGCATTTCTTCAGCTTCTTACTTTTTAAATTTTTCCCGTTTTTTCGGTCAGGCTGATAAATTTTTAGAACAATTATAGAATAATCGCAGAATAAATGAGCGAGTTCGCATTAAAATATAGAACATTCGGCCGCCTATTTTCAGCCCCTTGTCAATTGTTGGACAATTATCTCGAATTTTACGTCCCAAAAAAATTAGATGTTAATAATTCATCATTAATTTCAACCCGACTGTCCCATCATGTAATATTTTAAAAAAATCCTCTGTAAATCATTCACACCTAATAAATAAAATCCATCTTCGTCCTGGCCTCCATATACAGCTCCAAACCCTCACACTGACGACACTGCCTGAAATAATTTTTCACCCGTCCATTCCACCTCATCGTCTCCGTACAATCGCGCGGCCGGAACCAAAAAATGACGGATATCACGGTGTAAACTTCAGTCGCGACCGCGTGTTAATTCACGCGTTCAAAGTCCACCGTGCAACTCTTTTCATCAATGAAAAAACCCACGTACGTGATGCTGCAACAGTGTGGACCTTCGTTTACACGCAAAAATTCAATCCATTCTCCAACGCAAGCTCATTTTTTAATTTATTTTCTTTCATGTTTATCGAGGAAAAAAAAAATCTTTCTCAACTCACAAAATCGATCTCACACGTTCACGCGTATAGAACGTGAGTAGTAGATTTCTTTACGTTCGTGCCCACGCGATACCGCCATCCTTCCATTCATAACAGGAGAGAGGACTTTTGCGACGGTACATCGCCATCTCGCTCACGCGCACACGTTTTCACAACGCAACATAGATATATACGTACATATAAATTCTCTTTCCCCGTAACTCGTCGTTGATTTTGCCTATCCAAGATCACACGAGCGATACAGCCCGTAGAACTTAGCTTCCTGAGACGCTACGCGATTTCATTCATAGAAAATCCTCGGTCGATCGAGACACCTCTATTCATAAAACATTTCAATTTCGCAACGCCGTCGCCTTCGCAACCGACGAACGCACTCACATTTTTTTAATTAATTTTATTTGGTTTTTATTTTTATTTTTTAATTGATACCGAACGTGATTTTATAATCTACAATCGACGCCCGGTAATGACGACGATCGCAGGGTCTTCGGGGTTTTCGATCGGTGGGGGGATTACCAATGACGAATTTTGGATTGATTTACCAACGTGAGCGATGACGACGATTTGGTACGGAAAAACGACTTTAAAATCTACGATCTATTTTCTTGGATACTATATTTATGTATATATGGGGTATTCCACGTTATGTCGAACCGTTACAAGACTGACTCTCACTGATTCCGTTCATGATTTTCTCCTGACTTTCATTTGACCGGAAATTTTTTTTTTTTTAGAATGTTCGGATTCTCGTACAAGCCTTGAAAAAATAAAAATTACCCCCCAAGTAAGGAAAAGCATACTTTGATGTAATTGAAAATGTTGGTATTTTTTTGTGATCCAGTGGATCAAGAAATAAAGTTTCCCAAAATATTAGAGCGAAATTTTTATTTCAATTTTTTTTTTAATGAGAAATATTATGAATTTTTTAAATCTCCTTTCTTTTTTTCGCTTGTGATTGTTTCTTTCTAGTCAATCAATAAAAATCATTATATCAACAATGATAATGATGGTCAAACTCATGATAATATTACTCATTTGGTTACGGGTTTAAATAATCGATGATATTTTCCATTTTGGAAAAACAAAGTTGCGATTGAGTTCCGGCTCTGAAATGTTGACTAACTGCATTTTTTTACCAACTGGAATCACAAAAAAACCAACATTTTGAAGTATGCCAAAGTATACTTTCTTTTATTTAGGGATAGTTTTTGATTTTTTCAAGGGTTTTAGAGGAATTCGAAAATTCTAAAAAGAACTCAGGGGGTTTTAGGAGTCAAATGAAAGCTAAAAAAATCATGAAGCGAAGCGCCAGGTTTCAGCGTTTTGACTTTGAATTGAATACTTCCTATATGTGTATGCCGTCGCTGTCTTCCATTTATGGCGTGGTCGCGGTCAATCCATCGGACGCCGATGACGCTTCGTGATAGGGATGACACAACCGTTTTGATATTTTAAATAACGTCCTTCACTTTAGACAAAAATTCTTACGATTACAAAAGAAATTCATCATTCTTTTCACTATGATCAAAAATAAATCCTTGAATTTTTAAAACTTTTTCATTTATTTTATTATTTCTATTACACTTATATTGCCACTTCTTCGAATAACTATTTGTCTGAGATATCATAATAATAATAATAATAGTAATAATAACAACAACAACAATAATAATAATAATAATAATAATAATAATAATTGTATATAGATATGTAATGGTAAATCGAATTAACGATTGAGGTCGTGATGTAATCTAAAGCGATATAAATGTATGCAGACGTAGCCGGATCCTGCGCTCGGCAACCCGTCAAATACGGTCTCTTCCCCATAGAATCACCTTATTTCTCTGTGCTGAGTTTCTCTCCTATGCGTTCGCTTACGATGAATTCCTTGTAACGTTATTCGGTCGTTCATCGAGCAAATGTTTAATCTCCATTCATAAATTGCATGTCCGTACAACGACTAGACTCTGCGTTTATTGGTCGCCATCGTTTCCAAAGCACATTTCCGGTATATCGCATCTACTTAGGAAAAACAAAAAGTTTTTCCCTGCGGAATAATCCGCTGGTACATGGAAAGTTACTTATACGATAAAAACGTCTTGCTTGGATCACACGAATTCTAAGGTTTGAATTAGAAGTTTTGAATTATTTCTCCGGACACTCAAAGAAACACATCTTCTCAAAATCCCTTCTGGTGATGGACAATTTCAAAAATTGAGAGCCAACATTTTGGGGCTCTCATTTTTTATTATTTGGAGCCAATCTAAGGGGAGACCGAGTCAAAATTCGTCGAAACCCCGTATAAGGACCACCCTAATATATGAGGCGGTATTCCTCATCTGTCCAGACTTTAAAAGTCACATTTTTTGATTGGGTTTAAATTTGCAGGGTATGTTTGTCTATACAATGAGCAGTTACCCTCCAATTTTAAGACCTCTTCGATCATCCCGTTTTGAGTTACAGGGGATGAAAGTTTCAAAAACATCATTTTTCGACGCTCGCACTCGTAACTTCGAGTGGCCGTAACTCCCCTTCCGGAGAACCTAAATCAAATTTCAAGGGGTGTTTTGGAAAGCAGTTTATACGCTCTTTCAGGTGATTGAATTTGTTTTTGATTTTGTTTACATTTTTATAAACAAATTGCAAAGTGAAATGTTTAAACAATTTTTTTCGCTCTTCGGGCACTTTTTTTTTTTTTTGAAATATTTTTAAAAGAAAGCTTGGTTTTTTTAGCATCGAAAACATATTTTTTGGTCGTGAACACCATAGAAGTGTGGGAGTTGTACGGTTCGATCCAAGCAGAAATCGTGCTCGCTGCTCTCCGGCGCGCTATAACTCCCTTTTTAAAAGAGCAAAATGGACTTTTAAGGGGTGTTTTGGAAAGCGATTTTTATATTGTTTCAAAATATTAAATATATATATTTTTTGAATGGAATTTTTATAAACAAATTATGAAGTGAAATGTTTAAACAATTTTTTTTGCTCTTCGGGCACCTTCGATTGTTTTGAAAATATTTTTAAATGAAAGCTCAGCTTTTTTTCTATCAATCCCATATTTTTTTATCGTGAACACCGTAGAAGTGTGGGAGTTGTACGGTGTTATCCGAGCGGAGGTGGTGCTCACGCGCTCGGACGAGCCGCCCAGGTACACTTTTTCGGTCATTAAATATCAGTTCCGGGTCCCTGGGCGGCTCGTCCGAACGCGTGAGCACCACCTCCGGTCGGATAGCACCGTACAACTCCCACACTTTTACGGTGTTCACGATAAAAAAATATGGGATTGATAGAAAAAAAGCTGAGCTTTCATTTAAGAATATTTTCAAAACAATCGAAGGTGCCCGAAGTGCAAAAAAAATTGTTTAAACATTTCACTTCATAATTTGTTTATAAAAATTCCATTCAAAAAATATATATATTTAATATTTTGAAACAATATAAAAAACGCTTTCCAAAACACCCCTTAAAAGTCCATTTTGCTCTTTTAAAAAGGGAGTTATAGCGCGCCGGAGAGCAGCGAGCACGATTTCTGCTTGGATCGAACCGTACAACTCCCACACTTCTATGGTGTTCACGATCAAAAAATATGTTTCCGATGCTAAAAAAACCAAGCTTTCTTTTAAAAATATTTCAAAAAAAAAAAAAAGTGCCCGAAGAGCGAAAAAAATTGTTTAAACATTTCACTTTGCAATTTGTTTATAAAAATGTAAACAAAATCAAAAACAAATTCAATCACCTGAAAGAGCGTATAAACTGCTTTCCAAAACACCCCTTGAAATTTGATTTAGGTTCTCCGGAAGGGGAGTTACGGCCACTCGAAGTTACGAGTGCGAGCGTCGAAAAATGATGTTTTTGAAACTTTCATCCCCTGTAACTCAAAAAGGGATGATCGAAGAGGTCTTAAAATTGGAGGGTAACTGCTCATTGAATAGACAAACATACCCTGCAAATTTAAACCCAATCAAAAAATGTGACTTTTAAAGTCTGGACAGATGAGGAATACCGCCTCATATACTCATTACAGTGTATTCCCCGCCCTCTCGTTATTTCACTTAATTGATAGAGTATTAAGATAGGTTGAACCTTTCTACGCCTGGAAAAATATCATTCGTAATGAAAATAAATTTTTTTATGATCTCCACGTAGATCAAAATGCCATGAGAATAGATAAATAGTTGGTTTAAACCCTGTAAGGCAGACTACATGAGCTATACACGTTCGAGAGACTTGTGCCGGGAGAAGGAACGAAGCGCGCAGGGAAACGAAGCCCCTTAATGACTGTAGAGTCTTGCCTTGTTTTATATGGCTCGAAGGGGATCACGACTCACACATGTATGGTATTCACATGTGGAAAACAACTCAATTACGTCTTCCTCGGAGGTTTTTCGATATATCACATTTGGTAAGTCGTTTGGTATTACATAAAATTCCCGGGCACGTTATGAAATCCAAGGTAATTTTACTTTTCAACAAGTGGTGGTCGTTGGATTAACGAGTGACAAATTTATCGCCACTCCAACGTTATTCTACCCATGGAAATCTATCTGTGGAAAAGCTCGATGACTGTTATTAAATTATTAAATTATTAAATTATTAAATTATTAAATTATTAAATTATTAAATTATTAAATTATTAAATTATTAAATTATTAAATTATTAAATTATTAAATTATTAAATTATTAAATTATTAAATTATTAAATTATTAAATTATTAAATTATTAAATTATTAAATTATTAAATTATTAAATTATTAAATTATTAAATTATTAAATTATTAAATTATTAAATTATTAAATTATTAAATTATTAAATTATTAAATTATTAAATTATTAAATTATTAAATTATTAAATTATTAAATTATTAAATTATTAAATTATTAAATTATTAAATTATTAAATTATTAAATTATTAAATTATTAAATTATTAAATTATTAAATTATTAAATTATTAAATTATTAAATTATTAAATTATTAAATTATTAAATTATTAAATTATTAAATTATTAAATTATTAAATTATTAAATTATTAAATTATTAAATTATTAAATTATTAAATTATTAAATTATTAAATTATTAAATTATTAAATTATTAAATTATTAAATTATTAAATTATTAAATTATTAAATTATTAAATTATTAAATTATTAAATTATTAAATTATTAAATTATTAAATTATTAAATTATTAAATTATTAAATTATTAAATTATTAAATTATTAAATTATTAAATTATTAAATTATTAAATTATTAAATTATTAAATTATTAAATTATTAAATTATTAAATTATTAAATTATTAAATTATTAAATTATTAAATTATTAAATTATTAAATTATTAAATTATTAAATTATTAAATTATTAAATTATTAAATTATTAAATTATTAAATTATTAAATTATTAAATTATTAAATTATTAAATTATTAAATTATTAAATTATTAAATTATTAAATTATTAAATTATTAAATTATTAAATTATTAAATTATTAAATTATTAAATTATTAAATTATTAAATTATTAAATTATTAAATTATTAAATTATTAAATTATTAAATTATTAAATTATTAAATTATTAAATTATTAAATTATTAAATTATTAAATTATTAAATTATTAAATTATTAAATTATTAAATTATTAAATTATTAAATTATTAAATTATTAAATTATTAAATTATTAAATTATTAAATTATTAAATTATTAAATTATTAAATTATTAAATTATTAAATTATTAAATTATTAAATTATTAAATTATTAAATTATTAAATTATTAAATTATTAAATTATTAAATTATTAAATTATTAAATTATTAAATTATTAAATTATTAAATTATTAAATTATTAAATTATTAAATTATTAAATTATTAAATTATTAAATTATTAAATTATTAAATTATTAAATTATTAAATTATCTCACTTCATAATTCCAAAAATAAAATTTTCCGTCAATGTATCTTCAAGTACTAAGATTTCGAAGAATGTCACATTTTTGGCACTACCTAATCGCTCAATTTTTCTCAAACTCTGATTTATGCAAAAAAATAAAAATAATTATTTCTTACATGCTCAAAGCTTCTACCAGAAAATGAAACTTGATAAACATCCTGCAGTCTAACAAGTCTTGTGAAAATACCAAGGAAGCAATAAGCAAAAGCCTCTAAGTCTTCAATTATTATTATTTTTTTAACTTTATTTTTCCTAATAATCACAGCAATAATTGCACCTCGCAATATCCGACGATAAAACCGTATTTCCTGCATCCCGATACACCATAATCACAAATTTAGAGGGCGACCGTCGAATTATGTCGCTATAGGTCTCGGCAACGTATCGCAACAGCTTCTACCTAAGCTAGTATAATAATACCTCTGCGCCATGAGAGCTCTACGTCTACATTATTCTCATTGCCGTAAAAATATTGAGCGTTCTGCAGAATTGTGCAAACTCTCATGATCGAAACTGATGTATTTCTTATGCCTTACAGACTCGAATAGCCCCAGTTCATAAATCATCTGTCTATCTAAAAATTGATCTGCCCTCTACTCCAATAATATACAATCCCAATTTTACAATTAAACAGTCTTTCTCCAAATAAAATCTTCCTTAACGTCCAAAGAGTTGATAAATAAATAAATAAATGAATAAATAAATAAATAAATAATTAAATAAATAAATAAATGAATAAATAAATGAATAAATAAATAAATAAATAAATAAATAAATAAATAAATAAATAAATAAATAAATAAATAAATAAATAAATAAATAAATAAATAAATAAATAAATAAATAAATAAATAAATAAATAAATAAATAAATAAATAAATAAATAAATAAATAAATAAATAAATAAACGAATAAATAAATAATTAAATAAATAAATAAATGAATAAATAAATAATTAAATAAATAAATAAATACGTAGCAACCTCAAAGACTTGGAAATCCATCGTATTTTCAATTTCTCGAGAATATTTCTCGACAGATTGAAGAAGCGTCCCGCGGGGAATTCAGCACCGTGCATATGTACTCGTGCTCCCGCTGGACCGGACTCCCTTCGTGACGTAGCGGGTCTCACGCGGCTCTCGTAACCGTGTATAAGATGGGATATTTCGTCTCGAGGCTCTGCGTATCGCTGTACGCAACCGAGCCACGATTTTCCACTCGCCCGCGGCACGCGAACCGAGAGACCACGGAGAAGGCGCGCGCTCGCCCGCGCCCGCGCCCGTGCTTTGCACGCACGACACAAACACTCACGCACTTGGTATACAGCATCGTTCAAAATATAACAAACGTGGAGAAATAACTGTTAAGCGATAAGAAGAATTATCAAAATTATTCATAGTTATTATATATAGTAAAGTGGGTATACGTTGCTGGGCTTTTTGATAAAATTTTTTCATGATTTCAATTTTACTTTAGTTTCTGAAGCAATCATCTGGACCGCGAATCGTATGGCGGAAGCTGAGATGTCATGTGATCTGAAAAGGGGCCCAGAAAAATAATTTCTCTTGAGTTTTGAACAACTGTTGTTGATTACGAGAAAAAATTCATTGTGGGACCCATGAATTCCCATTCCAAGCGAGCGTAATTCATGCAACTTCATTACATCACGTGGCAACTCCTGAATATTTATATATACCGAAAAAAAATCGATTTCCCATTCCTTTCACGTATTGATCGAATACAAAATCTATTGAATAACTGCGGAACCCCTCAAAATAGTCCGATTGGATGCAGGCTTGTCCAGATATTTCTAGAGGTAGAAAGAGAAAATAGAGAACCATTCGCCGGAATTCCCCGCAAATTAACCTCAATCAGAAATTTGCGAAATTAAATCCGCATACAAGACAGATTTAAAGAAAAACCATATAACGGCCAATGAAATGTTTTCATGACTTGCAAATTGAAAAAGAAAAATAAACAATTCTACCGAGGCTGTACCTGGCACGAAAGTCCTCTTCCACTTCTTTTGAATCACCTTGTACATACATATATGCGTACATATGCGCATTATATATCATATGCACATGTACGCGTGTATGTATACGAGCATACGCCAACGCACGAGCGTTCGTTCCTTAACCGTCTCCGTTCGTCCCGAGAGACCAACACAGCATCGCGTGGCTCACCGAGGTCGCGTTCGTTCGTTCATTCACACGCGCGCTGGACCCGCGCGCGACCATTCATCCATTCATAAAATGCACTGGCGCGCCGCGCACGCGCCTCGTACATACGCGACTCCGCGCTCAACTCTTTCTCTCTATCTCCATCTCCGTCTTTATCTATCTTCTAGTTTTGCGTTCTTCTTTACTCTCTCTCTTTCTCTCTATCTCCATCTCTATCTTTATCCATCTTCTAGTTTCTCTTTCTCCTTTTCTCTCTCTCTCTCTTTCTCTCTATCTCCATCTCTATCTTTATCCATCTCCTAGTTTCTCTTTCTCCTTTTCTCTCTCTCTCTTTCTCTTTCTCTTTCTCTCTCGTGCTCTCTCTCGCTCTTTCTCTCTCAATCTCCATCTCTATCTTTATCTATCTTCTAGTTTCTCTTTCTCCTTTCTCTCTCTCTCTCTCTCTCTCTCTCTCTCTATCTCCATCTCTACCTTCCATCTATCTTCTGGTTTCTCTCTCTCTCTCTCTCTCTTTCTCTATTTTTCTCTCTCTATCTCCATCTCTATCTTTATCTATCTTCTAGTTTCTCTCTCTCTATTTCTCTCTCTCTCTCTCTCTCTCTCTCTCTCTCCATTTTTCTCTCTCTTTCTCTCTCTCTCCCTATTTTTCTCTCTTTCTCTTTCTCTTTTCCACTCTCTCTCGTTCCCTCTTTCGGGCTTACCGCCAACACACCGCAACGATATAGTCGACGACGCTATCGTCCCGACGCGGTTCTTAAACCCCGCGCGTTTCTCCGTTGGGCCTTGCCGAGAGCCGGTCCGAGAGTCCCCTCGACGTACCAGTTTGAGAACTCTCCGGAGAACCGGACGCGCACACGGCGCCCAACCACAATGGGCCTGACCCCGGGTTTACAGTTCAGTACAACCCATAAGACGCCCGGACGCTAAGTGAAGGAACGAGCAGAGTCAAGCGCGCAGGGAAGAAACTCATCGCTAAATTACCATGATAAATAATTGCGGCTCCGAGGATGGTTTCATTGTAAAACGCATGAAATATTATCGTCTCGGGGCTAAATAATTAAAAACGATATTTCGTTGGTAAATTGTTGGAGAATGTGGAGTTATTTTTTTTCTTCTTCTTTTTTTGCGAACAATCGCATTAGTTGCAATTGTCTTATGATTGTGGATGTTTGGGATGAGAACTTTCAGAGGCTGGGAATGCAATTGCAATTTTTTGAATTTAGGAGATACTTTGAAAGCTTGGATAGTTCGATGTTTGGATTTGCATAGTATGCTGATTGATTTTTTATCATTCTATTGTTGATGTTATTGTTTTGATATCGTTCTGCATCTTTATGGGTCATTTTTTTTTTCGGGTTACGAATATGTTTCACATATATATGTGGCATTCCAGGACAAATTGAAAGGACTATGATTTTTTTATCTTCGACCTTTTTTCTGTTAGTTCATTGGACAAACTGTATAATGACCGTAATTTCGAACGCATTATCAGATTTTCTTCGAGAATTGCTTTTCGTCATACTCACCAAAAATCATAATGACGTGACTTACATCGAAGATTAAAGGAAAAATACTGATCGTTAATCGTTTCGTGGAGAATAAAAATTTTTAGACACAAAATTATCGGAGTAGTTTTGGATAATTTTGTTTTGCAACTAACCATGTGAAATTTTGTTCGTGCAAAAATCCAGATAAGAACCTCGACATACGTTGTAATTGATACTGTATAGTGTATTCTAATAACCACCAAACAGATCTAACAACAACTAGATCCAACCCGTTAATCAATTAATTAAACCAACTTAAACTAATTTAAAACCAACAAGGTTCAAAAAAAAAATTATTCCAATACCTCACTGACCACTGAAAATACCCCCTACTCCCTTACATTCCTCCCTAATCCCTATTCCATTCCGAATAACATTCAACCAAAAAAAAAAAAAAAATCAAGAAAGCTCGTCTCTCACAAATCCCAAGATCCGCATCACCTAATAATTTTATCATGTCCGCAGAAAAGTGGTCGATCAATAATTCATACGTCGGCTAAAGACCGACCGGAAGATCCTCCTAGCGACTCACAACGAGTTTATAAGTAAAATAAATAAGCCCGCGATGATTATGATTACATATGCGCATCAACGGAAATAACAACAACAAAAATAATAAAAATAATAATAATAACAATAATAATAATGATGATAATGATGTTGACCAGCACAGTTCTGATCCGATAGCTTTATTTGAATATATACGAAGCATTTAATCGCGCGAAAATCTCGCGCCGACGGCGCTCAGCACCGCTCGCTATAATCTCGCGTTTCCCCATTCATCACTCATTGAATTAAAAAAAAAATCATAATAAAACAAAAAAAAAATAAAAAACGTATTAATTTTTTTTTCTCGTTAAATGAGCTGTACTTATAAATTCGAGCCGTGTAACCATATACGTAAGTTCCTGAGATATAAATGAACGATCGAATGAAATTTTGCATGGAAACGTAGACCGGTGAGCGCAATCGTCGTTCCATGCTAAATAGAGGGTTGAGCTCTCGATATCGTTCCGTCATTAACGATCGAAGCGCGCGCGCGCGCGCGCTCGATCTACGACCATTCATCCATTCATAAAATGCATTGGCGTGCCGGCAAGTCCGTACTGGACCGACTGGACGTCATCGCACCGCGGCAGAGCGATTCTTGCCGGTCGGTCGGAGTCGGCCGAGCCAAATACGTAAGAACCAATGGCGGTAAAATACGACTGGGCGCGGGGAATCGTCTACGAACGGGTTTATCGATGTGTCGGTGATCAAACACCATAATCGCGAGTATATTCCGTCGCTACGGAACTCTTGGTTCGGCTCGATTCAACGATCGTTCGGGAATTAAAACGATTCTCAAACAGCATGGCGTCGGATATGAGCGAAATTTTATTATTCTTTTTCGTACTTGGAGGAAAAAAAATGGGGTCGAGAAAAGATTGTTTATGCGGAGAATTTTTGTTTTTAGGGAATGATTTGAGGGATGATTTGGGAACTTTTTGGATCATTTTCATGGATGGCTGGTGGAAATTGGCGTTTAATGGAAAGGCTGGGTTTGTTCTCGCGATTTGGAGTTTTGTCGCGGTTTTTGTTTGGTGAATTGAGAATTTGTACGTTTTTTTGCGATATCGTTGATGGAAAGTTTTTTTGCCTCGTGCGAGTGATAGTTTTTATTTTTTTATTTGCTGAGATTGGTTTATTTTTTTGAATTTTTCTTATCTTGATACAGGGAGCCCGAGAACGTACAAGGCGTTGTACAAGGTGGAACTTCGTTGTCCGACTATGTGTAGCGATTGAACTTAATTTTTGTACTGAGAGGTTATTTAATTTGTCAGTAAAACGCGACAGAAAAATTGTTCTTTTTTCTTTGAAATTTTCTGGATGGAAGTGAACATTTTTTCTGACGAAATGAATACGCGGCGAATTTTCATTTATCGTCACCAATTCGATTGAATAAGACTTTCTGGAATGTAGAAAGTAGAATTTATTATTTCAATTTTGCATCTTCGAGGGGGAAAATTCGTTCTTCTTTCTTTTTGTACTTCAAGTTGTTTTCATAGGCAAGTAAAGAATTGATTGACTTCAATTCGATTTATGTATTTCAATTTCAATGAAAGTTAAATTTTAATCGTAGCTTTATTTTAATTAATGATAATGATTCATTTTAATTGATTTCAGTCTATTTCCATTTTTTTCAATCCAAGGTATTATTTTCATCGATTATTTCCGATCGCTCTTTGATTTCAATTATCGTAATCGATCTCTTTCGAGCGTTGAACAAATTCTGCAAACAGCGCGAGGGCCTGGAAAATGGCTGCCATCGTATTTTCCAAAGGACTATCCAACGATCTACAATTTTTTAGGTCTCCCATCATTATAATATCCCAATCAAATTTCCCCAAACCAGCTTATCACTGAAATCACCTCCAGAATCCCCGATTCACGTTTTCCAACCCTCCAAAGAATCTTACAGTTTCGGTTACCGACCGAGCAAATTAAAAAAAAAAATGTCTAAAAATTTCTCTCTTTTTTAAAAATTCCTAGAATCAACCCCTAAATTTCTTCCGTGTACTCGTTCGAAAAACGATTTTCAAGCTTCCACGAAACTCGTTAACTCACATATCCGAAATAATAACAATCTCAAAATTCTGCCATTTAGCCCAAACGTAATTTTCACAATACCGATTAAATCCTACAAACGCATCGTTAAAATCGAGAAAACCCGAGTCAACACGAATCTCTGTCATTAAACGGTTGCGCAGGCAACAATCAGGCTCCCGTATTTTCACGGTAAACCCGACAAGTGACGTGTCGTGCGCCAAGTAACGACATAACCTCGAAACAACGTCGAATAACTTCGTTTCGTCGTGAAAACGTTTTCGATTTTCGTTGTTTTTCGCGGTGTAATAGAAACCGTGTTTATGTCAACAATACCACATGGCATCGTTATCACGTGTGACTTGGGAAACAGCCATTGCAATGGTGCTTCTGCCAATGACGCTGGTTGCTCGGTTAACCGGCGGGGAGGCCATAGGTTTGTACGCTCTTCTGCTTCTCCCGTTCGCTTTCCCAATTATGACTTGTGACCAAACAAAAACAATCTGATTCTTTTGAACCTTTTCTTTTTCGTCATCGAATATTACGCGTCCTTGGCACCGCGATCTGATCGAATTTTGTTTTAGAACGCTTTCAAATAAACCTAAAACCAGGAACTAAAGATTTCGATATCTCGCTTAGTTTTCGAGATATCGCGAGTAATCGTGTAAAAAAAATTGCAAATAAAAAAACCATCTTTTCAAATAATTATGAGAACAAACGAATGAAAAAAAAATAAATGATCTGTGAAACCATTTTGAAAATGACGTAAAAAAATTTGGAATAAAATGCAAAAAAATGTTAAAATCTAACCTAACCTAAAAAAAAATTGAAATAACCGAAACCAAAAAGCAAAATAAGAAGAGAAAAAATATGAAACAAAAATACGTACATGAATTTATTTCCCGCAAAATCCCATCAGCTGTTTTTATGATTCAAAAATTTTCTGTTGACCTTGAAAACAGGTAGCAGAAACGAAGACGCGGGCGAAGCAATTTTCGATGCGATAAGCACCGACGACATATTTTTCGAGATCGTACATCCCATCGAAATCGGATATACCTACAGAATTCGGCCGGCCTACGATTTTGGAGCGCCTTTTGTGAGTAAATTCGGTGGTTCGTAAGATGGAAGAATGTGATTGGGGAACGCGTGACGTGCGACCGTAGTTTTGCAGCGGGAAAATGGAAGTCACGGACTTTTGTGCGGGTTTTCGCCGATGAAAAAGCGATGTTTAAATCCGTAAATGAGAATAGGCGAAACATTTAATGGCGGGAATTCACATTCTTTCGACTTTGAGGCGATTGCGTAAAAATGTTGATAAATTTTAACCCTTAAATGCGTCGTGTTTGGCAACATATATTTTCTGGCTCTATATTTACTGCAGGTACATTTGGATGTTTTTAAAGCATTGTAGGCAGAAAATTTTTTTTTTATAATTAAAAAAAAAAAAATTTTAATTTAAAATTTTTTTTTTATTTTTCCCTTGGTGTATACTTTTTTCTTAGTAGTAATTGATAAATAGAAATTGTAAACAAAATATCGTGCATTTGAGGGTTAAAGAAAATTCATACCATTCTGATAAATAATTGTTGAGAAAACTATTTCGGGTTCTTTTTTTCTTTCAGTGCCACCTTAAAAGATTGAGAGTTCAAAAATTACTCAAATAAATGTTATACCAATTTTTAACTAATTAAAAAAGAAAAATAGTCTTTGTTTTTCAGTGTCAGTTAAAAAGATTGAGAGATAAAAAATTAGTCTAGTCTTTGAAAAAAAAAAAAAAATTCTTTTCTTTCTGTGTCACTTTAAAATATTGAGAGCCCAAAAATTAGTCTAGTTCCACAGATTCGAATTAAAAATACAATTAAAATTCACTCTTCTCCGAGAAATCTACAAAAAAATAACCTAAATACATTCCTCTTTTTTTTCTTAAATTTCGTCCTGCGAGATCATTTAAAAAAAAAAAAAATCAAATCCATCAAAAATCCATTTCAACGTTGCTTCCCCTCTCATATTTCGCAATGCCAATCATATCTCGATTTATTTTATTATTCGATTAAAATTCCTACTCAAACTTCCCCATAAAAAAACCTCGCAATTCGCAAATTTATCGTGCCAATAAGATTTTTTTCTTTAAAATTAAAAATCTTAAAGGATGAAAATTTCTCCGAGCGAGGAATTCGTCTTGTTCCGGTGGAGCCACCGACGGGTTGTCGAAAATTGGACAACGCTTACGAATTGAGACGCAGCATAGCTCTGGTGTGGCGAGGAGATTGCAGCTATTTTCAAAAAGCCGTAATCGCCGAGGAAGCCGGAGCCAAAGCCATAATCGTAACCGATTACGTCTCGCCTTCGTTGGACGTCGAGCGTGAAAAACCATCCTGGAACGATTACGCTTACGTGGAAATGGCGAGTGACAACGAAATTTCTCTCACTCGAAACGTCACCATTCCTGCGGGTTTCATGCTCGGAAAAAATGGCAAAATGATCAAAGCGACGTTGAGACGATTGAATTTGCGTCATGCGCTTATAAACATTCCGGTGAATCTCACTCTGGCACCTCTGGAAAAGTTTCATCAACCGCCTTGGGTGTCTCTGTAAAACTCAACGAAACTGTGATAAAAACGAACGAACTTCTTCGAGATGCGTATTTTTAGTTGATTCTTAAGGGGGACGTAAGGTTGATTCGATATAAAAAAAAAGCATATTTGAGATAATTTTTTTTTTTTTTTTATGATACAGTTGATATATATTTATTTCTATGATAACTACTCAATAAAGTGACATTTGAAGAATGTTCTATAAAATTTTCATTGACTTTTATGAACAAATGAGCCCTTCATAACTCATCAATGGATTACGTGAGATCAAAGAACCAAAATGATTTTATTAGGTGATAAGTTTCTGCAGGTAACAACGACGAGTTTTTTAAATTTATTTTAACGTATTTAAAAATGGGAACAATATCAATTTTTTTAAATGAAAAATTTGTATTTTGACTTCTAAGTGCTGTAAAAAAATGAAAAAGCGATTTTAAAAGAAATACTCGACGTTGTTACCTGCAGAAACTTATCACCTGATAAAATCATTTTGGTTTTTTGATCTCGGATAATCCAGTGATAAGGGGCACCGGAATAAAACCTTTTTTTTTTAGACGTCCGCGGAAATTTACCGTCAATTGTTCATTCGTTCATAAAAGTTAATGAAAATTTTATAGAATATTTTTTAAATGTTACTTCATTGAGTATTTATTGTAGAAATAAAACTGTGTGTGTGAAATATTAACTGTGTCGTAAAAAAAAAAAAAAAAATCGAAAATATGCTTTTTTATACCTAATTAACCTTACCCTCCCCTCCCACCTTAAACTCGTTACCTCGGTGGGGTGTACATGAATCGTCCATGGAAAGCTTTGGCACCAGTGATGTAAATATTTCATTTCTATTTGCGTTGAACGATGGAAAAAATACAATTTTTCCGATTTTAAACGTTTTTGAATTTTAATTATCGTGCAATTGGGGGAAATACCGACGATCTTATGGCGTTTTGTTGTTTGTAAATATGTTGCCTAAGAACACATTAATGTTTCGTAGAATCAAGAATTTTTTTCTAATTATTGAAAATCCTTTTTTAAACTAGTAGATTTATTTTTTAAATTTTCATGTCGATATTTTTAATGGTAAAATATGTAAAGAAATATAAATCGTTGACTCGACGTACTAAAAATTTTAATTTGATTTTAGTACCGAGAGGAAATTTTATTCACGGTGAACAAAAAAAAAATAATGGTTAGAATTCTTTCAGTCTTCTGCAAATTCTCCGATCGAGATTCTACCTTGTTCCTGACAAAATTTCGAAATCTTCTCGATAATTGCTCGATAGTTCGTGGAGTAAAAAAACGATTTGCGAATGCGAGAATTAATTACACAACCATTAATACATCAGGCCTAACGAAACTTCCCTAGAAACCAAATTCACCTAACAGCTTCGGACGACGTCACAAATCCGTACTTCAATAACTTTACAAAATAAAAACGTCACCCGCTGGAATGAGGATAAAGAAAAATCGATCCCAAAAGTCCAATCCGTATTTTTTCCTTCGCACCCAGATTTTGATTTTATTGAAAAATTGTATAAATTCGGTTTGATTCGGTTTAATTCGGCTTAATTCGGTTCGTTATCGGTCGTTTTCATGATTCAATCGCCCTCGTGCGTCCTCAAAACGTCGTATTTCATGATTAAAGTTGCAAAACACATTTCAATATACGTAAATCGAAGTAAAAACTAAAATATCAAATCCATGATTTTCCTTTTTCTTTTCTTTTTCCATCCACACGATTGTGTTTTACCCATAAAAAAAACGATTTTTCGCAGTCTTCCGTTGGATCATCGCGTACGAATTTGTCGTTTTCGTGTGCAAAATCGACGACACGCGCGTTTAATTCCGCGAGTTTCGTATCGCCATTGTGAATTTTCATCCGCGACTGGCCCCGAAAAGTTGGACGCGTTAAATTTAGGATTCGTCGCAGCGTCGGGATTCGTGCCAACTGGTGTAAGGTCATCGCTACCCAGATAACGGTTGTGTTTCTTTTTCGAGCCAACGCAAAGCTTGAACGTTTTCCTGGCCTTGCAGCAGAGGTCGTAGAACTTCCAAGCATTTCGAATGATACGAATTCAAATATGTGATCTGCAATAAATAATTATCGTCACTTGTTGAAGCTATCCGGGATTTATTAACGAAATCAATTGCTCGATATGTTTTTATATTTCTTTTCGTAATAAATCACAGATAAAGAATAAAAATTATAATTGGTATTTTGGTTAGTGATGTCGATTTTGTTGAGAAATGTCGTTACTGATACATGTTTTGGTATAGAATAATTATATCTATGGCGTTACGAAGGGTTAAAATTAGGGTGGATATAAAAAAAAAATTCTGATTCCAAATGGTAAGCATTTACCACAAAGTATCTTGCATCTGTAGAATTCTGCCCGAAGATTGATTTAATCGGACCATTTTTAGAGGTCGCTTACGATTTTTTAAGTTTTCCCGTTTGATTAACATTGGAAGAACATGAAGTTTTTATTTAAAAAATCATAGCTCCGCGAATTTTATAGCTACGTCGATCCCGTAAATTCCATTCGAAAGCTCTTTTAAAACTGCTTAAAATGGCATGCAGACCTTTGGAATCCGATCGCAACTTCCGTCAATATTTTTTTACGGAACAACAAAATTATTGACGGAAGTTGCAATCTGGCATGATGAATGTTTGGCTTAAAAAACGAACGTTTTTTTTGGCGCGAAATTCATTTTTCGACAGAAAGATGGGAAAAATTCATAGCCAACGATGGCCAATACTTTGATTATTGTGATAATTCATTTTGTTCTGGAAATAAATGCTCCAATTATGCGAACAAATCTACATTATTAACCGAAACACCTTTAAGTCTTCGTTGATCTAGTGGAAAGCTTACTTGAGCAGTTCAATGATAAACAAATCAACGATCCAAAATTTGTTCCGCACCATAAAAAAATTTGTTTTTCGTTTTAATTTTTTTACGGATCTATTTCTCACCTCGTCGTCGGTGAGCAACGATCGATCCAGATGACTCGTCTGTATGGGCACGAGAGTGACCGTCTCGAAAGTAAGAAAATCGATGTTTCTGCGACTGTATTTGGTCTCCGTTTTAACGACGCATTCTATATTCTCTATTCGCACGCCGAAACTTCCGTCCTCGTAGTAACCTGGTTCTGTAATCGAAACAAATAAGCATGAAATTTTACAAGAAACTATCGAGAACGAGAATTTTTCCATTTGAAAGAGAAAAAAAAAACAAAATAACGATAATTATAATTTGAAGAATTAAAAATATCCATGACCGAAATTCTCGATCGAATGATTTCCATTTGCATCTGAGATCGATTTTATACGAACCAACTGCCTTGGATTATAAGTAAGATGCGTCAGAAAAATGGTCGAAATCAATTACTTATTTAAAAGGTAAATAAAATTGCTCGAGTCATTACCGTTCGAGAGAAACATATTCGGTTCTAGGCCAGGGTCGTCCGGACAAGGCCTCCAAGTGATGCCAATGGGGTCCTCATGGACGTTCAGGTACGAGCCCACACCGTGTCCCGTTCCGTGAAGATACTCCAATCTGTATTTCGATCGTTCGAACTCTCATGAATTCACAGAATAAAAATTGGGAGGCCATACATGTTTTTTCTTTTCATTTCATCGAAATCGGTATAAAAAGTTGTAAAAAAATTGCAAGTGACCGACATTAGACTGATTCTTTTAAATCTGTATCAACTTTTCTACAAACAACTAGATATAAAAGCCTTAATGAGAGTCGATGATTTTTTTTCTCTTAAAATCATATTTTTTAGACATCAATTAAAAAATTGTTGATATTCTTTCGGTTAATAATTGTCAAAGTTATTGAGTAAATCAAATAAAAACAAAGTATTGTTAATTCAATATTCATCAGATTTTCTGCCAAATTTATGCAGCTACGCGCAGCCGCTATTCCAATATATATATGGGGCAAAATTTCTCAATTCACCGATCTGAAACTCTTCGATCCCCCGACGTGGACGATGATTTTTTTTTAGTATCCTTTGGATCCTTCGACCTCACTAATTTTTTTTCAGATTTTTTAGATCCCTCTTCCCCCTCCCCTCCCCCCGCCATATTATTTTTATCAAGGGGTAACTGCTATTTGCCCCCTTTTTATTTGGATGAAATTTTTTTTCCAGATACTCTATTGAAATTGAAGAACTTTTTTATAAAATTGGAGTGGGCAGCGGGTTCCTAATATTTTTATTTATTTTTTTGAAATTTTGCAAAAATTCGATTTTTTCCGAAATTTGAATATATTATAATGGTTTTCCATCTAAAAAAAGAAAAGAAAAATGAAATGTATCTTGCAAAAAAATCGATATTCTGATTATTTCGATAGAAAATCGATAGGAAATAAAAGTTACCTCCTGATGATAGCAAGAATTAATTCATACTGAAAAATCGATTTTCTATAGAAATAATCGAATATCGATTTTTTTGCAAGATAGATTTCATTTTTCTTTTCTTTTTTTAGATAAGAAACCATTATCATACATACAAATTTCGGAAAAAATCGAATTTTTGCTAAATTAAAAAAAAAAATAAAAAATATTAGGAACCCGCCGTCCACTCCAATTTTATGAAAAAAGTTCTTCAATTTCAATACAGTATCCGGGAAAAAAATTTCATCCAAATATAAAGGGGACAAATAGCAGTTACCTCTTGATAAAAATAATATGATGGGGGGAGGGGAGGGGAAGGAGTGGTCTAAAAAATCTTTAAAAAAAATTAGTGAGGTCGTAGGATCCAAAGGATACTAAAAAAAAATCATCGTCCACATCAGGGGATAAGGAGGGTTTCAGTTCGGTGAATTGGGAAATTTTGCCCCATATATTCTTTCGTAATACGCGTTTCTGCTTCAATAAGTTTATCTTCTAAAGTTAAAAAATATTAAAAACAATCTAATACTTTTTTTCGCAATGTTTTACATTTTTTGTACCGATTTTCGGGATGAAGCAACACATTTGAGCCTTTGAATAAAAAAAACCTTTCTCTTATTTTTTAGGTCACAGACTTACCCAACCTCCCACAAACTCTTTCTCGCCAACGTGTCCAAATAATTGCCCTTAATTCGCGCTCGAAACGTTGCGCTGGACATCGAGCACATTCCCTTGAACACGCGGGTGTAACACTCTCGTTCGAAATCGTTCGGTTCGCCGAAATGAAGAGTTCTCGTGACGTCGGTCGTACCGTCGTAAAATTGCGCACCGGAATCGCAAAGATAATAATCCTGATCGGTGATCGGCACGTCGGTTTCCGGACTCGGTTGATAATGTATGATCGCCCCGTGAGGTCCTACCGACGAGATCGTTGGAAAACTCAGACCCACGTAGTTGTCCTGTTCCCTATTTTCAACGTGAAAATCAATTTTTGTAATAAAATACATTTTTTTTTGAAAAATCTAGAAAAAAAAAAATTCGTTCACGAAAATAATATAGTTAATAGCTGGGTTTGGGGAACGTTTCGATTTAACTTATTCCGGAATTCACGAAAAAGAATTGCGGAAACGTTTTATTTAATTGCTGTTAATTCGTAAAAATTTTTGTTTGAGTTTATATTTATTTTACGGAAACAATAATTCAATGGCAGTTCTTAGAGTTGAAGGATGTATTAAGTTGTTCAATTAATTCTCCCTGTTTGCACATTTTATTTTTTGCCCGCGTGTTTTGTGATTTTTTGGGTAAAGTGCAATTCTTTTTTTTTTTTTCTGTCTTCCGGAGCTTTCATTTTCAACGGCTTGAAGTTAATTAACATTAATTGATTCGAAAAATTGAAGTAGATAGATTTTTAGAGCAACAAAAGGACTTTCGAATGCATATATATATTCTTACCCCCTAAAAATCACGAAATCGCGGGAAAAAATTAAGTCCAAAAACCGCTGGAATTCATTACACAACCTAATATTTCGAATCTAAACTGTCTTTAAAAAAAAATTCCGTAAAATCATCCAATAATATCCAATCATATATAGCTGTATCATTCTACTGATAAAAATCATTAATCAATGTTACAAAATAATGTTTAATTATTTCCCTATTTTTTTCTCTCCGTTAAATCCAAAATTTCTCAAAACAATTCATTCCGCAATCGCACTTTGAATAAAATACTGACTGCCTGAATTTTTCCAATCGATCAGCACCGGTGATTTCCGTGACTCTTTCCTTCTTGTTCTTGATCATATCCTCGAGCCAAGCGAAATATTTGACAAGCGCAACAGCGTCGCGTACATGAGCCGCCTTCATTCCCTCCGTTTCGACCGAATTTTTCACAGCTTTCATCATTTTCACAGGTGTAACAGTCGCGTGTTTAGCGGCTTGTCCGCAATCGGCGTGAAGACCGTAACTCGAATAATTGCTTATCCATATTTTAATCGCATCGACGTTTTGCGATATTTTTCGAAGATAAGGTCTGAGTTCTTCGTAAGAATGATAAACAACGTCGACACCTTCGTCGGCGAGTTGTTTCTCAGCGTCGGTGGCAAGACGAGCTTTGTCGACGAACAAATGTACGTCTTCGAGGGTAATTATGGCGTAAGCAAAAAATACAGGATTGTATGGAATGTCGGAGCCTCGAAGATTAAAAAGATAAGCCACTTCGTCGAGCGCAGCGACGACGAGAACGTTTACATGATTTTTTTCCATCTCGCTACGACAGTGAGAAATTTTTTCATTCGCTTTTTTGCCCGAATAACGAAGAGGATGAGCGACGATGGGATTTAACGACAGAGGAGGTCTGTCGTCGCCCCAAACTTTGTCCACCAAATTTTCTTCGAGAGCCATGAGACGATGGCCCGCGGCGGTGAGAGCGATGTGCATACGAACCCAAACGGTGTAACTCAACAGATTTGGATCGGCTCCGACCGTAGAATTGGCCGGCAAAACGGATATCAACCAATCCGTGGTCGATGGAGTTTGTGCGCCGCCTTCTATCATCAACGACCAAGCTTCGGGCGGATCGAGCTCTTGTTGAGCTTGTACTCCGTAACGACCGTCCGTAAACATGGCGGCTTCTTTCAAAGTTATCACAGCCGTTCCCAGAGAACCCTTGAAGCCTGAAATGAAACTTCTTCGCTCGTCTCGTTTCAATATGTATTCGGATTGATGGGCATCCTCCGTGTTTACTATCAACGCCTGAATACCCGACTTTCCTTGCGTTCCGCCGGCTTGTACCAGCTCCATCAACTCTCGGAGCTTGGACAATTTTGCCGCGCCGTTTCTCATCGCCATGTCGACGGTCTGTAAAGGGGGTCGATTGAAAATTGCATCGACGCGATGAGAACTTATATCGATATGGTTCTTTTTTTTCTTAATCGTGTGATTGAAATTCAAGATAATGGCTTTTGACTGCTTATTGGAATTAGGTAAACGTTATTCAAAAAATAATAATGATTCTAATAATAATAATAATAACAATAATAATAATAATAATAATAATAATAATAATAATAATAATAATAATAATAATAATAAGCATAATAATAATAGGATTTTGAATTGAATTTCTCAAATTTTTGACATGGCTGGGCGGTTTCTCCGGTCTATATATCAACTGCCTGAAAAGGAGGTCAGTTATAAATAGCAATCATGGAAATACAACTTATATTATTATTATTATTTTTTAATTTTTTTCAGATATATTTTGAAGTTTTTCTGGCAATCCGGAATAACAGCTGTATCCTGATAATTAAAATTGGCTATAAACTATTCAGAAGTATTTAAAAAAAACGATAAAGAAAAACAATTCTAATGAATTTCTATCGAATTCCGAAGATTATTGAAATTTGTTCCAATTCTCCGATACCTCGCCCGATAAATTTGCGAAAAAAAGAAAGTGTAGGGAAAAACAAAATGGCAATCAATTTATTTGCGTAGCGTCGTTCGAAACAGTGACATTCGAATATTGCAAACAAATAATAGACGTGTATTCATTACCTTTGTTTCGTGCTTCAAACAGTCGAGTTGAATATAATCCGGTCGAATTCGATATTCTTATCTTATCGGCACAGGCCGTAAAATCACTGGCAGCTTTTTTGTTCGATTCTTATCGAAATCCATGGAATGTAAAAATGTCGTTGCTAAAATTTACCACGAATTATTTGAATATTCTACAATAATCCGCGACCGCGCGTCGTTATTTGAGATTTTACAAAAACTATCGGTTTATTGTGTGCAAAAAAAAAAAAATGATGGTTGACATTGAAGCGTACCCGTGAGTGTTTCAGTGTCGTTCGAAAGCGCGGGATGTAACACGCGATAGAATCGGGATGACGGAAGCTTCGTCCCGAACCGACGACAGACGAACGACTGACGGACTGACGTTGCGTTAAATTATCGTCCGCAACTGCCAAATCGCCGTCATTCTAAGAATAGACTCCGATAAACAGCATCGACGGGGCCCGCGAAACTGTGTGGTGCGGATGATTCGTCGGTGTGCGAATCTACGAGTCGGCAAGGTAGCAAACTGTTGATTACATCCGCACGATACTTTTAAGGGGTTATTTCTTTGTGTATGTAAGTTGTTTGGATCGAAAAATTGTTTCTTTTGCATTTTCTCGAAGGATTTGATCTTAAGCACATTTTGTTGAGACTGAATGAGGATCTGAGGACTTCGTAAGTCTGACGAAATTAATTTTATCCGGGGAAAAATCCTTGATGAAAAAATTTAAACGCGATTATTTCGAAATCGGTGAAATCGGAAAAAGTTATGTCAGCTCGATTTTTCGAAGGCAATTTAACCGATCGATTCGATGATTTCGCGAGATTGTTTCGAATTATAATGGCTAGTCGGTGAACGAAAAATTTTTTATTTGGAACAATATTTATGTCTTCTTCGGGTCAGAAATCTAATTTTTTAAATCTTAAAAATCGAACTTTAGGAAAAATCGGTGTTACTTTTAAAAATCTTAAAAAGTGATCTTAAAAAGTTATTTACTTATTTAGGTTATTTACGATTACCCGAATAACCTGAGTAAATAAATACCCTAAATAAATGACCTAGATATATGAGAAAGAAAAAAAAATCAAATATTTTTTCGACTTGACCCAATTTAAAGCCGATAGAACGCGGTTTACCCGGGTAAAACCCGAAACGTGTACAATTTTAAATATATTTCGGCTTTTATCCAGCGAAAGCGGATAGAACGCGGTTTACCCGGGTAAATCTAGATCAACCCGAAATCGGGGTTCACCCGTAACATATATATTAGGGTGGTTCTTTTTTGGGTCATTTTTGAAATGTGATTGGGGAGTGATGTCAGTCAATGGCAAGAAAAAATAAATTTTTTTTGAGCCTAATTTGAATCTCCTAGTCCAGCTCCTTCACCTGACGAGAATCAGGTCAAGTTTCCCGTTTAAGATACACGCAATTTTTTTCCATCCCGGTAATTATATCGGTGGGAGGACTAATTATTTTTGAAAAAATGAAATACTATATGTAATTCACGGGTATAAACCCCACTTTCAGGAAAGAAATATAACACATGTATGGGTCATTTTAATATTTTTCACTCTTTGTTAAATTAAAAATTGATGAATCTGCATAAAACCTTAGCCAAGCGGGACAAAATTGACGTAAAACATTCAACTCAACCTTCCCAAACGATCACAATCCATGTAGGATCCCGTAACTCTCAAATATTCTATTTATTTCAGAATTGTCACAATAAATTGCAGGACGATCGTTAGCGACCGGTGCGAAGGTGCGTGTAAATGTGGCATGAAGTGACCCATGTGTCATATTTTTTCCCTGAAAGTAGGGTTTATACCCGTGAATTCCATACAGTATTGAATTTTTTCAAGAATAATTAGTCCTCCCACCAATATAATTACCGGGACGGAGAAAAATTGCGTGTATTTTTAACGGGAAACTTCACCTGCTTCTCGGCAGGTGAAGGAGTTGGACTAGGAGCTTCAAATTAGGGTCAACATTTTTTTTTTGCCATTAATTGACACCACTCCCCAATTACATTTAAAAAATGACCCAAATAAAAACCACCCCCATATATATATATGGGGAATTCCATGACAAGTCGATCAAGTTCTGGCGGCCATTTTTTAGATCGTTTTCATAATTTTTTATTCGAAAGTACTCATCGAAAAAAACGAGCCCAATTTTTTTCAAATTTTTAAAAAATATGTTTTTTGGGATTTTTTTTTTTCAAATAAAAAAAATAAAAAAAAGAACGTCCGTTTTTTTTCGCCTGAAAAAATTCACAGAATTTTTATGAATTATAAGGAAATTTTCAAACGCTGTTGCAAGATGGAGCTTTCAATAATACGGGAGAAAAAAAAAAAAAAATCAAAAAATTGTATACGTGACAAATGCAGCACCAATATCCACACCCACCACTCGCCACATTTGTTGGCGAATTTTTTGATTTTTATTTTTTTTCTCCCGTAGTTTTGAAAGCTTCATCTTGCAACAGCATTTGAAAATTTCCTTATAATACATAAGAATTCGGTGAATTTTTTCAGGCGAAAAAAAAACGGACATCCTTTTTTTTATTTTTTTTGTTAAAAAAAAAAAAAATCTCGAAAAATATATGTTTTTTAAATTTGAAAAAATTCGTTTTTTTCGATGAGTACTTTCGAATAAAAAATTATGAAAACGATCTAAAAAATGGCCGCCAGAATTTGATCGACTTGTCATGGAATGCCCCATATATATATATCTATGTCATTAATTCGTCGTTACGTTACCGACGGAGTTGAAGCCTGCTCCAAAATTTTGTCTAGCCGAATGACATAATCGACCGAGTGGAAACATCATGTGTGCTCGCCGAACCGTATTGTTTTCGTGGCGGTGCTGTGCAACGGTGTATTCTCAGATGTTCTCGTTCATTCCACAAGTATTTTTCACGTTCGCGAGCTCAATGAGGGAGCATTCTATTTCCAGAGAAACGAAATAATATCCTCATAGCCAGGATGTCAGACGACACGGGTGGAAATGATAATGAAGTGAGTAACACAAATCCATGCCATGGTTGGGTTTTATCATTTTGCTTCTTACATTTTGTACACAAAAGGCTTTTGTTGATGTTGTTTTTTTTTTCGTTCAACCGATGAAAAAATTGCAGCATTCACCGACGTTAAATTGTAGATGTCGATTTTTAATTGACTGAGATGAGTTGTAAAGAATTTACTTTCGACGCTGAGATGGAAATAATTTTATGCAATTTAATTGCAGTCGACACTAAATGCAGCGGCTTGTTAGAATTTGTTGTTTCTTTCTTGTTCTTCTTTCTGTTGTTTCTTGTTTCTTTTGATCGGGTCAAATTGTTGGTTTTGTATTACCAGAAAGCGTTGTTACAAATTTGGCTTAAGCCCTGCGACGGGTATAATTTATTTCCGCAATTTAATCGCAGTTAAAAATGAACGCAGTGCATTTGTTTTTATTTCTCGTTTCCCTTAGAATAATAACAAATCGCAGCATCGAACAAAGTTGGATCGCAGCTGTCGATTCTCAATTAACAAGAAGAATTTGTAACCACGTTGGTTTCTACGCGATTATAATGTTTTTCCCAATCACATTGCAGCTCATACTGAACGCAGTGGTATCGTCGATATCGCCGAGCAAACAGGTCAAATCGACGGCCGTAGTTAAGTACTCGGCCGTCCAAGGACCGGCGACTTTCGCTCAATTGCAATGTAACACCGATTTGAATCTTCCTCCCAGCAATTGGTTGAGCAGTTCGGCGGAGAGCTACGGTCTGCAGAGCGTATGGTCGCAGAACACCGGTTTTTCCAGTTTTCGCATGGCTCACATGTTTCCCGATTGCGTCGGAGAAGTCGACGTCGTCTCCGACGCCGAAAACATCAAACGTCTCTTGAAAATGCCCTACAACCACGGCGTTATATCGATGATGGTTCATCGCATAGAAAACACTCTGTTGCTCGACGATTTCGACATACAAAAATATCTTCTGCGTCAAGCCGAAAACGATTGGGAATGGCTCAAAAAATTTGTCTACGAACACGTTTTTCAAAATACTCCGGACAAGGACAAAAGATTGTACTACAAAAGCAACAGCAGAAACGCTTTGCAACAAAAAAATTTGGTATCCAAATTTTTGTATCATTCGCTCGTCATCGCTGATGACAACGACAAAGTCGAAACTCCTCCGTTGCCTCTTAGTACGTTAGAACCTGTTTTGCCCGAACCCACGCTCGAAGAAAAACTTCCGGATCCCAATCAAAGCCATAATTTCGCGAGAAACGTAGTTTGGACTTTTGAGAACATACAAATGTTGATTGGCACCGATATGCCGATTTTCGGTGGCCAAACGCATCCTTGCATAAGTTTGAAATTGCGCGATATGAGCAAACCGATAAACGTTTTAACGGGTATCGATTATTGGCTCGACAATCTCATGTGCAACGTTCCGGAAGTCGTAATGTGCTATCATCTCGATGGAATTGTACAAAAGTATGAACTCATTAAAACCGAAGATCTTCCGAATTTGGACGATGCTAAATTCAGTCCCAAAGTAATCAGGGACGTTGCTCAGAATATATTGAGCTTTTTGAAGAACAATGCGACTAAGGCCGGGCATACTTATTGGTTGTTCAAAGGTAAGGAAATTAAAGAATTTTGATTGATTGTAGAATTTATGTTTGTTAATTCAACGATCGCTCTTTTTTTTTATTGAATTTTATTGGAAAAAAAAATCATACGATAATTATAGGTGTATTATTATTATATATTCAATATATAATAATATGGATAATATAATAATAATAATAATCATAAGATCAATATTAATATTAATATAATGCTATTATTAGTATTAATAATTATAATATTGATAATAAATAATAATGATATTATATTATTATCATTATTTCTTGGAAATCAAATATTCAATTTAATAGTAATAACAATGAATCTATGAACTATTTTATTCTTTTAAGTTTGGTATTATTGATATAATAATAAGAATAATAATATTATTATTATATTACATATAATCAATAACAATCTACAATACTGCGATTATAATAATATAATATCAAATACTATAATAATATAATAAACAAATGATATAATATTAATGCTTCTCTTTAAATATTATTATTATTATTATTATTATTATTATTATTATTATTATTATTATTATTATTATTATTATTATTATTATTATTATTATTATTATTATTATTATTATTATTATTATTATTATTATTATTATTATTATTATTATTATTATTATTATTATTATTATTATTATTATTATTATTATTATTATATCAATAATACCAAACCGAATAGAATGAAATAGTTTATAGATTTATTATTATTATTATTATTATTATTATTATTATTATTATTATTATTATTATTATTATTATTATTATTATTATTATTATTATTATTATTATTATTATTATTATTATTATTATTATTATTATTATTATTATTATTATATTCCATTAGGTTTGGTATTATTGATATAATAATAATAATAATATTATTACTATATTATATATGATCAATCACAATCTATAATTACATTATTATAATATTGTTATTATTATATCAATAATACCAAACCTTACAGAATATTATAGTTGATAGATTTATAATTATTATTATTATTTTATTCTATTAGGTTTGGTATTCTCGATATAATAACAATAATATTATTATTATATATTATACATATAATATATGATAGTATATATATAACATACTAATAATCGTAATAAACCTAATGAAATAAAATAGTCGATTAATTGTTTTGCGTAGTTTTGGGTTAACAAATAAAAAAAGATTTCCACCCAAAATTAGTGAAAATTAAAAGAAAAAACGTTGAATAATTATTCCAGGCAAGCACGACGATGTCGTGAAGCTGTACGATTTAACGTCGCTCTGTAACGACGCCTCGGACGAGAAGGAACAAAATCCTTTCACCGTTCCCGTTGCGATGCTTCTGTATCGAGTCGCTCGTAACATGAAGTACTCGTCGGATTGTCGAAAACAAACGGGAACTATAAGAATACTTCTGAAGAATTGCGTTCACCTGTTGACCAAGGAAAATCATCCGCAGATAGTCACTTCCGCGCATTACATGTTGGCCGATTTGTACGTGCCGGCTGACACGGATCCGGCCAATCCTACGCTCGTCGATCAGACCGATGACGAGGACGCGTCCAGTGAATGCGGCAGCAATTTCGAAAATACGGAAAATCCCGACACGACGGAGGGCGAAGTTAGTGCGGATGTTAAATCTTTGATGCTGGCCAATAGTAAGTAAAACGTCGTGAAAATGATCGATGGTTCATTGGAAAATTGAAAACGAGGCTTTGGCCTCAGGGGAAGCTTCGGGTTCGCTAATTTTTTTAGGGTTGTGCTCGTTTTTATTTATTTTTTTTTATTTTACCTTCAGGGGTTAAATTAAGGAATTTTTACGATTTTTATGATTTTGTTTGGCCATTTTAACAAGCAACTAAATATAACTTCTCAACTTTGTTTTTTTTTTTTTTTTTTTTTTTTTCGGTTCTCTTCTGCTGCACCGCAATTAATAACTCGCGTTATCTCGATCGAAAGGACGACGAGAGGGCAAACCTGGTCTTACAATTATAAAGTTCACATTTTTCGTATTCGAGCTGAGATACGGATCGTGCCAGGGTTACACCTATACAGACCACACTTTCGTCCATCGATCGACGAGTCTATCGTCTTAGGATCATGTGATACATACAAATATAAAAAAATTAAAGAATCGATCGGAAAAATTGAAAAATAGACTAAAAAAAAAAAATTAAAACTAAATAATAATGAAAATAACTAAACTAATAATAATTATTAGCTTTAATAATAATTAAAACTAAAACTAAAACTAAACTAAACTAATAATAATTAAAACTAAATAATAATAAAACTAACTAAACTAATAATAAACTAAATAATTACTATTAGTTTCAATAATTATAAAAACTAAAACTAAACTAAACCAATAATAACTAATAATAATTCAAACTAATTAATAATAAAACTAACTAAACTAATAATAAACTAAATAATAATTATTAGTTTTAATAATAACTAATACTAAAACTAAATTAAACTAATAATTAATAATTGATGAATAGACTAATTGATAATTAGACTGAAATTAAAACAAATCAATTTTTTCATCTCCCCCAGTTCAAGAACAATCGGAACACGAGGAACACAAGTACAAACCTCCGCCCATCAGCGGAACCGTCGCCGAGCGATGTCTAGCCGCTCTTGATCACGTGTATCAAGGTCTCGAGTGCCTGAAATATTTTCCCTCGGCTAAAAATCCGTCCGAACAATCCAAAAGTTCAAAATTCGATCCAGAAAGCAAAAACGAATCTTACACCGAAGAAGTTCAAAACTTCGCCAAACCTTTTCAAGCCATTCCGATGCCTTACGCGCCGTTGAATCGATCTGCCAACGACGAAACGTCGAAAAATTCGACGTCGGATAGTCCGAGCCATCATAAAAAAAAGAGCAAGCACAAGAAAAACAAAAAAACGGAGAAAAACGTCGCAAAAGATTGCGATTTGACGGATGGCTCGCCGAAAGCTCTCTTGTGCAAATCAAAAGTCGACGCGTTGCCGACTTGGCAAGCACCGAAGAAAAGCGACAATCTCAGCTGGAACGCTCACCTCAAAACTCTTCTCTACGAAAAGGCTTCGTTGATTTACGCCACCCTCGCCGAGTACGAGTACTCGAATCAAGCTTACGGAGCTTCGCTGAGATACATTCTCTCGGTTTTGCGCTGTCAAAAGATGTTGGAAGTTTTTTGTGGCTTGAAACACGACAAACTCATCAGTTATCTGCTCGGAAGAGCTGGCGATTGTTGCTTCATGACCGTTCAGGATTGGCGCAACATCGAGACTCACAAACGAGCTTACGAGCAGAGAAACGAGAACGAGGAAAAAATTGTGGAGGATATATTGAACGTCGAAGATTTGGATATGAGTGAGTTTGCGTATTTTTTTTTTTATCGATTTTTTGTTCGAGCGAAAAATTTATTACGCACGATTGGGTTTTGTGGGAATTTTTTGATGCATCATTCTGTATATGTTGTATAAAATAGTTGTTCCAAAATTGAAAATATTTTTATAACAAAATTCGTGTTCGAAATGCCGAAAAATTTATGACGCACTCTTGGATTTTGTGGGAATTTTTTATCGCAGCGTTTTTTGAAAAGTTTTATAGGGTCGAGGGAGGAGATATTGTGGGCTGGTATTTTTAACCGTAGACGGATGCTGTGGAGGCCGAATTGGACTCAGGTCGAATTTTTTCTATTCTCTTGGGCGAATGTCCGTAATTTTTCTTTTGTTCGAGAGATTTTTTTAAAACTATTTTAACTTTGATAGAATAGGCTGCAAAATAATTAAATATGTCGTTATAAAACGAAGAGAATGGAATGGGTGAACGATTGTTTTACCAATAGAAAACGTTGTGCCCAGAGGAAAACAAACGGGGAACATTTAGGTCTCGGATTCGTGTAGGGCAAAAACAAGAAAAAAAAAACAGGTCTCGTCAAGGGTTAAGGTCTCACTCGATGGATATTAAAAAATGGCTAAAAATCTTTAAAATTTTAGGAATGATAGTTCTCGATAAAAGAATGATTTATTAATTATTTCAGAAATGTTCACTCCATAATCAGGCAGACCTAATTTTTTTACCACCAAAATATTCAGTTCTTTTTTTTAATTTTCTTTTCTTCCGACTAAATGACATTTTTTACGTGATCACAAATATTTTGCAGCACCTGCCTCATTCCCATAATTATTGCAGAGTTTGATACTTTGATTTAAGACGGAGCTGAATTGTTGCCGCAACAGTTCGGAAGCCTGGAGACGACGATGATCGCGTCATTGAAATGTTACGAGAAAGCTCTCGATCTCGAACCTTCCGAAGACGACAAGAAAAATCTCGTGAGAAGATTGGGAAATATTCGAAACGAGCTCGGAGTTCTTTACATGAATCAAGCCGGCGGTGAGTTAGCCTCAACGATTTTTTCATACTTTCTATTTTGGGTTCTAACGAGTGGATGCAAAATTTTCGTATTATTATTTTTTGTTGCTCTGTTAAGCAATTTGCGTGAAAACCCCCGGTTGAAACAAACTTGGTAAAAAATAACTGTCAAAAGAGACTATTCTTATCTACAAGCTGTGTTAAGGGGTTGCATCTAGTTGTTCGCGGGAGAATTAAGGGTTTTTCATGATTTTTTTTAGCCATGTTAATTTAATTTAATCAAAATACACTATAACACCTTAAATAATAAGATATAACCTCTCAAAACAACTACACAAAATGTTCTATAGGTTTCGGTTCCTCATGTTCGGGTTTAGCTTCTTTAGAATTATTGTGGATTAGGCTTTTGCCTTTCTGCAATGTAATTAGATTTCTCTCAAACAAGATTAATGTGTTTTTATTCCTATCGTCTGATTTGAAATATTCAATTTATTTATTTGTTTATTTAATTTATTTATTTATTTATTTATTTATTTAATTTATTTAATTTATTTAATTTATTTAATTTATTTAATTTATTTAATTTATTTAATTTATTTAATTTATTTAATTTATTTAATTTATTTAATTTATTTATTTAATTCATTTAATTTATTTAATTAATTAATTAATTTATTTTTTATATTTTTTTATTTATCGGCGTATTAATTAACTTTGGAAATAAATTGTTTAAGATCAAAATGTTTACGTCGAGATGTTTTTACCGAATTTTTTTTTTTTCATCTGATCCTCTTATGACAAAGTTTATTTAAACATAAACATGGGTTTGTCCCTACAGCGCGATATCAACAAGCTACAGCGAAAAACGACGATTCACCGGTCGACGATTGTACCGCCGACGTTACTTTGCTCCTCACGCGTTCGCTCGAGCATTTGGAATCTGGGGTTAAAGCTTTCGAAACCGTTCGCGACGAGGCCAATCTCGCGTTGTTGCATTCGAACACAGGCCGGCTGATGCGTTTGTGCGCGCACATGCATGCGAAACGTCCGTCCCAAGAGCGTCATTTCTACAACAAAGCATTATCGAGTTATCAAAAAGCTCTGCAAGTTTTGGGAACACGAAAAACAAATTCCGCGATATGGGAAACCGTCACGTGGGATTTGTCTACTACTTTGTACACGATTGCTACTCTTCTACAGGATTATCCGACCGCTGGAAACAAAGTACGTTAATACGTTTAATACCACCGAATTCTCGTCCATGCGAAGCTGCAAAAAAGAAAAAAAAATCGATTGAATCCTTTTTTTTTTTTTTTTTAATCCTGAGATCACAAATATATTTTGTTGATCAAACACCACGCAGGGGGTGAATTTCATCCTGAGCAAATTTCGACCGTCCGCCATTTTGGATTGACTCGTGCGATCAAGTTGAAAAAATTCTCGAATATTCTTTGAACATTGTTAAATCGATTGATGCCGATGAAAAGTGCGATTGGAATTATTTACACTATCGTCGAAAGGTATTGGACGAATTACCAATCGTCCAATTCGAAAACTAGTCGCGACTTTGAAAGATCGTAACTCCGACCAAGATGAAGCTACGGATTTTTTATAGGAACCATTGCAAAGCTTACTCAATTCTGCGTCAAATTAATCCCGGTTGAGTGAATTCGGGCTTATGTGTGGCGAATTATCATTTGAGGAACTGAAAAAAATCTTTTTGATTTTTTCAAAATTTTCTACCCCAACTTTTGACTTTTGAACTTTTTGACTTTTGACCCATGGCCAAACCTCGATTTTTTTTCTTTTTCAATCTGGAAAAATTCAGGAAGCACCGTTCGAACTCCAGCTCTCGAATCATCCAAAGAAAATCGAAGAACCTCAACGGGTTCTTTAGACATTAAATTATTCGTGTAGGCGTGCAGAATCCACATAACAACAGTCGATATTCCGATTCGGAGGTGTCGGCGAACGTTTCGCTTTCTACACCAGGGCTGAATGGAAAGTTAAGGCCTCCGTGGGCTACTATTAATCTCCGCAAAGCTTTTATTCTTGATCAATAATAAGTATATTCACCGAATGATCTTGCAAAAATCACAAGATTAAAATAATGACCCCTTGCGTGGTGTAAAGCTTCGAATATTCCTTAAACATTTTTTTTTCGCAACAAATAATATTCACCAACATTCTTTTATGATTTTCAAATCATAAAAAATTCATTGATAGACGAATATAATTTTTATCTCAATAGAAAATGACATTTTAACACTTCGTGTGTTCAATTCATCGTAATTAAAATCTCTTTTTTTTTTTTTTTTTTTTTCCAGACCGAGGACGAACTCGAACGAGAAGTCGTGGAAACGTTGCAAAAAGCTTTGAAATATTGCGACACCGAAACACCGGGTCCGCGCCAGCCGGTTTATCAATTTCGTGCTGCGACGATTCAACACAGATTGGCTTCTTTGTATCATCGTGTTTATCGCGAACACGCGAGTGACGCCGACACGACGAAACGCAAAAATTCGTTGCAGCTGAGCAAACTTTATTACATGAAGGCGGCGAAGCTGTTGCTGTCTTTGGAGCAGCCCGTCGAATTTTTGACGGTACAACTCGAGAGAGTCGCTCTTTCCGAGCATCAGGCAGAAAGTGAGCGAACGATTTTACAACATTTTTGATATTAGGCTGTGTAATAAATTCCCGACGTTTTTGAAATTTAATTTTTTCCCGGTATTTTGTGATTTGTTAGGTAAAATATATATATGCATTAAATAAATAAAATATAATATAATATATAATATGTAATAATTTTCATATAATAATAATAATGATAATTAACTAATAATAATAAATAAATAATGATAATTAGTAATTAATTATTATTAAAACTAATTGAATAATTAAAATAAAAAATTAATATTAATAAATTATTAATCATTAATTATTATTAATAATAATGATTAATAATTTATTAATTTTAATTTAATTATTATTAATAATAATTAATAATTTATTAATTTTAATGTAATTATTATTAATAATAATTAATGATTAATAATTTATTAATTTCAATCTAATTATTATTAACAATAATTACTGATCAATAATTTAATTAATTTTAATTTGATTATTATTAATAATAATTAATGATTAATAATTTATTAATTTCAATTTTTAATTAATAATTTTCCATATAATATATAATATATAATATATAATATAACCTAAATAACCTAAATAATTGATGATATTTTTTTTCTTTCAAGCCGCGACGAGTTTCAACGCCAAATTGAAGTACTACCAGACCGGTTTGGATTTGATAATTCAGTGTCAACCGATTTTTCCAGTACTCCGAGAAAAAAATGGCGTTACCGAAAAAATGATCGACGATGTCGCTCGTGAAAATACAAACGGCGCGAGAACGAACGCTGAGGAAAATTGCGACCGCGACAAAGAAGCAAACGCCGAGGATGATAAGCAAGGAGAGAACGAGGAAAAACTTTTGATCCTACTCGAGCAGAGATTGCAGTATTTATTGAAATCGCTGATCAAGCTGTGCCTTGGAAAAATCCCCGAAAATTCGGATAAAACTTTGCTACGGATTTCCTCGAAATCCGAGAGTCTCGTCAATCTTTACAAACATTGTTACAGCCTGACGTTAAAATGCGGAATACTCGTCGGTCCCGCTTTGCTCGAACGCATGTCTCAAGTTTTGTACGAAATCGAACTCAAGCTCAAACTGCATTTGGAATCTCACTAGCCGAATTCGCGAGAAACATCAGCGTGTGTTGCGTCTCGTCGACGTACGTCGAAGTTTCTTTCGAGTTTTTTTAATTTCGAGTACTTCGTTTCTTGTTACTGAGTCAATTGCGTTTTATTTTTATTTTTTAACGCGACGTTTACGGAATCCTACGTTTCTACGAGTTTCGGATTTCACGAGGAAAATTACGGGAAGGATTGATAGTACGTGCTGGCATTGATTGCTGATTGTTTTTCATCAGTAGAACGACTTAAATGCAGACACTATCGTCGGATAGTGTCAGGAACGTAGCGAGGCGCGCTCGCAAAAATCACTTCTGCCTTTGAACGTCGACAGTTTGGCGACGAAGAAAGCTAGGAAGTTTTTTTAAGGGCCATTGGGAAGCTCGTGAATATTTGAATTCATGATGTTTTTGTAATAATATTTTTATCACTGAGCATTGAGATAGCGTGGAAAGAAGATTGAAAAAAATCGAATTTTTTCGGAATTTTTTATTCTGTTATTTTATTTATTTATTCGTGATAACTCAAGAACCCATAAAGATTTTTCATACTTTTTGAGCTTGAATTACAGGTAAAGTTTCATGGATTAGGCGTGAGAAATTTCTAACTTCTCCAAATTTTTTCCTAACCTCGGTCATGAGTTGAAGACGAGATAAAAAATATCGGTAAAATCCGATTTTCGTCTCAATCTTCTTTCCACGCTATCTAAGTGCTCAATGATAGAAATATTATTTAAAAAAACATAAATAAATTCGAAAACAAGCTTTCCAATCGTGCTTCGAAAAAGTTTCCAGCCTTCTTCGTCGGGAAGTCGTCGACGTTCGAAGACAAAAATGTTTTTCGCTAACGCCTCGCTAGCGTCCAGAAAATATCCGACATTATCGAATAAAGTCAACGAAAATTCTCAAAAAGTATCCGCAATTGCGCCTGAAACTTGTTTTCCCTGAAATACGAAGCACGTAGAAATTCACGCGTCCCGTAAATCTCGTGGTAAATCCTTTCTTACGCCAGATACAATTTACAAAAAAAAACAAAAGAAAAACAAACAAACAAAAAAAAAGAAACTGCCGCCCTTAAAGGTTTTTTATTTATC
This sequence comes from Sussaba pulchella, assembly GCA_963971145.1. Taxonomy (NCBI): domain Eukaryota; kingdom Metazoa; phylum Arthropoda; class Insecta; order Hymenoptera; family Ichneumonidae; genus Sussaba; species Sussaba pulchella. The sequence continues at coordinate 13,767,589 of OZ020164.1, read as the reverse complement.
GTTAACCATGTAAATATCGAAACAAAACTTTGCGATACGTTTTAATTTATGTGATTCGTGAAAAACGTTAATAAAGCGTCGTTTCTCGTCCAGTGTTACTCCGAGGCTTGTGAATTGATTTACATCCATTGGATATAAAACCGCGCGGGGGCGCGGGGTGGACGTAGTTCGTCGGGTGCCACGACTTTTCTAACCGCGGACAAAATAACCGCGACATAATAACTGAATTTTCCTAACGACAAAATAACCCAAAGACAATTCTTAAATTCAAATTCAAACATTCATATTTTTAATTTTCCGTGTTTCGTGTTTGAATTTTTTCTATTTTATTATTTTTTTATTTATTTAGGTTATTCAGGCACTCGGGGATTTAGGGTTATTTGTTATTTATTTCTTTTTTTAAGTAATTTTCATAGGTTATTTAGGTTATTTATCTTATTTGGGTTATTTTGGTACTCGGTTTATTTAGGTTATTCAGGTACTCGGGGATTTAGGGTTATTTGTTATTTATTTCTTTTTTTAAGTCATTTTCGTAGGTTATTTAGGTTATTTAGGTTATTTTGGTACTCGGTTATTTTTTTTTTGGGTTTGCTGCGGTTAATTTATCCTTCGGTTATTTTGTCATTCGATTGTTTCATGATTTGATTATTTTTTCTCGATTATTTTGTCGCAGTTTTTTTTTGTCGTGCGGTTATTTTGTCGTCGGTCGAAACTCCGTTGCACCGTTCGTCGTTCGTCCACGAAATTAAGCTGTTTTATTGGTTGAGTGATACATCAGCCCAAGCCAACGGCGAGTACACATCCGTTCCCTTATTCTCGCGCAAATTCCGAAAATCCCACGCCGTTGACGATTACGCGCGTACACGTTGGCCGCCGATCCTGCAATTGCATTCAACGTTACAACCGGTTACATCGTCGAGTGCTTCGCGGCCCGATCCGTACGGTCCTGTACGATACCTCACCGTTGTCCCAAAGTTCGTACTCGAGCCTGGTTCCTCCCTCACGCGAGGCGCATCACGAGTTTCTCCCCTTGGTCGAAAATTGCATTACGACAACTCGCCGGAATCGAGCCAAATGAAATTTCGACCGAGGAAATGCTATCGTGCCGCGGGAAAACCCTGGAAAACCCATTTGGCTGACCTCGAACCTGGTATCGAGTGAGTTACGGATGACAATAACCTACGGATTTGACGAACCCGGAATCCAGATTCTTTTCAATCCGTTTTTTTTTTTTTTTGCTTCCTCATGAAGGAAGCAAAATTGTGACGGTCAAAACCTTTTCCTTCGGGTTTTTTTTATGTCGATACGTTCGAAATGTCATAAAACATGGAGGAATTACGTTTGGCCAAAATTTCTTGATGTATGTGCGTGTCTGTGTGTGTCTGTGTGTGTGTGAATAATATTTAAGAATGGTGAAAAAAGTTGTGCCCGAGTTCAATCAACAACGAAGAAATATCAAACTAAACGACGAATACAAACGTTCGTTTGGGAAAATTCCTGTAGCCTTCTGCCACTGCTCGTGCGTGAGTGTGTCTCGATAACTGGTTACATGAATGACATTATTCGTAATTTCATTTTCACAATTGAAGAGAGCCTAAAAAGAAGGTGAACTATTTCACATCGACACCTTTATCATAAAAATCACAAGAATCACGGGTGAAAAGATCGATGTTGTATCCCCAATTTCAAAATAAAAAAGATTTATCTCGACATTCTCAAAAATACGGTATATATGGGGCTGCACCCGGGAGTTATTCTTTTGAGGATTGGAATTTCTAATTTTCCGAGCGTTTTCACCGTCGCCGTTCCGCCTTGAAAAACCGAGAATCTTATCGGTAATAAAACCTGTTGTGACGCATTTCGCTTTCCGGTGAAGTTTTATGACAAAGCTTTAGTTACTTTTTTATTATCGATTTCAACACTCTTTCGACTTCAGTCTTGCTGTGACTAAAAACGTATCACGAAAGGCTGAACTCGATTTTTCAGCGTTCCGTAAATGTTTCGAGATGCACTCATGGACGTCGCGAATGCGATAGTTATTTTTTTAATTAGCGTTCAGACGTCCATCGATCCATGATTCGGTTTCCTTTATTCACGTGACCCCTCAACCGTCCTCTATGTTTTTCTTTCAATTGAAAAATTATTTTAGTGCTCCAAATTTCTCTCGTTTTCGATCGCTCAACCGCAATCGCCCATCGCTCTACCTCACAAGCCTTCGTAGGGACACAGCTGATGTATCACATCGCCTTAAGCACCGTCGACATTTCGCAAATCATTCATCCGTCCCATTTCAACATACCCACAGTCGTCCCAATAGATTAAGGGTTAACGTTGTACTCGATACCCGTCCACATCTCTATCTCCTCCCTCATTCCAAAATCCAATATTCTTCTTCTCTCAACCAACAAGAATATCCCACAACGCTAATCAAATATTCTTCCCGTCGAATAAAATTATCCGTGCTCCAATCACAAACGTCAATGGTCCAACCTCGTCGCATCGTTCTCGTTGCAAACGAGGTCATCGCATCTGTAACATTCCACTACTCGCATAAAATACAAAACCCCGCAAACGCGACACTGCGCGACGTTTCTTGATTCTCGCCTGCAGGCGACAATCTATCGGTGCTGCAACTATATAATTTCCTGAAATGATATTTCTCACGGGATGGGTTTTCGGTGTGCGCTCCTCGTTCTCCGCCCCGGTATCGCGGAAATGAAAGTGTCCACGAGGAGAATATTTAAGGCGACGCGGAAAGAGGATTTTGCGCCCCTCCGCGATCTTCCGGCCGAACTCTCGTAGTTTTAATGGACCTTAAGGGCCGGCCGAGAACGAGAACTTGCCCGAAGAACGTGGCGTAAGCTGAAAACCCGCGCTCTCTCGCGTTTTCCAACACGGCGCGCATCTCACTCGTAACGTTTCAACATTATTTTTCATTACAACGACGAAGTTCGCGGTGAAAATATAGTGGCTATTGCAATTTTCACGCGCGGGGGGGTAGTTGAAAGACACGATGAAACAGTCGATTTATCGCACCTGACCTAAATTTTACGACGGCGTTGGGGAGATGACCGAAGGGACGGCGAGAGTTGGGGGGAGGGGATGTATTCAGCAATTTTGAATGCGTTTCCGTGTCCCATTTGCATCTTTATGAAACATTATATTCGATATCGGAGTACGTGGGAGTATGGAATAGATTGTATCCTGTCGTCGGTGAAAGCTCTCGTCGATCGCTGGCTCTTCCGCGGTTTCGATGGCGGGCGAAGGGATCGGGTAACGACTCTTTTGTACCACGAAATTTCACCACTTTGCATATCGATGGGAATACGAAGAGACGGGGAAGAAGCTTTGGCATTCGGGCTTGCGAAAAGATTCGGTGGTTCGGGTCGTGCTAAACGCCGTCGCCTCATTTGCGAATAGATTGTACTTTGTATTATGAGGTAGAGAAAAAAAAAATGTCGAGTAAGCTTCAGTTGCAAGTTGTTGGACTGAAGGGATGGTTAATTAATTTGTTCTTTGAACTTGAGCTTTTTGAGACCTTGTGATTTTTTTTAAGCTCAGTTTTTTTTTGCACGGTCTTATGCGATGTGACGCCATGGCTTTTGTGCGGGAAGAGTGGCAGTGCCGGCAGCGGAAGCGGATGCTGGGATGATTTTCATTGAGTTTTTTCGTTATCGTTGATGCAGCGAAGTGTTGGCGGTGGAAGAGAAAGCTTTGGGATGGTTGAGGACGAAGCGCTTTGACTGTTGGGGTGCTATGTTTCCTCGTTATTTCTGGAGACCTTTTTACCCTACGTTTCGCGCTTTTACGCTATTCCATGCACGTCTCATAAGTTTTAGTTACGTTTTTAGGATTCCGTAGAGTAAAATGGATCTCTTAGGAAATTATTCGGGTGTTTAGACGTTTGTCACCGTCAATTTTCTTGGAATGGCAAGGCCTTCTTATTAACCTCTAGGTTGAACTAGTCAACACTCAAAAATATTCATGAATCTCTTAAAAGGGCGTGTTAGATCAAATACACGAATATTTGTTTCGTATTTCTGAAGAGCATATTTTAGAAGATATTCTGATAAATATTCGAAAAAAGAACAATCTACCCTTCTCATTTCCTAAGATACTGGACTTAAAATAAAATTAAAATCAGGCAATACAACGCTCCACTGGAAGCTTACAAAGAAATTATAACGAAAGTCCTACGTCTATAAGATTTATATAAATTAATAATCAAAAATATCGTACAGATGCTTCTGCGCTCGATTCAAACTCGACCCTCTAGCCTTTTCATTTTTCCTCTTCAACGTGATTTCCGACTAGTTTTCCGTCATTGTCAATACTTTTGCAACACCCATCCTTCCAAATATCCATCCTGCGGTCAGATATTTCTCCATTCGGACGAAAGAATTCTTTTTTTTTATTTTTTTTTTTTCAATCGGTTTCTATTTTTGTTTCTCTTATAAGAAGCGGGAGAGAACGAAGAGGACGAAGGGGTCACTTTAGGATTGAGGACGGATTTATCGGAAAAGTACGGCGCGGGTCACTTCGGTATCCGTGCTTTCCGCGAAAGAAAAGTTTGCCGTAACCCGGAACCGGAGTTCTCGGTAGCCGTGGATCCATCGGGTCACGAGGCATGGGAGAGCACTCCCCGAGTTTTCCCAAACTTTTCACGTGGTTCACAGGCATCCCCTGTTCTCTCCGGCTCTTCCGTACGGACATAGGCGCCCTATGTTAAACTTTTACCACGCGTCAACTTGTTTCGTGAATTTTATCTCGAAACTCGAAGCTTCGCAGGATCAAACGCTTATAACGGCTACTGGTTAATCATCGAAAAAAAAATAGGATGAAATAAAAATTCTTCATCGTTCAAACTTGACAATTTCATTGGAGTATCTGGTTTTCCAGATTTCTTTTTGGTTGACCGGTGCTTATTTGAATGAGGTGGATGGAGATTTTGCTCTCTGGCGAGATTTCGCTTTTTGCGATGTTCTCGTTTTGTTGCTGTTTTTTATTGCGGATATTTGGAAAATGATCTGAGAGAAATGGGAGAATGTCGGAATGGATTTACTTGGATATGCGATTTTTTTCAAAGCTCGATATTTTTTGTGTGTCAAGGCTAGGCAAGTTTTATTTTTCGTTGGTGTCGATGAGGCGTAGCTAGATTTTTCGGTTTTCTAGAAATTCTGAAAAGTAATGTATTCAAAAACAAAGGGATTGAAGGACCTCGGTCGATAGCCTATTAGCAATATATTGGTGAAATCTGTCAGATATTGTCAATAAATCCGCTACTGCTATAACTAGTACTATAAAAAGAATATAATTGATATTGTCGAGAAATAACCTGAAGATTGTTATACTTTCCAGAAATGGCTCACATTTAATTCGGGCACGCCTTCAAGCTAAAGTTTATCATCGAAGTGCAGTAAAAAAATCATCTTTATTTCTTGTAATTTCCATAGTAAAACCTCTACTCCGTTAAATTCTCCGGGATTAATTATTCCGCAGCAAATATATTTTTTAAAATTATTCATCAACGTTATTAATGTTTAAAAATTTAATTTTTAAATACATTTCAAAGGGGATTTATTACTATTTTTATTTTTCCTATTTTATCTGATTATACCAACCGGCGTATGGCAGTGGCGTTACGGAAAGCAGTAAAGCCACGTGTATGATCAGACAAGGAATAACGTCAGTTTGCTGGGATGGTCGAAGGATGGCGCTCGCTCAGATGATATGACTATAGCAAGGAGTTATCAAAATTATCAGAGGCGGGTCGAGTACTAGGTCACGAGAGTGGCTATTTCACCGGCTACGTCTCGCGTCGTATGGTACCTCTCGCGGTTGCTCTGCATATACGTATATAATATTCTCCTCACGAGTGCCGAACTAGTCCGGGTTATCTCGTGCCTCGTCGAATCTGTTGGAGCTTTTGCCTTGCAAGCGGGTGCAACGATGAGCCGTAGCTTACGGCTCCCGTGCACCGAACACTGGAACAAAATACTGCAGGTTCAACAATTTTTGTAACTTTTTGTTTTTAAATGCACAGGGCGCTATTATTTGAGGGGTTTATATCTAGTTGTTCGGGAAAATTGAGGAATTTTCATGGTTTTTTCAGCTATCTTAACATAATTTTAATAAAATACACTATATAGTATTAATTAAAATATGTTGTAATTGTTGTTGTTTTATTAGAATACACTATATAGTATTAATTATAATATGTGTGAAGGTATGTACTTATAATAATTTTTCCTCTAAAACGGATCATCTGTAATACAGAAAGCCGAAAAAAATTCGTTAGTATGATATTAAACGCAGTTCGTGATTTTTTAATATAATTTTTTATATAATTTTTAAACATTTTTTTAAATTTTTTTGATTAATTTTTGATATAATGTCGATTATTCCGGAAGTTTCGATTTAAAAAAAATTCAGTAGCGCTGTTGACGGACTTCTTTGGACGATATTGACGATCAGGTGGAAAAATGCTGCAAGAAATTCAAGACGAGATAAGAAAACATTGACTAATTGACTATTACAGAGTTCATCGACGATAACATAAAGACTATAAGGTATTTATTCCGTTGAGAGATATATCAATTCTACATACGACAGTCCTGCATAATATTTTGCTTCTCCAATGTGCAGAAGCTTGATATGTAAAAAAATCCCATTTCGTATTTCTCTGCGCGTTCAATTAATTAGTTTGCATTATCAGAGATGAGTTCGCACGCCTGCGGGCTCCATCTATTTTTCCCCTGCTCTTGACAGTCTCCGATTGTGCCTAAAAGCTAAATCGAAAGTATTTTGATTTTTTAAATCACAATATAGTTTTAAGAATATGGTAAAATCTTGATGAACTACAAATAGCAAAATAGTGAACCACATAGTGACATAATCGAACGTGATATAATGAATTCGTCGTTAAAAAATATCCTTCAATGGTTTTATGCGTCACTTAAAATCCCAAGCTACGCCCGTTTAGTGTTTCCAGCTTCAATTACATCAGTTGACGATGATACCATTCAAATCTATTGTATACGATTATTATAAATATTATTACGATTCGACCAAGACGAAGCATAAACCGAACGGTACGTCACCGTCGTGAGCTCGGCTTTTCCAACGCCTCTCGCTTTTACGATACTCAAACGCTTATGATTTACCTGTTCGTGACTAGGAATTTGAGCAACGACTAAGTGATTGGAGTCTACCCGCGAAACGTTCTGTTCAGGGTCTTCGCCTCGCGGTACAACACCCACCTCACCTTTATTGCCCATAAAACTACAATACTCGTATAACTCGCCTCGCCCAGCGAACGATTTGCACTGTGTTTGCGAGCGATCGAGTTTTGTCCACTCGCTCTACCACCTGCATCTTTTTTATTTTCATTTTTATTTCTGTAGTTGGCGATAGGAAAACTGAACCATCGATAATCGACGGAGACGGTAGAAACATGCGAATTCATTGGTTCTAATTGATTTAGGAAAATACTGTTCAACAAATTAGCTTTCACCGATTGAGTCAATTTTTAATTAATGTAGTCAGAAATTGTTGTAGAAAAAATCTGGTTTTGACTAAACAATCTTCAGCGATCTTTGATTATCGGCCGCATCATAGATTTTTTATACGTCAGTCGATAAAAGAGAGCAGTAAAAAATTCAATTAAATATTCGGAGTCAATGCGACTACATTCGTGTATTGATTTTCAGGAGAAAAAAGCTACTTCGACGACGTTTCGATCGCAGTTAGCTCAGCCTCATTAAAAGTCGTTTCAATTTTTCAATCTCAATATTACGCCAATAGTGTCGAAAAATCCGATAAAGGGCAACGTGAAGGGGATCCACAGACGACTAAAATTTCTCCAGATGTTAGAAATAACCGTCGACGAAATTTCCTCCCCCAGGGATCGATCGTCATCTATAACGACGTGGCAATAACGTTAGGGACGAAAAAAGCTCAGCCCTCGAGTTGAAGGAAATCGAAAAAAGGAAAGCGAAAGTGAGAAATGGAGGAGTCATTGGTGCTCCACGAAAGCGATAAAATGCAACGTAGGCCCTGAGCGAAGCCTGGCTCGGTCAAACCTCGACAAAAACTTAAATACAACATTTATATCATGACTCCGGAATATTTACAAGACGTTAACGCTAAGTTGAGCTAAGTTTATTATTGATTTTTAAAAACTTCAAATTAATTTCGTTCATATTATTTTTCAGATAATTTAGAATGTTTCATAATTTATATAGTTTTAGATTCAGGAGATTTATTCGCAAAGAAAACCGGTCAAGAGCGAGCTCGACTCGTGAGTACAAGATTTCGTACGATCTATTTTATAATTAAGTTCTCAAAATCTATAAGACCTAAAACTTTCGTTATAATTTTCCTCTAAACTTCAAGCAAAGCGTTATATTCCCTGATTTTTAATTCCTTGTATGTCCAGTAGTTCCGGAAATAACGGGAGGGGGAGGGCTGCTCTGTTTCCTCATATTTTTAAAAATATTTTTTTGCATATGCTATTTAAAATGATAAAAAAATTTTTCAGCATTCCACGTAACGAATTCTTTCGAAAGAAAACCCCCAAACGATATATAAAATTCAATTTGAATTTTCCAGTACCCAACTTACCCCTCTTCAATTCTTCCATGAATGTTTCGCAATGTTAACTACTACAAAAATACGTAAGTTAATGAAACCTCCGTTCTTTCTTCCTACAGAATCCCAAAAAGCTTCGCAAGGATCCAAAATAGACTTAGACCGTCGTTTCCCAAAACAAACCAAATCGCCCGCAACCGCAAACGAACGTATGCGTCTCGAAACGCTCCGACTTGTCTCAATATCTCCATTACTCACTCCCGCACGAATGTACGACGAGAACAAAGCCCATCGTCGTCGCGTACCAAGGCAACACGAGCGGCTCGCATTGCTCGCGGGCTTTCGTCGTTCCAGTTTCCGCCTCTTACATCCCGTCTTATTCCCGCAGCCCTCTTTATTAAAGAGTTTTCTAGAACGGAGTTCCGTGCCGTGGTGCGCCGACCGAGTGCACCCGCTATAGAGTTTGTTGATGCCCAAAGCCTCGGGGACACATCACTCTCGTTCGGTTGCAGCGAGTCTCACGTCTCCTCTTCTTCTCTCTCAACCTCTTCATCGTTTTCCCATCGGTTTCATCTGGATTAAAATTCGTTCGGTCTCGAAAAAGCCCGAAAGGCCCGTGGCTAGTCGGGAACCAAACAGGGCGACGAAATTCGTTTTGGCAAGAGACGACGACCGGAAGATTGTCGGTGCCCAGCATCCGTGCACGACTCGATTCTTTTCCAGCCCCAAACCCGAAAGTCCTTTGGGAAACCAAGTATTTCGTTTCTCCATCTGTATCTTCATCTTTCTCCACTCTTTTTCCAGCCACGGGGCTGCTTACTCTCGATTCGTCCACGTGAGCGTTTCTCAAAGCCATCGAGAGGATAAGGTCCCCGGATTGCGAAACCTCGCGACCGCGTTGTCCCGATTGAATCTATGTGTGTCACGGAATCTCTATTTACACTTTTCAAATAAACTCGTGCATCAACAAGTTACCCCGACCGCCATCGAAATCATTCTCTCTCTCACTCGATACAGCGGTTAATCAACGTAATCAAACTGGCGGAGAGACTAATAGCATGCCCGTGGTAGCCTTGATAAAAATAACAGAATTAAACGATGTACATCGTCTCCCTGTCATCGCAAATTTCTTCGCTCTCGTTCGAGCTTAATCGAGCGCTCAGCACTCATCAACGTCGAAGGGAATGAGTTTAAAGCCGAGAGTGCGAGGAAGTGGTTACGTCGTTAACCATCGTGACATTTATTCCTTCGGTACTACCATTTGCCAACGCATATTAATCCTCTAAAATATACATAACCCCCATAACCCGCGGTAAAATAGTCGGCCTTGAGCCGAATTTTGAGAGGAAAATTTACGGAAAAAGGCTGTGAAACGTCGGTCAACATTACCGTGGAGTCTGTCTGGTGGGATATATATATATAATATACCTTTAAAGAAGTCGAAATGGGAGTCTGGAGTCGTCATACAGCGAGGACCTATTTTGCGGTGTGTAGCCGAGCGTATCAGCTCACATTGGCTAACGAGCGACCCTTAAAAAGGGTGGCTCGGGCTGGAACGTAGTCCCGGTGTCAAGGAGGGTGCGAGGCAGTAACGCTTTCGATCTTCCCCTACTCATTTTCATCCCCGTGGACCATCCTTATCGGCAACCATGGCTTTGGGGAGTCATTACGCACAGTCGTACGTTTACTCGCGCAGGTATATGGCTCGCCGACCGCGAACGTCTACTGCATTACTACACCGGGCTGAACGCATGACCTCGGGGCAACGGATAGTTGGAAACAACGTGAATTCGAAACGCAGTGAGATAACAAAAATGAAACTCCATGCCTGGAGCCTCACGAGACAAACGTCGGTGAGAACGGTAGAAAGAAATTAAAGCAGACCGAGTGAGTCAATGACATTTAGTTCGTTATTTCGCATATTGGAGTGCGATTTGGAATGTTTTTGAATTACAGCGCGACAACAGGAACGTCGCTGAGCTACAGTCATCACCACGGTTTCGTATGGAGGTCCCGAATGTTCAGCTGTAATGTTTTTGAAAAAGGAATCGAAGCTTTCTCGAGCGTTACACGGAAACTTACGACATAGGTTTTGGAAACGATTCGCATCGCGCGATACGCACTATCGTCTGGCGTTATAGCCAGCGACCGGTAGATGCACCCTGGAGGAATCGTACGGTACCAGTCCACAGGGCCACGTCAGGCCACGTTCCGCCCTGCCAAACCGCGCTTTCAACCTTTATTTCGAGGTAATGTCGCGTGATAACGACCCCGCACCGGCGTTGTGTCGCGGTAGAGACCTTTGGAAGCAGCAGAAACGCGTACGCCATTAAACGCCAGCGTATGCACGGGTTTTACCAACCCTTCGTCGTCCCTCTCGCCCACTCGTCCTTGAACGACCCTCTCGCAGCGCGATTAATGCAACCGGAATCACCTTCTCCCGAGCCCTATGGCCTCCGCGAGTGCACGGAACCGATGTCAGCCAGCTCACCGGTTGTATGCAGCGGCCCCAACCGCTGGGGTCCCTTTCGCCCTCGGCATCCTCTCTCCAGGACTACCGGAGCCCAACCATCTCATTTGCATTCTCAAGTGGCTCCTCGAACATGAACACACGTACTCCCAGGGCTTTCGCTATATCACCGTAGGCACGGGCCGGGCATGGAAGGAGTACACGGATTGCAGGTACAGTGCAATTCAGACAAACAGATTTTTGTATCACGAGCGATGGCGGATATCTCGATGTTGAGATACAAATATATAAATGGAGAAATGTAATCAATTCCGCATTCACCGGCTCGTTTCGGACCTCGATGCTTTTTCATGGAGGTAATTTTGTTTGTGGGGGGTTTTTTCGAGCTTCGGATGCGCGGATGAAAGCGGTTGAGGAGCGGCTTCGAGAAGTAACAGGCTTTGTACGAATTCGTGTATGCTTTTGGGGGTACCGTGCCGGAAATGAAGCTCTCGCAGCAAGAGAAAGATCGGACGAAACGAGCTGAGAGCTTGCGAGAAAATATAGGACGAGTGAGCACTCGTTCGTTTTGATTGTCGTTCGAGTCGACGATACCATTGTCGTTGGATTGTTACGAGTTTTCAATTGTTTTTGATAATTCTCGTGGATTCTGTTACTTTCTCATATTTTTCGAGGGTTGAAGGACATTTTTTTAAGTCACCGGAGCCTGCGCGAGCTTGGTTTCTGCACATTTTTGGTGAATTCATCGAGTGGCTCAAAGGCGATGACATTTTAGTTCAATTTGCTGGAGTTGTTTCTTGAAATGTTAATTTCCGAAACGCACCCTTAAAATAATGGACAAAAACTAGAAATTAACCCCCGAATATAACTCGTAGATAATTCAAATAGATAACTAAACAAAGAATTATATAGGGTGAAAATTTGTTCTCGCACTGCAGAGGTAAAAATGATATTACTTCTTTTTTTTTTTACATGGTGATAAAACGAGGAAACTCACTCTGCCCAGGGTGGTTTATCCAGGCTGTTCATTTTCACAATAGCTAGAAATTCATAACAAATTATATTATCCACGCAACAACAATAACGAGAAAGGTAATATTTTCTTTTATTCTTCAATTGTGAGAAACTTCAGCGAAATGAAGGAGGGAGGGCTAGAGAGAGAGAGAGATAGGCAGAGGGGGAGGGATCAGAGTAGTTCGCGGGCAAAATAAATTTGGCGAGTGTACGTGACTTTTGGAGTGAGCGGATCACGGCGGAAAGAGTAGGAATGCAGTTGGAGAGTTAGAAGTACACGGGTACAGGAAATCGGAAAATACCAGAACAAGATGAGCGGCGTTACTCGCGGCTCTGGGCAACTCGTGCGCGAATTTCGAGTGGTACGTTTCTCCCCTCTCCTTCTCCTGGTGTTTCAAATTAGCCCCGTTTCTTTAAACGATTTCCGTACATATATCTGGGTTTATTTCTCGCAGATCTCCGTTTGTAATCATTGGTACTGGCGAGCTATGTGTGCAGAGAATTGTGAATCTTCGATATATCCTTGAGATTCTTGAATAGACATTTGAGACAGATTTGCAGTGTGCACGCTAATAGTAATTCGTGTGACTGACTAGTACTTTTATTTTTCATCAGTTCAGTTATCACTGCGTCATAGAAAGTTGCCCTGAATAAGTTCTTTTCTGCGTACAAACATGAGACAACAATTTTCAAACGTTTTGCGACCATATTCGATCAAGCATTAAAAATGATTGAGCATTACCCGAATTATTTTTCAAATCATAATCACTTGAACCGCTCTTACGTCTATCAGAAAAAAAATATGTTGGCCTCGGTGATTGCTCAAACCCAGTCGAGAAGGTCGCACATCCCTTCGTCCTTACAAAACATTTTCCGCTCTTCCAGCAGTAACATTGTTACTACAAATGATTCATGAGACCGAGACGACAAAATATAACAAAGATGTTCCACTATCCCTCCTATTTCTCTCCAGCCCGGCAGCTCACCCGCAAACCGAACAGCCCCGGGTCGAAGACATACCCGTCTGTGGATTCGTTAACGACGGTCAGGCTTCGAGGGATGAATCGTGCGGGTGAAGCCTTAACTCGTCGCGGTTGCCCGGAAGGGATGCGGCATTCGTCCGAACCCCATCGTGTGGGCGATTTTTATCGTCGAGGCGTGCGCGCCTCTACGACTTCGGGGGATCATTACAGGCGTTGGCGTTCCCGTGCCATCGAGGTTCCTCATACTCCCTCCCCCTCTCTCTCTCTCCGGCCTCCGTGTCTTCGTCCTCGGTCTCCGAGGGGCCATTGTGAGAGGTTCTGATATCGCAGAGAAATGAGCCCGCCTCGTGAAGTCTCGCTCGGTGCTCTTTCTCTCCCCCATCTTCCCGTACCCAGATATATCTTACGTATATACACATCTCCTTCACCCACACGATTCACACACCGGCGACAATCAAATTATCCCCCTCGGGAGTATCTCTATTAGTATGGCTTCGCGTGGAAACAAAAGCAAAACGTGAAACGATATATACCGCACTCGCTTCGTCCCTGCACGCATCGCTTCTTCCCTCTTCAACGTTCCGCCGATCCAGCATCCCAATCGCCATTTCTCGCTCTCACCTCGTAACCAACCTTCCTTATCCATCTTCTCTGTTTCAAGCTCCGAGAGCTTTCGCCGTACGCCCGTTCTTTTGTTTATCAAGACCATTGTCTCGTTTACCGAGTCCGGGCGTTGTATATTGCGTGACGTTGAGGTGAACAGTTTTTTCGGATTTTCGCCGCGAGGGGGAACCAGCGTCGAAGGACCTTGGTATTCGTGGACGCAGTTTCCACGAATATTCTTTGTGATGGAAGAGAAAAATAATCTGTCAGTATGTGCCAATAACCTGAACGTTTACAATGGTATTGTAAAGGACCGCACTGTTGTTCTGTTAGTGTCTATAGTCCATACTCGTACGCGAGACTGTAATCAACGCCATACACTATTTTCAACAGTGCTGAAGAAAGCTCTGTGGAATGGGAGTTCCTTTAACCATACGTGAGTCCATGCGTGGGCGTCGGATTAGCCGTTTCGGTTTCGGTTCTGGACATGGACGTTGAACGATGTCGTTTTTTCATATAGCTTTGGCGCTTATGTTGTTTATTATGTGGACGTTTCATAACTAGATATATATGTATCATACGCAGTACAGTGAAATATTACACAGACCTACGGGAAACTTACGTAGGACTCAGCTGATAAGGAAAGTGAGGGCCTGCGACTGGTGTCTATCCGTGCTCTATACAATGCAATTTAGTATGCATCATGGCACCATGGAGTCAAACCAACTCGTGTTTGCTTACGATACGTTAGTCTGAGTAGTGACTCCGTGATTGTAACGCAACGACTCTTCAACATTAAACGTCATGGTGAGATTCCCAGCCGCAAAACAATTCTCCGATGGGTAGCTGCACTTTGAACGGAGGATTCATCAATGAAAACAAACCCACCTGGTCTATCTCGATCGGCTCGCCCACCGCAGAAAGTGCATATGGCGAGGAAGATGATTATGCGAAGTCCCGATTGCTCTGCTAGCTAGCCCGTTTCTGAACTCCGAATGAGTAGGATGACTAGGATGCCTATTTCGCATACAGAATTGACTGCCCATCTGAGAATGATACCGCAGCTGGGGATCTAACCATGACGTCCGAAGTTGGAGCGATGCGTAAAGAATCGTTGCGATTTATTCACGGAGCCATCACTTTTAAAAAACGTATCTTAAGCCAACACCCGGAGCTTACGAGTCCATGAAACCATGATAGTCACTGAATGACATCGAATCGTCGATAGATACCTATCGCAGGCTTCCACTTCCCCTACTAGCCAAGTTCCGCCCATTCCAAAGCCGTTCGTTCACCATGGGTCACCCTGTACCCAAACGACGGTTCTCACCCATATCTACTCGTCGTTATGGAAGTCATCCTTATCGGAATCTACCCCCAGCTCGTTGTCGCTTTCGCGTCTTTCATCGAGTACGCGACCCCATTTCTCACCTCGTCCTCCATTTTTCTCCGCACACTGCGGTCACATTCGCCCGGGGAAACTGGCACGGCGAGCCTACGTTCGGGGATACGTAGGTCCAACGGATAAAGGCAAACAGAGCTTTGTGCTGGTGGATGAGTCAAGATGGACGAGGGAAAAGCTCGGAGGGGGCTGCGGAGAGACCGGAAGCCGCGGTGAAAGAGGATGAGATATGTACAGTACGGGACGAAGGGCTACGGCTGTGGCTTGTATCTCGTTTATCCGGCTGGCGGACCGAGAGATCGCACGAACGACGATGGCGAGGGCTCGGCTGGCATCACAGAATTACGCATTGTACCGTAAAAGCCATATGCTGGGAGGACGGCTTTTACAAAGCTCGCAGAGTCCGAAAGCATACCGAGAATTAAGGGGAAGATTATGAGGGGGGAGAGAATCACTCGGGTTGTAATCGTCCGTGTTGTTTATTTCGAGGCATAATGTCGTGGTGACGACATCGGTCACCTGACATTTGGAGGTAATACAGGTCTGTGTATTTTCACTGTATTTAATGCTGACGTGGTGAGCATCGGTAATTTATCTGTAGGGGTTTGACTGCGAGTCGCTTGGCAATTAATAGGACTGGGGAATTGCTTCGGAGGTTTGACGTAGGCAGCCATCTTGGTTTTCGACGACGCAGGAATGAAAAAAAATCAGTATTGGAGGCGGGGAGGAGGAGAGAAGCGGTTGAAACTTTGGAGATCGGCATGCGTTTGATTGTTTGTGAAAGGTTTTGAGTGAATGTCGAACTTTGATCATTTTTAGGGGATATTTATTATGATTCTATGGAATGAAGAAATTTATCAAGATTTATTTCCGTGTCAATGATATGAAGATGTTATGGAGAGTCATGAAGGGAACTGGGTGGAATCTATTTTTCGAATTCGAAATGGGGTTGAATTTTGAGAATACAATTATGATTTTTGTTTAGGGATTGATATATTTTTCAAATTAATGTTTTTTTTGTTATTATTTCTTGATTATTTAATGGGCAAACAACATTCTCGTGTATCGGTAAAGAGCAGACAATTGATGCTAATATTTTGCTCAAAAAAGCTTACGAACTGTTGAATGAACATCCTGCGATCTTACCAGTGATTCTTCCCCTTACGAAAAATTCCTGCAGGCACAAAAATGTATATACATCGAACTGTTAAAAAATAATTTATTTTCTTCGGGTCTATCATTTTATATTTTGTTTCGGGTCCTGAAAAATATCCAGCTTAAATTTGAGTAACCTAGCTTACGAGTAAAAAGTATTTCGCAAATATCAGAATGAATGTTCTGCTTTCGAAAAAATTGATACGGACTTTCTTTTGGAAATTGAACTCTCAATAAAACAAGTCCCCCAACATTTTCTCGTGAATAGCATAGTTTAGGAAATATCGCGCAAACTGTGACAAAAAAGCAAAAATCTATTGGCAGGATCTTTAACACATGAGCTAGTCTGCTCAAACTCGAGGTGGGCATTTTCAGGACCCAAAAGAAAATTCAAAGACGTCTCGAAAAAAAAATAATTTCTTTCAAACCGTTCCAACCTACACATAATCCATATACATGAAATTTCACGCAGATAATTTTCTCGATAGATTTTATTATGTAATATAAACTTATGTGTTATACATTGCTACATGTTTTCCTTAATTCTATATTGTGTCCTATGAGCTACCTTACAGAATCTCCTTAACACCTAAAATGCACAGAACTTGTACAGAATATTATCTTTGTCATCGTCGTTATAATTTCGGAGTCGTTTTCGTCCGTGCGTTTGCTAATTCGTCGCGTCCAGTTCTCGTTCCAGTCATCATCTCCTCCCTCCCCCGCATTAAGAAATAAACGCAAACAATTTATTCATCTTTCTCGTCGTTCTTCTCGTCATCCGCTTTCATTCGACGTCTCTCTCTCCCGCGACGGAGAGGGAGAGAGAAGGAGAGACGGAGAATCTCACGTAGTCACGTAGACTCCGGGTTTCGTCGCTGCTGTCACAAGAGAGGAGAAAACAGGCGGGCACGAGAGCAGCAGCTGTGTGCGCGTCACGTAGTACTATCTAATTTGTGAAACATTAATCTTGACACTGTTTAGATTGCCAAGCGACCGATCCTCCCACTCTTCGCTTTCGATGAACTAAACTTCAATGTTTCCACAACTAAATTGCGAAATCTCGTAAAAATTGAATTCCATCGAGTTACTTCGAATCGATTAGTTCGAATCGTTGGATTCTCAACTGTGAGCCTCGTACGGAGATATAAGATCCGCAATTTCACGAGACGGAAGGATCGAGACGTTGCGCAATCTTTTACAGACAATAATTAAAATAATAATAATAATAATAATAATAATAATAATAATAATAATAATAATAATAATAATAATAATAATAATAATAATAATAATAATAATAATAATAATAATAATAATAATAATAATAATAATAATAATAATAATAATAAAAATAATAATAATAATAATAATAATAATAATAATAATAATAATAATAATAATAATAATAATAATAATAATAATAATAATAATAATAATAATAATAATAATAATAATAATAATAATAATAATAATAATAATAATAATAATAATAATAATAATAATAATAATAATAATAATAATAATAATAATAATAATAATAATAATAATAATAATAATAATAATAATAATAATAATAATAATAATAATAATAATAATAATAATAATAATAATACTAATAATAATAATAATAATAATAATAATAATAATAATAATAATAATAATAATAATAATAATAATAATAATAATAATAATAATAATAATAATAATAATAATAATAATGATAATAATAATAATACGTCACCTATGAATTAAGAATTTTACGATTAAACGTTAGTTATTAATTATTATCGTTAAGATTTACGGCCTAAGATATAATACACTCACCTAACACGATAACACCTGATGATATTTCTTCTTTTGTTTTGGTTTGTTTGTTTGTTTTTCGTACTTTGTCCGTCGTTCTCGTTCGTATCGCGGTTTTCTCTTTTTCTTTTTCGTAAAAATTTCCAGTCGCGGAAAGATGACCCGGATTCTCGTTGGAAACGTTTGATAGCGATTTTATTTTCACGTCATTTTCGAGTATCGGAAAGGAGTAGAGGCTACATGAAGGTTTTTTTTAAATTTCGAGGCAGGCAATTTTCATTTATAAAGAAAATTTCTGGAGTGTCGAGTCCGTCTGTTTGTGTGTGTCCATTCTTTGCGAACGCGGGAATTATTGAGGATGAGATACGCGCTATTAACCACAAGAAAGACTCACTGATCCGCAAATTCTCTACGCCTCAATCTTTCGACTCACTAAAAAAAGAAAATACCTCTTCACATCACCGCCAATTTAGTGACGCAAAAAAAAAAACCCAATTTCAAAATAATCTCGGAAAATTTGAAAAATCGTGTTTTTCTAAATATCATTTACATAGAACGTTTCTTGTGTCGCGTCGCGTTTAAAAAGTATCGACGACATCAACGACGATAATAATTGAAATATGTGTCAGAACTATGATAACACGATGACTCGCACACTCGGATTGTCAAGTATCTATAGTGTATCGATCAACGGTGAACGATATCTTCTCACATTATCGCGTGTTCGGCCCAAAGCAACAACGTCGGAAGATTTCGCATACACACGCATATATATATACGCACACGTGGATCAATATATACATACATATGTATCCCGTTTCTTCATTTCGAACGGCGTTAGAACATTGACGGTCGGAACTTCCGCACAAACGCGAGAAGAAGAAGAAGAAGAAAAAAAAAGCTTGATCGTGTTATCACGCCGTTATATCGTTCGATATAGTTCAGTATTGTATCGGCGGCGCGAATTTCGTCGAATTCGCGTGTAAAAGGCTGGCAGAGACGTTTGCTCGTCGTTTTCACCATTGGAATAAATCGACAACGGGTTTGTTGGTTTCGTCGTTGGCCGGACATGGACTCGCGCTTCCGCACCATTTGGTTTCCTTGAGCGGTGGACAAGTCGCGCCTCCTCTGCGTGGATTCAATTTTATCTTTCGCGTTCTCTGAGTCTCACCGACCCCGCAGCTGCGACTGCACGCGCTCCAAGGACCCCAGTCGTCGACCTTGCAGTCCCTTGGCTGACCTGAACAGACAGAATTGGCGGAGTTGGTAAATCACGACGGTTAAGAACGTCGTCGAACGGCGCTACCGGAAGATCGTGCAATCCGTAGAGCGTTATCGTGCCGGCCCCGGGCTCGTTTGGCCCTTTCGGACGGTGTTTCGAGCCGGAGTTTTCGAGCCGGAGTACTTGCCGGCAACGAAGCACCAAAGGGTTTCACGAACGTCCGGCGGTAAATCGTTGAACGCTCGGCCGTTTGGTATTTCGCTGCCGGGTAGTTCGAAGCTTGACACAGTCAGCCGTTTGATGGGATGTATGGGGCGTCCGAGACATTTTCTTCGGTCAATGTCGTCAATCTAATATACACGGTGGGCTATGATTCATGACCGCTTGTAAATGTGAATAATTTTGATAATATCGAGGGGTTTTTTCTCGTGCAATCTGGTTTATACGAGAGAAGTGATTTTTAGTAATCGTTTATGCGTTCTTTGGGTAATCTTTGTATTTCTCCTGTGCTGTTATTATGGGTAATCTCGAAAAATTACTTCTTGTTATTTTATGTGATGGTTGAAGATTACAAAAACGTTATTTTTTTCGGTGTATTTTTTATGTGTTCGCCATGTTTTCGTTTGGTGATCCTCATGTATTTTTGTTTTCATGTGATCTCTTGTGATCTCATATGGATTTCACTTGAGGTCGTATTTCAACTGCTCTTTACAATCTTTCGAAGTTTCGAATCGAATTTCGAGTATTCTGTCGTGGAAACATGTAATCTTTGAAACAGAGATTTGAAGTTTGACGTCGACGATTTTTCTTGTACGATTGAAATGTACGATTATGAGGAGCACTAAAACAATTACAAAAGTTATAAGCAGCAATACCATTGGTCACAACAGTAAAGAAAAAATCTTCAAAAGTTAAAGGGCTTCGCATCTTCGGAGTCTGGCGAGGTTACGACAATGAGCACAATCACCAAGTACACAACTTTACCATTTCCTTGATAAAAAAAAAAGCGTCGAGATATAAAAAACAAAATAATTCTCTCTGCAAAAGTTTACATTTCCTCATTCATATAGTGTTTTCCTTTTTCCAAGAAAAACTATGTTTTAATAAATATGTAAGTATGTTCCCCGCGATTCTAGTGTCAGTCTTATAAAAAAAAAAAAAAATACACTACTCCGCGCCGTCTCTTCGTCTATAAATTTATCCGTACATCCAAACCTCGCGTCTGTCATTCCCAGCATTGCCCACGAAGCCACGCAAACGTGTCAAAGAACATAATCGTACCACAACCGCGTTTGTTGTTCCCGATCAAACGAACCTGGTATCTCGGATCCCCATCGAAACGATCGGAAAGCAAAAAAAGCGCGAGTGATTCCGCGCCTACGACGGCAAGTTGCGAAACGCAACGCGAGACTAACGAAGTGACAGCGGAAAGGACTGGGCGCAGTCGGAGAGACGGAGAGGAAAGGTAAGGGAATGAGGCGCAACAGTGGCCTTTGATCGGTCACGCGGAAAAAATGGCTATTGAACCGGCTTTCCCATTAACTCCCATAAACGAGGGGTAAAAAAAAAACAAGAACAAAAAGAAAAAATATACCGGGTGTACTTTCCGTCGCATTCGCTCTCGCCCGCGGTATGTACATCGTTTTCGCGCTGTACCGAGTGCACAGACGAGAGAGAGAGAAAGAGCTTGCACGGCTCGCACACTCAACTGCCGGCTGGTACCCCGGCGTTTGGCTAGCCACACGTTGAAAGGGTTAATTGAAAAAACATGGCTGGCCATTCGGACAGCCGACCGAGCCGTCGAGCGCCACGAGGGCAAAAGTAAAGCACACAAAAGAGGGTAAACATTATTTTTTTTTTTTTTGTCGAACCTCGCCCGGCTGCCGGAAAGAAAGGTTCGCGTTATGCGAAGACGGAGTCAACGGGGTTGTTACGGTTGAGTTCGTCGAGTCACCGGGAAAAAAACGCCGGGGTCTCAATTAATTCATGCGCGGGTCAGTCTTGTGGGGAAAAAGGTTTAACGTATGATTTCGAGAGAGACACGTTTGGTTGCGAAACATTTCCGTTGGGGCTGCAATTTTGTAAAAGCTTTTCTCTGTTAATGATAACAGTGGGGAAGATTGAGGTAGGTTGAAATTATTACGAACGATGGGGAGTTATGATTTTTTTTTGTAAGTAAATGAGGATTTTGTGTATTTGGTCGAGTGATGCGTTTTTTTGTTTGAGTACTTGGAAAAATCGATTAAGGCTGTGATTACGATACCTCGAATTAGTGTACAGATAACGTTGAAATGAAAAATTATGTTAGAAAGAATTTTTTGAATCTGTCGCGAAAATTATGAGCAATTATTTTTTTATTCTGGAATCGATTGTTTTTTTCTGGGTCGAATGTTTCGAGACGCGAGCAGGTTATTAAGCGTTAATATGAATTTGTTCCAGAATGATTAGTGGCAAGTGACGGATGTGCATTTAGAGATTTTATGACAATCAGGATTTTTAATTTGGTTCGAATAGGCGAGAGCGATATGTATGGTTGCCGCGTTTTTTTATTCGAAAGTTTTATTAAAAAATGAAATATTCCTCAAATTAGGTGAAATGAAAATATTCAAAGAATGATGTTATCTTAATCAAAGAATTAAAAAAATCTTTCGAACGATACATATATAACACCTAGTCAAGAAAGAAAAAAATTGCTGGAAAATAAGCAGACCAAAGAAAACATGGAAATTAATTACACGACCCAACAAATCAGTTTTTTTACATTAAGGAATATAAATAACGGCTGAAAAAAAAATTAAGGATCAATATTTTGTTATGCTGGGCCTAAACAATTTTATGAGAATGACCAAAATAAATCGCAGCTGAAATTACAAGACCTGGACAAACAATAAATGTATAAAAAATACTGAACGTATTACATTGCGTTTGTTTCAATAAAAAAACAGACATAATTCTTACGTGATCTGAAACGTTTTCCCTTGGACTGTAATCTGTGATGTTTCATTCTGAGCCTGTGTTGATGTTGCTTGGCGACGAGGGTCGAATTCGTCCATGCGTCCCGATGGTTCGATCCTCCAGAACTCGTTGCATTACCGATTCTTCTCTGAATGTCCTCGTAGATTTGCGCCTTTCTGTAATAATTCGCGGACGACAGCGAAGACGATAGATTCAATCCCTCGTGTCTCGCTTTGACGTCCACGGGACCTTTCGCCTCGTTCGGTTGTTGCTCTATCTGATTCCCCGATTGTCGCACGGAATAGGGTGCTGGTGTTGATTCCGAAAGTCTCGATCTCGGCAACGGATACGACAACACGATGCTGTCTATTATAGCCGCCTTGTTGTTGTCGTACGGTTGATCCGTCACTCCTGATTGCTGGCCACTTCCGGTTGTCCAATATCTGTAATGCAAAAAAGATTTTTTTCTAAATTAACGAATAAAGTAATTGAAATGAAATAAAATAAAATAAAATAAAATAAAATAAAATAAAATAAAATAAAATAAAATAAAATAAAATAAAATAAAATAAAATAAAATAAAATAAAATAAAATAAAATAAAATAAAATAAAATAAAATAAAATAAAATAAAATAAAATAAAATAAAATAAAATAAAATAAAATAAAATAAAATAAAATAAAATAAAATAAAATAAAATAAAATAAAATAAAATAAAATAAAATAAAATAAAATAAAATAAAATAAAATAAAATAAAATAAAATAAAATAAAATAAAATAAAATAAAATAAAATAAAATAAAATAAAATAAAATAAAATAAAATAAAATAAAATAAAATAAAATAAAATAAAATAAAATAAAATAAAGAGAAATGAAATAAAATAAAATAAAATAAATCTTTACTTCACAATGAAATTTACAATTTTTCACGGAATCGTGACATATGTCATGTATAATTCAGATGCAATTTCATCGAACTTTCACGAATGAAATTTCGCGACGACGCTGCGTCGAGCCGGAGCGAGAAGTGACTACAGCGAATGCATATGAGAGAGCAAAGATGGCGGATGCGTGATAAGTTGGAAATCAGGCGTTTTCGGATGAGGAAGGAAGAATCGTGCGTCGCTAAAAAATCGTGCGAAATTCTTGGAAATTGGGTGGTCCCGTGACGAGAAGGTGCAGAAGGTGAAGGGACGAATTCGTGCAATCAGGCACATATGCGCGAAGAGTCGGATTTATGCATAGCTTTTCCCCGTCGCTCTGCACACAGAGGCAACCGGGTCACAAATGCAACCGCATGTACGAGGTCGAGGTACGGCGCGACGTTGCGACAAACGTGAACGAAAACCGTGTCTGTATCTTCGGAGACGCGAGGAAGTTACAACCCCGTGACCCTTTCTCGTCGTCGTCGTCACGAAACTGCGAAAAACTCGGTCGTTGTACCGGAGGTCGTAGTTTTTCTCCGGTCGCTGGTACGGTGACGTATGAGAATGAGAAATGAAATGTTTAGCATCGTTTTGGTAAGACATGCAAGGTAGCCTCGGGGACGACGTGATCCTGCAACGAAACTCAATCCTTGTCAACTGCACCGGCGGTACTTATTTGTTATTATCATTATTATTATTATTATTATTATTATTATTATTATTATTATTATTATTATTATTATTATTATTATTATTATTATTATTATTATTATTATTATTATTATTATTATTATTATTATTATTATTATTATTATTATTATTATTATTATTATTATTATTATTATTATTATTGTTATTATTATTATTATTTTAATTATTATTATTATTATTTATGATTATTATTATTATTGTTATCATTATTATTATTAAGAGTAGTATAAAATATTTATTGACAATTCAGTCTTCATTTTCTTTTTCCCTGGCATTGTCGTATGCATTATTATTATTAATTTTTTAAATACATATTGCAGAAGGACGACCAATCGCGGCCCTGGCTTTGTGCCGCTGGCTATACTTTTTTACTTACTCAATTTACATAAACGTTAAATATAACTCTGATTAAATATTGTGAAAGTAACTATAATCGTGAAATATCATTATAATTCCGTCTCGATCTCTTTTCACGTGTCTCTCTGTCTACCATCCACCATGCCTGTCCGACTGAAGCTCGTCTCAACATTCTTCATTCGTTTCCGGACAATGGTGTGGACTGTGTGCGGGAAAAATCCAACGTCTACTCGGTTCGAGAATTTTATTGTGAGACGGCGTGTAGGAGAGATGCGAAGGAGATGCAAGGACGAATCCTGAATGATGAGTCTCTTGCGTTTACGAACGCACGAAAAGATGAATTCCAATTTTTTTATTTATTTTTTCGACTCAAATGTGAGAGCACCGCAGTTTGGTTTATCGATGGAACATGACGAATTTTATTTCCGTGTTATAAGGATAAAAGTAAGGTTTGAGTGAAGTTTGAAATCTCGAAAAAGACGACAAAACTCGCTCGATCGAGTTGCCGAAGCCGTGTTGAAGCTCGCAGAGTGTGCGTAGTCGATCGTCCTGGAGCTTGTATCGATTCTACGTAGGAAGAGGTAGAGAGAGAGAGAGAGAGAGAGAGAGAGAGAGAGAGAGAGAAAGAGAGAGAGAGAGAGAGAGAGAGGCCGAAAGGAAGTTTCACTCACGTCGAAATGCCGCGCGGATATTACATCGGGATAAGGGCTTCGTCCTGGTTCAGCCAATAACGTTACGTCGAAGCGATAAATACACGGAGAGCCGAGACGCGAGTACTGCAATACGTACTGTCGTAGCAAATATATCGTAATAGTATGCCGTATACCGGAACGCGAGAAAGATTGTAAGCGCACGGTGGAATAAGGTATGAGAAACGTCGAAGAGGAAGAAGAGAACGATGAAGTTTCAGACGAATAGCTCAGCCATGGAAGACGACTTTAAAAATTGTTTCTTTCTCGTTGTCTTGAGAACGAGTCGAAGTCGTTGATATGTACGATACCATAAGACTTCTTTAAAACCTTTATACGGGCGATTTATCAGTAGTTTGTAGGCAAAACTGGATAAGTTACATTTTTCGGAGAATGAGATTGAGTCAGATTCTTGTAATTTAGATTGTAAGGTTTGTTAGTTGATTATCTGAAGTTATGATTAACCGGGAGAGAACTCACGGAATATGTCCATTTTGTTGGGAAAACTGAATAAGGCCACCGTTTTTTCGTTAGAACGAAAACAACAACAAGAATCCGGTTTTATTTATTTTTTTTTTGCATTTTTCCCGAAAGTTTTCTAGCGGGAAAATGGAATTTCGTTATTCGACAGTGTATTATCCATTACTAATTGTCTTGGATCGGTAGGTAAAACCAGATAGATCCATGATTTGTAGGCAAAACGGAATAAGTCCGACTGTTTTTTTATCCACCAGTTGCAAACTATTTAATTGTTACTGTATTTTTTACCTTGAATAGTAGAGAAAAATAACCAAACGTCGAATGCAACCTGATAATTATTAGTAGTAGTAGTATGA
The DNA here is from genome assembly GCA_963971145.1 of Sussaba pulchella. Lineage (NCBI taxonomy): Eukaryota > Metazoa > Arthropoda > Insecta > Hymenoptera > Ichneumonidae > Sussaba > Sussaba pulchella. The sequence continues at coordinate 13,741,872 of OZ020164.1, read as the reverse complement.
ATTTTACTTGTACAACTCAGAAGTTTTTTACAAGCTACCCTTGATACATATTTTTCCAACCTAAGACATATGATTTCCATCCTGACATATGATTTCCAACCTAAGACATATTCCTATAGTGATACATTAACATGGTTGATGTATCACTGGCCCTACAGTTTTTGTAACGGTGGGTTCCGAACCACCGGGAGAACACAGAAAAAACACATAGAATAATTTTTTCCATTGGTGTCGGCGCCGGGATTCGAACCCGGGACCTTCTGCATGGGAACCCGAGCACGTAACCACTTGGCCACTGCGTCTCCACCTGATAATTATTATTTTTTTAATCGATTCGTTCTTTTTACTAGACCGCTCGCATTATTTCTCGCAAACATTTTCATAAACTTATTCGGTTTTGGCTCCAACTGGTGGTTCGAAAATCCTGCAAAAACTAGGTGTGCATTGAGGGTTGAACTTTCGGAAAAAATCATGCGCTGAATCAGAATGAGGTCGGGTCCAAGGCTGGCCGAGTTCATGTGGAATAGCCCATACATAACATCTACGCCATCCATACACAATTTATGTACACAACCAGTATATATGAATATATACCGATCTATAATATCGGCTATACATCAATTTTTTGTACAATATACACATATAATCTACGTACCATCAATATACGATTTATACACCCGAGTATTGGTTAGATAAGAACAACTATCGAGTAGCTGTACAACTTCCAAAGATATAGGTTAATTCTGATTTGCACGCTGCAACTCGAAGACACAATTTCGCTCGTGATCGGTCGATATACCGAAATATGGTACAAAGTTGTATCGCAGTAGTGATTAACGCCATAGTCCACCCACCCCATGCGAGCAATTGCAATTTTCAATTATCAAACTGTATTGGAAACCGCGTCGAATGTTCGTAACTCGCACAGCCGTTCCATCTCGTGCTATATATGACGGTTGGATCGTATATAGCCCGCCATGTCTGCGATATAAGTCTGTCCCGTCTTTATATAGGCATTAACAACTTATATACCGCACCGGAGTCGGTGGCGGCGTATCGAATATCAGTCTATTCTGAAATTATACGGGGCGATGCATTTTCATGTATGTATCGAGAATTTCTGTACCGCATGAAAAACGGTAAATGTCTCAGTTGCTCGTAAATCTATACGAGTTTTCTATTCACCAACAGAAATATAGGTTAAATTTCTGTGGAACGCGGAAGTCACATCTTTATGTGTATGGTAACGTATCTTCGAAGATATCGCGAGAAGCATTTTATGGGGCGCACATGCGCGACGCTCTCGAGCGGGCAGTGAGTCAGTCTCGCTGCCGCTAGGTGGCGCACAGACATAGACTTTCTCGCGAGCGAAATGGTCCACCGAGTTGGATCGTTTGACTTCTCAGCGCTCCTTAGAAGTCTAGAAGCCTTTGTGGTTTCGGTTAGTCCGTCCGTCCGTCCGTCTTCCGTCTGTCTGTCTGTATGTCACAGTTCTCCCATACTCTCATTTAAGCACCCGTAGAAGTAACGGTAGATATGTGAGTATTGCTACAATAATTAGAAGCATGGTTCAACGGCTTTTCCAGAACTGTTACTATTCGTATCGCAAATTCTTTCGCTTGCCTCAAAACAAAACAAACAGAAGCTGATTTTCATAACGGTTACTGTAACGATTTAAAAATAGGGTAGAAATTTCCAGAAGCTATTCCAGTAACTCGGTGTACCAACTAACCGAACTCGTTCTCATGACACAATACATTCGCCAATCTTCGAAACACTCTCGCTCGTGACTATCCAAATCGCATAATTTCATACGTCAAAGGTTTTCAACCCCGCACCACGATTCGATGGAACAATCCCAAATAATTCCGAATCCCAACGTCATTCCGTCCCACATCCTCCTCGAATGCCACGAATTTTCGTTCAAACGCAGTTCTGATGAACTTTGCCACGCAATTTCGGTCGAAAGGCCATTTCTCCCGGTCGTAGCTTCGTTGAACTCGAGGAATTGGAAGCTGTGCACGCGTGGTGCAGTGCAGTGACGCGCGAAGTGGTACAAACAGATATTGCAGTCGACAACGAGTTGCGGCTCGCGCACACACACACAGACACAAACACACACACACACACACGAAAACACGGACAACTCCTACAATATTCATTCGTAGATGGAAGACGCGCGAGGCAATGCCGCAATGTACGACAGCGCCGCAAACCGGAAGCCACTGTGCTCGAAGGCCAAAGACATATTTCAATCTCGGCAATATATAACCGGTGAAATTGATGATGACGTTTCCGTTAAAGTTAACAACTATAAACTTTTTACGCGCGCGTTACGCCACTATTCTCTGTTTTGATACACCGAACTTTTTCCGTATTCTTATTCAACTGTGCCGAAGAAAAACTGGCAATCCGTCTCTCGACTATTCTCTGCATGAGAACCGCCTGAGCCTGAGTTAGTGTGAGTGGTAACACTGAGCCCAACGAAATTCACTTTACCGGGTTTGTCGTGTATACGCGAGCTTTGCGAAATTCATGCGGCTGTAGCTTCGGGCTTTGTGTTGATGCGACGGAGGGTTGGCGCAGGGCGGAGAAGGACGCGGAACCAGCGAGAAAGGATTGTATCTCAATCTTTCTTGGGAAATGGCCAGACATTTCCATAAATGTTAAGAGGCGGCGACCTTTCGCGCTCCACGTTCGCAATTGTCGTCTCGTCACTCTTGAAAATCTGAATTTTTCCATCGAATTTTCGAACGTCGCAGTGGTACGAGCGGATATGGTCAGACCGAATTACCTACTTCGTAGTCTTTCGGTTGCAACTATCTTTTTGAATTTCGTGCGGTTGTACAGAGTGATGCATAATCGGACGTATTGTGGCTTAAAATTTCAATCGTAAGAACTTATCGATGTACATCATTTTTTTTAATATTTCTTATTGACTATTGATATGAACGAGCTTTCAATTTTTACCACCAGATCGATATTCGTTAGTTAAATCCAACTCTTTTATCTGAAACTCCTTGAGATCAATAGAAATGAATTTAGGAGTTAAACGAAATTAATACCGCAGTGACAAATTTTTAAATCCAAACCGGAATTGTTAATTAACTATTTCCGTGTAATTGGAATTCCGCATCGGTCTGTTATCGTAGCGTATCGTAACAGTATGCAGCAAAGTTGATTTTGAAGCGTCTTGTACGGCCAGCGTGAAAGGTCGAGAGGGATGCAGTTTCCACGGTGGTTCAAGTGCAGTTTCGGCTGCAGTAGCGCAGGTGGGTTAGCGTGGGAAGACCATGGGTGGAGAAACAGCGGGAGCAGAAGCCACGGCAGTGTAGTAACAGGAATGAGAAGTATATCTCTCAATCTCCGGGGCTGGGGAAGGCGCGCGAAACGGGGCCTGGCATTTCCGTAAAAGTTAAGGAGCGAGGATACCGTGTATATACGAATGTGTGTGCGCGTATGTGTGTGTGTGTGTGTGGGTGGGTAAGGTGTATGGTAGCAATGCGGCGTACGGTAATAGCGCCGTGCCGGGGCTACGAAAGGTCCCGGAGGGTAGATCCATGTAGGTAACTCCGCAGCGTATTCGCTCGTGCTGTGAAAGAGATTGTAGCTCCGTCCGCAGAGGCGAAAAGTGAGGGAGAGAGGAAAAGAGTCTTTCCCCGGTTTCACTGATATTTTTCCTCCTCCAGGACTACCTATTTTTCTGTAACCCGGGGCTAGAGAAAGATAGATGGATGGATAGAGAAAGAGAGAGAGAAAGAAAGAGAGAATGAGAGAGAGAGAGAAAGAGAGGGAGAGGCGATTTCGTTGGCCCACGTGACTCTACCGCCAGTGCGTGGTAGAAGCCAAGGCAGAGTGTCCTCTATTTCCGAAGCTCTTTGCGCGATACCTCAGACGTTGTCGCTCGAATCTCCATCCTCGGGCTGTTACCGATGCGCGATGGTGCCGCTCTATAGACACGATAGACGACATCCTTTCCACCCAAATGTTCATACAGACTACAAAAGCTCTGCCTATCTCTTTCTCTCTCGCTCTCTGTTTTTTCTTTTTTTCGTTTCGCGCCATCTTTCTCGCTCTTTCTTATCTATCGTACTCTCACTAACTCAGCCACTTCTTGATTTTCTTAACTTATGAACAGACGCTGTACCGTGCTCTGCACCACCCACGATCATCGACGTCTCTATTCGACTCTCCCCCCGTTTTTATTTTACTTCTTTCATCGAGCGGAATTTCACATTATTATCGTTATTTTCGGTGGATTATACGTATTTTATTTTTGTTTGGATTGTATTATTTGGTTTGTTATTTTTACTGTCACTCAATCGAACGCTATATATGATAGTTACTAGCCCTCTAATAGTTATGATTATTTTAAGTGACGGTTACGTCTCTCTTATTCTTTTTTTAAATTCTATTTTTATTTACTGCGCTCTGTAATTATTGTTATTTCACTTATTAATTCTAGAATTGAGGTTTTTTTGGTTAGTATGTTCTATTGCCTGAAGTCTTACTAAGCCATAATGAAATCGATCAATCAATCAATCTCTTTTTCTCGTTCTCTCTCTCGGTCTCTCTCTCTCTCTCTCTCTCTCTCTCTTTCTCTCTCTCTCTCTCTCTCTTTCTCTCTTTCTCTCTCTCTCTCTCTCTCTCTTCTCGCGTTTTCGTGTGGCGCCTGCGCGCTTGCTATTCACCGCGACGTGTTCTATTTTTAGATAAAGCTCGCCCTAGAAATCTTATACCTCCTGTTTTTTTTGCACTTGCCGCATGTGGATTCTGCGAGAGTGGCCGTCGACGTCGTCACGGACGAGAGACGAGTAGACTCGAGTTTTAATATGCCGAGAGAGCTCCTCTCTCCTCCTACTTGTATCGCTGGCTTCACTGCACCGCGCGGCTCTTCAACCGTTCTACCTTATTAGTACAAGTTCCAATTTGGTTGAAACGAGAGCCTTGGCCTAAGCACTGAGAGAATTAAATCTCCGGAATAGAGTGTAGAGAACGTACGTAGAGTTGATACACATGTGCTATGAGCGTCGAGCATTTATTTTTACAGACAATTTTTTCTTCTCGTAGATTCACGATTCGCCAATTGCGACTTTAATTATGTCGTCGATTAAAATAGAATTCGTTGAAGTTTTTGGTAATTTTCTGTGATTAATCTTACAAAGATTCTTATTATTATTTGATATAATAAGCTACCCCACTAAAACTACGCACATATCGTTCTCGAGATTTTCATTTTACGGTAAATCCACAGTCAAAGCCATGCTGATTCGGTTCATTTATTTTCGGAGCGTTTTAATTCGTTTTATTGACTCGTCGGAACATTTAATATTCGAAACCTCGATCCGCACTCGTAGTCGAACGGCGAGCATTCGATAAATCTTTCCGCACGTGAGCGATGGTTATATGCTTGTCAATCGTAGAAAGCGCACGAGAAGAAAAAAAATACTAGCGGGATGGAAATGGATTTGCAAAGGGAATGAATCCAGCGAGTATGAACTCGGTAGGGATGAGGCTAACGTGGACAGCGTGCAGGTCGAGGATTACCTGTATCTCTGGGTGTCCATTTCTCTTCGCTCTTCTGCGATCGCCTCGTTCAATTCTCGATTCGGATCGATTCCCCGCGGAGTTGGTACACCGGGATGTTGATTCTCGCTGCTCAAAAATTCCACCTCGACGTCGTCCTCGTGATACGTTTCCGTCAGGGTGTATTCTTTCAGCTGGAAGCATTTAATCGATGCGTATGATAAAAAAATTGAATTATCATGGAAATAAAATTGAATTTTTAATTGAATCAATCTATTATCGTCTGGAAATAAAATTTTTCTCGCCTGATACATGGACGAATGGATTTATGACTTGGGTAATTATTGTCTTTTTTTGATCATGCGAGGTGTATCGACTACGTAGGTTCCGTCTCTGATAAAAAATGATTAGCTAGAGTCACGGGCATTCTTATTTATCATAACAATTAAGTTAATTAGAAAATGGCATTCGAAAATCATTCGGAAATCGTTTGCATAGGAAAAATTGATATCAACGGTACGCTTTGGTGTTTTCAAAACTTGGTAGGTATATAAATATCGCTTAAATAATCGTCATGTAAATAAAATTGAACCTTCAATTGAATCAATTTATTTTTCTGCAAAAATAATTTTTTTCTCGTCCTACACATCGACGAATTTATTGATAACTTATCCAATTATTGTCCTTTCCAGATCATGCGACGTTTATCGAGTGCGTGATTCCTGTCTTTGATAACGAATGATTAGCGAGAGTGGAAAATCATTTTTCGCGAGTCGTATTTATCGTAACAATTCAGTAAATCCGAAATATACCGTTGACGATGTATTTTAATATATAGTCATATCACACGGTTACAAAATCACGTAGGACCCGATAAATTCAGAGATGAATAAACAAAAGCTTCGTATTTCGAACTAACGAGGGTCAGCCGTTCGCGCTAACAGCCAGAAACGATAAATTTGCAAATGCATCCATTGCCATTAATTCGAATAAACGTCATCAACCAGTTTATGTCAAATAAATGAGTACGTCCATAACCGTAATTGCCGTTTATCGAGCGAACTCAGCTCGTGCGGTACATCGTACAATATTTCCCGCTGAATTTCACGTACGAGTTATGAATATTTCTTAGCCGTCCGAAGTGAGTCGGCTTCGAACGTTTCAACCCCTTTGAAAAATAAACCGCATCGCTAATTGCCAATGGAACCCAAGACTTAAACTCAAGACGAATATACCGGGTGTTTCACCTAACTTTACCATCTTAACCACCTCGGTAATTACCGACGTCACAAAAAATGACCAAATCAAATGATGATGATGAATGATGATGAATATTCATTCATAATATATATTATATAATATTCATAATAATGATGATGAATGAAAATGATGAGTGACGAAAAATTAATGAAATGACGAATGAAAAATAAAAAATCACTGATCTTGAATGACCTTGAACGACTCCGACCCCCGAATAATTTTTTTAAGGCAGTTTGCGATTCTCTCCAAGATGGTTGAAAAAAAATGTACCGTACCATTAAAAAAACTGGAGGTGACCTTAACTGTGCGTCAGCACCTCCACCGAAATAAAAAAAAATTGTTCGCATTCGATCATCCCCTTCGCACCGTACAACCTTTGTCTGCAACATTTTTTGTGACGTCGATAATTACCGAGATATTTAAGGTGATCAAGTTAGGTGAAACACCCGGTATACGGGGACAAGTTAGAAGTGCCGGTAAAAGAACCGCTAAAAACAACAAAAAAAAAACAGAAGAGGAAGAAAAAAAATCAGCCCCAAAGTCGTAAGTTGAACCCTTGCGATAAGTCACCGTGCCGTGAAGCCCGGGCAATCGTTGCGGCATTGCCAAATTAAAGGCCAACGAGAATTTATAAGTCGACCGACGAAACTAACTCCCACGGTCCTTTTGCCCCGGCTTCTCTCGACTCGCCAAGCCAATGTCGCCGTCCTTTCGATCCGCCAAAGTCGCATTAAGGTGACTACCGACATCAATTTGCTTGCTCTCGGCGAGACCCGGGGGTGCAAAGATCGCGGAGAAAGGTAAGAGCAATGCGGCGAGGATGAACGAGAATGAGAGGAACGAAAGGGCTTTTTGGGTAGGCGAGGCGAAAGCGCTTTCCGGAAGTCGCAAAAACTCGTAGTAAAACTTTTCCCCGCGAATCCACTCGGCACGGTTTCCGCACGTTTTTCTCGTGCCGTTCTAACGGCAGTGGATGCTGGGGAACGAGAATACCGTCGGCCACGTAGCTGCGGTAAGACTGTGAGAGCTCGTTGAATGAAACCCGTCGTCGTTTCGACCGAATTCCATTCGTGTTTATCGTAGGGCTTGACGGCGGTACGCCGAAGACACGCAACAGATAGGAAAGAAAAAAGGAACGACGAAGGAGAAAGAAAAGAAAGAACGTGAGCGACGATGACCCGGTCGTACCAGCCCAAAAAGTTGTCCCGGCGTCGGTCGTGACGAAATCGGCGGGGGGATGCTGATTAAGACCCGATTAATCGAGGCCCGATAGCTTCCAGCAATATATATGCAGTACGGAAGCGTTCGGATGAGGGCAATTAACTCTCTGCTGCTATTGATAAGAAATAACATATTATGAACATGACCCCCACTCCAATTTGATAAAAAAACTTCCTCAATTTCGATGAACTATCGGGGAAAAAAAATTTGTGTGATTCGAGACGTCTTTCCCCGTACACAAGTTGCTTCGCCACAGCTTATCCCGCTTCCATACCATACCGCAAACGGGTTTCGATCGATTAACTCAGTCCGATATCCGTTGAGCGCCAGCCACGTCGAGTTAGCGTTGGATCTGCATATAACTCTTTGTATCAGCTACATATCCCACTCGCAAGCTTCTTTTCGAGCGTGCAGCCCCGTGTTATTGGAAACGAACGTCGAGGCGGAGAAGAGGAACGAAAGGAGCGACGATGATGCGAGGAAGAGTGGAAAGAAGATAACGGAGAATAACGACGACGACGAGGACAAGATGAAGAGCAGCGGAAGGAGCTTTCCGATGGCTGCGTTATATATATATATATATGGCGGATCGAGAAGTCTTCATCCAGCGGCACTCGTCGGTAGCCCTCTCTATCACGTTGCTTCGCAGCGTGCCAACCAACTCAACGACGACGACGAAGCCGTCGACGACGACGACAACGTTGGATCGATTCGATTTGAGGCGTTCGCGAGATAGCGCGAGAGTTACGTGGATGTCGCTTAATTAATGGTAATCTCCAATTAACACTTCGGCGCCGCGGGCTGCTACGTCGTGTGGGTCCTCCCTCGCTGCCGGCCTTTAATTATCTGGACGTGCTGCAGCGCGGTTGACGCTTGCCTCAGGTATACCAGGGTCTATCACTCTTGAGCGTGCGCGACGTGGGATATTAGATGGAAGCGTGTATCGTCGTTATTAGATCCGCTAATTTCTGGGGTAGGGTCGGACCATAATTAACCGGGAAACGCGGTTGTCCCTCTTTGATCATTGCCACGTTTCTTTTCAAATTCAGTGACGTCGTTCGGTGAAATGATCACAGGAAGAACGAATTTTTATTTTTATTTTTTGGGGTTTCGTAGCCAACTGGGAATTCTTCTGGTTTGGGTATGGATGTATGTCCGTCCGTCTGTCTGTATGCTCTCTCGTTCGCTTATTTATAGAATATATAGAATAAAATTCTATTGAGATAGAATTTGGTATACGGACGTCGATTGATGACTGAAATACACAAATGGAGAGACTCATAAATCAATAATTTTTATTCAAGACAATTTCTTCACGCCTAAATTTCAATATAAATTTCATTTATTACTTACAATAATAATTATTATTATCCTATTAACTCCAGTTTTATATTTATGATTTTTTTTCGCGATCATTAAGTCGTTATCCGTTTCCCTGAGAACTCGGAAAATGTGCTATTTTAAGGTCCTTCAAGCTACGGTTTATTCAAATTCCTCGGTGAAATTTCATCCAGTTCGTGACAAGCGAACATTTTCCAATTAGAATTTCCGATACCTCAACATCGCAACGACTCCGCGCATATTAAATTGTCACTCCGTTACCGGCGATTATTGAATAAAGTGCAAAAAATACGAAATAAATTCGTTTTCCGAAAATTAACGAAATTTGGTTAATTTCGAATTAACTCGAGTTTATCATTTCTCAACCGCACAGGTCCTTCATTATTTATTCACAAGATTGTTTCTTCATATCCTCGTCAACGATGAATAATTCACGATGGCGTGTAACGTGTCGAGAAATGCAACAACTCGCGGTGCGCAATAGTACCTAAAACAGCGTTTTTTCCAACGTGCGCCGTAAGAAAAAGGCACAGATGTGGATGAGATGTAGTTTATATGGGTTGCTCGGAGCCGTTATAATACTCGCTTCACGAAGATATTTTTACGTGACGGAACGAAGGGGAAACTCGCCGCCCAAATGTGAAAGGTGGAAGCGGAAGTGTTTGTGTGCAGAGCCAACTGCGGAAATTACCAGGGTGTGTACAGCACACACCGGGGGTTGTAATATCAGACCGAGGGGGAGGTCGGGGGCATCGTGGGAGGACATTTTCGCAGCCTGGCACGTTTATTACTCCGGTAGTAGTGCCACAATCACCTTCACCGGACGCCAACAACGGATGAGAATGAGCGGAAAAAATCTACAAAACCTTTTTCTGAGCTCAATCGTGGCTCGGAGGTGTTGGGTCGCAAGCTGGAACACGATCCGCGGGTCCAAGACTTGCAGTCAGTCAAAGCCAACCTCAACGCCGACCTCGGCTACCTTTTATCCAACTTTTCTCAACCCCTTCCTCTCTTTTGGTCCGGGTTGTGAGCGCTTGTACATTTTCTCTACATATTATACTTACGACGTATGAACGTGATCCTACGGACTCACGTACGTTTGTACGTACGTGACTCTGTCGCGGGGGCCAATATTCACAATGAAAAAGCGGGGGTGCAACGCTGCAACCAAATTCTTACACGCGTGCGCCGTTTGACTTTTTTTTTTTCTTTTTTGTAATTTTTTGATTTTTTACTCTTTGCCGTTCTCTCGGGCTTTTCTTTTAGCCAATTTTCCCGCTTTGCTTGTGTCTACGCCGATTTTTTTTCCGCTTTCTCATTTGTAGGTTTTTTTTTTGGTTTTTTTTTCGTTCTTCTTTCATTGTCTTTTCAGACTTTGCCGGGTCTACGATTACCGGGAGTCGTCGCGTAGCGCGCGGCGAAAGAAACGGTGCGGGAAAAAAAACGTGTCGCCCGTTTCATTACCGAAGGAAAACTCGGGTTCGTGCTTCGCGTACGAGGAGAGCCTGAAATTTCGCGTTAACGTCTGACACATTCGACCGGTTGTGTCTTCTTTTATCTCAAAAATTCGGCTTTGAGTGTCGTTGCCGTTACTCCCTTTAGTGACGATTCGGAACGAGTTGTTAGGGTGTGTAAAAATAGGTTATATGATAAGAATTGGGAAATATGTGTGTGTGTGTGTGTGTTTGATTCACTTCGATTTTTAATCTACCTCTACTTAATCTATTTAAATCAGAGGAATTTTAATTGCTCATCGATTGTAATCCGACTCATTTGGGCATATATTTGAATTTTGTTTTCCATATGGAAGCCCATGGACTTTTACTGGGGACAAGTTATTATGTTGCTATTAAATCGGATTGCTCTGAAACCATAGGTTCTGAATGAAAATCACTCATATATAAATAATTTTGTTTTTGGAATTATTATTAATCTTATATATTTATAATTTTTACGAAATAATTAAACTCATTTTAAATTTTATACTTTTCTATCGTTGCAATATTTAAAAATCAATTAACCCTTCGATAATCTAATTCTAATAGATATAATTTTATAACAAACCTGTTTCCGTTGAGCAGCCCATGGGCTTCTATTTAGATACAACACGAGAACCTTAATAATGCGAAAACGAATTACAAGTCCATGGGCTTCTTATCGAAACAACCCCGAACTTGGCAAATCCGATATCTTGCAAACAATCCAAGCGCAAATTTGCATCCTCAATCGCAAATGCAATCCGTATCTAACAAGTAAAACCAAACCAGGCGCATCCAAATCATTTTGCACGGACTTTGACCGAAATACGCTTCGCAAAAATCGTTCCATCTTTTGTTGTCTCGACATTTCCCAAAACATATAATTCACTCTCACTTTAAAAACAACGTCAACTTTTGAAGTTTAATTGAATTCCCGATTAAATTGGCTTTGATACCTCTTAATCATCCCGCAATCACGAAAATAGTAAAAGCCCGAATTTCATTTGACATCATATAAATTTATCGTTTACCCGAAAAATTTTCACCGTGCACGAGTGGCTTACAAAATAAATAAAAAAAAAAAATAATAAAAATAATATTCATGGACCGCCGGATTCTCGCAGACCAAAATTGTCCATGACTGTTTTCCACGGAATTAATGGCGGGTTGAAAATCACCAATTTAAAAGCGGAAGCAAGAGTCCTGCTGGCAGTATTCCTGATGAAAAAAAAAACCTCCCCAAAAAAAAAACAAAAAAAAGCTCGGACTTTTTTTTTCCAGCCAGCAAATGCGACCCGAAAGCGAACCGTTCGTCTCGCTACAGTAAACCATGGTACGTATCGTGTACGTATGCGTAAAATTTGGTGCACAGGTTTTCACTGGTAAAAAGCTATAGAGTCCAACCAGGGACATTCGGGTAAAATTTGCCAGGGCTCGTTGGCTTTTTTCTCGTTGTTTTTCTATTTTTATTTTTTATTTTTTTTGCCTCTCATCGAGAGGAAAAACGGTGTGCGTTGCGGCACGAAAGCGCCAGAAGCAGGCTCGCGCTGCCGTTGAACAGTGCAGCGTGCGGAAACAGCTCGGAGTCGATGCGTAACGCCGCGTGTAAACGACACTCTCGTTCATTAGCGCCCGGTGTTGCGAGAACAAACGGGCCGGTAGGATTGCCTGGCAGGCTTATAGCGGTATGAGAGATAGAGAGCGGCGAGAGGTTCGGGGAAGGGATGAGGAGATTGGTCGCACGTGTATTGGAGCGTATCCGCACGTGTATTGGCATCGCGTTTGCACGTGCATCCGTGTAAATTGCCGTTGCTGCAGCATCGTTGGCTCCTTCGCACTTCGCTATTTATATTACGGTTTGATATGGATAAAGAGGAAGAGGGGAGGGGAGAGGGAGAGACGGAGAGATCTTGGGAATAAATGAGGGATGCTGCAACATTGCATCTTTCGCTATTTATGCTTCGTGTGATCGTATGAATAAACCAGGGTTTTCTACTCAAGTCTGAGTAGTTTCCTGAGTGTCACTGCTCCTTGCTGTTTCTGTACTTTAGTGACTCTACCGAGATGGAGGAATTTATCTGTGTACGAGGTAGAATGTTATAAAAATGCGATTTTCTTTGGTGCTACCCTCTTGAATATAAGGTTGGGTCGTAAAAAGTACCTTCCTTAAATTTGAGCGACCTAGGTCATTTGTAAAAGGTAACGTGAATCGATTTTTGCGTATTTTTTGGAACACTACAGCTTTCATTGGACCAATTTTTTCTTTTTTCTTTGTCTCTCTTATCTCTAAGGAGTGTTTTTATCGCAGTGTTTCAAATGGATCACCCTGTGTATATGTATAACCTTTATAATGTACATTTATTATAAATTATCAACGTGGATAACGAAAAAAAAAATTGCACGTAATATATCGTATCATGATAAAGAAAAAAAATGCGCAGCTTGAAGTATACACTATCCAAAGAAACTCTGACAATCCAGATCATGTTGAAGTATTTTCCGCGCACCCCAGCCATTTTCGACCCCTTCCAAGTGCGTTATTAAAAACGCGAGGCTCCGACCGGAATATTTCCTTCTCATCAGGCTTAGAAAAAAAAGCTCGTGCCAAGTTGCAACAATTATCGAGGAAAAAGAATAACAAGCAAACAGACAAGATACTCGTAAACAAGCTCTCCGGTCCAGAATTCTCTATATTTACTGAGATAAATAGCAGAAACGTGCGAGCAGCTGTACAAAACGTGCTTCAGTGCACAAAACAGCTGTACGAGCGTGCTGCAAGTGGTATAACTTTATTGCGCTCAGCCGTCATCCAGTCGCGTATTTACCGGCTAAACTTTAAACGAACTCGCGTAAATTTCGTCGCACACTCCGTAAGCTCGGCGTTCCGCGACGATTCGGGCATCGCAACCGTGGAGTCTCTTCTCTCGTTTCGTCCCTTTTCATCCTTTACCCGATCGCCTTCCAACCCCACACCCGGTTTCACGTTCAGGGATTAATACATCTGCTCGATCAGGCTACGAGGCCCGTCGGGACAGGTGAATCGGGTTACCCGGGCTATATAGGCAAAGATAAATAGCCGCCTCGATGGATACTATAAATTCATCGATGGTGGCTTTCGCTCGCTACCGCTTTCCCTCACTTTTCACCCGACGAGACGGGGAAAATGTTTTTTTTTTCTTTTTTTTTTTCAAGAAAAATCGTCAAGATCAACTCGAAAGTTAAGTGGAAAGAGCGTTTGATGGAGCTTGGGCACATTCGAGCACGGCTCTGCCTAATTGAGAGGTCATGAAAATTGCGAAATGTGTGCTACGAGCACGCGCGAACTCTTAAGGGGGACTTCTGGATGCTTGAGATGGATGAAAAACGCTACCGGGATTTTACGTTGAGAAGCGCATGAGCTTGTATTTGGTTTTTGCATTTTGTAGGGTCTCACGTTGTTGCTGGATAGAAGCCTATGAGCTTATGAATTAATTAATTAATTCTTCGAGTTAATTGTGGTAAGTATTATAAACTATTTGACGTCTCAATTAATTTTTGAGGACCGAGCAAAGGATTTTTTTATCACCGTTAACGATTATCTGAATTTATATGTGCTGGCCAACGAAAAATGAAGACGAAAGAGTTGTTGAAGAAATTGAAAATAATAGATAGTACTGACTGGCTGGATAACTGCCAGACAACGCGCAGGCTAAACTACTGAAGATAGGAATCTTAAATTCGGTAAATATATTAATAAAAAGGTGCATCAAGAAAGAATTTTTCAAAAATCATCCCTAATGGGTTGAAATGGGGTTTGAACGTTCGTATGGAAAATCGAGCTCCCTGCAACAATTCTCGACACCTCCTCTTTGTGCTGATCTTCGTATATTCTCTCTCACTCTCTGTTTGCCTACCTAGAGTCGATGGGAATCGCCAGTTTGTTTCAATAAAAGTATCCCAACAAATAACTCAAAATTTACCACAAGGTGGGGAGCGTTAATGACAATATTTACCCGAAAAAGCAAACCCTGAGAAAATTCTAAGGTTCTTATCGAATATATAACCGCAATGGCACTCAACCCCATCCTATTAGCGTATTATTGATGTATTACGCAGTCCGCTGGTTTCTCCGAACTTAATAATAACTACGTTCAAAAGTTTAAAATCGATAGTTGAAAGTAGTGACGATTTGGGTTTGGCTAAGCTGTATCCGGCTCGTCTATAAGCATCGAGATTCGTACACCGCACCGCGCGTCGCTTCCCGCAAGATAACAGAAGACCCCGTCTTAATCCCGTGCTCGGCGAGGCACTCGGAAATCCGAAACTAACGGTGAAACTGCAGTCATGGAACCTTAAGCTCGATCAACTTTGCGTACCTATATGCACAATCCAACCCCGCAGGGTGAGAGACGAAAGATTCGAAAGTTTTCGAATTAAAGGAGAAGCCACGAGGGAGTAGAAGCGAAAAAGCCAGACGAACCGATTGTTCGGCCATTTGGTTGGTCGTTTTACAACGATGCGAAAACGAGGAATCTACGTGTTCCCATGATCGATAATGAATGAACGAAGCTGTCGTGAGTTTTTTTTTAGCAATCGCATTGACGCAGAAAAAAAGATGGAGCAAGGAGAACTTGCACGCAAAGGTTTCTGTATCATATCTTTGATAATTTATTTCTAGAAATCTATAAGACTTAAAAAATGTTCTTTATAGGTTTCTTGTGAAATTTTAATGAGGTGTTATATACACTGAGTTTTATTTTTATTTTTAAGACCAGTGGTGCCAGAAACAAGCAGGGGGGAACCTCTATTTTCGTATATTTCTCCGAATATGTTATCAAAAATGCTATTCAAAATTCTGATTAAAATATTTTTGTATCGCACATAATAAGTCCTTTTAAATGATACACCCCACTAATTTGTGCCCCTCCTTAATTCTTATAAAAATACTTTGAAGTATCAACTAGTGCAAAATATGGGAGCTCATAGTATGTATTTTTTATGCTAATTTTCAAGTTTCTACGTCGCATGGCTTCTGACAAAATCAACTGCGACCGACGGACAGACGGGCAGACGGACGGAAGCGAGTGATCCTATAAGGGTTTCGTTTTACTCTACGAAATCCCAAAAAATAATCTACGAAGCCCGACTATGAATGGTTCGTAATCGTATAGTCCATGTAACTATATAAGAGGACTCGAAATAGATACGAATAACGCGCAATCGTTTCAATGACCCGGTAACGAGGCAGTTAAAATTTCCCTCCTGTCTCCCCGTTGAAGCGCTTGCCGCATTTTCGATATCAAACATTCCTTTCCAAAGGTTGAATTCACGCTCGCTATCGCTATCTTCGCTATCGTCGCATCATCGAATGCCAGGCACGATCCGTGTCTCCTTCTGTTGTGTGTGTGTGTGTGTGTGTTTAAAAATTTTTTTTTCCCCAATTCTTTTTGTCCGGTGCTTGCGTTTCTGGGTCGGACGAGGCGGAGGGTGTGCGCGGTGTTTGCGGTTCCTCGCATGTTGGCCTTCTTGACAAAGACGGAATAATAATGAGGAACGGATGTACGACGGAGACGAAAATGGTCGATGTGCGGCGAAGGCGAGGAAACTAAAGGGGGCAGAGGTTGGGGGGGTGGGGTTGGGGGGTGGTCATCCCGAACGTGCGAGCAAACACGGGGGAAACGTTTCGAAGCAGGTTGACGACACAGCGAACACAGAGGGAGTGGTCAATTTCTACCGGGAATACATAGAATGAGTTTCGCGTAATTCTACGATCGAGCGTATAGGCGAGGAGAACGGGTGTGGGACAGTGGGACAGCGAAGGGGAGGGAGGAGGGTGCGCATAGCCGCAAAACCACCTCTATATCACCTCGCGGCTTCGGTTGTAGCGAGGTCGTTTGGTTATAGCGAGAGGAAAACTCGGGTACGAAGCGAGAGAAGGTTCAACGTCGACGGCCATCGTCGGCGGTAAACCACTTCGGGAATGTATTATCATTTTTTTTTTTGCCCGTTATTGCCACGAATTTACAAAATTGCGGTATTTATTTATTAGCGAGGGAAGATTTTCTGAAAATTGTGCGGTGAGACGTGAAACTTTGATTTTGGGGAGCTTGGAGAAATAAATGTCGCTGTAACGATGATGGTGTAATTGGCGGGTGACTGTGAGATGAATTTGATCGAATGGGAATTGAAAAATGGGGATTTTTATTTGTCTTGTATTTTAGGGTTAATTTAGGTTGCGGAAAAGATATAATCGCCGCAGGGGTGATGTATTTTTGAGGATCATTTATTTATCGTCGACGGTTAGCGTCGTTGGTGAACTTTCGGGATATATTATAATTTCTCTACCCGTTATGGACACAAGTTTTAGTCTGTATTATGAGCAAATACGGAATAAAGCTGCTAGATTAATTTATTCGCTAATTAATGTTTTACAGAATTAAATGATCAACCATGGAATTTTTATTCGTGAAAATAAAAAAATGTTATATCGTTGTAGCAGCGACAGTATAATTATCGAATTACTGTGAAATGAAATGAATCGAATAAGAATTGGATAAAATGGAAATTTATGTCACTTTTCCATGTTACAATTAAATTACGTTTAACAAATTAAATTAGTTTTTTATAATCGTTGATAAAAAACGTTTCATCGTAGAACCCATGATTGCCTACTTTGCGTGAGCATAAAATCATGATTTCCACTCAGCTTCAACCCTCGAATGTTCATATTTACTAAAAAAATCGATTTCAACTGACGAACCAATTTTTTTTCACGTATCAATCAAATGCAAAAATCAATACAATGACTGCGAAAGCTCTTCAAATAGTCCGATCGGACTCAAATTGCGCCAGAAATTTTCTAATAATATATATTATAAAATCCCCGAGTTTGCCTAAAAGTTTTCTTTCCCCAAAACACACCCTAATATAATATACGACCTATACAAATATAACCTAAAATATTGCAATAACCATCAAAAAAAATTTCATCCGAATCACACTAAACCACACACGATCGTCATCTCTCAACGAATACACCAATCGACGATCAAAATGCGCGTACGTCGCATCCCGTAAATTCCGCATCGCCGGATTTTTCGCCTCTTCAGCAGCGCGCGTATCCACGTACCGTTTGTCCCATACGTGAGACGGTACGCGGCCACATCCTCGAGGAATCGCGGAGCCACGAGAACGGAAGTACGGGAAGAAGACGCTCGTAAATTTCGACGAGGAGGGAAAGGACGGACGCGGAGATTCGTGTCCGAAGGATGGAAAGGGAAGTTGAAGAAGAAGGAAGAAAGTTGCGGTGAGGTTTGTAGAGCGGTGGAGAAGCGATCGCGGGATTTCGTACCGCAGCTGTAGTACGAGGCTGTGTGGTACGGTGTGGAACGACCGGTGGCTGGTCTGTGGTTGCCCGAAGGCAGACGAAAAGCAAGAGAACCAACTGGACGGCGAACTGGAGCTACTGGATATCTTTGCCACACGCGGAAACGCGCCGCTTCCAGTCGATAAAGAATTAATCTCCTTCGTGCGAGACGACTACGTTCGCTCTCGGGTCGGCCAGTCCCCTCCGGCATTCGACGATGAATGCCCCATTCCCTCCTCACGATCGATATAGACCGCTCGAACGGTCTGGCCTCGTCCTGTGAAACTTTCGGTAGTACGTATACACTTCATACGTCGGACCGCAAGACCGTCGTGGTTGTGAGGTCGATGGTGTAGGACAGTTGCATCGAGCATGTAAATTTGTGGACAAACCGCGCTACAGAGACGACGATTGGGTAAAAATTATGCGTGTCCAGGTCAGTGGTATACCGATTGGGCGAAGGTGAATACAAGTACCCGGTTTTTTTCGATAATAAGGCTATGGGTGGATAATTTATTTTTGAATATTTCAAGGTTATCATGATGTGGCTGAAGCACATGGAATAATATATATGTATAGGTATGTATTTGTATTGTATATGTATCTATTATATTTTGAAAGAGGTTTATTTTAAAATAATATTTATTTGATTAATGAGGGGTTATTTTTATTCCAAATATTGCAACGATAGAACAATTTAAGATAATAAAAGATTGCTATTATCTTACAAAGTGATGAATTCATAAGAGAAATAAGAGACAACTAACAATTGCAACGCGAGAATTATTATTATCAGTAATTTTCGTAATTGTATTTCATTAAAAGCACTGATGAAATCGTCGACCAACGATATTCGGCAACTCAGGCATAACACAAATATAAGTTACGAAAAAGCGCGTTATAATTAACCCCCAAAATAAAGGCTCATGGGCTTCGATGTCGCAACCAAAATCCAAATATGGGCCCTTTCACTTCGATTGGGTCTTTTATCGGGAAAACTCGGTAGGATTACGAGATTGGTAGGCCAGTTTGGCACGTTCCATCTCTCTCTCCCCGCCCCTCTCCCGTGGTCGTCTCTTCCCACGGTGGATAAGCCCCTGCGGAGATTGAGCTGCATCTTTGCCCCGGGGGATGTTGCAGAGGCAGACGGGAAGTGCACGACCGCTGGTCGACGGGGCCAGTGGTTAATCCGTCGATGGCAGGACAGCCGTGACGAACCTGCGTAGATAGATGGGACAGCTAGCCAATAGTGTTAGTAATTAGAGCGTCGGTATTGGTGGGGTCTGCAGTGGCACGGAGTATACGTGAGGGTTGGTCGTTCGAACGAACGTTCGGACGAAGAGGACGAGAGAGCCAGGTCGAGGAGAACCATCGCGCGCGCCCTCGGGTTGGTCGGCTACGGCGCGGTCGGACGCGCGCCAGTAGGTGCGATCGAGTTTGGTCAGACTCGAAACTCAAAGCGAGCGTAATTACGCGGGTGGAGCGTGCTCGGTTCTGTCCACTAAACTCGAGCCGCCGAATAATGCGCTCTAACATATACCGTGGTTACACCTTCGTTACGACGTATATTTACGTATGAATTAATTGCGGCTGTATCGCGTAATATCGCGCAAGGATGAAAAGCTACGCGTTTACGGAAACAAGCCGTTCGGTTTAGTGGATTAGCGTCGATATGGTAAATCTTGATTGTCCGTTGGATTGAGACTCGACGGTTTGGTTTTATCTCGGGATATTGTGGAGGGATATTTTGTTACGATGAATTAGTTGATAATTAGTTTTATCGTGTGTTCCGAGTCGTGCTGTTGGTAAATTGTGGAAATATTCTAGTTTGAACGGAAAAATTAGATGGAAAGAATGGATTGAATGGAGATGAGTATTATTAACACGTTGAATACCCAGCGAGAATCGAGTTAGAGTTTGTTGTGGCGCTCATACGCGATAGTCGAAGTAAGAAAATATAGTAATATGGAATTACGAATAATCGTCATTTTATTTATTCTGAATATGATTATTTTTTCAATTTGCTTGTGTAATTATTCATTTCATCGATTTAAATTGTAATAAATTCATTCATTTATTTATCATTGATAACTTTATATATGTATAGTAATATGTATATTTTATATTCACACGTGCCAATTCCATGGAATATTTATGTTGAAAATAAAATTCTTATGAATGACTTGTAAAATCCGTTTCTATAAAACGTTCACAAATTTAGCTGGCAAGTTTACTTGGTTGAAAAATAATAAGCGCGTCGCGATTCTGATGGAATATTGCTCTTAATTCACAGCCGATAGCTATATAAGATACGTCGTAGCTTTATCATTCGAAATTCGATTGGGAGAAAAAATTATAACAAACCTGTAGTTCGCCGATTGAAAATTCTCAACCCCATAATACATCGATACACCGTAAATACCAATTAAACTTTCGGACGATATCGAAATCCGTAGAACGCGTTCACCGCATTCTTCGCTCTCAGCACCAATTTCCGGCACGGTAATACGTATTGGATGCCTGCGAAATGGCTCTACAGTTCGATTGGCAACGATTATCGATTTCGAATGGGGGCATCTAATCGGGTTTGAAACGATGCTTCGTATCTCCCATTGATCACGTGGTCGGGTGTGATCACGATTTCTCTCAGGAATAATACTAAAAACGAAGAATATACCGAATAAATCCGTACAGATATATATAAATAGATTATATAATCGATTATATAGACATAAAAATCTCTATGATCATTATGAATTTTTATAATCCGAGTCGTTAGAAAAACGAGATGCAGCGAACATCGACGCATAAATTATACCGAATCGCTTGATGATTGTTTACTAAATTATCAAATCATCTAGTAAATAATGGCTTCGATTTATTTTCATCATCAACTTGCGACGCGAATCTCACACGAATATTTTTACAGAATTATATCATCAACCATGAAATTTATAGTTTTCAAAATTTTACCAATCAATAACGTTGAAGCAGTGACAGTATAATTATCGAATGTCCGCGAAATAAAATTAAACGAATAAGAATTATAGAAATTAGGAATTTATGTCAGTTTTCCATGTTCCAAATCGTATAAATCTGTATAAATCCATCTAAATAGATGATATAGATACATAAATCTCCATGATCTTCATAAATCCATATTATTTACATCATCGTATGCCATTAAGGGGTAACATAAGTGAGACGTTTCTATTTTGGGGGTTGATTGGGTTTCCCCCGAAGCGCCGGCACATTAGTTTCGCCCAGCATCCGCCTCTGGACCTCGTACTCGAGCTGTTTGGAATGCGTGTGGGGTGCAAAGCATAATCGGGCATCTCGTTGACGTTGATACGAGCTTGACGGAAAGCGGGGAGACGTGGAGGTATGGTTTCCAACGTTGACCGTGCTATCCCCGGGGCTACTATCAGCGCACTAACGCGCCCCGATGGTTGCAGCATCTGTTGCTAATGTTGCCGTTGCTATATTGCTTTCTTCTAATCTCGCTAATTCGCTCTCTCGGTCGTTTCCGGTACTTCGGATCATGCGATTATACCCGCATATCCTCTTCCCACGTTAATCTTCGTGCAGATGACGATGATACTAACTCAACGTCAAGATTGAACCGTCGGCTCCTGCTGTTTGTAACCGCAGACGAGGCTTTTCAGCCCCGGGCAGAAACAACGCAAAATTCGCAACGACGAGTGTTATTTCTCCGTTGATTATTTTTTTCACCCTCCGGTCGTTTGATCGGGTTATGATTCTAGTCGACGTGAGAGTAAGAATCGCGGCTGCAACTTGTTGTTTATAAGGAGCCGTACGGAGACTAATCTGACGCGAGCTGCAGACGCTCTCTAGTTGACATGGTCCAGAGAGTAATTTGCGACAGTAGCTCTCCGGCTACTGTCTGAACTCGCGATAGTGAAACTCGGGGGAAAATACTCTCACGTGAATCCAGTCGCGAGTTCACTCTCTCAAGCAGCTATCAGATCTCACCCTCGCGTAGACGACCACCTTAACTCATTTCCGTGAACCACTTCGTGTATCTAACGACGAATTGATAGTCTCTGGACCAATCACGCTAATTCTATACATTCTTCCACCCCAGCAAAGAAAATGGCTTAGCGCTCCAGTGAGATCGTCAGAATTGTCAACTTTTGAATTACACATCCACCCTCGTGTTTGACGACGGAAGGTGCAAAACCGACCAACGACGAGACTTTCGTTCTATTCGCATCGCGATGAGTTCGAGCTTCGCGACAGATTACGTTACTCATAATTATTACTTTTGATTATTTACATATTTGCGGAAGAAAATGAAACGGGAGGGTTTGGGTAAGATTGGAAAGCGACAAAAGTTTGGCAATTACGAGTGGTCGAGAAAGTCTTCGCGGCTTTCGATTGGAAACAGAGACGTTTGCTGGGTCCACAAAAGCGTGGAGTGAGAGAGACGAGAAGTCACGAATGTTGGATCTTTGCGCGCGGGAACGAAATAATTAGGGAATTAACACGGGTTCGAATCTCGTTACTCGAAGATGTCGCTAGACGAAATATTGCTTCGTGAATGAGGACCGAGTACACAGCTTCTTGGCAATGGCGCCCGAGATGACTGGAAGCAGACCAAAAGACCGACTGGAGCGGAATCGAGACGATGTGACTCTCGTCTCGTCTCTCTCTCTCTCTCTCGTTATTTCTTCGTCCATCTTTCTTTCTTCCTCGCTCTCACGTGATTCGCGATTCTCGTGAATAAATATTGACGGCAGACGGGGGAAATAAGAAGAGGCTCGCGACCCGAGCGAAGGAGGACTACTGAGAGCCACGCAGAGTGTGTTCTCGCTCGTGGAAAATGTATTTAACGTTGCTCGGTGCACTGACGAAGGTAGAAGTTCCGACGATGAGACGTCCACGGGAGAAAGGAAGAAGAAAAGACGAAGAGAAAAAGCGAGTTTCGAGGTATATATACGGCAGTCTCGGAGCGAGTCTATCATCCACTCGGTCCTCTATATCTCGTCTGCTCTGCCATGTTGCACGCAGGGACAAGAGAAGATGGAAAGAAACGGGATGAGGACGGGAAGAAGAAGGGTCGCGACTAAGTAATTCGACACGGAAACTGGATTGTCAGACGTTCGAGGCGATGGCAACGAGACGATGCCTCGGTCTTCGTCTCTTCTTCTTGGCATCCTCGTCGTCGTCGTCGTCGTCGTCGTCGTCGTCGTCGTCGTCGTCGTCGTCGTCGTCGTCGTCGTCGTCGATGCGACTCGAGTAAACTCGGTTGTGCTGCTTTTGCGTGAGTGAGAGAGCATTTCCGGAAGGTCTGCTGCGCAAGAAGACGCTGTCAGACGGATAGACGGGACAGGGGGGAGAGATCGAAATGACGGAAAAAATCTTAAAAGCCCGTTGTGTCAAAGAAAACGTAAACATAGAATTTTGTATTATTAATTCGTTGGAAAAGTATCATTTATATTGTTACGGTTATTGAACAAACGTTGATGGCGACCGGTTGATGGGGAGTCACGACGGGGCGGAGGGGAAGTCCGGAGATAAGATTCGAATGATAAAAACTTCTGGAGGGATGAGTGAATTAACAGGATGTTATCCAGCGCGATTTCCGAACGGACGCATAAAAAAATGCAGTCGTATTCCATAATATGGAGTACAGAATTCTATCTTGAATCCGCATACGAGTTGATCTCGCAGTTGCCTCTCAGTACTTATTTGTTTATCAGGGATTGGTACTTTTAGCTGGTTCACCGTAGTTGGTTTTGGTCGGTTTTTTTTTTCATTCGAATAAAAAACTGGAAATGGAATATAGTCTGCAGATTTTTAACGAGGCAAAAACTATGAATTTACAATATCAATCACGATGAATAATTTCACGATTGTATTGATTTTTATATGAGAGCTAATTATGAAATTTGGTCGATAGTTTGAAGAACATTCGCTCACAATACCCGATTCTAAATTTTTTTTAGTGTATGCAGCATATGCAGGTTCTGGAAATTTTATCTGTTGCATTATTTTAACCTCTATCGGCTGAATATTTTTGACTCTTCAGATACGAGAAACATGACTCGCAAATGAGCAAACAGACGCCTAAAATTTGATTTTTTTCTTCAACATTCCAATTTCTTTCTCGCGACTGTTATCACACTGTAGAGTCTTGTTATTGATATAATCACGATTGCTCCATAAATATTTACTAACCTTGGTAAAAGTGATAGTCGCGATGGGAGGAAGCCGTGGAAGATTCGGATAGTAAAAGCTTCCGGCTGGATGAGCGGGATAGCGGGATGTTATCCTGTAGGCGATTCCCTGAGGCCGAGTTGGCCAATTGGCGGCAGTGAATGTGAAGCCGTTGTCGGTACCACCGTCGAGGGGATCCAGCTGCGGAAAACGAAAATATCGGCGGGGTATTATACGAATGAAATCTGGGATTAGCGAAGCCCCTTCCGTGTATCCAGACCGTGATTATGCGATATTTCGTGGTGCGGAATACGCTTCGATGCGCGATTCCGTACACAAATGTGATGCAAGAAAAATACAATTTGGCTATTCGCCGAGGAAATTGAGGCATTAGTAACCGGGGAATGCATAATAATAAAATATATCTCCGCGAAAAAATGAGTATTGAAATAGGATCAGCTAAAAAATTGAAAATAGTATTCGGAATCGTGTTTGGTATAAATTGTAGAGAAATGAGTAATACTAGATGAGTTCCGAGTCCTATACAATAGACTTATCGACAATTTCTCACTCAGTCAATGGTGTATCTAGAATTTCTCACTTAGTCGATAGCCTCATCGAGTATTTCTCACTCAGTCAACAGACTCATCTCGTATTTCTCACTCCCATAAAATTTATCCCAAACACGACATATTCAGAATTTTTCGGCTGTCCCTATAGTCATTTTTCGCGGGAATTCATAATTCTTGTCCTGCATCCTCTGGTTGCTGATAACGCTTTCTGCCATCCATCCATTAATTATCGAGCGTGGGCATAGTATCAAATTATTTTATACGCGACAAAGCAATGCAGCAACGTGTGAAAGTGAAATTGTAACTTGACATCACGAACGTT
Organism: Sussaba pulchella; assembly: GCA_963971145.1. Lineage (NCBI taxonomy): Eukaryota > Metazoa > Arthropoda > Insecta > Hymenoptera > Ichneumonidae > Sussaba > Sussaba pulchella. The sequence continues at coordinate 13,716,627 of OZ020164.1, read as the reverse complement.
ATTGGGTGGAACATAAAAATTGTTCATACATAACCCAGCTATTTAATTAATGTACGATAACGTGAAATACAACAAAAGCGAACGATGAATGAAGGGATGAATGTTTTTAATGACCGTGAGACTAATGAGTATCGTTAGGTGTATGGAGAATAGGACGTACCTCAACCGTCACGGTGTCGACCCAGTTGCCCTCGACGCAAAGCTGAAACGAATCAACGCCGACGAACCAGTCTGGACTCGGGTTGATTCTCGCCATGACGCTAACGAGGCTGTGATTCCCATCGAGAAAAGCTTTCGCAACGCTGCTACCCTCGCCCTGTGGCACAGCTGGGCCCGTGAACGCGTTCAGAATGTTGGACGAGTCGCCGCCGGTGTCGAGACCGTCTGTTCTACCGGTTTCCACGTACAACGTCGCACCCGTTGTCAATCTCTTTCCCAGACGATAGAGCGAATACGTCGAATCGTGTGTTCGGCCTGTAAATATACGAGGAGAGAATGAAAAATTAATTATCGTGTTGCATTGTTGCGAGGACGAGCGATCCTACGCATGTCTGACTATCGCGGTCTTATCTACTTAGAGGTTAGGCTGCGCTCTGGGTTTCTAGTTCAGCTGCAGTTGGGAATAAGTTGGTCTGGTGGGCTTGGCGTGAGCCGCGACGGATAGGGTCGACAAGCTTAATTTTGAATCCAAATCGTAGTTAGGCGACCAGCGGAGTCGCTTCAATTAATTATGAGAGTCGGCAGGTCGATAGGTCGTGTCAAGAGGCGAGCAATATTTTAATAAGAATTAATTTAATATCTTATTAAGATAGCAAATTTTTGATACTTTTGGGAAACGAGGAATAATAAAAGTTTTGAATGTTTAATATTGAAAATCAATTCTCTGTATTACAAGAGACAATCCTTACTCGAATAATTACACATATTTCTTCCAGCGACTTTAATTTATTTTAATTTCCCGTAAAAGCTTTACCCATCCATGCTTGGTTTTATTGAGTTCATTTACGTGAAGATCACAGCTGTGATATTCCGACGCTGTACATTTCAATAACATCATAATCCACAGTTCTTCAGAAGTGTCTACAGGTCTTCAGATTATATACTGACCACGGACACGAGAGTCCGGTTTTGTACTCTCGTGATATAGCCGTATATTATTGCGGGAGTAATTTTGAAGGGTTTTGGTTAGAACCAAAAGGACGTCGAGTGTGCGAGCGAACGAGGAAGCAACCGAGCAAGCAAGCAAGCAAGCGAGCGAGCAGGCAAGCAAGCGAGCAAGCAGCCGTCCAACCAAGCCAGAGACCAGCGAGAGTGGAGAGAGGATCTTGTCTGGGTCCAGGCTCGCTTAAGGGGGTCGTTAGCGATTCACCCCTTTTCTGAGAGAGTGCGGAGAGGCTGGAACGGTCGTGGAGAAGCATTCGTGCTCTTCTCTTCACCTCCCCGTTGCTCCTATCCTCCTCCTATCCTCTCTTCCTCCCTCGTGGCACCGTCCGGCAACGGCACACCGGAAGCTGCGCGAGATAGTCGAATTAATGCGGGCCGAAGATTTATAGCCAATTAATGCACCACTCGAGTCTCTTCCAGCAGGACCTCTCGCTCTCGCGTTGAAATAATTTATGGGTCTCGGTCTGAGGGCCACGCTGGCTACGGTGAGGAGTGAGGACACAGGCATTGTAAATATATATAGCACGGAGGGAGCGAACCCCTGGTGGACGGGGGTGCGCTTGAAAAATCGCCGTTCTCGCTCTTTGTCGCGATCCGACACAGTCACTATCCGCCCGGTTCATCTTCACGGACGATTTCATCACTGACGCGGCACATTGGAGCGTGAGTTTTATTTTTTGGTAGCACGAACGAGAGAAAGAGAGAGAGAGAGAGAGAGAAAGACCGGCCTCCAGCCAGTGACTATGTAGTTGTTTGCCGCGGATGGTTACCCGCTTTTTCTCGCGCTTACCACTTCACGTTCGCCGAATATGACAAACAATGTTTTATCGCTTTATTCACTCCGTACGGAATGGATGAACGATTTTTTTTTGTCGATCCGGCAATTTTTCGTTTCGGTCAAAGTCTAATATTAGAAGGGTGGCAAACTAGGGCTTAAGAAAAAAAAAGTTTAGAATTGCATGGAGACATTGTTGGAAAGTATTTGCGGCTTGAAATTGCTTTAGAATATACTAACAATTAAAATTGCTCAGGAATGTGCTGAGAGTTTAAAAGGCTGGAACACAGAAATAATTGTAGAAAATTTTGAATAATTAAGTGAATTGATCAATAATATTTTTACTTCGAGGCTTAATCGAGATCGCTGATTGAGTGATGACTCTTGATAGTTTGTCTCAATGATAATAACAACGCATTTTCAATAATTGCAAGCCACCGCATTCATTAATTTCACTTCATTCCATTAATTCATTCTCACTCGGATTGCAACTCGGATCGGATGATTTTATTTGATTCGCGGCGCAATTCATCCTATTCTCATTGGAATTTCGTAGTCTCACCGTCAAGGGGGGATTCAGCATGGAGTTACGAAACACGAAGCGTTAAAATGTTCGCGAGTGAGCGAAGCAATAAGCGAGTAGCGGAAAAGCAGAAGAAGAAGCGAAGAAGATGAAGTAGATGGAACGGAGGTGAATTCGAAACGGTGGCGAGGCTATTTTCTCTGGAGAATTGTTCACGGTTTCCGCAATCCCAGTGTGCTGGAAAGCGACTTAATTAGTCGCAAAATTAGCGGAAACCACAGAAACGGTCGTGGTTACGAGCGTTGGACCAGTTGGGTCGTGGAGTGGAAGCGCAGCGAGTTGACCCATCTCCGCACAAAGGGATTCGTCATTCCCGGGAACGATGGGTCGTCCGGCTCGCGGCCCATTTCGAGGTTCTCTCCTCGTCCGACCTTTCCGCTGCAATCCACTCAACTATTATTTTCATTTATCGTTTTATTTCTCTTTCATTCGCTTTGCTCTGCGACTGGACTACGGACGTCAGGAATACGCCAACGCGTAACTGAGAAAATTTGTCGAGAAATTATCATCGTTCGGTGTGTGTGTGTGTGTGTGTGTGAAGGAAGGAAGGGCAATTTTGAAATTACGGGAATGGCAATCGTACTCGGACGACACGGTCTCGTCTGCCTTTTCATTTTATCCGACCTCTCAGAACCACGCTGTTTTGCTCGGCCCTGAGCGTTTCGCGTTGGCATAAAGTTCGACTGCAGTCTCGCGAATGCAATTACACGACCATCGAGTCTGTCGCCACCGTGGCGCCCTCGAATCGGCTACGTTAATTAGATTGATTAATATACGGGGTCTCTTCTCGTATCTCTCAAGTCCAATGAAAAGCAACACGCTGACATGGACGATTGTTTGACAAATGTATGATAAGCTTGCGATGTGGAAGGTGATGTGGGAAATTAAAGCTGGAATTCAAATCAGCGTTGTCACAACTAGTTCGGTGGATTATTTATATAGGTATCGTGAGTACCTATGGACTTTTTAACAAAGTCACGAATTTAAGATGAAGATATTGAAAATTATTTAGGATCTTCAATATGTCTGATTAGAACTGATAAGAGTTGTCAAAATAGAAAAAATAGTCAGTCGCTTATTTCAGCCGAGTATAAAAAAAGTCCTACTCAGACCATTCGATCTTGAGGTTACATCGAAAGTATCGCCATAAATGCGAATGAGACAGCGCCATTAGCGATTGCCATAGAATGAGTGAAACAGAAATAATCGGGGAGAAAACTGTCGGAATAGAATAAAGCTTTGTCGCGAATAGAAATTTGCAATGTTACGTAAGACGCTGAGGATTTTAAAAGATTAATAACACCAAGCTATCCTTACGACGTCAGACTGATTCATCGTCACTAAAGGGCTGCTGCGTCTCTTATTTAGCGGAAACATCGTTTGTAGGAACCTCATAAAATCACCCCTCGTTTGTAGTTCAGTTTTCCGAGCGAAAAAAAGATTGATGATGATAAAATTTGTTATTACGCCGTTACAAAAATAACAGATGTGGATTTTTTAATCAAGAATAATCTTCGACAATATCTTGCGGACTCACAGGATAAGCATGCGAATTCTTCGTCGAGTACTTTGCGACATCTTCAGTACAGGGTAGAGAGTCAATGATTGATCAAAACCAGACTAATCCGACAAAAAAAATAGACCATTGCTCCACGGAAGCGATCAATTACCAGAAAAATCAGTAATTAGCTTTTCTTCTCGCAGTCTTCTTCGTCAAACGTTTTTCACCAACTTCCAAACATACATAAGTGTATTTCATGCAACTTCAAGTAACCTCAAAGCCCCAGCAATTACAGAAAAAAGCATTTTCATGGAATTCGCGTAAAATTCTTCACAGTAAAATTCCGGAAGGAAATTTTTTTTTCGTGACTGTTCGACGAGAATAATTATTTGCGGTAGACCGCGATTTAGGCACAATCGCGTTTTCGCTTTTACCAAATTCACGAGCCTCGTATTACGGCACGTCGAGCACAGCCCAAAACCGCCGAGTGAAATTCCCTTCAATTACGCGAACACGGTAACAAAGGAGACTTTGGCACAATATTGCTGGGTTGTAATTGGCAAAGGGCTTGCCGGGCGTCTTGGCCAACTCCCGATTTTCCCCCCGTTGCTCTCCCAAGCCTCTCCCTTGTCTCGGGAGGAGAACGTATAGCCGTAGCCGAGACCGGGACTGCAAGAACAAACATTCGCTTCTCCGCAACGCTGCGAATCCACCCTCTCTTGGCCCAATACACACACCTTGACAAATCGTTTCGCTCCCTCGTTCGGGTTGCGTTGAGGCAATAACGCTTACTCCGTGGCCCAAGATCGTTTCTATACAACGTGGCTTTGGTGCTGTATATCAAACATATGAACCATTCGATGGCGTCTCGGAAGGTCAAAACCCGTGACCTCTGCCTGTTTGGTTTCAAATTTTTTTTTGGCTTTTGGTTGACCCCGAAAAGGTTCATTATTTTTTTTTTGGAATACTCGGATCCTTGATAGAATAGCAAGCCTTAATAGAATTGTATAATTTGCCGTCGAATAAGAATAGATATACGTTCTGCTTGCGCATCATTGAACATTTTGTTTTCTGTTTTGTGATCCCAGTAGGACGAAGAATTGAGTTTGAAGAAATTTGTGAGAGGGATTTTTATCTTAACTATTTTTTTTCTTTAGAAAATATGAAAAAAAAATTACCAATTATTCGAACTCGCGACGGAAGTAGTGTGATTGTTATTTTTATTATCATTATCGTTATTATTGTTAAAACGATTATTTTTATTAGAAAGTAACAATCATAGACGAAACAAAAAAACCTATGTCAAAAATCCTTCTTTTCGTATCTAATAACAATGTTAAAAAAAGGTTGCGATAACGATCTGGGATGGGATCAAACAAAAGCCAAAGAAAAAAAAATCATGAACTGAATCAACAGGGGTCAGCGTTTCGACCGTCCGACTAACCATGAAATATCTCATACACACACAAAACCACCGAGCCGTTTTCCCATCCAGAAATTAATAAATCTTCGAAAGCTCGTCGTGGGCGAAGTCTCCAACTCGCGATCTTTCCCCGACTGCAAAGTAATCGTTAATCAATTAATTACCCCACGATCGATGACCGCGAATGACGTTTGAAACACGAAAGAAAATGGTATACCCGGAGAAAGGGAAATCCTCCGGAGCGATGGTTGGTAATCAACTGCGTCTTTGCTTTGCGAGGTGAAAACAGTAATTTGGGTAATACAATTACCGGAGTGCAGAAGTCTCGAAACGTTGGTGGCGCGGCACGTCCGAGAGAGTTACTCGCCGTCCCGTACGAAACTGAGAAACTAATGCGATTGCCCCGTGGAAATGGTGTCTATGTGTGTGCGAATGATATTATAGGTAGGTATATACGGTACGGCGGGTGGAAGTAGGAAGAGGTACGTAGCGTACCATCCGCGCGCGTTGTAATGCCAACTTCGTCTCGTCTGCTGTGTTATTAGATTTTCCGGGACATTGAGAGAGAAGCCTGGCATTGCCAAAGTGAGGGATATACAGTGAATCTCGATATATTCGAGCACGAATCTGACGCTTCGTTGAATGTATGATTGCGAGTGGGATTCGAACCGGTGAGGACAGGTGCGGTTGGAGTATACAGACGGAGCGAAGTGTCGCGGAAGAGAATGGGAGGATGAGACTCGAGACACGGACGCGAGGTATACCGGGAGAAGATTATAGTTTCAATGTGGGTGACGCTGTTCCTGTCGTTTCTGCTTTGCGAATCAAACTTAATGCAACTTGGATGGAGAAGTTGTTTGCGCGGGAGTGTTGGAACAGATCCATGGTTTGCATTGATACCGAGAGACACGGTTCACTTTTGTTATCCTGCGGTATATCCGTTCGTCGTTGAATAAGCAACAAATGGTGGAACAACTGTGTCATCTCGCGTTTTTCTTTCGACAGGATTTTTTTGTACGACCTTCGTTGAAAACGCGCCGTTTCGCGCATGTGCTACCGGCGGAAAGTGGCCGTTTCCGGAGCAATCCGCCAGCGGGCGGTAAAGTTCGTTTCCGCCCGCTACTGCCGGGCGGAAAAGATCCGAGTGTATAATTGTAATTTAAATTTACGTCACCGGTGTCGAACATCTTTTCATTCAATTTCAGAAGAGAATACTAAATAAATTTACTGAGAAAATAAAAAATTCCATGTTTCTTTCTTGTCGATACAAAATCAAAATTTGTATTTGGTCCAGTCAAAGGGGCTTCGGCCCAGTGAAACGCCTTATTTTCAACAAGGGTAGGACAAAAAGTACGGTGTGCACCATGGGCGGAAGGCGATTTCCCCTCGGGTTGCAACTTCACACTCGGCGGAATCGCCTACTTTCCGGCCTTGATACAAAACGTACTATATTGTACTCCAGCGTCGACTGGGGAAATCCATCTACATCTGGAAGGAAAAATGTCGTCACTGACTTACTGCATGATTGAGCAACTCCTGGCCTAAGGCCATCTGAGAACATGAAATTCGGGGAGTGTATTTTTTACGATTTAAGGTCCATCAAACGATTCGTCGAGATTTAGCCCCCAGGGGTCGAGAGGGCTTGAAACATGTTTTTATGGGTTTCTTACGATTTCGCAGGTCCTACGTAGACTCAATTTTTCCCAACAAAAGTCACCTACACAAAAGCTTTGAAATGGAATGGATGATTCTATGTTCGATCAACGCCCGAGGGTGCGAATCTGCATTCAAGGATGATCTACAAAAGTATTCGCATATCATTTTTATTAAGAAGCGACAAGAAGTTACAAAAAGTATTCAAACGCTTCTCTAAAACATGTTTTAGATGGAAAACGGGTTAATGGGTCAACGTATTTTGCCTTGTTTGTTTTGTGTGCGAATACCGCTGCAGCTTGTACATAACAGCTGGTCATAATTATATATGAAGATATACGGCAGCGTCTAGACGCCCGATAATTAAATCATGACTTTCATTTCCCCGAGATAATGTCCGATAGCTTATACAACACGTACTAGATACGACAAAGTTGACTCGGTTAAAAAAACAACTGGTCGAAAAGAAGCCGATTAAATTTATTCATCGTCTTTAATTGATCCAGCAGACGTACAAGTTTAATTTCCAGACGGTAACAATGCACCCAATGAGCGAAGTAAATGACATTTACGAGTGATTTTTCGCCAACCAAATTAATACTTTCAACCGTCTATGAATGTCCTATAATCATTGATACGTGCAACATCGAGGCGATGTCTCCGAATTTCATCGAATTTTTTAATTTAGATTGAAAAGTCTCGTTGAAACATTTTCATCCAATTCTTCTTGTTTGACGACGAATTATCATCATAAATCCGAACTCGTGAGGCAGGTACTCTCGCCGATATCGGAATTGAATAATAACTGCGGATGCATCACCAATACCGGTTAAATTAAATTCAGACGGTCCAAAACACGATTCTCGATCCTCGATGATAACGGAAATCACGTAAATTTATTCCACGAGTGAAAAAATTTTGAATTCATGGAAAATCGATTTCGCACAATTATAAAAACATTCCAACGTATAACGGAGAACGTAACTGAATTTCCTTTAATTTTCCATTAACGTTATATCACGATTTGATTGCAATATTCGACGGGAAAAATTGAAAAACTCATTCTCATGGCGCGCGTGGGTTAATTTACGAGTTCGTGGGGGGGTCGTATGAACATGTACAGAGTTGCATATTGCAGTACCGTAGGTTCGCAGACCGAAAGCATGGAGGGGCCCCCGACCCCTTGACCGGAGGTTGAACCGGAGGGTCGAAACCCAACGTTGCCGGCAAACAAACGAACCTCTAACGAACTGCCGGTACGTGCAAACACGTATTATGGCAAAACCCCCGACGAGCAATACCGCCTCCTGCCTCTATTCGGCGCTCTGGCCTCGTCGCCACGACATTGCCTCGTTCTTTCGCGTTTCAAACCAGCGTCATACCAATTCGAGCTGCCGTTGCACGTACAGCGACGAAATAGCACGCATTAGTTCGAGCGCCCAAACTTAAACGATCTAGGAAGGTCACCTCTCCAAATTGCACGACCTCGCCATTGTTCTGCTTGCTACCAGACACAGATTTACTTTTGGAAGAAAGAAAATAAAATTGGATGAGAAAAAACAAATTGATAATAATATCGAAATTTTGATAGCAGTGAGTCGCAAATTGTCCGGAGATTTTTGATAGCAGTTGTCTGGGAAATATTGTCTAGGGTGTGTTGTTCGGATTTTTTATTGTACAGAAATTGCGGAATTTAATTGCTAATTATATGAATACGGTTGAAGAGAGTCAGCCAATTACATCATTTTTATCGTTGCAAAGTAAAAGTTGTAAGAAAATTCATAGAAACGGATTTTATTCACCTTTATTTGATACAAAGTTTCGTCGCGCTCAACGGGACGGTTCGTATGTTATTGTATGAAATTTTCCATTTGCAGCTGCCCCGACTATTGAAACTACGAAGGTAGTGAGTTAAAACTTTTCACACATATTGAACAGGGGTGAGGGTTGTTTAGCATGGATTCAGGTGGAAATCATGAAAGGCTTTCAAATGTTATACCGGATTTAAATTTAGATCTTGATATTTCAATCTCTCGTTCTCCATATGAGGTAGCGAAAGCGGATCAGCCGATCTAAATTCTTCTACCCCTATCAGTAAGAAAAGGTTGTGTGGGTGACGTACAGGTGGGAAAAATAACTAGACCCAAAAAGCTCCATGGCAAAACTTTTTATAATTGAAACTTGTTTTCATCAATGCCTTACTCTCCCTCTCTCTCCCTCTCTCTCTCTCTCTCTCTCTATTTATTTTTAATGCCTGGAGGATTTGATAACGATAACCGTTACAAATTCGGTCACAGACCACAACAAAAATTTAATCGCACTCCACGGTCGATAATTTCATAAATACCATTGACCAAGTCTCAAGAAACTTTACGAAAACCCGAACGAACGTCAAAGCGGTGCATAAACGAATGTGTCCTTCGTCGAGTCTTTCATACGCATAGATACTCCACAGAGCCTACACAGAGCAAAAAGATCCGAGAAAGGTGGAGCCGCGAAACGTTTGCGGCTCGTTAATCCACGGTCCGTGGTACTGGTGAATGAGTACGAGAAAACGGGTGTCGGGGGTTTGGCGGTAATCTCGGGAAAAATTCTCGCACCCGCAGCTTGCGAGTGAGCGCGGGCGAGTACTTCCACACGTCAGCCGCGCGCGGCTACGTGCATGAACTAAAGGCCGGCGTAAAACGTGTATGGGGATGCAGGTAAAAATGCGGTGGAGTTTCGGTTGAAAAAACCGTGCGAGAAACAAAATGAAAAATAAAAGCAAGTGTGAAGAACACTGGGCGAGGAGATGAAACGCGAAGGTTGAGGGACGAACGAAGGGATGCGGTGGTAGGATGAAGGTCGAGTGAGAAAGATAAAGGGGGTGTATGAATAACGAGAGAGAGAAGGATTGTAAAGAAGGGCGAAAGAGGTGGAGAGAGTGGGTATGGGCGGTGGGCGGTTAAAAGGGGGTTGAAACGTCGAGGTTGCTCTCAGCGGTGCTCTCTCGGCAACGTTACCCACTTATGCACGCCACATTTAACACCATTCTCCGGGTACGACTGTGGGTACGGTTCGCCGGTGATGCTGGTGTACGTGCGGTGCTCGGAGGCCACCAAATAGCTGAGCACGCTTAGCTTTCTCGTCTCTGTGCCATACGCCGTGGCACATGCCTGTAGTGTATCTTTGTGTACGTCCACTTGTGCCCCGGCTATGTCAAAGTATGCGCCGCTGCCAACGTTGCTTCGCGTGTGCTTCTCCCACACACATACGCAAATATATATATATATTTACTCGGCTATGTCGTACCAAGAGATTTCTCGTGTATGCGCATTAAGTGTATTTGTAGGTTCTCGCTATCCGTCTCTCTTTTTTTACCGCTCGCGTATTCCCACACGTCCCCGGTGTGCTCATTCGTACGTTCAACCTACTTGAATATTCCACGGCATATGGATGTACCACAGACATCGGCGAGTACCGCTTGGTTGCGTGGCTTCAAGAGCAATAATGTGTATGAGCTATGTATCAGGGGGGGTTGGTTTAGCTCTCGATGCGGTGGAACCATCCGCACGGACGTTGCAAGGTCGCATGAGTATTGGCAAAGTCACGCCCAGATGTATGATGTGGTTGATGCGCAAAAGTGTTGCTTCCGCGACAAACATTTTTGCGACACATTTTGGTATTCGAAGATCTTGAAATTGCGGTTGACTGACGGTATTAGCCGGGGAGTTGACGCGAAATGAACATTTGAGAGAATTTTACTTTTGAAATGTCCATTGAAGCACGTGCAATAGACGTAGATGTCAACGATTCGTCGGTTTTGTTCAAAACGTTTGTTTTCTCTAGCTATTTTTCAACAAGGCTTTCAAAATTACTTTTTGACAGCTCTTACGCATAGCTCGATGTCTGTTAGAGTTAAATTTCTATTTAACATACGTCAGAAATGAATCACCCGAAGCAGTGAAGAATTACAGCGCGTTTCGTCAGCCACCTTCGACCCACGAGTACGAGTGAGCAATACACGCACGTATGGTCGTACTACTTACTCAGGACGGGTGCACATAGCCCGGATCGATCTGAATCTACACATTACTGAATGATGTTACGGTGTTATTTGGACGTGTGAACCACAAACTCCTGCTTACACGTGTCCTATCGGGCCGGGAAACCGCCTACATACCTCAGGCTCTGCCACGTCCCCGAACACTCCTTTTCCCTTCGTGGATTTCCACAGCCGAGGTCGAGCCGGGTAATCCCTTCAGAGCTCGCTCAAGCCGAAACGTAAACGGATCCCCCGCGTGTGGAAGCAGCGGCAACAGCTATCGAGAAAGTCATAGCGGAACGAACGACGTTGTTTTCTACGGAGAATGAACAGATTTCAACCCCGACGACGTCGACGTTGAGGTAATTCCACCCTCGAACTCTCGGGGGAGAATTTTTAAAGGGGGATATAACTGCTTTGTTGAAAAGCAACATGAATTGAGAAAGCGCAACCGAGAAAAGACCCTCGTGATGTGCAAAGTTACGCGGCGACTGAAATTAGGGAGCGAATGAAGGAATTTATTAATTTCGCGGGGTGATTTTTCTTGGAATTCAGTTTGGATTTAGTCCGAGGTTGATGGTAGGGGTTTAAGAGTACTTTATTCCTTAGAGGATTCGTCGTCGTAGTTGATTCGGACGGTCGTCGGTTCAGATTTTGGTGTTGTCGGAAGCTACGAATTAGCGGAATTCAAAATCAGGTATACTACTGAGGCTACCGAATTCCCAAATTAGATATTCGATATCCGACGCGACTAAGTACCCGAATTGGCAGCGAGTACCGCCGTAATCTGGGCACACGTCCATAACGGGTTCAACTATTTTCCATCAATGCAATTCAATTAACGGAATCGGGAAGCGAATTTGACATCGAGGAAATGGGACAGAAGCAAAAAATTAGATGAATTGTCCATGCTTCTGTCGGAGAATTATATTTTTTTAAATGAAAATGATCCACCGAGAGCTGCCAACGACAATTCTCGACAGCATAAATTAATTTATCAATATAACAAAAAATAAATTTAAATACTTAACTTGATCAGTAAAAAATAATAATGGATTAAATTCAAACAATGAACTTTTTTTTTCTTCAATTGAATTTTTGGGAATTATAGCTTTTTTTCTTAGGTGTAATTGATTTAAGATAATTGTAGAACAGAAAAAGAGAAAAGAATCTGAAGAGGCCCCAGACCGAGAGGAAAAAACGTAATAAAGAAAAAAAAGAGAAAACAGATACATGGTCGTCCGTCGCCATCAGCTCTCAAACCCAAAATCATCACAGCGACCAAAGCAACTGAACACAGTAATGAAAATTTAATTTTCTATGAAAATATGATTATGTACATCAATAATAACATCTAATATATAATAATAATGACATATATTTCATGAATCTATTCATTTGTAAATTCACTAGAATTAATTTACGGTCACTCGAGGTTCGATTATGAGATTACGATGGAGCTCATCAAAGTGAAGGACAAGATATCGCAGAGAAGCCGCTGCGAATTAGCCTCTTGCCCATCGAACGAGCGCGCGCGCACACGCGCGTTCCTCCAGCGTCCGGAATTCCGCCCGGTGGGCTAGGACGAGCCGCGAGAAACCCGCTAATTAATCGTCCTAAGGTAAGTCGCCGAACCGCGGTCACGTACGTCGAGACCGTACAATTTGTAGCGCAGCTATGACAACGACGATTCGTCCCGCAAGCTCGGCCTCAAGCGATATACAACAATGTCAATAATAATATCGTCACAGCCATACAGCGGAATATATTATATAACGCAGTTCGATATAGCACGAAAATGTCCGTGCATCCGTTGAAATCCGTTGGCGCATAAATGTCCGGATAATTCGTGTGGCAGGCATGATTCCGCGTGCGGTCTATTCCGTGGTCGTAGCCGGGTGAATCGCTCGGTGAAATGTGCTTGCTGCAATAATTGACATACACACGACGGATCTCGCGGCGGGCAGCAGAGTCGTTCGGCTGGCTCGGCTGTGCCAGCCGCAACGATTAGATCGGACATTGATCGAAATTTCGATCCGTCGACGAGCGATAAGTATGCAGATTTCGCGTATGTGTAAGATGAATACGACTCGGTTCTGCGGGAATAGGTGATATTCAGGATTTGTGATTCCATATGCGTATTCGTGTCGAGTGTTGCAGTTGCGTTCTCTTCGTGTTTCAAAAATGTTGCGCAAGCTGGTGGGTGACGGGGGGCCTCGGCGGGGACCAAAATTCCGACTGATCGAAGTTTCGACAGTTCATTGAAATCGAATTGAAATGCTTGGTAAATAAATATACCTATTCGACTCTAAACATTTCTATACCGAAATTAATGTACCAAATCAAAATAGAAAGATCCGAGTGACAATATCTCGACGGATCAAAATCTCGACTATGTATAAATGTATCTAAGTATGTATATAAGTATCATGGCGTAGCTCATTCAACCGCGTAACCATCTTCGCGGCGTCAAGTTCTTTTGTGTTTATTTCCGGCCACAATCTATCAACTTTTCTCATAGGCCTGTCGACAAAAACAATCGAATCATTCTAATGTACCCATACGTAGGTACAGTGCAGTTTATGTCCACTGCTCTCGCCGTCATTCGGCACCGGACCGTGCGGGACTGATCGATTTGCCGTTGCCCAACGACGACAAACAGGACGGGTATTGTAGCGGCGAGTGCGCAGCGGGTCGCGCGTTCGTGGACCCATCGAGTCGGTAAAGCGAATGTTGGGTCAAAGCTGGATCGACGGGCAAAGGCAGCCATCACGATAGTGACCGTTCACTGTAGTCCACGGTTTTCATAGAATCCATTCATTGGCCTACAGTGGAGATGGGGTTGCCGAGAAACCGGGGAACACGGCGAGGAAACGAGAGATATCTGTCGCGCTGCAGTCCCAAGTTACGCAAGGCTATTAAGAGGGGGGGGGGGGGGAGATTCATTCAATATGAAAAAAAGCATATTTTCGGTAATTTTTTTTGACGACACAGTTAATATACCGTTATTTCTATAATAACTACTTAATAAAGTAACATTTGAAGAATATTCTATAAAATTTTCATCAACTTTTATGAACAAATGAGCCATTAACGAAGAATCTCTGGGGACGTCTAAAAAAAAAAGTTTTATTGCGGTGCCCTTCATAACTCATGACTGGATCATCTGAGACCAAAAAACCAAAATGATTCTATTAGGCGATACGTTTCTGCAGGTAATGACGTCGAGTATTTTTTCAAATACGATATTAGGACAATCAAAAAACTCGACGTGATTACCTGCATGAACTTATTATCACCTAATACAATAATTTTAGTTTCCTGGTTTCAGATGATCCAGTGATGAGTTATGATGGGCACCGCAATAAAACTTTTTTTTTTAGTCGTCCGCAGAGATTCTCCGTCAATGGCTCATTTGTTCATAAAAGTTAATGAAAATTTCATAAAATATACTTCAAATGTTACGTTATTGAGTGGTTATTATAGAAGTAAATGTATATTAACTGTGTCGTTAAAAAAAAATGATCAAAAATATTTTTTTTTATATCGAATTACCCCCCCCCCCCCCCCCCCCCCCCCCCCTAAAGTCATTGTAGCGTAGCATGTGGCGTCCGTCGCACCGTCGGGCATCCAACCCAGCCTGGCGCTTGCCTATTTATAAACGGAGCACTGTGACCTAATCTCCGTGAGTTTGCCGATAAGCCTCCGAGGAAGAGCCAGTTTTCTCGTCATGGCTCTTGAATCGCACCGTAACTCTGCACACTGCTGTATATTTCATTGTTTGGATGATATAAACTGCGAAACTGCACGCAGAATGAATGAGGGATGCAGTACTTCGTAGTGATCTTTTTTCCAGATCGAATGAGGCTAATAGAATGGAGCAAGAGTTGTTCTTTTAGTGCTTTTGAACATGCATGAGCCTTTGAGTATGTTTGTCGGGTAAACTGAAAGTATCGTGAAAATATTGTCAGACCTTTTGCGGTGATAGCAATGCGGCGATAGCCGTGGGAATGGAATTTTCTACGACGAGTATAATAAGCGCGTAGCGTAAGCTTTGAAGCTCACTTGGGAAGTGCTCAGTGCGTAATGCCGTAACTACTGGAATTCTTATCTCTATATTTGATTAAGCTCTCTGATGTCCTTATCTACCGACGCCTCGAGATCCGATTATAAAAAATGTTTTTCCATTATCGTACGTCAACGTTTCCAGAAAAAATATATGGATTTAAAATATGAAGAATGCATTTTTGTCAGACAAGTGAGTGGGAATAACGTCGACATCGTGGTACCTTGCATTGGCTATTTTCAACTCGAGTACCGTAGTTGCGGTGCTTCGAAAAATTTATTATCTGTGACCCCACTGCTGTTGCCGTTGCAACGACGAGGTATGGACGTGTGTGTGTGTGTGTGTGTGTGTGTGTGCACATGTAGATCGTCGTTGAACGCTTCTGGCACGAAAATGTGTCGATACGGTGCATTTGTAAAATGTTTTTCGGCTCTCTCTCTCTCTCTCTCTCTCTCTCTCTCTCTCTCTCTCTCTCTCTCTCTCTCTCTCTCTCTCTCTCTCTCTCTCTCGCTCTCTTTCTCTCTCTCTCTCTCTCTCTCTCTTTCTCTCTGGGTAGGTAGACGCTGGTCGAGTACACACCAGTTTGCTTCTCTCCCCGATTCTCGTTCTCCACCGTCGTAAATATCGATTAATCGCACAGCAAGCATAATTCGAGTATCGTTACGAGCGGCAATAGCTCTCCGGTTGCATAGAATATATTCTGTAAGCTATCGATCATCCGTTATTGCCTCTGTGTTAAATCAGCTGGGCGGTAACTTTCAACGGATGTATATATAGACGTGTCGAAATGCACTTCCATTTAATTAGTATCTCTCCGAACCTATCTCCTAATCGAGAATCGAAGCTGTGGGTGATATACAAGCGCGGGCATGTTCGTTGAATTACATTTTAGTAGTACAACTGGTTGTACTACTTTTAATCCATACTGAAAACGGTTGGAAACCCATTTCGATAATTTACATATTATTCGTTTCTCCGTTGTTGTTACAATTTACTGCGGAACCGACGGGGCAGCACGATTTAAGTACTGTTTTTGAACTTGGATCTACGAGAAATAACGATGAAGGTCGGTGATTTATCGCGGTGGAAAAACTAACAAGCATGTGCTCTGATGCAGACACGACGTAAGCATCAAAAATGCAAACGTCTGAGTCCTTGGTATTGGAAGAGCGCATGCGTTATATTCCATGAGATCTGAAGAACAGCGAGTATAACAAGAAAGTGGTTTTCAGACCGTATATATGAGGGTGGTTGTTATTTAGTTCATGTTCGAATTTTGATAAGAACGGCTTGGATATCGATCTCGAAAAAACAACAAAAATGTTGAGTCTATCTGGAACTTTATAGTCAAGTAGTAATAATTCAGTTACTCAGTTAGTTCAGTTAGTTTTTTTAGTTTTAGTTAGTTAGTAGTAATTCTAATCTTTTCCCTAAACTAGGTGAAGTTTCCGATTTCTCTGAGACGACATGAGACGACCCATATGTGTATTTTATTTCACGTACAAGTAGGGCTCATACTCGTTGAATCCGTATGGTTTTGGTTTTTTTCAGGAATAATAAGTCGGCCTGCTAATGTCAATATCAGAAAATTTCAAAATTTCATTTATTTTGACCCGCAACCTTCACCTCAAAAGAGCGCGTAGTAAAAAATGAACCCGCAGGTTCAAGATAACCTGAATTTTCTCGCTCTCTTCTTAACATTTATTTCTAGGCTACCCCCTAGCATATATTACTCATGCAACGTTATAATACTACATATTTAATGGTAGTTGCAAAAATAGTTAACGAATGTTTTCGCTCCGTTTCGCATGTCGGTACTTGAATAATGCATCTTTTTTGCCAGCGTATACATATATAAACCTCGCATAGTCGACTGCGTACAGAGAAATTAGTGGTGCACGAGTGCACTGGGATTACAAGAGACTGTTGTTTGGTTTATGCACCCCCCAAGGTGGGCGGTCCTTGCAGTACACGCGGATTACGATTTTGGCTTGCGTTAACGAGCACACGGAGCAACACGTTTTTCAACCGTTACGTTTTATTCTTCATAAGAATGCCCTAATTGGCGTATCAACCGCATGACTGAAATTCGGTGAAATGAAAAAGTTGGAATAAAATAATTTCTCATTGAATCTGGAGCCACAATGAACAACACCGAACACCGAATGAAGTAAATTCCTATTTTCAAAGCTAAACAAATATCTTCGTCGGATGAAAAAAAAAAAAAATAACATAACTACCGTTTCGTAAGTAAGGAACGATGCATTTGTTATTGAGATATTGTTTCCGGAACTACAAAGCCCAATAATCAAAAAATCAGGATCAACGGAGCTTTTATTCGGCACAAATTAAAGGCGCAAGTTTTAGCTTTTCAGTTTTCCTTGTCCCATACGCAAGAATCGTACAATAAAGAACATTGGACGTTAATTCCCGCTCGCTCCATCGTTTCAGGTTCTCGTTCTCCTCCATACGTCCTCTCCGATTCCTCGTGGGGATTCAACGTTCGCTTCACCACCCTCGTGGACACAAAAGCCACCCCGCAAACGGAACTCCATGGGCCTTCCACTGACGGTGAGGATGGGTATGGGCGACTAATGGTTGCGGGATTTCCGGTTTAACACACTGTCACTGCCCAGTGAATTCCGCAAGCACCATCGGTGGCAGCAGCACCAGCACCAGCACCAGCGGATCCTCATTCACCGTGGATGCAGGATAACCCGTGCCGTGTCTCAATGCACAGTGCGACCCTTCCGCAACCCCGTGGTCCTTGTTAACCCGGCTCCCCTCTGCCGAGCATCGGACACTATATCTGAACATTGCTCCGAGAGCGGCTCGCCATTCAGCTCAAAAGATATCCCCATCCTTCGCTCGCCCTTCCAGCGCCCATTCCAAAGTGGGTTTCTCATTCCACTGAAAGCCGAAGAGCTTTCTCCAACGGCGAAGCCATTTGCCAAATGATTTTGCGTTCCGTTTTTCGCAGTATGACCACGTACAGCAACGACCAACGCGACCATCGTCGCTCAGCCAACGGCCTGCACGGTCGTCCTTTGATCGGGGGGGAGGGGGCAAAGAGCAAGGGTGTCGTGCCCTCGTAAACCATGGGTTCAATCTTTCTCATCCAAAAAGCGATTATTCTGACGAGGGGGACGAAACCCTACGGCCAAGCCGTAGTCACTTTGTCGTACGTTAACAGAATTAATAAATCCCCCCCTCCCCCCAAATTGTGCTTACGTTTGTTTGACCCGAGTTGGGAAAATGCTAACAGAATGTCGTATCATTTGCCGGCTCGATGAAAAAATTCACAACACGTTCGACTACGATTGTCGCGGTCCCCTTGGTCGCGCAGTCGTCTAGTTGGATTATCACCAGCGCTCGAAAAAGTAGCGAACGAGGAAGGGCGTGAGGGGCGTTGGTACGGTGTACGCAAGTAGCAATAACGAGAACGGAAAAGAGCTCGCAACGTCTCTACGACTGCTGCCGCGATAACGAGCTACAGCTTGGAACGGCACGAGAAGCATGAGCCGCGCAGTTTCTCGTCCCTTGGGACCGGAAGTGTCGTTGGACCGTCTAGATGGAGTCTCCGGAACGCTGTATAGGTTCACGATCGCTACCCTTGCCGAGTCCGCGTGCAACTAGGGGGTACGAAAAATTGAGTTTGGTAAGACGTTGGAGGCAAAGCGAAAGGACGTGGTAAATGTGAATTCGAGAAAGGAAAGAGAAAAAAAATGGAATCCCTTCATCCACTCATCATCCTATCCTCGTGCCGTGGTTTTCCCTTCGCTATTTCCCTTCGTCACGGAAAAATGGAAAAGGCTTTGCCGGTACGTACATGGTCTGTTTGCAAAGCGTACGGAAAGAACGGGGCTGAGAATACGAAGACGGAAAAGTGATGGATATTTTTCTCTTTCTTACTTGGATCATCGGAGATTCAGCGTTCTCAACTTTATTCCTTCGTTCTCTCGTTTTTACATCGGGGATATTCCGGATTTTCATGGTTCAACGCTTTGTTCTTTCGCGAGTAGTCGGGGACCGGAAATTGATGTTCATTATCGATGCGCGACGCGAGCGTGAATTTTTTAACGAAAAAAAAAAAAAAATAGTCACGTCGACGGAATCGCGTTTCCGCGCGATGTTTATTTTTCATCGATACGTATTGTTTCATTCGATTCGGTAGTTAGAAATTTTTGCAACTCGATTATTTTCTGTTGGTGATTTTTGTTTTCGAGGATGGAATAAAAAAAAATTGATTGTTGTTATGCATGCGCTTGCTACACGATACACTGATTTCGCACTGATTTATCGTGATTTCGCTGAATTGGGAAACCGCGCAGCTGAAGGTAACATGCACATGGAATAACGAGTCAGCCGGTATTACACCCCGGAGAATATTATCATCAGCTCATTGAAACAATTAGATTAAATATCCGCCTGTATGATAGATGTCTTGTGGACTTTATTCGTTTTTTTCGAGCACCGCAAGACTGAACCTGATTTGGAAGTTAATTAACTCCGAAAAGAAAAATCGCAATTAAATTAAACGCACGTTGTCTCATTCGGTCCACCGTCGATCACAGTATTAATTTTTCTCCCAACGTATAAAAACCCCAACGACAAAAACCGACTCCTGCAACGACAAAAATAACGAGAAAACAACGTGCAAGACTTTATACCACAAGAATGATTTTTATTTTTCATTTTCTATTCGACGTAGAAGTTTTTACGTCGAGCCGGTAAATTTAATTATTCAAAAGTGATCAAATTATAACCAACATCTCACAATAGTAGACAATATCGTTAATTATTCATCGAATTATTACCCCGCCACGTACTTCACTCAAGGATCATTTGAATAATGGATTTTTGCGTGTTCGATAATTACAAACCGGTTTATGCATTGTATCGTATATATCGCGGTACATTCGTTATTATTGAAATAATAATATCACATTAGGGGGGGTTCGGCGAGCGATGCCAGAATGGAAAGTGATCAGAATTCCGTTCGCATGGACTTATGAATTTATGATCCATAATTCCCTTTCCGTATCGGAAGCACGCGTGGCAATATCGACGCGAATGGAGAGAGGGCAAGAGTAGTTATGGACCAGTTATGCAAGCACGTGAGTTGGCGAGCGTGATCGCATTCCCAGGAGGCAATTAAAACAGAGCCCGGTTGGTTTGTGTATGGATCGAAGCCGAGAGAGGTTTTCGCCCGATGTGGGTTATACGATGTCTGGCGTATCTAACGTGGCCCAATGGGTTCTCGAAACGAATCGTCGGAGAAGAAAAGGGCCGAAGGCGGCCAGTGGCTGAGTCTCAACGTTTTCGGCTCACACGCCGTCGGCCCGGATTCGATTTCTGCCGACAAGAATGAACATTTTTCATGTGCTTTTCTGAATTCTCCTGGTAGCTTGGAGAACACCTTAAGGGTTTACGAACTCTTGCTCGTGTCGTAGATCGAGTAAATGAGCGAAATAATTAGAAAAGTTATACGGTGAAAAAAAATTGAATTTTTGACTTTACATTTTTTATTAAGTTTTGAACCATAAGGGAAACAAAATTCTTTTAATATTAATTGATATTTTTTCTATGTTTCTGAAACTGTGTTTTGAGATAGAGTCTGCACGATAACTGAGTCGAATTTGAATATTTTTTGACATATTTCTTTTTAATCTTGATACGTTTTTTCTCTATAGTCTGACGAGAGATTTTTTTAAATTTTTTGTTTGGACGATTATTTATAAATTATGAAATATCACATTTTTTTCTTGTGTCCATATTGAAGTTTGAGATATTGCAATTCATCTATTTGTGGAAAAACAGTCTCTGCCAGCCAATAACTACTACATTACTTTACTGGATGTTTCTCTATTTTGCAGATTAGATAATTTTTGGTAAAAATATGATGCTGAGCATGGTTTCCACCAATAATCCATTTATGCCCGTAAAAAATAATGTTAATAACAAAAAAAATGTCTTATTAAGTTAGTAAAAAGTGTGAAAACAACAATTAAAATTTTTTTTTCATCATAGAACCTTTATAATATTATAATTTTTCAAATTCACTCGGTTTCGAGCGCGCTCAAGGTTATCTGAGCCTATAAAAATAGTAGATACTCTGTATAATCAAAATATATATTAAAGAAAGTTATTGGCGTAGATCCGCCCGTGAGAAGCGCCGAAAACTAGGCTAAAAAAAGACAGCCGATGTACGATGGGATGCCAAGGAACGGATAATAAAGTCCGTTGCGTCACACATGCACTTGAAAAGCTTCGGCAACGTAACGCAACTGGGGTAATCAACCTTTTGTCCGGGCGTTAACGAGGTTGTAGACAGGGATCGTCGGTTACACCTGCACAGGAAAATTTCTCATGAATGCATGACACTCGTAAACACGGACGTGCGTTTCGCTCTGAAGCACGAATGTGCGAATGTGCGAACGAGCGAGTGAGCGAGCTTTCCCTCGGTATTTCGCTCTCGTCTCGACGCACCGCATATTTCCGTATGCATCGCAACGTGGGGTACGGTAATTAACAGTAATCTCCGTCTCGCTCTATCCTCGCGAATTGCGCGAATGAGCGATGGACGAAAATTCAGTACTCGAGCGGTGTTGACGATTTATCTCCGCAAACGCACAATTTAATAAACATTAAATTAATACGGTTTCGTGCAGTGCATAGCGAATAAATTGTTTGCTATGGGTCGTCTAGACGACTCTGACGTGAATTGTAAATTTTTAAAAAATTTGTAAAAGAGAGCAATTAATTTTCGAAAAAGTTTTTAAATAATTGGTTTAGATTGTCCAAACGGAAGGGAAGCGTTGAAAATGTTAGCGAATTTTTCCGATAACAGGCCTGATTGAGTATGGGCCCATCTGGGAGTACATTCGAATTTTATTATCCAAATAGGAACCTCTGGATCTTTATTTGAGGGCAACAACAATTATTTTAAGACTAACTTGGATGGCTTTTTGAATTGAGTCTGTATAAAAATTACTACTAATATAAATAATTCTCGCCTTGCATTTATAATTTTGTAAGAGATTTATAATTCATAATGTATACTCATATTTATATTTAAAATTTATCTTTATATATGTTTATGTATAATTTATCTTACAAAATTATGAATACTTACTTATATATTTTCAATTTTGTTTTACAATAATTTTAGTTTAGTTTAGTTTGCTATAATAAGATTATAAGAAACATTTTTTATTTAATACTGTTCTATAGTTATGATTTTTAAAAGAAACACACCCTCTCCTTAATCAACTAAACATTATCACAAAATAAACCTGTCTTCGTTAAAAAGCCAATGGGTATCTATTCAGGTACAACATCAAAATCTTAAAAACGCAAAAACAAAAAATTAGTCCATGGTCTTCTTATCGGAAAAATCCGGTACTCCGTGAACTTGGATCATTTGAAAAATAAAATGAATACACATGTATATTCACGTATATAGTACAATAATACATATTCTTCGGTGGAGCACGCATACGTTTCATAAGGATTATTAATACAACTCCATGTTTCAATGGAATTCGAGGTGAACAAGAACCGAATGGGGAAGAGCAAAAGGCGAAAACATTTGTTGCCATTCGCGTATTACAGCGACGAATAGGTACACATGTAGTCGAGATTGCGTACGCTGGACGTCTCTCACCACGCAATTTATAACTCTCGTAGAGTTGCAAGAGGGATGTGGATACCGGTTTCGTCCGAGGGTGCAGAGGGTGCGGCGAACGCGGCAGGGCAGTCTCACAAATCGCAAACGAGGGAAAAGGCCCGAATGTTTCGGTGCTCCGCGCTTACTACGACTTGTTTTTCTCCTTCCTTTACTTCCGTGGCGTGTCGTTCCTTCATTTTTTCGTGAGCAACGGCATGAGCCTATGGTAGGTGTCTGTATCACGAACTTTACAGCACCATTCACGTTGGAGGAGCGGTTAACGGTTTCGTTCTTGCGGAAAATCATCGTCGGTGTAGCGAGAACTATCGGTGTAAATCAATTGAGAGAACGAATCATATTTAACTCCAACTCTTTTTACACGAATAGATAATTACAATTATTACGATTAAATTTAATTAAAATTAAAATATCCGTACTTGGATATTGGAAAGCCCTTCTGCATTTATTTTACGATAACTCCTAACATTATTTTTCAACCATAGATATAAATATATTCAACGATAAAAAAAATATAACAATAAAACAAAAATGTTAATTCCAAGTTCAAAAAATTTCGACATGTACAACCTAGCTACAGCCTCGCCAGAAGCCAATCAGAAAACGAAGTGAAAAACGATGACATTGCTTCTGACCACTCAAGATTCCACAGATACATCGTGAGATCCCCATTTTTCATCGTCGAGTAAAATAACTTTAAAAAAAATTAAAATTCAACCGGAAAGTTTAATGAATATATTTCCGTACTGCGGCCGAATAATTCGGCGTAATCTCGATGGCAGTAGGTCTCTGCCTTCCATCCTCTCCGGCCCCTTGTCTTGCTACTTGCGGATAATTTATTCATCGAAAGATCAACAGCGATTCTGTACCTGCGGTTCTGTGGAACCAGCTATTCGTCCTATCCAGTACCGACGGCGATAGTGGGTGGTTTGCTGGCTGGTTGTCAGGGAGATCGAGCTTTCGGATAAGCCGCCGTGGCTGCGTCACGGTACGCGCGTGCGGATGGTGTGCCCTTTACGGTTAGCTGTAGTAGTACTAGTTGTGGTAATAGTTGTAATAGTCATAGTAGTATTCGTAGTGATAGTCGGAGTAGTATTAGCGGTAGTAGTAGCGAAGTAGTGGTAGTAATAGTAGCAGTAGTAGTGGCAGTAATAGTAGTAGCAGTAGTCGTGGCAGTAGTAGTAGTAGTACTGGTAGTAGTAATAGAGCACAGACTATACGTGAAAGTGTGAGGGAGAGATGCAGTGCGTGAAAAGGGCGCGGGAGAGATGCAGTGCGTGGAAAGGGCGAGGGCGAGGGCTTGGAGAAAGCGCAAGCTTCGATGCATCCGGCAGTTCGAAAACTCGCTAATACATTCTGGCAGAGTGGGCGAATCGAATGAAGGAATATCCAGCAAAAGAGAAAGGGACGAATGCGACAGAGAGAGAGAGAGAGAGAGAGAGAGAGAGAGAGAGAGAGAGAAAGAGAGAGAGTGCTCGATGGCGAAGGAGGGAAGAGAGAGCGATTGATTGATCGATAAAAATAAATAGGTGTTATCTGCTACATATTTGCTCGCAGTCGGAGCTTATATATTTTTCCACTACATCGACTACATCACACGTTACGTCGACGTGTGCGAAAACTGAACGCTTTTATTTTTACAGCTCGATCTCGTATCCTAAAAACCTCGCAATTCGTGCCTTCGTCACGTATTTGGCGAGTCGACGGTTGAAAGACTTCTCGCAATTGAAACATTCGCAACGAATGAAATGATATAAAATGAACTTGGTGCTATATCTTTTCATGTCATAAATATCAAATTCTTTAAAACGCAGTGGCACGGGATCGATGGAAATGAAATTTAAATCGAGTCGTCTCACTCGAACGAATTTAAACAAATAAATATGTACAACGCTACATGTAGCTATAGATATAACTCCGCATAATTCATGATGATGCGAAAATAAATAAAAAAGTAGGAGAATATTTAGTTTAAAGCTTCAGCTATGGATAATTTATTCATAGGTTAAATCGGTGAGCAGTTATAATTACTCACGTGAAAACCGGCCGTTTTTTTCTTCATAAATTTCAGCACCGTGGACTAGACGCGACTGTCTCAGTCACGGAAAATATCGAAACCGTCGAATAATACATCCATTCGACGAGAATAAACGTATTTTTATTGCATCTGCGACGCATTCGGACGGTAACATCTCGCACGAATTTAGATCGGAATATTTCAGAATTTATATTTATTCCGATTTGATAGATATTTCTGTCTCCGTCTAATTATTATGGTAGAGACTTTTTCAGAGAGGTCTGAATTATGATCGAGCTATTTCGTCAAGAAAATTTTGTTTGTTTTCATGATCGTAATGTTATATGCATTTATTCGTAGAGAAATAAACAAATAATTGATATATAAATCAATAATAATAATAATAATAATAATAATAATAATAATTCCATATATATGCGTCGAATACTTTTAAAAACTATTTCAATGCAGATACTTTTATCATCCCCGAGACTCCAGTAGCCATGCTTTTGACCACTTCGCTTACTGGCCGGTACCACTGGCAAGCCCTTCGAGCCCGAAGGCACCCCTTCGACGCCACTCCGCGAATTCCCCGAAAATTGCTCTCTAATTTAGGGTTGTATGGCCCTCCAGCACCCCTCGAGCTCGCAACCCTCGAGAGTACATGGCACGCAGGCTGAGAATGAAAACATCGCGATATCAACGAAGCCCCGATAGCACGGTCGCTAGCAAATTGTCCAAAGGGACCGCGGGATGTATCGATGTATATATAGAGCATCATCGAGGGTCGCTAATAGCCGAACAGATTGCAGATTTCATTCTTCCACGGTGTTCAATATCCTGGCAAAATTGCGACGGTCATTGAGCGTAACGATCATCAATTTCGGCAAAGTAATAATGGACCGGGTGAGTGAGGAATCTAGTAGTACATCTCGATATTGCGTCAGACGAGCATACGTTTTACGAGTATTCCGATGAGTTCCGACGATCGTACGAATCTCCCGGTCGCGTGGGCGTGAACTCGATAAAACGACGCGTACGGAAGAGAGTGGCAAACGTAATAAAAGGGCGCAATGATAACGACCGAGGAGTAGAATCTTCGGAATTCGGTAACTGTATACGTCGATACATGAATATTTGCATGAAAAATATTGCAAGTCGTGCCGAGAATTTTCCGTAGCAAAACCGCTGCACTTTTTTCTTTCTTTTCCTGAGTATACTCGTTCAGAAGGGTTCGAATGAAGAGCGAAGGAAAAAGGGCTCGCGTTCCGTTCTCCGGGTCTCTGTCTTTTTGAATGGCAGATTCTTTCTTCGGGGTTGAATTTTTCCGGGAGGACGTGAGGACGAGCGAGGGGACGAAGAACCCGCGCACACACACGCGCGCGCGCGCGAGCATCCCCATGTAGGATTCGAGGACCTTATTCGCGTGTAGAAGCACGGCGGTACGGTGAAGAGGGCAAGGGATGTAGCTCGACTAAACCACCGGATTTCCCACAGAGCTGGCCGCGATAGCGAACAAGACGGCGAAACGTTGGGGTACGTAGACGCCTTGAGGGGTGCAACGCCGCTTTCACATACTCCCCGCGGAGCCGAAAACGCGAGGAGAATGCTTCCTTCGACCTCGCCGAGAGAAATTCCACCTAGTTCCACCCAATGCCTTCGACGTCTCGTTTCTTCGTTCTCGCTCCAACTTCCTCGTCTTCTTCCTCTTCTTCTTTTTCTTCTTTTTCTTCTTCTTCTTTCTCCACTTTCTATGCGACAGCTCTACTTGTTTATTTTCCGTCTTCTTGTACCGACCGGTTGTGACCCACTGCTGTCAGCTCTTCCGTGACCCGTTGCGACAAACTGCTCTGGTCCCCATTCGCGTGGGAAGATCATGCACGAAATTGACAATCCAGGACAGCCGAGGCGAAATAAATGTGTCGTGAAGAAAAACGAATGAACGAACGAGGACGATATAGCTGACAAAGTGAAAATAGTCCCGATAGACTCGTGACCCATGAACGTAAGAATGCATCCATGGGCAAAAAAAAAAAATTGGTAGGCGCCAATGGAAGAATACAGCCGGAGAAAAATACGTTAAGCCAAACTTGTAGGATAGAGAGAAGACAATGAACGTTTGATGAACGAACCCCGTATGCTTTCTATTGCAAAATAGTCGGTTGAAAAAAAGCTTCCGATTGAAGAGTACACTGCGGCTGAAGGATGTACGAAAAAAAAAAGTTTACGTCTGTTCGGTGTGCGTTGGAATAAAGATGGAGGAGAAAAAAACGTCCCTCGACTGGCGTGTCTCGGGCAGACATATCCTCCTCGACTCGATCAAACAAGACCGCCAGGCAGAGGAAACCAGGTTCTTTTCTATGTCTTTCCCACATCCTCCCCATGTCTGCTTCTCATTCTTGCTATATCTTTCACCCAATGTCACGCGCCCACGCAGTTTTCCTTTCTTCTCTCTTATTTTTTGTTTTATTATTTTCTTTTCTTTTTTTTTTTTTTTTTTTTTTGTAGTCTTCTTCGATTCGTTTCGCGAACTCTCGCGCTCGTAGGGCGAAGGGCGTGCCCCGCATAAGTTATTTCAATTCTCCGTAGAAATATCTTTTGGAGCATCTTCAACTCCCGTAGATCCTTGGCTGCGCGACTGATAAAGAGGAGCTTAGGATATCCCCGGCAGGATTCTGTTTTCGGTACTTCGACTTTACGGAACGTGCGTTTTTTTTTCGAGCTGGTGGGAATTGGAGGAAGCGTAACGGATGGCAAATCATTCTGGTTCTGTCAACGATTTTTTTTTATATGGGTGGCAGCTGGATTTGTACTTGGAATTTGAGCAATTATGAGACTTCATGTCTGAAATACGAGAGATACGTTTTTAGTATCCTTGCGACTCGTTTTACTGGAATGCAGTACTAGCATGTTGCTCTTTGCAATAGAAATAGGTTACGGTAACTTTACTCTTATCTTTGATGCTTCTTCATCCAATAATAATGGCTGACGCGCATACGAGCGTGTGCATCAACCACAAGTGAAAAAATAAAAAGAGGACAAGGGCGATTTCGAGGAACGCGCAAAGAGCTTTGTACCGTAAAGTTAATAATTAATTTCTAGAAATCTATAAGACCTGAGACTTTCGTTATAACTTTCCGATAAGATTTAAGTGAGGGGTTATATTTCCCGATTTTTTTCAAATTTTAGGTCGCGTAATTTTAGAAGGAAGGGAAGGTGCAAATGCTCAAAATAAAAATAAAAATGTTTGCATACCACATTCCGAGCTTTTTCAAATGCTACCTCAAATGATATATAAAATTGAAATAGAAAATTCCGCGTACATAATTCACCCCTTCTATAATTCGTCTATGAATATCCCCAAGTGTTAACGAGTGCAAACTATGTGGGTTAATAATATGTATTACTATGCCAAATTTCAAGTCTCTAGAGCACATGGCTTCCGAGAAAAACGGCTCAGACAGACGGACAGACGTAGACACACGCGATTGATCCTGTAAGAATTTCGTTTTACCGTACGAAACCCTGAAAATAAACCGCCAGTAAATCGAGTACCCGCACACCACCGATACTCCAACTGTTCCGAAGACTCCTCAAAAATTGATCCCAGCTGTTTTCACGTCGTCGCGTAGAATTTACACTCTTCCCCGTCTGCTCTATATCAACAATACGTTTCCATATTTTCCAAGACTCGGCGCGCTGACCGTGCACCTATGTACGAACATTGCGAAGTATTCGGTACCAAGAAAAACCGCAGCGCACCGCGAGAGGTTAGTACGGAGCTCGGGAAACCCGTGGAAGATCGAAACTTTATTTTTCTTCGTCGTTTTTCTCCGCTTCCACTCGTTCGCTACGTGGTCTCGCGGTCTTGAGTACGAAGTTCGTCGGGTGAACTTTTCTCTTTCCGAGATTGCGTGTACACGTAGATATAGAAAGAAGCAAGACCGCGATGCAGTTGCAGTTGAGAAAGGGTTGACGAAGGACGAAGCGAGGGCGTGGGGGAATGGTTGCGGAAACCAAAGCGGCAGCGGCCGGAAACTAAACTTAAAACGCATGCCCGTTGGTGAACGAGGCGCAAACGTTGCTGTACACCAACGCTGAGACATTATTCCCGGTAGTTTTGCCGTAGCATTGTACGTTTGCGGGTCCAGGATGGTTTTTCGCTCTTCCCCAACTTCTCACGGTCGCGTCGTACCATTCCTTATATTCCATCGCCTCGGGGCGCGGACTTTACACAACCGCGCGTAGCCACTACCGGAGGTCGAGTCTACGAACGGCTTTCGCATGTTTCTCATAGATCATACCGTGTGTATATGATGGATTCCACCTGGATTCGACCACTTTTGGAAGTTGCATTTTTTTTTTTATTCGGCTGACATTTTTTCGTGTTATTGTATATAAGGGGAAAAGCTCTTCATGGTTTTTCCACAATTTTTTGGGAATTCGTTTTTGAAATATGGTTAGTTGTAAAATTTAGGTTATTTATTTTTTCAAACGCTCGTAACTTCATGAAAAAATTACTCAGCCTGATGGGATTTTTTTTTTTAATTTGTGTTCCTTGTCATAGTTTATAGAGAACAATAGGAGAAAGTTATTAATCAACATTTGATGTCGATTTTTCATTGATGTGGAAAATTCAACACTTTGAAGGTGATTGCCATTTTGATTTTTTTTCAAAAAATTTCCCGAAAAACTTCGACTAATTCACGAGTATTCAGTACAGGTCCAATCATAGTGTTATTCTTATTTACACAATTTTCGTAATTTTTAATTTTTTTCTTTAAATGAAATTGGATATTTTTTTTCGTTATTCACCGACAAGAGATATTTCAGTTGACGTTGACCTTGATATCTCCAAAACGCCTCCATCAATAAACCAAAATCATGCATTACGCAACGCATCCTTATGATAACCCCACAAACATTATACGCAACATTTTCCCATGCGATGAATATTCCACAAGTCACACAGGTGTGAAAGTTGCGTGAACGGCCCTGTATACACCCATCCGAAGGTAAATGAAGCTGCACAGTTACCGCGAACCTGCGTTATCGCGGATCCCGAGAAGCTCGAGTGTTCGCCGAAGGATGCGAATCCATGCAGCTTCGCTGGCGAACGTCATGGAAACGCCATCGCGATGGGGCGAATCAAACGCTGCACGTAAACAACCTACTTGGAATCCATACGGTCACGAAGAAACGTTGCGAAGAAGCCAGGAAACGCCGGGAACGCGGAACAACGTGAAATACTCGGAAGAAGCGGCAAAAGGAAGAGAAAAGGCGGAAATGAAAATGCGTCGTTGCGCGGCCGGAGGGCACATGGCGAGGGTGAAAACCGTAGCAGCGAGAGAAACGCGTGTTGTTCGAAAACTTTTGGTCTTCCGCGTGATACAGTCGCGATTGCACGAACGGGAAGAAGAAGCGTCGGATGCTGCGGGAGATCGTAGTCTGGATGGGCGGAAGCCCGAGGCGAAATAATGCAAAAACTTTGGAGAAGCGAAACAGTAATCACCGCTGGTATTTTGTTTTAATATACCCACGCGGTTGTGGTATACAAGTGGTGCGGGGGTGGGGCAGGCGGTGGGGGTGGGGGTTGTACCACCCTGCTTGTTGAGATCGAAGGGGTCGTGCGGGCTTTGCCAGCCAGTAAAACTGTTGTAAACGAATGCGTTTGCATCGTCGATTTTGCGTACGAGAATTTGTTTTCTCCTCCCTCTTGCAGCGTGTACATCGCACTAACTATCTATTCGTAATTTTATATTCACGCGATAAATTGCAATTGAGAGTTTATCGACAATTTACATTTTAATGAAATTTAATTTTTTTTATTTTTGATCGAGTCGAAGGGAGATAATATTTAATTTGATCAACGAGTAGTGGTGATATTTGATTTTAGTTTATTTATATTTATTTTCTATCATATCTGATTTCCTGTGAAATTGATTGCGGTATAAAATGCGCCGGGATGGAGTGAATAAAATCATAGTTTCTACTTTTTTTTTACTCAGAAACTTTCTAAGTCTCGGAATTAAACTGAATAGCTCGCGGAAAGGAAAAATCAAACGTTGCTTCTTCGTTCTTACAGTTTGTTCCTTAAATTTTACAAATTAAAAAATACCGAGATAAAAAACGAACCAACGAGATCTTCAAAACGAATGCAATAAACAAATCCGAAAAAGTTCACGAAGAATATTTGTCAGTAGTGCAAAAACGTAACCAAATACAATAAATATCCAAGCGAGTTCTACAAAAAAAAATGTGCTCGTTTGACAAAGACTACCCCATGCGTGTTCTCGAGAGAAAAAACCCAAAAAATAAACTTCTCCGGCGATCGAAGCCACTCCATAGAGCTTTCGCTTCTTCCATTGGTACGCCCATCGATGGAAATTTGCATGGTAATCCGAGAATTGTCGGTGTTCCTTTTTTTTACATCCATGGCCATGAAAAACCCGATAAATAAAGTACGAATACGACGAAGAAGAACGACGGTAATAGATCGACGATGAAATCCAGAACAGTGTTCAAAACCGAGTGATAAAGAAGAAAATTTCTCGGAGCCCTTATACCCGCACATTTACCTACCGGACGTTTCGTCGTCCCTTGTGAAAAATTCAAACTTTCCCGTAGAAATGAGAGAATCGACCTCCTTCCTTTCCGAGGTCGTTGACAAAGAAGGAAATGAGGAGAGAGAAAAGACAACGCGGGGCCTTCGAAAACCCTTCGCTCTTTTGTTCTTCGAGCCACGGCTATCCATCTTGGTCGCCGATAAATTCTTCGTTCCAGGATCGACCGGACGATATCGCCAAACCCGGAGAGACCCGGAAGGACCGAAGTTTGTTTTTCGCATCTTCTTTTGTGTTTCTCAGAAACGTTATTCGGGTGGAGCGGGGTGGAAAACCACGGCGGAGATAATGTTTCGAGGGTTCGAACGACTCTTCTCCGAGATGCGAGTCGTAAATTCGTAACAAAAAGAAATAAATCCCGTTGGATGTAACTGAAAGCAAATCCGGGATAGAGGGTTTGAAAAATGTGATGCACGAGTGAGCGTTGTAATGGATTACTGCGATAATCTATTACAGCCAATGGAAAACGAATGTGTCACGTTGAAAAGAGAATGGAAGATGAGACGGTTGCAACCGGGGCTTATCACAGACGTGATTTTTCTTTTTTTTTATCTCGCGAACGAGCTTTTGAGTCGTCTTTCTTTTCCTATCCGTCGAACTTTTTGGGATAGAGGGGAGTGCGGATGACGAGACGACTAAGAAGCTTCGGGGAGACAGCGCTAGGTTTTTTTTTGTTTTTTTTTTTTACGTCGAGGGAGAAATTGTTTGTTTCGTTATCATGCGACTTCTTCTTTCTATCGTCGCGTTTGTTCGTGTAATTGGGGCAGCAGCGCTCGTGTGTTGAGTTTGTAACGGTCAATTCCATTTGCAGGCCAGGCGTGTGAGGCAGGTGGGATGGTAACGACTGCACCAGGCGAATCGTTAACACGTTAGACTGTGCGTGCACCTTTCCATTCCCATGGGGTTGGATTCACATTATTCCCTTTGCTCGATGGAATTTTTCTCTCGTTCTTGTGTCAGTCGTAACAATTTGCAAAGCATGTTATTGTGTAAATAGCCGAAGACGGAATATCCAAGGTATATCCTGAAAGCGTCGGACAGAATATACCTTGGATATAGATCCTTGGAATATACACTACGACTTCGATTCTTGCAACCTCGATTTTCGAGACTGTCCCACACGATTCACCCTATTCTATGTTCGTGGCGAATGGTAAAAAGTGTTAGGCCAATCAGCGATTCACAATCGGTCTCACTACTTCACCGAACATCACGAATACGCCCTTGCAACGTTTTCGAAAACCGTAACTGCAAAAAGAGTCCACCAAATTTTGAGGTTCCGTCGAAAACTAAGAACCATTATGGTTTTATCAGTCCATCCATCCGTCCACCTGTATGTCACAGTCCTCCCATTCCCTCATTCATCAATCAATTCAGATGAAAATCGGCACACAGATGGAAATCGATGACCCGAAAACCGAAATTATTACATTCAGCCGAAACAAAAAATTTTTTACTTCCCCTTTCCGCCGATTTTAAAGTCAACCCGACATTTTTCTTGCCCACCCCATCGAGTGAGACGACTTTCAATAGGTCTCCTCAAATGAAATTTGAAATGTTGTAGGAGGTTTTCATTTAAACCCCTCACTCCCGAGATACTCGCTTTAGAAGTCGTCATCAGAGTATCCTTCCCACCTTCTAATTTTTAAACTATCAATACAATAAATAAGAAAAATTTTTACAAATTAGCTTCTAATCATTACATTCTATCGAAATTATAACGAACACTGTAGCAATAACAGTTTGTGGAAGACTTAGAAATCATCCTTTTTCATAATGAGTGAGAATGGCTCCGAAACTCTATCATGTGCGTGCCTAACACGCTCTCAACCATCTATTCATCCCCTCTATACACAATAGAATATCCTTATCATACAATAAAAATTCTATCAGTAGAGTAATCACCCGCATTGTAAAAATAATCGTGACATCAAGTCGTATCGTCGATCATTTCGTTTCCACAGCCGAAAGGGAAAAATTCAAAGATGCAAGATCAACCACTAAGATAATAATAACTAAATGGTAAAGCCATTAAACTGATGAATGCGATAGATTCTTTCGACGTGAGCCAGCTCTTTGACAGCCCATAGTTACCTCGATAGATATATTTACATGTATACATATATGTTCCGTTCGTAAGCTCACATGGGACTCCGGTTGAACAATGACTACCCCGACCAGGATACGATACTCCCGATATCAACCAACCAACACTGCACCGTTCCGCAATTACCAGTATCACTGTGCCACGACGTCTATTCGCTTTGTCACGAAGTGTGTACACTCGAATGCGTTAGCGTCGGCTTTCCATCCGTTGAATGCTCTCAACGTCGAGACGACAATTACGAATTCCCCTGGGGGAATCCTCCAACGCCCGTAACGCGAACGAGTTACATTCGCGTAACCCAAAACAACAACAAGAACGCGGCAACGATGAGACGAGCATTCGGATAAGTAATTCTTGAGGTTTCCATCTCTCCATTTCTCTTCGGTATACAATTATACCGTGGGCTGTTCACTTCTCCCGTCATCCCTTCGTCCTTCCATCGCATCCGCCGCGAGCTTCACCTTTAATTAATAGTAGCTTAGTTCTACGTCATATCCGACTTTACCGCAACGAACAACAACATCAAAGTGTTTTGCGGTCGGTTGTAACGTATCACAGCCTGTGTGCTGGTGCACGTAACATTTTTAGGGTTCGGTACGGTTGATATCAGCTACGGGATACGAGAAAAGTCACTCGCTAAACATTTCCGATTGCACGTGTGTGTTGAATCAACTCACGTTGATTAGTGAGGAATTGACTCGTTGTCGAAACTCGGTCGAACTGCAAATACAATCGGGTTGAAGGATTTACAAAGTCACTTGTAGTTTATTTTCCGTATCCAGTCGTGGCGAAGGACTGACGGTCGGCTAATTCTCGACGATTCCGGAAATTAAAATTGATGGTTCGAATATCGATTCATGGCAAAATTCGTGTATGTGCCGATGGTGTTTCTGCATCGAACGAGGCAGTCCGGAAATACGAAAGACCCCGTGCATATATTGCTCGGAGCTACGGGTTTACGTTGTCTAACATTGGACTCTGGGGTGGAAGTGGGGCTGGCAACCGGAGATCGTGTTTGCGAGAGATATATACACGTTCGCGTTCATCTGACCCTTCCTTCCATAGTGACCGTATGCTAGGGCTAATGGGTTCCGGTGTGCCAACGAGGATCCCTCGAGTTTACGACGACACCGAGATCTCGGATTACCCAGAAATTCGCAATTTACGTTCCGTACGAGTTCTCGAAGATTAGTGCTCGTGCATGAACCAACGGATCGGGCTTTGGGGTGCACTTATAATAATTAATAGTTATAAACATAATTGTCAACGTAATGTGTAATTATTGATGATTATTGTGTCAATGGGATAAATTGTAATGCGTAATCATAGCGAATGGAATTGGGTAGTGAGAATAATTGATGATGACTGATTTTTGACAATAATGTTGAGTTTGAAGGCTGAACATCAAAGTAGAAATGGAATATCATCGAGATGATCTTATTAATAGTTCTATCGTTTTTAAAAATAAATATCGGGCCGTAATCGGAAAATAAAATTCCTCGTCTTGTTACTGTAAACGAATTTTTAGACTTAAACAAAAAAATTATCAACGAATTATTTACTTGAGAATAACAAGAAGATATAGCCAATGAAAATCGAATAGCTACTGACAGGAAAAAGGACCTGATAATATTTAATTGAATCGATTTTAGGATCTACAACAAACTCTCAAAAGAAATTCAAAGCGCATACGAAGATCATTTCAAGTCCACGAGTGACACCAAAGACCAAAGTTAACCATGAAACTCGTGCGATAAATAACAAGCGATACGAAAAGTCCCTTAAAATAATCAATCTCCTTACCTCAAAAATTCATTAAAACCCGATCATTCATTTTTCATTACCATAAAAACATATCGTCTCAAATAATCAAACGTCTCTCGAAAATAATTTGACGTATCCTTCATTCGAAATTGTCTTTATTACTGTATACCGGAACGAATGGAAGTAACCGTAACTCCCACAGCTAACGCTGAGAAATGAGAAAAATATGGGAATCCACGTAGCTGAAGGATGTTCGTCCTTGGTTGAGAGCACTTGCCAGCTTTCCGTCTAGGAAATTGGAATAAATTCCACAAAGCCAATGCCCGGTTGCTGCTCTAGCTTCTTTCTCTCTGGTTCGGATCCGCGTGTCTATCCTCGCAACCGGGAATGAAAGAAACGCGGAGAAACGTACGGAGAAACTACCGAGGCCAGCGGATATCGGAAAGTGCCAAGGGTCTGACTGTACTCGCTCGAATTTTCTTCCGTACTCTTCTCCGAACTCCGAACACACACACACACACACACACACAGCCGCGAAAACCCATCCCTATTCTCATCTCTTCCTCTTCGTCACTTCTTCTCAATTTGTACATATATCCATAGTCCACAAACTCGCATCCTCCTCCAATCTTTCACACCTCGTTTCGTTCCTTTCATTCGTTCGCAAATTTTTCAACCGTAAAATTTATGGTTAGTTGAGTGTCACTTTTTTTTCAGATGGACCAGCGAATTATAAGAAAAACCGATGAATGAAATTGGGGATGGCATATCGTAAAGTCTGTGGGAAGCTAGCAAGACGGAATGAGTTTTTTTTTTTTTTTGGAAGATGAGATTAAGTCAGATTCGTGTGGTTCAGACGTTTTAAGATACAAAGGTGTTAGGCATTTTTTTATAGAGGAAGAAATAATCGAGATGGGCCAAACCAAATGAGTCTAATTTGGATAACCAAAAGATAACCAAAAAGAATTTGGCAAAACCGAATAAGTTTAAAGGTGTTTTTGTAATAGATAAGTTACACACTATTTAAATCTCACCAAATGCGATCGTTAATAGTACCAAAAACTAGGTGTAATCTTATAGTTTTTTTCTTGAAAACCGATTTGTCAGCTTTCCACCGATATATATTTTATCAATTATCAAAAAAAAAATTATTTCACGCAAGCCTCAACGCTATAACCACGTATTATTCGTTAAAAATTATGATCCGAGATTGCCGGACAGCGGTAATGCAACTTCCTTCCCCCTGCTTCTTTTTTCTCGTTCCATCGACGTCATCACTTCCTCTCCCGTGGTCGATATGATCGTTGGAATTCCGCCAGTAACGAATGATTCAACGCTGTACGTTTTTTTTCTCCTCACAATGTTTTTTTTTTCCTCTTTCACAGAATCGGACGCGAGCGAATTGCGGAACGAGAAGCGTCGAGCGTGTACGCGTGCGTGTGTGCGCGTGTGTGTAATAAACACCGACGGGACAGTCGGTGTCGCCTTTTGCCATTGACTGCATCGGATCCTTTGCGATTCGGAAGATCACAAGAAAACGCCGACGCGGCGGCGAGGGCGGCCGGTGTCCCGTGTGCGTGCTCGGCGCACGTCTTCCGGACACCATGAATCATTCATCGACGGCCGCTTCCTGGCCCGCTCGTCCCGGCATTTCGGGTGGCCACGCACGCGTGTCCTCCGCTCCCTCCCGAATTCTCTCGAATACTCTACAGGGTGTCCCAAAATCACTGCCGCAAACGAAAACTACGAATACCTGCGGTCATTTTAAGTCGAAAGAATTTGGGGATGATTTTTTTTTTCGTTTTGCTTGGGAATTATAACGGTTTTTGTGATTTTGGCTCCGATTTATTTAATTGGCTCCGTCTTTGCCGGGCTACGAACGGTTCTTATTATTTTTTTTTCTATGAGACAAGGATTCTAACGATTAAACGTGCCCTATAATTTTTTCTTACGCGAATAATGGTTTTCCTGCATTGTATTATGAAGCACTATAGTTTTATTCTTTAATTTGTTATTATTTTAACGTCATTTTATTCAGAAAAATACTACAAAACTAATTTACATCATTCTTGGAATTCACTTTATTTGGTTTTTTGTTAATAACTTTTTAAATATTCATTCCGTGAAAAAAAATTTCAATTAGTTTTGGAGAGAATTTTCAGGCCTTCCATATTCAGTCGATGAAAATGCCACTTTATAACGTATTCCTCTCAACAAATGACGTCAAATTTCAAAGAAAATTAATAACTCAAAAAGTCGTGTTCGAAAATAAACTGCAGGAAAACTACCATGTAAGAAAAAATTGTAGGCCAAGTTAAAAAGGTTACAAATCCTTGTTTCCATACAAAAAAATTATCAGAATCGGTCGTAGTTTTGCAAAGATGGAGCCAATTAAAAGAAACGAGAGCCATATTCATAAAAACCGTTATAACTCCCAAACGAAGCAAAAAAAGAAAATCAACCCCTAATTTTTTCGACTTAAAACGACCTCGGGCACCCATGGTTTTCGTTTGCGGCGGTGATTTTGGGACACCCTGTACACACACACACATATATATATAAAGATAGATATATATTATACGTTCCGCAACGCTTTACCGCGTGTAGCTAATTTCGCGTACGATATTCGTTTCCAAGCTTATGCGGCGGACCTCATCCGATCGGTCACATGTATGTACCTGGAAGTTTCCGGTTTCCGTCGATCCGTTGGTTTGCCGATTTACAACCTCGTTGAACGCGTCGGGTCTTCTCGTACGTTTGCCGATGATTCATGAAATAACCCCTCGTGTTTCGTTGTGACGTTTTATTGCAAACGGAATATCACGATGAACGGGCGGTAATAAATATTTAT
Organism: Sussaba pulchella; assembly: GCA_963971145.1. Lineage (NCBI taxonomy): Eukaryota > Metazoa > Arthropoda > Insecta > Hymenoptera > Ichneumonidae > Sussaba > Sussaba pulchella. The sequence goes on along the minus strand of OZ020164.1, from coordinate 13,678,389 downwards.
CACATCGTATTACCGTCGCTCGGTATTATCAGTATATATGTAGGCAATATACAGGCAGTAATAAAATCTGGGACGTCAAAGGCAGGGTGCGCTGTGTCCTAATGAAAATATATCGAAGTTGCCGTCCAATTCTGATTACTGTGAATAAATATTTCTGTCGTATAACAATCATCGATATATTAATTCGTGGGAGAAATGTAATTCAAGGTTATTAATATTCATAAATCTTCTTGTTGTAAACCGGTTGTTAACACGATTTATCAACGATTATTGTATTTAAAGGTGACGAAATTTGACGAAATCCCTATTCGAATTAACACCGTCGACGGTGCGAATTCATTTTAACGATGTAAGTTATAAAAATTGAGGGTTTTTCGGTGTAATCGATAAATAATAAAACCACAGAACGGATGAACGGACGGACAATAAGACAGACGGAAAAAAAAACTCAAACCGTCGAATGGAAGCGCAATGGAGGATGGAGGAAAAAAAAATTCCAAACGATTCGTGATTTTTCGTCGGAATATTTGAATTTTCATCGTCAGTTTCGCACGTTCGCGATGCACGCAGGGTTATATCTATACGATCGCTACACAACACTCGAATAGAGTGAGAGAAATTTTTCGAACCAATATAATGTCCATGGTTAAAGTGGCGGACATTGAACGCGGGAGAATCCATGAAACAGAAAGAGAGAAAGTAAAGTGAACGTAAAAAGAAAAATGTAGAAAAAAAATAATGAAAATAAAACTCGACACAGCACTCGATGTCCTGCCGAGTCGACATCGTGTGCGATAAAGCGGGAAAATGAATAAAAAAAAAAAAGAAAAAAAAAAGGATACGTCGGGAATCCTCGAGTATTCGCGTAGACCGGAGAACGAGGGAGGTTGAAGAGGAAGGACGAAAGAATAGTTAGCGACGGATGAGAATAGAGAGAGGGAAACAGAGATTACGCGTTACTGTATACACGTGTACGTACGTAGTAACGCTTCGTACTACAAGCACAAACCGAAATGGTTCTATGGCCTACTCGAGCAATCCTCCCACTCTGCCTTCACTCTATTTCCTACGTTCGCAATGGCTACCTCATTCCGGCAATAGCAGAACCGACGGGTACATCCTCCTTCCGCAGCTCGGATAGTCTCGGCTCTGCCCAGGATCCTCAATCCGGAGAGTTTCCGGTCAGTTGGTCGGTGAGCTAGCAACCGGGACTAACGGAATCCCCGAGGATACCGGAAGCGACGGACCGAAAACCCCCTTTTCCAACAATTCCCACGCTCGTCCTCGCCTTACGACCGGTTCTCAACTCCCGCTCATGATCGCGAGTACTCCGTATCGTTTTCTCGTTTCTTTTTGCCGGCTATCGTGGCTCTGCGTCATCGGTTATCGAACTTGTCTATTTTTCGCTGCACCGAAACTCGGCGAATCACGGAAATATATCGGTGCTCCTCGCAAGAGCATTTCATTGCTTGTAGTAAAGACGGCCGAGCTTTGAGGAACGAAAAAAACATTAGAGAAAAAAATTGTGAATGAGCTTTGATTTGAAACTCCAAATTTTTCAGAGCTGCGATATTTTAGTCTTGTAAAAATAGTTTGTTATATTTTTCCGTTTATTTTGCAGATATTGCAAACAATTTGGATACCTCGACGTAATGTTATACAATATTCCTCTTCTTGGAAATTTGCCTTGCGTTTTTGTATCCATCGCGTTCTTTGTACCGCGCGTAAAGAGCAATAATCTTTCGATATTCTCGAGGTTCAGAAATGTTGAGACCGTGACAGCGTCGTCCGATTTTTGTACCATTGCCTCCGCAATTTTTCGGTGAGAAGAGGTCTCACGAGGGAACGAAAAAGAAGAACGAATTAAAGTCTCACATTCGTCCCGATCGTAGTTCGATCCATCGCGATTCTCGAAGGGGAGAATTTTCCCGATTCTACGCAAGAACCATCGTCATTTTTCTCCGTACCCGTTCCCCGCTTTCTCCCTCGAGAGCGCACAATGAGTGAGCGAGCGTTCCATCGTTACGAACGAGCGGATTCGCTAAACTCTGCAACACGCGAATTTCATCGAAACCCCCTCCCCCTCCCACCCACCATCGCCCCTCCCATTTCCTCCCCTTCCGCGTGCACTCGATTAATCTTTTCGTTGTTCGTTAATAATTCTCGAACGTCGGGTATTCGCCAATTTACCGCATATTGTTTTATACATGATTAATCATCGAATCGTTGTGATATATAATTCATTGCGTCGTGATTGATTTTGTCGGATCGATAGTTCGTTCGACAAGGTTCGGAGATAATTATACACCATTTTGCACATAGTGATGAGATAATCGTTTCCCGATTGAGCTTTAGCGACGAATTCGAATCCGAAGGGGATACATTTTCAGTGATAAAGGTCGACACGTTGTCAGACACGTGTTCCGACGGCCGGGTTAACGGTCTCGAGTCAGACGAGTTTGTGTCGTCGTCGTGTTCGTTACTCGATTCGCTCACTCAGTGGAATTATTTGGGCCACCGTGTCGAACCGTTACAATTCTCGGAATCCATCCGTGTGCCATCCACGTCTGTACTTATGAGCCGGTAAGCAGATATAATCGGAACAGACCGTGGCCGTAACTATAGCGGGGCCGTATATACATATATACGGTGAGCCGTATCAGCGGTACTTCTATCTGCATGACAATGGAACGCACACACAAGCACGGAAACCCGGAACCATAGGTGGCACGGAGACGGCCGCGCGTTCGCAACGGAATGGAGATGAATCGAGTTCACTCGCGGGAGAGGCAACGGGCCAATGTCGACAGATGCGGTGAATGGACCAGACAAGGAGTTCCCCGAGATCGAGCTGGGATAGATTGATGCCGACAGATAGCTTCTACATGCAGATATATTATGCAATCCAACGGCCAATATACGCAACGGTGAATGGCGATGATTGACCCTTTCAGCGGTGGCTAATTGACACACGTTGATGAGTTGGCGGGGTGAGATATTAATTTCATTACGAGTAATTTTAATTGAATCGTAGCACGAATTTGAGGTCACTTTTGTTGAATTATGACGGAGGGTCGTTATCATCAATAATTTCGCAAAACCATATTGAAAACTTACATTATTTTCTCAATTATTATTATTATTATTATTTCCATTATTATTGTTGTTGTTGTTACATGCACTGCAGAATTATAAAGCATTGAAGAAGACGCAATACAAATAATTTATTAATCAAACAAATTTATTCTTTTTTAATTCTCTTCTCCAGAGATCTATTCATTGACTCCATTTTAATTAAATAGAACATTGCAGTTAACGGATGTTGTTTGTTTAATTCAATGAAGTGTCTGCACACACCAGCGTTTATCAATATGATATTTATTTGCATTTGATTCATTAATTTTGACAATTGTTTGCTCGTCATTAATAAACATTGGTCCGAGTACGCTGGACATCATTTCCGCGATGCTCGTGTATCAAACGCCAATATGTTCTTTTATTAGATTCAAATTTAACATCCAGCGGGTTTCACCCTGTATACGGTAACACCGTGGCCATGTGGCATGGTCGATGGTCAGCATATTGACCGTGCAGGGAGAATATGAAATGGGGATATGATTTATGTAAACCTCGGAACGAGGACGAATATGGTGTACCGGAAGGAAAACTTCTCATCACCCGGTGCCGCGACGAAGAGAGGGAAAAGGAATCTCGGGGGCGCCACTCGGTGGCTCAAACACGCCTTCATTCATTCGTACGGACTTGCGAAAGCGCGAGGCGTGTTTCACCGGCTGCTGGCTCACAGCCTCCCGGATTTCTGGGTATATAGCCATCGCGGTCTAACTTTGATATTAATGACGCGTGAGTCGAAAGAACGAAGAGATACGCGAAGAGAAGCACGGGAAGAAGAACGGGCGGGAAGGAGACTGCTCGGCGACGATTTATAGACTGGAAATGCGACGAGGAACGGGACGAAACGTGTCACGACGACGAGAAAGTGACGTACCCGGGGAGACGGACGGCTGGGTTGAGGCAGACCGGTTGCCAGATCCCACCGGCTAAGACGAGACCGACGGGGGATATATATAATAAAAAGTGTAAACACGACGTAGCTAAGAAGCGAGAAGTTTTCATTTTGCTGGAAAACTTTTCGGTAAATTCTATCTTAGGATCCGCGGGGTTGGCAAACGATACCAAAATAAATAGAGGATTCAAGAGCATTACGTTTGTTTTTTTTTTCTTCGGGATTTTTTTTTATCTCGTCGGAGGGTTAGTTTAAGCTTAGCTTGGAGTCGGAGAGTCGTTAAAACTCGGCAAAGGATCGTCCAAGTTTGTCCCCAAAGCACATTTTTTTTAGTGATTCTCCAGAGGGGTTGGAAAATGATGTTCTTTGGGGCGTAGATTTTGGGGCGTATTTAGCGGCGAGATTGGGGAATTGTCTTGGCGTTGGTAATTATGTGGATCGAATGAACTGTCGGATATATTTATTACAGAGCGAAATGGTTTGTGGTTAATAGTCTGGAGTTTTGAATATGGCTGTGAAGACTGAGTTATTATTTGGAGGGTTTATTCCCACGTCCAAATTTTTGGGGTAACAATGTTTACCGTTATTACGGACATGTTTGCAAGATTATGGGAGTCTAGGTTTGTCCGTCAGATTTTACCTCGAACTCGCGAGGAGCGTTGGTCCAAATCACTGGGAGAGATCATCTGCCGCAGCTTCTCCTGATACTTGAGATATTATCCGATGGTTGAGAGCAAACGTAGTTTAGATGCGTACTGATGTTGGTACTTATTTGGATTTATTAATTTATTTAGATCATTTGTCTGTCTGGAATTTTCAAATCAACTGCGGATGCTGAGCGTTCAATTGAAGATACTATGTCACATTTTATTTGATTGTTGGGTTATTAAATGTCACGGATTTTCGGGGTATGAATTATTTTTTTGTTAGCATGATTTTCGATGATTGGTGTAAGTGTATTAGAAATCGTCAAATCGGGCTTATCTTCCCAGATGATTCTACGGAAACATGATTTTTTTAAATACCCGATGGCCACGAAAATTGCAAAGAAACTTCTTTTATTCCGAATCATCCTAATAGATATATGTTGTACGATCGGAAATACTGAGAAAAAAAAATATTCCGTCTATTTTATGCAACGAATAAACGGGTAGGCCTCGAAGTTCATACTCTCATTAGTCCGAAAACGCATACATGATATAGTGGCGTAACTCGTTGCATCTCGTAAAGATGATTACTTGGTAGATCGAGCTACGCCACTATATCTATGTATACGTTTTCGGACTAATGAGAGTATGAACTTCGTGACCTACCTACCCGATTTTTCCACTAACCCTCTCACTATCTTCCAAATTTTCAACGATACGGTGCAGGTCACATTCGCGGTTCGAGTAAACGCGGGAGCTTTCGATTAATTATAACTATTTCTCATGTGAAATATTTTGAAATAACAATGTATACGATTACAATGCATGTTTGCAGGTTTACTCAAGTCTAGGTGGGTACGTCAGATTTTATCTCGAACTCGTAAGCAACGACGCTCAAAATCACTGGATAAGCTCGTCCGCTGCAAGCTTCAGTCGATAACTGAGATATTCTCCGTTAATTAATAACACAGGACTACCAATTATATACCGATGCTTTGCAACCCATTTGCAGTGTTTGTTACCCGAAATATACGCTCTCGTTTTCGAAGAACACATAGATCAAATTTCCCATCGCAATTATTCTCCTATATATCATCCATCACTGCCAATATGTAACTAATTTCCGTGCGGGCGTGTAATGATGATGATGAAAAAATTATAAAGCTGGATTACACGGCTGAAAGCATTGCGTATAATATTTCACCGATGTTAAAACGAATTCAATAGCTCATCTGACGAGAATCGAGTTACTCGCACATGGAGCCGCTATAACAAGCTCGGCTATACATTCGCTGTTATTAAATCTTCCAAACAAGATCGGGATTCTCTCATTCCCCCTCGTCTGACCCCGAGGGCAATGTCTGCGTATGCATAATATTCCATGTACAATAATGGGGAGAATTTTGTTCTCCGTTCCCTTCCGGCTCCGCCTCACCGACCGAACCTATTCACTTTTGCCCGAACGCACGGCCCGAACTGTATTGTCGGCGATATTGAGTTATGGAGTTTCGTAATGTAAAAAAAGAAAAACAAAAGCATTTCGTTTCGCGACGACGCAACGGCGCGCTTGTGTGCGTAAATCTGTAACAATGGATTTACCGCACGATTTTAGCTCCGAGCGATTTGACAATAATGCTCGCTGATTCATTTAACGAAACGAGACGGCGACGACGTGCGACGTTTTCTCCTTTTATCTGCTTCGGCTTTCACCCTATATAATACGCGTTTTTTAATGTTTATTTTTGTTTTAAGGCTGCTGTCGATGGTGCATAGCTCGAAATTAACCCTCCCGAATATACAGGGTGGTCTACGTAACTTTGCGACTCTGTATAACTTGCAGAGTCTGCATCGTATGGGAGAATGTTGTATGGATAAAATGTGTACGGTTTTAGAGAATCCGTTGTGTAATGTATAATTTTGTTTATTGGTGTGGACGTTTTGGAGATATTAAGGCTGACGTCGTGTTTTTAGCTAGAATGATACAATTTTCGTTAGCAGTACGCGAAGAAAATTCTCAAGAAATAACGTTGAATTGATCGTTAGTTATCAGGATTTGCGACTAAAACAGGTCAGCAATTGTTTACTCCCAATTACATCGACTTTCACAGTTTTGTGCAATGAAATAGCATTCCATTGACAAACGCGACGTCGATCTTGATATCTCCGAAGCGACTTCACTAATAAACAAACAACTGTGTGTTCCAAAACGCATTCTCCGAGAAACCGTAAAAATTTTAGGTGCAACATTTTCCCATACGATGCATACTTAACAAGTTATACAGGTGTCCAGCTCGCGTGGATCACCCTGTAATATACAAATACACGGAAATAATAATTCCGAGGATTAATTGGGTTTTTCTAATTCACAACTTGATTTTATATACGCGAAGCTAATCGACGTCGTCCCTTTCCACTTCGCTACGACAAAAACCTCTGAAATTAAGCATTTAAAACTAATTTCCGCCTCGAGAATCGACGAGATCACGTGAAGGGTGCAAAAAATTCTCTCGGAATCCAAAAAGGACTACGCTTCGAGAAATCCGATATTCCATGGATATCCCATTCCTCCCTCGCTTATAAAAAATCGAACTATACACATTCCACGACGCGACGTGACGTCTCGTAAACTCGCGAAAATTCCATTGATGCTCTCGTGTCCTTTTGAATATTTCGACATCCATAAAATTCTCAACGTGTCAGCGAATTCTGCATTCCTCGATCATAAAACCGATTCCCCGAGGATTGTTCGACGAGGTAAAGGAAGGTCGAGGGAGAAACCGCTTGGTTCCTTTGAGTTTCAAGCCCAGTAATTGCCATCCGGTTTGACGGAGAAGCAACTGCGGCCGATGCACACGCGTATACTACTACTTCGAGCAGCTTCCACTTGTATTGGCACTAAGGTCATATTAACCATGTGTATTACGATGCGTTTAACCCTTAACGGTAACACTGGGTGAAATCCACCCGTCGATAAGCCGACGACCGGCGTTTTTGCTTTCGTTTTCATCTCTTTATCAATTTTTTAAAACACGTTTCCGTTTTATTTCTCACAAATAAACTTTTCGTACATCATCTAGAATGTTCAAAGCATGTTCTGTAATTTTTTCAACGACTTCGGACGGATAGTTTGCTCGCAATCGTTTTGGAAAGCTAGCTTGGTGGAATTCACCACGTGTGACCGACGTGAGATCGGTAAAAATCGGTCGTCTTCGTTCAGTAGAACGATGATCACGGTTTTGCCACGAGCCAAGATGGCGTCGTGATGAAGAAGGTGACGAAGCGTCGTTCGTGGATGTTCATCGATCGCTCCGAGCGAACGGTTGCGATGAGCAAAACGAAAACACAAGCAGGCGAGAGTTTACGAGCAACAGCTAGGAAATAAGACGCGCGTTAACGTTACTCCGAAGTTTCGCGTTAATTAGTTCAACATGGACTTTCCGCCTCGGGGTTTATAAACGTGTACAAGCGTAAAAGCGAGGAATGAGTAACGTCGCTTGCTACAATGAACGTTGTGTCAAAATGGCTGACGTTGACGAGTATGATATTGTTGATATTACGACATTGTTGTCACTTTACATGAAACCACGTAGCTAAACGGAACACGTGTGATATTTTTTGCCATCACCTGAGAGAGCACACCTTCAACGCTTGGGGTTCAAGTTCAAAGCGGATCGAGAGCCAACGTGAAGCCTGTTTGCTATAGACATGGTAGAAACCCGCATACGCATCCCCTGCGTTCTTTGTGCTATTCTCAATAGCGACGAGAAGAGCGACAACGTCAAGTACTTTGAAGTAATTGAGAGTTTGCACTCAATAGGGTACGAAACAAACGAGGGCCGTTGATCGAGTATCGAATGAGGGCTAAAAGATTAGAACAACAAGCACACGAGCTCTTCCCTCGCTCCCCTACAATGTATTAAGGGGACTAAAAAGGTCGAATTAGGCATGACGTTTTTATTCATTCATTTATTAGCTTCCCCATTTTCTAGGAAAGTTATTGTAATAATCCCGAAAATCTGAAATCGATTTTCTTACAGATGTTCACGTTTTGAGGTCATTGGGGTCTTTTTATCCTATTTTGAACAAAATGTTTGTGTGTTTGCGTGTGTGCGTATGTTCGTACGTGATTATATTTTTGGTTAATGATTTCTCTAAAACTAATAACACGATCAGAATGATCGATGATGAAAACGATGTGTCCTGCTGTAACTGAGAGCTGATTAGATTTTCGTCCAATTTGGTCGAGTAGTTTTGAGTTAAAAAAAAACATAATTCCAAAGTGAAATCTGTATGGCAGGATAGCGATTTGCAAGGGAGCAACCAAGCGGGAATAATTTATATACATATATTATTATTATTATGATTATTATTATGATTATTATTATGATTATTATTATGATTATTATTATGATTATTATTATTATTATGATTATTATTATGATTATTATTATTATTATTATTATTATTATTATTATTATTATTATTATTATTATTATTATTATTTTAATAATGACAATAATTAATACCCGAATCGTACAGAATAAACCTGAATAGTTATAGGCACTACTAGTTTATTTTTTTTTGACGATTGAGATCTGGCCCCAATTAAAATTCGAATACGACCCAAATAAAAACAACTCTAATGGTCATACTAGCGGCATTTCTATTGTAGGCCGAGAACTTACCGACCAACCCTCGCACAAGAGAAATCCAATAGAGCGTACGATAATAAAAGCATAAAGCAAGCGAGCCTAGCGATAAAAATCGGTAACCGATAGATCAGGCCCGCTCGCGCCGTATGATACGATCATAGAGGAACAATCGATGGTCGGTGTACCCGGCAGTTTGCGACTATGGATTATCCGTGAGCGACGTGTGTCGAGCTTGTGCGACGTATCGCTGCCGTTGTATCGTGTTATCGCGTTGTTCCTTAACACGCGGACGAACACCGTGTGACAGGTATTCTCGTGTTTAGTGAAAAAAAAATCCCAGAATGGCTCGTTAACTTTACTTCCGGCCTCGGCGAAGCAATTTATCTTTACCGACAAACCGCCACTCACCCCCTTTTCCGAGTATATACATCGGCTGAAATTCTCAAGACGCAGATACTTCACTCTCAGTTCCGCTCACTCTTACTTTCTACTCCGCTTCGCTCGTTCTCGGGCCACTCTTTTGATGTACTTCTTGCCGAAGCTTTCGTCTTAACGAGCTCTCGCGTCATCGTTGGCTGCAACGAGAAACTTCGGCCCTTTGGGGATATACCCAGACGGCAAGTGAGAGAGTGAAGTTGGAGGTTATCCAGCTAAGATTGAAGAAACCCGGGGCGAAGGATGGAAAATAAGAAAAAACAACGGGTATTGGGGAGGGGGGGGGGGAGAAAAAACCGGTAAGAGCGAGAAATATAAAGAAGAAGGTTGCTCATTGAAGAGGAGGAAGAAGAAAACGCGGAAGTTCGGGACCGAGGTTGAAAAGTGGAAAAGGTCGATTGGACGGAGCTTGGTCTGACCGGTTGCGGGATCACGTTGGGCTTCGTTATACCTACTTTCCGATGGATTACCGCGTCGCAGGATCTTAGGTCGGGGGAGATCCTTGTTATTCGTTCTTTGGTACAATTTTTTTTCTAAGTTTGTTCTTCCATTAACGTTAAACGGTGGGAAGAACGATGGGTACAAGAAAGCACGTACGAAAAAATCTCTCCGAGCAGTAAATAAATCACCATGTTATAGGGTGGCTTAATAAGTTCTCGCGTTTTTTTTATTTAGACGTTTTATCAAAAATTACAGCTATTACTAAAATCAGCTGAAATCAAATTATCCAAAGAATGACGGTATCCTACATAATAAGCGAAAAACGAGCTTTCAAACGGTATTTAGTTACTTAGTTAAAAAAGCAAACAATTTACGGTGGAACTAGCAGACCAAAGAAAACGCGAGAACTCATTAGACGATCCAATAACTTTGTTCAAAAAAATGTTAATCAGGCAGTGTTTTATCAGAGAATTTGTGCTTCACCGGAGTTCGGGAGCTTACATCGTTTCGGATTTGTAATAAAAAAAATTCCGATAAAGTTTTAGTGACCGCACGAATTTTAATTAAATTTTCCGGTATGATCGATAATCCAAGCGGGTCTCGAGTCACGAGCTTCAAAGGTTGAACCGTCGGCACACATTGAAGCACACTCATATAGAGAGCATTCTTCCTGGACCACTTGCCTCAATGTTTAATTTCGCGCTGTTCAGGAACGTTGGGATCTTAATTTTTTTCTTCACAAGAAGATTTTACTGTGAGGGAGGAGTACCGCATTTTTCCAATAACACCCCCACGGCCCTCCCGCTGGATGCAAACCCATCTAGGCTTCTGTTTGGACTTCGTTTATCAAATAGAACCCCATACATCGCCCGTATAACGTGTATCAGCGCTCTACGCATGGTGCCAGATATCTTCAGCCCGAAATGTCATGCCTGCTGCCAGGCCAGAGGATGAACTCTTATTTATCTCAAATACTTTAAATTTTTTACGACAATAATACTCATTTTCCATTCCGTACTCTTCTATCACTGCGACATTTGAAATAAAAATAACCGCTCACTAATCAAACAAATAATAATTCAAAATAAACCTGTTTACGGTAAAAAGTCTACCTCGACCCATTTATCTCCACCGTGGGATACCTAAAAATGCGAAAACGAATCAGAAGCTCATGAGCTCCTTATTGAAAAAACCCCTCACTGGATCGACAGGTGAAAGTAGCAAAGAAGCTTCGAACAGTCCATTGTTTGTCGGTGTAGAACCTCTTGGCCGCGCGTACATACAGTTTACAGCTCCTCGTACCGTCGAGGTCTTCCGAGCACCGAGAATCCACACTGGACGCCTTCATGCTCAACCGCCTCGTGTCCTTAACCCATTACGGGGGATCACAGAGACACGCGTAGACCAACGGAGTAAACCCAGGGCAGCTAGGTAGGTACTATAGTAGCTCTGCGGTCGCTGCGGAGATCCAGCAGCAGAAGCAGCGGCAGAAGCAGCGTGTACCCAAGCGACAGTGGAGAAGCTCCAACATGGTCAGACATCCGAGCGAGCTTAACTCACAGAAACCCAGCACGCGTTCCACACGCGACCACCACACTCCCGAGGGATTATCCTCGTGTTGCGCCGTACAACGCACACTCAAATAAGCACGACCCAGTAAGGACGAGTCAATGCGCAAGTCAATTCCAAGTCGGGCTGATAAGCCGCGGTCTGTGGCGTGCAATAAGTTGGGGGGAAAATTGTTTTCGTCTTTGTTTTCTTACGTTGACTATTGAGGATAAACGTGACTGGCTTTGAGATACGTTGCTGGATTTGTTGGACAATAAAATAAATCCGGGGAGATTATTTCGCTCTGGATTTCGATTAATTGTTCGAGAAGAAATTGATTTAGCGATTTATCGAAGGGATTTTTTATTTTACAGTTTTATGTCGTGAGCTTAGAAATATTTTCGACAATAATTTGAGGTTACGATTATTTTTCGATTGGACAATGTTGGTTGAGTTTGATAAAAAGGAAAACGATCGTGTCAAGCTTGTTGGAGGTGGCGACTTAACAGAGTGAAAATGACTCTAGGGATACAATCTATCGGAATATGTCCGTGAGAATATGCCCCCCCCCCCCCCTCCGACCCCTCGCCGACTCCGGGCCGATTCTTCGCGTGCAGCTTGATGCCTTCCAGTTCTATTGCGCGCACGTCCCGCGGTTACGAGCCCCTCCCGGCTACTAACATTAAATCCTCGTGCCGAGGAGTTCACGTTTTTCCTCTCATGTCCCGTTTTGACAAAAACGTTTTACGTTTCGGTCCTCGCTGTCGCCGTCCTGCTTCCCCCTCTCGGTATCTCTGTCGCTCTCTCACTCTCTATCTCTCTCTTTCTTTCTCTCTCTCTCTCTCTTTCTCGCTCCCTCCCTCTCGCTCTCGTTCGTCTCCCCTAGAAGTAATTCGAAAAACAATTCCCTTTCGATGCTAAGCGGATGAGATAAACGACGGATAGAGTGACCCCAGGATCCACGCTGAACGATCGTCGGATAATATGAAAACAATGAAAATAATGGAATGTCAAATATGGAAAGATATTATGGGGAATGTCATTTTTCAGAATAGCCTCTGCGAGTCGTTACGTGATCCGGACTGTTACAATGCAATCGTCTCATTGGAGCGAAAACAAAAAATGGCGAGATTACGATATCTCTGGCGCCGCGATCGAATGAACCTTTCTTGCAGATCATCCCAAAATAAGGACAAAAGAACGATAATAAAAAATTCCATTTCGCGCTTAGTTTGCAAAAAATATTTTTTGTGTACCATTTTTTTTCTTCTTTGAAAAAATGAAGAAATAAAAACAGAATTTTTCATCGATTCAGAATAAAAAAAGAAATAACCTAAAAACCTAACCCGTGCTAGATTGAAGTTTTTTTTTACTACTATTTTTCTAAAACAATTTCTCTCTCTCTCTCTCTCTCTCTCTCTCTTCTTCTCTCGAAGTAGAGAGCTCTCCCTTTCTATCCATCTTCCTCTATTCCTTTCTCTCTATCGACAGCATCAGCTGTGCACTCCCGAGCAGCATCACAGACACGATGCATCTTCGTCTTCCTCGAACGGGCGAACCTCGTCTTCTCTCAGTCCCAAGCAAAGCGCTCATATTCTCGAACGTCGGTGCATCTGGAACACCACCGGCATCGCAAATTCCATAAACATAATATTACCATAAGCCCGACGACGTAGCCGAACCGATGTTCCACTCAATGGCAAAGAGACGGTCTCGGGAGGCGCCAGGTGAAACGCGAAGGTAAGAGAGCTCAGCCAGGAGCTCAGCCGAAGAGCGAAACTGTTCGAGAAATGATTCCTCGAGAGACGTTAAACGAACGTCTCGTCCCGTGCGGTTACAATTTTTCATTCCTTTACCTCGACGTGCCAACTTTCTTCGATCCCGTTGCAATGAAAATTCTCCGTTCTTGTTTCTTGGAATTTCTCCGCATTGTTCGATATTTTTGCGATATTTTCCGAGCCAGACTTTGGATATTGGAGCAAGGACGCGCGGGTTCTTCGGTCTCCCCGAACTTCGCTGGGGAATTATGGGATCGCAAGTGTTGCCGTGTGGCAATGTTTTGTTTTATGAAAGCAGAGAAATTTTGATAAATATAGTTCGTGTGTTGAAATTTCTTTCAGTGATAGACTGTGACATTTTTTAAACTGCGGGTGAGAATTTATATTATATGTGTGGTCATGGATATGAGGGTGGTGGGGAGAATAATAAGATAAGTAAAGAATCGATTGCGTGATCACGCGAATTTGAATTCATTGACTTTATATCAATATGATTTTTTCGAATTATCTCGAAATAAAAGCCAAATTGAATGAGAAATTAGCAATAAATCGAATCAGTAGAAATTCCAAGAGAAATCGTATAACAGTAATTCATTGCAACGATGAGATAAAGTAATCAACTCGCTGACGGTGGTCGACGCGCCAAAGATCTTTTCCCTATCTCTAATCAATGAATATCTTTCGAACCGTAAAATTATTACATCACAAAACCATAAATTCTCAACACGGGTGCCCCATTCCCATCCGGCGACGCCATCAGTGTCATCCGGATAAAATACAGGTTAAACGCGACAATGAAATTCGAACAAAACTCCTGTATAATACTAATGTAATCCAACGACAAAAAAAAAAAACAAAAAAAAGCCGCGTTGGTGTTACAAAAGAGGGATTTCGAAGTGAAACCTTTTGTGGACTACCGAGCGTAACATACGGGCGGTGAAATGGATAAAAGACAGAGGGACCAAAAAAAAAAAAAAAAACACAGAGAAAGAGGATAGAAGACAAAGGGGATAAAGATAGAAGAGAAGAATGAAGTGCAGGCAGAAGCGGAAAAAGGTGGAATGAGAGGTGCGAGGAGAGGGTGACGAGCGTCTATACTTGCGCAAATTTTCTCTCACAAGCACGGGCCACCCAGATGGATAGAGAAAGAGAAAAAGAGAAGCGCACGTGCTCGACCGAGTTTGGCCGGCGGGCTACGGTCGCGCCATCGCTACTGTATGGATAATACAGGTACGTACACCCGCTGCGGAATACGCCGCTTCTGGTCGTGGCGGTCGTACGTCCATATCTCTCTTACACTCGAACGGGACCGAACGAATACCCGGCGTGGAATTTATGCGCGCAGTTAGTTCCCAAAGAGTTATATATACATATATATACGTATGGTACGTACCCACACACGCTGTGCTTCCATGTACGTGCACGATGTCTCCCAGTATACCGCGGTATATGCACATAGCACGGTACACAGGGAAAAGCGATACGTTAGACGCGAGTGTCGCTACAGAAGCGCGTCATCCCGTCTCTCTTCGTTTTTCACCCAATTCGTTCCATCCATCCTACTCTCTCTTCCCCTCCCCGACTTCCATTTCTCGCTCCCTCCCGAGCTTTTCCCCGTTCATGGCTCGCCCGTGCCATGCTTCTCTTCTCTCCACGTCCTTCTTCCTCCCGCTTTTCATCGTCCTTTGGCTTTCCGTTTGCGTAACGACCTGTACGAGCTCGGCCCGGAGGGACGACACCGTTACGGTATACGTGTGGCGCGCTCGAGTGCTTCCCGAGACTTCGGCTGTACTACGTGGTCGGGACTTGGTTTGGTTCGTTCGTAGGTTAAGCCGGGATAAATACCGGCTCATAACTCGACCCGCGGCTCCCGTCTTCTCGTTAGGCCACTTGCCTGCTGGCGCAACACTCCGGAGAACTCCGAGAAGCCATCGTCCTACGGGTCGTCCCCCGAAACGGGAGTGCATTAGACCAGCTTGCGAGCTTGTACTCGGTTTGATATAACTGGTAACTAAAACTCAACCCAAAACAGCCGCTGCTTCGCCGAGTTACACTTTCCGGTTTGCGGAGTTGATTTTCTTATACGAAAACTCATTATATTGTTTGATGACATTTTCACGACGTGCCGCTGAATTATCGGGGTTTGTTTCTGGCTGCACTTGTGCGAATTGTTTTGGCTGCACTTGTCGCGGGTGATGCTCTTCGGTGAGGTTGTTTGGGGATATTTATCGGGCGTTGCGGATAAACGTGACGAAGAGGATTGGGTGATGTTAACGCAGAGACCTGAGATTTACCCAGGTTTGAAAATCGTTCGAAGTGATATTTACTTGTTCGCCGTCGTCACCGTCGTAGATCCGGCACTTGGCTCTGGATTATTTAAGCTCAACGGAATTGGATCGGCCATCCGGAAATTACGCGGGTGAATGAAGAAAGAGATGTAGCTGGTGCTGAAGAGACTTTGCGCCACGGGAGAAAGCATCGGGAAACGAGCGATACCGCGGATACGATTACCGATCGGTTGACACATCTTACGAGAATTACTTTAAAGATTAATTACTCTCTGATGGGGGTGCGATTGATTCGATAGTTATATTTATCTGCCACTAGCAATCATCGGATTTTATCTATATAAAGCGAAGCTATTGGGTCAACCTGGAAGCATTTGTCGCTGAATAAGCAACGTTTAATATTGTAAATTAATATTATTCATTTTATAATTATTTCAATAAATTTCGGCTTCACTTTGATTCAATTGAGTTACGGTTTCTCCTAATCGTTTCTATTTGTAGCAAGCTGCATGTTTACTTGCGATCGTAATTGAATTGTTTGGACGGAAGAGTGGGAGAAGCGGCAGGGAGGCTGCCGCGGAAGATCCAGTCTGGAGAATTTCTCCTCCGTAAATTCCTTATTAATTTCGTTACGTCAATTAGCGCGTTCCGGACCGGTGCGCCGGGGATCGCTGGGTCCTCGCGAAAACTCACGAAGCTACTCGCCCAAGCGCGGCTCTAAATCCTCGGGCGAAATCCTGCCTCGCGAGACCTCGCCGAGTGGTCCTTCGTCGCCGTCGCAATTTCGACGAGAAAACTTGGACCAGCGCGGACGACGCAGCTGCAATTGCGAGTCGCTGAGCGGCCAACTGACAGCGCGCGTGCAACCGGTCTACGGGAATTAAAGTTTCCAGGTGACGGCTTTGCGCTCGCGGTCGTGCTTACAAATAGATATGTATATACATATATACGGGTAGGTATATGTACCTGGTTCCGATTCGCCACTTTCGCCAAAACTTTTCGACTTAAAGCTTCACCAGATTGGTCACAACGCGTGTGCGAGTCGAACTTTTCGAATTCCTTCATCGTCTTTCTGGCTCGTGCTTCGCTCCGTAAAAAGTTTTTTTCCGCGAACACATCGACTTCATCGTATACATGGATTTTGCCGAGCAAAGGTGTGCACGTGGACAGGTGGATTGAAGAAAATTTAAAGCCTTGACCTACTAGTGTTATCGCCAACCGTCGCTAATTGGTCCGAACTTTCGCAACTTTCCAAATTATCAATCTTCATACATCCTTCGATGAAAGCACTGATTCCGCACGAATTTTTTTTTTTATTTTTCTTCTTTTCTTTCGTAACTTTCTCGTGGAACGATGAAACTAGAAGTCGTACAACGATGGATCGGCAGAATCAAAGGAAATTAGAGCATTCGACGTTCCGTCGGTGGAACGGTGGGAGAATGTTTTTAAAACTTTTTTCTTTTCGGTATTTCCGGTTGGCAGACGTTCGCGAGAACGTAAACCGCTCTCACGTCGGTGGGATTTTTTTTTCTTTTACGCCGCACCTTTCTTCAACAACGCGCGCTATATTTTCTGATTTTTTTTTTCTTCTTTTGCACTCCGCGAAGGTGCACGCCATGAAGAAGTCGTTGCGGCCTCGGCCCTCGACCTATCCGGCTGTGAAACCCTGTACGAAATCGAGAACGAGCTTGCCGCATTCGTCCCTCAACCTGCCGCCTTCGCCCATCGTTCGGTACAATGGGGTTTTACATTTTTTATGACCGCGAAGTAACTAATGCCATACGAAGTTTATAGCCAGCGACGCGCTAGCCACGTTCGCCGTTTATATCCACCTATGCACGGCCGGAAATTGTACCGGGTAGACGTGGTCTCTCACATAAAAGTCTTACCCTATTTGTTCTGCAATATTTTATTGCATCATGAATAACACCTTGCATCCGGTGTGGCTGCTAAGCGTC
This sequence comes from Sussaba pulchella, assembly GCA_963971145.1. Taxonomy (NCBI): domain Eukaryota; kingdom Metazoa; phylum Arthropoda; class Insecta; order Hymenoptera; family Ichneumonidae; genus Sussaba; species Sussaba pulchella. The sequence continues at coordinate 13,660,618 of OZ020164.1, read as the reverse complement.
TTATTCCGAAGTGGATTTTCTTTGAAAAAGAAAATTATCGTGTCAGTGGGAATGTTTATTTTCTTAATTATCGTTAGCGAAGCGTTTGGAAAAAGTTGGATACGAGGGGATGCAAGGCTTACGTTTAGTATCGATCAATGATTTTTGAATACGTTTTGTAGGGGAGTAATGATCAATTATGGATTGTCTGATGGCATTTCGACTATGCTCGTTAGGTGCGAATCGAAGTTTTGAATGTTTAAAGTTCCGAAGGTGCAGAATTACGAAGAGGCAATGTTTCCGCCGATTTTTTGACCGAGTATGGATTTTTAGACCGATTTTTCCCGAAACGGCATTACATCGACGGGATAAGACTCCGAATGCCAATGTTTCTCTGCTTCGAACTTTGGGAAATTCAATCCGCACCCCGCTCATCGTTTAATTAAGAAGGATTCACGAAAACGATTTTAACATCTGAATTATTGCATCGTCGACACCTCGTGCATGAAAAACAAGCTTTTCCTTAGCTCATAAAATCCGAAAACATAATTTGGGGCATGCATAACACGTGTAACGCGATTCAATTTTTCTATTATACAAATACGTCAATCTACGAAAGCTGGACTGCCGCAGAACTCCTCACAATACCTAAAATCTGCAATACAAATGTTCCCCTTCAATTCCGTTCGAATTAACAGACCAAAAATACATCAAAACCAGCAAATTCCGATGGAAAATCAGGTTCCCATTGTCAACAATATTTATGCACTCATGCGATCCATAAACGATGTTGCGGAAAGATACGATACGACAATCTCCGATACTCGACCGGTCGAATTCATTCACGATCGTTGAGAATCGAGGTTGCTGCTTTGTACATGACGTGTTTCCGATATAATATTCATTGAACAATTTGCGATTGGATCCGGCGAGGGTTACCGAGGCTTGGCGATAAATGGAAATGTTTGGTTCGGAAAGGTCACGCGATAAAGCTCACGGGTGAAGAATCGAAACGACGAGCCCTCGGGGGAAGTAGATCTATCGCGGATGAACTACCGTCTGCTATTATACCGATGCTACAATGGCGCGCTAAACGCGAGCGGTATAACTCAACGTGCCGGAAGTGGAGCAAGGCACTACGGGGTACGACAATCGCATGTACGCTCTCCTCCCTGACGCTTCCGCTTCGCCAGGGTGTTCGCTGCGAACCAATACGCTGCTGGTCGTTGTCAATATTTATTTTGTGTCAGATAGCACTCGAGCGCGGAATATTCCAATGCCAGGTCGCTGTCACCACTGCAGAGTGTAGTCGATGGCAACGCATTGTTCCCTCGCGACAATGATAATAGCAAAACTTTTATTTTTCTTCAACACAAACCGGATACCCGTCACGATATTATATTCCAGGAATAACCACGAAGCTTTTGCACATGCGAAATCAATAGTTTCCTGATCTGGCCAGCAATTACCGAAAAATTTGCTCGATCGTTTCTTCAACTTCGGGTCATGCGTTGGAATTTTTCTCGCCGTTACCGGAGTTTGAGTATTCACTTGCGATATTAATTCTTGGGAATTAATCGAGCTATTTGCGGACTTTCTTAAGCACGAAATTTTCGAACAATGCAGTTCGCACAGTTTTTTAAGATAAAAACCGTTGATACTCGATCGATACCGCTGGCACTGCTGATGTTGATGAATCAATTCGAAAGTAAATTCGACAGTGAAGCCACAGGGGTCACTGTTGAATACATATTTTTATTTTCTCTAGAGAAGGAAAATATTACAAGACCACGATTCCCAAACCCACAGAGGTTAAAAAAAAACAATGGGCAAGTATTTTTGCAACGAATTTACATACATTTTTTACTTCCTAATCAGCAGTTTACAAAAGAGACGATCAATTACATATTCGCGGTCCATAATATACAGTACCAAACGCGGATAGTTCGTGAATTCAGTAGTGACGATCGAGATTCGGTCAGACCGAAGGAAACGAGCAATACTGCGCGAGGAACTCACGGAGTCTCCGGTGAGATAGCTCGCAGCTATCGTAGCGGTTGCTCACCACCTCATTCTCCATCCTTTCTCATCCTTTACAACCTTTCCGTCCACGGCGATGGTGCACATCCAGCTTCGTAATCCGGAATCCTGATTTCTGTGCTTGGATTCCGAAAGCGAGGCCGGAATTACAACAACTCCTCGGGATACCTGCTGTGTGTAGCGACCAGTGGGTGGATGAGTTCCAACCCCACGACCCAGTTAGGAAACTGGAAGAACACGGTTGTAACCCCGTTGATCTCCAGCCTCGGGCTGTGGTGTACCTACACCAGTGCCTGCAGCAGCAGACCGAACAGCGGCACCGGCGATGCAGTCCGAAACTACACTCGCAAGCTTGAGGGTCATTATATACTCGAGGTTTCTCGGAGCTTTTGGGGTCTCGGAAAGTCCCCGCTAAAACAGAACCTACCGAGTTAGACGTGAAAGGAACTCTCTAAGTTCCGACACGTACCGCGCTTGTTCGGATAATTTGCTTTAGGCTGCTCAGAGTGGTCCTTAGCAAGCGTCATTTTTTGATTGAAATTGAGTAACCGCCTACGTAGGTTCCGAATAATTGAAATAAAAACGTTCGTGAAGCTTACTCAACAATATTTAACGAGTTTATTTATTATAGCTTAAATATCAGCGTAAGATAAATTTGCTTATTATGCTTTCCTTATCAGGAAGATGGGTGGTTTTGAAAATTAATTTGTTAATCTCGCGTAATCAGTAACGTCGGTAACGCGTTGTATTGGTTTGAAGGTGGGCAAAGGGATAAAGTGTAAAACCCAATGTCTGTGTTGCGGCACGCTGTAAAGCTCGTAACTTTGATTACAAGTTTTCGCGTTTCGGAATTAAATTGTTACAAAACACCAGCGATATTCCATAAATATTTGAACTTTTTTACTTATCGAATCGCCTTCTCGCCTTGAAATAAACATCTTCGATCGCCTCTTGAAGTGTAAAGATGTCATAGGATCTAACGACTCAAAAAACCCATCACAAATTAATTGAATTGATTCAATATTTGATAACGACTTTATCGCGACGCTGAATTAAATCCATTTGTCTATCACAAGTTAATACGAAATTGATATTATAACTGGCTTCGAGTGGATTGATTCCATTAAGAATTGTCGCTATTATAATACTATTGAGCTCGCACGTATGCAAAAGTTACGAGGAACCCACGTTTTCAGAGCACAGAGGGCAGAGTAGCCGCTTCCTTTGTGATTTATACAGCGAGAATCGTGGTAACCCAGATCTCGGGATTCTGGCACACGTTGGGTATCCAGACGTTGAAAGTCATTGTATTTCTTGTCTGCAAAGTGGATCTGAATTCCAACGAGAATATTTGCCAACCCGTTGCCGTCTACACTGCTGTTCGAAATCGGTAGATTATCTCGATTCAGTTAACGAACGTGCATGAGATTATGAAACTCGACATGGGGTCAGCGTTTCCGGCTGTCACCGACCTTTACCTTCTCCAAACTTTGAAGACGGACGGTTAAAAAAATAACGCTATGCAAATTACTTGAATCTCATGAGTGCCTGGACGTAATGAGATGCCTGTTCAGCGCATATCTGCTCAGACATTTGCTTGCGCTTGCTATCAATGATGTCAATGCTTCTTTGATTCGAATTCACGAATTCTTGCAGCAATCACGAATATCGTTGACGTCAATTATCTTATTGAAACGCTTTGCAGCAGATGCAGTTTTATCCGAGTTGGAAAACCTGCCTTGTCAAAACTGGAGGGCCTTAAAATTAGAATGGCAAAGGAACACAATTACAACTCGGGGAAAAAAGTTGTCGTCTGTTTTACACCGGCAATAACCTCGGCAAATAATCTCTCCCTCGTCTCTCGATATTATTACATTATATATTTCCACCAAATTTCAGCTATCTCAAGTGCGACATTTTCCACAAGTTAACAATATAGAAACAACCGAAATTATATTTATATACTCTATTCAAACACCAGGGATCGCGAAAAACGGAACAACGCCACGGCTAATATATCCATCCCAACGTCAAAAGTATGATAGCGCAATGTAAGCGACGTGTGCCTGAAAAAATAAAACGACTATCCAGCTGGGAGCAAGTTTCTTCCGAGTTCCTTCGAGTCTATGCACAGTTGCACGAGCTTTCACAGTGTCGTGTGATATTCTGGGGGGTTTTTTTTTCACCTCCGGCCACAAATGCGGTAGGCGCTAGCTGCTTTGGTTGATAGAAGTATTTCCGCGCACGCGCGTGACCCACTTGCGAAACTCCACTAACACCTTACAAAGTGCTTGTACCCTCGAGAGCCATGCGAATGTATCCGTACAATACAGCTGACAAGAAAATACACTCTGCAGAAAACCCATATATGTTTATTCTACGTGCGGGGAGCAAGATAAATCTTTATCGAAAACTAGACAAACCTTCGTGGGAATCTCAGTTCTGTTGCAAGCGTAGCTTTTACTTCGGAAAATCCGCTGGGAAACATGTCTGATTGAATCCTGATCCTGTTACTAATGCGACTCTTCGAAGCACGGCACAAACCAGCTACAAAATTCACGGAACAATAGTTATTCTTCCCGTTAGGCGAGTGCAAGTTCCTGGCAATATATATACATAGAAGCAGATTTTGTTCCGGTACGATCACGAGACAAAAGAGAGCCTTGCTCTGTACTAGGAAGGGCGTAAATATTCCTTTCGATCCACTTCAATCAGACAAAAGTTCTTCAAACAAAGCACCGACGTTGCGACGTAGAAAGCTCTAAGATTCTTCTCGACTATGAGTCGAAATCCTGTCTCATTTTGAAGACGTTTTTCCCGGAGCCTGGCTATAGATCTAAGTCGTAATCGGAGTGGAATTCCCTTGACACTGAGAACGTTTGTTGAAGCTCGCGCTGAGGAAAAACGTGTACCGTCGTAGATTGCTTATTATACTTTCCGAAAAGTCAAAAACAGTGTTATTTAAATGTTTAGATTTTTTTCCCAATCGGTGAGTCATTGATATCTCTATCTGATATTATCATTATTATTTCGTATTGCTCCCTAGAGAAAGGGAGAGACTTTTTCTGTATCTTTTCCACATATACAGACAGGCACTTCGCGCGTCCGTAATCTGATAGAATAGACGCAGAAGCGAAGGAAGAGAGACGATGGTTGGATCAACGAGTTACGGTTCATCGTAAAATGATCCTCGCTATAATACCTATACACGTATAGATAATGGAGAAACGCGAGCCCAAAGCAGAGTTTGATAAGGGATGACGAAGGCGTATGGACGCGGTTGCATGGGTTTGACACGCTTATTCAGCGTCACTGTTTTATCCCTCCTGTCTGCGACCCCGGTCGACTTCTCTGAATTTTCACCCGCTCCGTTCACTTTTGCCAGCCGTTCGCTGCCTCACGCCGGCTTTTTTCATGACTCCGGCGCCCGATCAGGGAGGAGAGGTAAGAGAGAAAAAAAAAAAATTCTACGAGAGGGGTCGCGGTGGCGGGCAAACTGAAAACTGATCGGAAGGGTGGAAGCGGATCGAATCGCTCGGTTGGGTTGCTCCGGTGCTGATGGCAGGTGCACAGCAGCCACGTAGCTTAAAAAAAAGGGGGAAAAAATGTTAACCGGGAAGAGGACAAAAAGTGCATCAGTAGCCTCAAAGCCAAACAACCGGTGTGCCGTGCGCTTCGTAGTTTTGCAATGTTCTCGGTAGCTCTGGCATTTTCCACCGACCCTTTTATCCGGCTCGTATTCGTCCTTCTGCTGTCCCATTCTCCCTTCGTCACTTTGGAAAACTAGCAATGCCGTGCGGCCACCGAACTCGCAGGGATAGCAACTCGTCCACGCTCGTCCTCCATGTTCCGATACCACCTCTCCACCCTTTCGTTTCGCTTCGTGTCCCTCGAGCTCTAACCCTGTTTTTTTACCCCCACCGATGCCCCATCGGCATCCCAGTTCTTTTTCGCAAACCTCCCTCTTTCCCTCTTCACCGCTGGTTCATCAATGGCGCTTCTGTTTGCCCTTTTCCTTTTTCCGGCACAGCCCCGACCGGTCCATGGACCAGGTCCCATGTTTTTCCTACACCACGACCACGCCGGATCTGTTTATTTATCAATCTGTCGGGAAACTCCGAAACTGCGAGGTCTATTATTGTAGCTATAATCGTAAGAGGCATTCAGGATCGCCCTACGGTTAATTAGAGAACACGAGGTCGAATAAACAAGCGCGGTAAGCGTCGTTATTAGATTGATACAGAATCCGAGCGGAAGAGAACGTCACGAGGAAAGCGTTTGTCCGGACTAAAGTGAGGACGCTTCCTTCTCGTGGGAGAACCGAGCGCAAACCAACCCTGAGGAATATCTCGACCCAAGTGGGGTTCTACTCAGGACCTTCGTGCTTACTGAACTTTCTCGGGTCGTGCTACGATATACCATCGATCGCTACTTTGTATCAAGCTCATACCTTCCCAGAGTTGTATCGAACCCTCGTGTATCAGCCTTCACGATAGGACCTAGGATTCCTCATTCCCCCTTTCGTCGTCTCTCCGTCCTTCTCTCTTCCTCCTTCTCCCGCGGCCTTCCTCTTCATTTCCTCACTCCGAAGCCCTTACTACGACGGGTCTCCGTGGCAATTTACCAATCAGCTTTATCAAATTTCGGTGTCTCTCAATATGGCCGACTACGGGATAACTCAATCTTGTTTGACGTTCCATGTCCCTCGCCGTTGGTTCGACGGCTCGCACCCTTCGTGCGCTTCAATATTTCGCGTTCGTTGAACGCCCTCATCTGGCATACCAACGCTTCTGCTCTTCTACGTTCGGTGATTTCGCAATAACTGGCGAATCTTTTTCGGCACCGACGTAATCTCTCGTTTCTTCATACGGCGTACAGTCGAGGGAAAATATGAGGGTGAACCGACGCAAATTATGAGAGAGGAGAAACTCGAGTCGACGCCATTTTTGCCTTGTCGTAACGTCTCGTTTTCGGTAAACGTGTTCAGGAGCTGGTGTGGCAACCTCCGAAGTCAACATATTGATCCATGTGTCGATGGCGTCACGCTGCCTTTTTTATTTGAGATCTGCTGAAAACGGCATTTTGAGACGAACGAATGAAAAATAGCTCCTGAACCGAGTGAGGTCATTAACAAGACTAACATGTCGATGACAAACGGTCAATGCAGAGGAAGAAAGACGCGTTATGTCATTCAGATCCAATGGATTCGCGCTATACGCCATACAATGATCGTTGAATCAAATTCAAAACGCCTGAGGCGGTCAAAACTTCCGTTTGATTCAACGCAGCGTTCGCTGTTGCAATTATTAATTCAATACCACCGCTTTACGGAGCGGATATAGCCGTTTTCAACCAAGTTAATTACAATTTCCTCGGCATCGAGTCGGAATGCCGATGTATTGAATGAAAAAAAAAAAGAAATCACGTTTAATCCGATATTATATCGGGTTGCCATTCCCCCCTCGTGCTCTTCAATTATATAACGGTGCTGTGCGGTCGTGTATAGGTCCACGGGCTAATATACGGGTCCGACTGATCCGTCGGGAAATCATCCCCTGTAGGCCCACGCGTCAGCTGAATCCAGGGCGTTCAACGTTCCTGTCTTCATCCCTTTCCCGCGTCGATACGATCTCCCTCTCGCCGCCGGACCACCGGCAGACACTCGCCCTACGGCGATTGATACACGAGCTTAAATTATACAAGCTGGTGCTATCCGGTGGTTCCCTCCCCTGCCACGTTCCTCACCCATCACACCGGGCCCGGACACGAGACTGCGAGCCCGCGGGGTGTCTGGTTACCCTCTGGATTTCCGAGGGATTCCGGGCGATCGTGTAAACCCAACCAATCGAAGGGGCTACTCCTCCCAATTGCATTCGTATTAATCACTGAGCGATTGCTGGCGCTGCATCGGACTTCTCGGTGTTACACGCTCGTGCGGTATGGGATCTCGCGAACGGTGCATAGTCAATATGAATTTTGCACATGCAAATGTCGTTCGTCAACTATCGGGAAACCACCGGACTATGTGAAGTAGATGTATGAATTGCCCGAGATATCAGCATGGCGAATATCATCCATGTTATTCTGATCATTATTTTTTACTGTTGCTGTTGCTGTTGTTGTTGTTATTGTTGTTGTTGTTGTTGTTGTTGTTGTTGTTATTATCATTATTATTATTATTATTCCCAAGTGAAAGAATTATATAGACTCTATATTATAGAGTCTATATTATTCACTATTAATTGAATTGGGCATACTCACTATATAATAAAGGGGAATAGTCTATATAAAAACTATATATAGTCTATATATATGGACTCAATATCCCTATTTCCAATATAGGTTACATATAGGCTATATATAATTCATAGATATATTATTATATTATATTGAAGGGAATTATATTATTATTATTATTTTTTTAATTATTCTATTGGTTTTCGGATTTTTTTAAATTGAACCTTCATAGACTATATATGATAAACTATATATGCTCAATTTCAAGTATAGTTAATATATAGACCATACGTTATTTTTGTACGTGGGTTATTATTATAAGTATTATTATTATCATCATCATCATCATCATTATCATCATCATCATCATCCTTATTCTCATCATCCTCATCCTCATCGTCTGCTTATCGTCGATCACACGAGAACCTCTCGAGGTATGTATTCTACCCCAGTTTCCCGTATATTTTTGATAAAATCCGGAAAATGGAATTGACCGTTATTAATTATTACGTAGCTGCCGTTCGGTATTTATCCAACCGTGGATTATACTCGTACTTCCCCGTACTTTCTCTCTCTCTCTCTCTCACACCCTTCCTCTCTATAATACAATTATATAACAATATGCCAAGCAGTACGCGTATCGTGATTATAACATTCGTATTTATTCACAATTACCATGAAACATTAATTAGCGCAATCAAATGATTCGAACCGAGTTAATAAATTTATTTTACGAAAATCCGTGCGCTACCTTTCAATAATTTAAAGTGCACGTATGTACGAAATTCGCATCGACTGATGGCCGCGCACACGTCTACAAATATCATCATCCGTGATTTCAGTCATTCGAGTACTGGTGGACTTCTCATGTTGGTGAGTCGATTCAGTCATCGGCAAACGTACGGGAAAGCACGGGGAGCGCATTAACTTGGGATTTATGGAAGTTTCCTGGTAATAGTGGGCTCGACGAATGTAAAGGGCTTGGTGGAGGATTCTCATGGTAGATGCCTCCGTACTATGAGCTTCACCGTACCATCCTGCAGGATTTCCGCGCGTGAATATATATACAGCGGCGGTATTCTCCCAGTCCTGAGCTCTTGATGCCACATCTCTGCACTCGCGTAATACGCGCCACTCTGCAATGGGGATGATATCGCGTGGAAGCACCCGTTCGTACGTTACGTACGACTATTGAAGGGAAATCTTGCGGTAGACAGCGATGCCAAGGCCATATAAGGTCCGCCCGTAACGTTAGCAGGGCAATGTCGGAGTTACTCTCTCACATTGGAGCGCGGGATGTTGCATAGCCAAGGTCTGAGGGGACCCTGACTGTTTCTACTGGTGCTGGCCTATCGGATCTACGATCTCGGCGTACGAGGGGCTTAGTTTAATTTAGGTAGGAGTAACGGGATCCTTGTGACAGCAGTATTAGCACCGCAGCGCTCGCCCCAAGGGCGTGAATCTTATCGGGAACTCGTCACCGATGTGTCGTCTGCAACGAGGCCCAAAGATTACACCGAGAACGAGCGCATGCGTGAGAGACAGATGGATGGATAGATAGGTTGAGAGCGGTGAAAGATTGAGAGAGGAAGCGGAAGTGGGAGAGAAAGAAAAAAAGAGAGAGAGAAAGAGAGAAGAGAGAGAGAGAGAGAGAGAGAGAGAGAGAGAGAGAGAGAGAGAGAGAGAGAGAGAGAGAGAGAGAGAGAGAGAGAGAGAGAGAGAGAGAGAGAGAGAGAGAGAGAGAGAGAGAGAGAGAGAGAGAGAGAGAGAGAGAGAGAGAGAAAGAGAGAGAGAGGGAGAGAGAGAGAGAGGAAGGAGGGAGAGAGAGAGCAAGGGAGGGCAGATATGAGCACCGAGGAAAAATCTAGGTTGCCCTTGTCGGTTATTACGAGCCAGAGCGGACAATTATATTTGATGGACGACTCTAGGTATACCCTGGATACGCTCTCTCCCTCAACCTGTCACCGCCTAGACTCGTTCTCTCGAGCCGAGAGAAAACAAGAGCGCAGGTATAGCGGGGTACGATAGAACGGACAATATCGATCGATGGCCACCCACAGCCGACGGGGATGAATCAAAATATAATATTGTTGGAAGAAAAGCAACCACAACAAATGCTTCGTGAATGTGGTATGAAAAAAATACTTCTGGGGGCGCCGTGTCTCTGAGGAGATAAAAATAAATGGTTTGACATAATGCGGCGGTACTTAATGGTAATGACGTCCAGCTCTTCGATCACGTATGAGTCCCGAGATTTATATCGCTAGGTAGATGTTATCAAGCCGATCTCATTGATATTTAAAGATAAACATTCGTTCATCGCTTCATCGATCGCCTTTATTATTGCTTTTTCTATAAACAGATATCACTTCTTTCACGAAACGAATTTTCTTTTTCTATGCACTATGAGCGGCGGCGTAAAACCGAAGGTCAATGCCACACGACAAAATGGCTGCTGTGTAGACGGCAAGGAACTCGAAATGGACAATAAAATAGGACCCGCACGGTAAATCCTGCAGACAGGGTGCAAAGAAAAAAAGTAAGCGGAGGAAGGTCATCTTATTGGTAAAGCATAGGGAAAAGAAAACAAGCTTGTCGTTCTCAGCTCGTGTAGAAGGCAAGGCGACGGTTGGCTAGTTCCAATTTCGCTACGTTCTCCAAACAAATGGGTTTTCCCAGCCTCCCTCGTCTTCTCGTCTTCGCCACTTCTTCCTGCACCATCTCCCGTTCGCGCGCGCAACGAGTCCCGTTCTTTATTGCGCCTAGCTGTGCTTGCACCTTCTTCCCTCTCGGCTCGTAGCTTTGTAACCGAACGTATATACGTACACGAGGCCAGACTTCGACGGTGCCGACGTTGTTGCCCGGCAGGTAGTCGGAAAATACGGCGGTGTGCCGAAAGTGTTGCCACGCCGCCCGGAGTTTAACGCTTCGAAACTGATGAATAATTCATTTCATTTCCCGGGATTGCTGGAAGCCCGCGGCTGAACAGAAGTGCGGACGTGGATGCAGATTACATTCGTCGTTGACCCAGCATCGAATTTAGCATGGAGCCAGAACTACCGTTATTATCATTCCCTTCACTTACCCCCCCCCCCCCCCCCCCCTGACCTTCCGCTTGGCCTTACGAGAGTGCCCTAACAATAATAATAATTGCACCGCTAATAGGCCAATAACCGCGCTCGGGTAACCCGTTTCCGTGCCGCCCCTTCATTTTTATACCGTCAAGATTGTCTCGTTAACCGCATTTCACGACGAACAACGGGCATGCTATTGTACTGATTAGATTATCGCTGATTACCACAATCACATATGTCCGCTGGCTCTCTGTTTTCAAAGTTATTCTTTCACCGAAGTGGTTGGTTTTCGGGTTTGTTCGAAAATTCCGGATTATTCATGGACGAGGTGATAAATTTTTTGATAGGAAAGATTTCAATGGTTCGCTCGGCAAGCGAAGCGAAAAATTTGATTATTATCCTATAAATCGTTTTGGTATTACACGCGAGGTCGCAGTCATAACAACCGGACTGTGTACGAACGTGACTTTTGGAATTAGCGAACCGGCGTATATCCGACGATTTTCGCGAATCAGATAAATGGAATTAGTTGAACCACGATCCCGGTACTGCTTCCGCGGCTGTTACCATGATACGTCCGTATCTATCTATACCTATGCATATCTATATCTATGTATATAGAGCGTACGCCAAATATACGTAGCAGTATCAGCATCAGATAAATGAAATTGGATTATCCTACCTCGGTATAATATAACATCCTCTCCTCCGCTCCGGCTACTACCACGATCGTAATCATCACATCAAAACTTGTTTCGCAGATGAAATTGTGGCGCAATAACACACCCGCGGTTTTCTACTCTCGATCGTTCGACTATATACAACCCGCACACAAGTGGTATCTTTGAACAGGCGGTGCCGTCTATCTCCGTCTCTGGCGTTCGCCTTTCGTTTCTCTCATTTGGGATTTTCCATTTCCCCGGGGTGAACCATCAATCGTTCTCCACTGACGACTTGTTACGACTCGAAGATCAAGAGACGGATATGCGTGTACGTATATAGGCGGATTTCGTAGTTTCTAGTTATTTTTCACGATCCTCGGTGTGGTTCCCAGTTCCGGGTTGATCTATCAGTGGAATTAACTGTTAGATTATATTTATTGAGCATAAATTTACACATTTACACATTGTTTAACCTTGAAGTCTTGTACAATGGTGAGAAAATTCGAGATCGCAGTTTTATATTACTTTAAACAATGTAGTAGTGACAGCTTGACAGGCGTGTGTTTGCGGCTTAACTATTATTAATGTTCTGCTTCTTTTGTACTTATATTCAACTTACATGTAATAGACTCGTTTAGGCGTCTTGTTGGCATGATTTTGTTGGGAATTGGTATAAGGCGATAATAACTTCTTTGCCCATAACCCAACAATATTTTTTCTGCTACCGGTTATATTGTCTGTATTCGTCGGGAAATTATTGCTCGATATAAGAACGCTTCTTTCATTATCGAATTTGGTGCATTGATTCAGTAGGCGGAACAGATTATTTTAAGTAGGGTACAGAAGTACGGGCAAAGTCATTCTCAGGGCAGATCACAAGATCCCGTCCCTCAGATAGCGAAATTAACCCATAAATTATCAATAATAACCATAATACCAAGAGTGATTTTACGTTCGCCCCTGGACTATCATGGGCATGTATATTAGTATGTTGTACCTAAGATTAGTTTGCGATAGATGGCCATCACGGAAATTATAACGAACTGCCGAGACAAGAGTGGATGACATCCGGTCTAGGCCAGTGGGGGTGACTCGTCTTTGTATTGCTACCAACTTGATAATTTTGGGTGAGTGAAGTGCCTGGAGAGACCATGCGGGAAATTTAGCTCGAGTAGAAATTTGAAACCTCCGTCAAGCTTTGATGCGAATATCTAGAGGATGAATGGAGGATCAGGATCATCAGCGGGAGAGCTTGGTAATTGCGAGAAGGAGTAGAGGTGACTGATGGAGAAGTAATAATTTTTTGAATGATTCAATCAAATTATTGTAGTAATATCGTGAGATCAATATTTCGCTAAACCAAAATATTGCAATATTTCAATGTATTATCGGGGAGCGGGGAGGAAGCTGGGTTCAAATCGGGATGAAAAATATAATTGGTGGAAGGATAGAAGAACGATACAGATAGCGAAAGAGGATCTGAATGAAATATTTTTTCTCTGTAGAAAAAGTCCACGACGTTCGGAAGCGCAGCATGGAAATTAAGAAGCTTTGAGGGGTCAGATTTTGATTCAGCCAATTCAAATCAAATTTTGTCGGAAAATAATCACGAATTCGAAGATTCGATTCAAGACCAAGAGAGTAAGAGCTTAAGGATTACAATTATTTAAGGAATGATAGAAATACGAAACAAAAAATAAAACAGTTGACTTGTACCGTAAAACCATTGCCATTGAAAGAAATAATAAAACAGTCGATTTTTACCGTAAAACCGTTGCTCAGATACACAACAAATTCTACCAGTTCAACAAATCAATTCAACTCAACAAAGAAATAATATTTCTGCCAGCAATTATTGTAGAATAATTACAACTCAACGTCGTCGCATTTTTCTTGTGACGTTTTCGCTTCATTTTTCATTTCCTCCCCTCTATAAAATCAACAAAAATGAAACGACTCACGATACCATTCGCAACAGAGTCCTCTCGCAGTCAACCCAATCCACCCTTCGATATTTCCAAAGCGAACAGAACGATTTTCATTCAAACCTCGAAATCATTCGACGGATAAACAAACATCGTCGAAAACATTGGACTTGATTTCATTCAAAGTTTTTTAAATAACGTTCACGCCCCGAACGTTTGTTGTTTTATTATTCCCGTTGTATCCGCAACGCGTGTCCAGCATGGAGTCACTGCATTCGGGCTTATTATTTTCCGATAAACCTCACTCACGGCGCGGGTATAACGCATCGGCGTAAAATACGAAACGGGTGGCTGACTGGGTCGTGTCGAAATTGACGGATGGACGAACAATATTTCGAATTCCGAGTGAGCGTTCGCTCATTCGCTCGTTCCATCGCTTTCTCGATCAAACTGTTGGCCGCTCTCGAAGGCCGGACGTCACGCGTCGCCACCCGATGGAACTGGAAAACCCCTTGCGCCGCTGCTGCCGCTGCTGATGCTGATTCTGATGCCGTTGCCGTTGCTGCTGCTGCTGGTCAACTGGCAAGTGGCCCGATCGAATGGACCCGCGAGTGCTTCGTGTGTGCATATACCTGACAACAACTGAACAACCGTCAGTTCCGTTCGACCGCTCCCAACCCCATTCTCGCTCTACTCGATTCGTTGTTACGCTCGGCGAATCCGCGCAATCGCTACGTATGGAAAAATTAGTTGCAATGTCCACGTGCATACAACGCGTCGAACATTCGAAATTTGTTTTGGGACACCGCGCGAGAACAATGAATTCTTGGTGAATCTTAGAACGTACGGATTTTTGTACGATTGCCAAATTATCGAAAGATAAATATTGCGTCGGTCGAGCCTGGCGGGTTAAGGCGACGTTCCGAAACCTTACTCGAGTTAACTTTATTTGGGGGCTCACGTACAGCTTCGCACGCTTAAAACTGAGTGGATTTGAAGAATTATTATAAAGGTTATACGGTGAAAAAAAATGTATTTGTTGATTTTACATTTTTTATCAATTTTCAAGAATAAGAATTTTTTTTTAAATTTTCTTTGTGTAATATTAGCATTATTTTTTAGGGGTATGAATGGACTATTGATGAAAACCATGGCACCTCCTTGCCGACATTATAATTTCACGAAAAATTATCGTAGCTGCAAAAATAAAAAGGATCTAGTAATATAATGTAGTAGTAATTGCCGGATGGATTTTCCTTCGTGAGACAATTAAGCGGTCAATCATGGAGTGACGAGTAGAAGTCCCATCGACATGGAAATATGGACTGCTAACTCTATGCGAAAAAGTGATATAACCGGTAGGGACGGAAAAATGATGGCCTAAACCTGAGACCTGGTACCTGAAACCTGGGTATTTCAATGGAATAACCTTTCCAGTTGAAGCTCATTGGTCGAGGAGCATGTTCTCGACTAATGAGCTTCAACCAGAGAGGGACAGGTGGCCCTCAGTAATTTGTTATCCCTTTACTGGAATAGCACTATGGTAGTCCATATCTCGCACCCACTGAACAGATCGAAATTCTTGTCATAGCTCAGCAAAGAATCGAGAAAAAACACGACCCACTGGTTCATACGTCACATTCACGTAACTGCGGATATTTCAGTCAAACTGGAATACTTGAAACATCCCGACAAGCTTATCAGAGGCGTCTAATGCATGTAACGTGGGAAACCTTACTTTCTATGTCTTTGATTTTAACCTTTCTGAATTCTTATTTTTCACCTCATCATAAAAAATCACCATCACTGTGAGCTTTCACCCTCTCTGGCGTTAAGACATTAAATATAAACTGATTCCAGAACGTTGCATGGACTCGAAAAATGATTTCCAAGTCGCTCGCTGATCAGCAAATTTCACGTGCGAGACCCAAACGATAACTCGATGACACTTCAATGAGTCTTTCTTCAACCCTCCCAAGATTTTTATCCCAACGTCACCGAAAAACGTACAAAATTCATCGAAGTGACAAAAAGCAAGCTGCCAAAGCTTTTAGCCGTCACTGCAGAAGTCCTGGATTCGTGGCAACCATCGCATGACACATTTGTGGCTGGGGGTTGATACGCTCGTTGCTGAACGACAGCCGGAATGACCGAACGGACGGAAGGACGGATAGGGTGGCAGGTAGTGAAGTAGCAGCGACGGCACCAGCTACAGCATCACCAGCCTAAACCGTATCATTGAAAAGCAATAACAATTGGCCTCCTACCGGAAACGGAAACGGACGTGACGTCAACAGGCAGCAATTTGCCTCGCTACGCGGAATTGGCTCGATCCTCGCCGTCATCGGCTCTCGCTGACGGTATGACACTATGCTCCGCCAATTCGCGTTCTATCACTGAGAGTCCATTTCAGTTTGAATTAATAATCCAGAACCGCAATGAACGCGGCTGATATCCAATACGTGTGTTAAGGAGCTTCGTCGCAGTTCCATTATTTTTTACGGTTTGTCGAGAGTGTTTTTCTCGGGTCAGAGGTCGAATCCTACGTTGCCGTTCTGTTGGAATGGATATTTTTGGAATGTGAGAGTCTGTTATTTTATCTTTGTTCATTTTGTTAGTTTTTGATTGTTATTGATTCACCGGTTCGTCGAGAATTAGTGGAGCAATCAGAATTCATGATTTGTAATTATAAAAAAAACGTGAAAATAAAATAATTAATTATCATTCAATTCCTCCTCAAACATTGCCTCTGGGGAAAATAAGCTTGAGACAAGTTGATAATACATTGCCGGGGGTCACGTGTTTCTATGAAACGCCTTTGACTGAACTCGAATGCTGGTGGCATTGATGTCAAGTACATTTACATCCATTGCTCGGTTTTGTAAAGATTCGTTGACACGGTCTGACTCCTCGTTATCACTCGACGCTTTTATAACCGTGATCCGGATTGAAAAAGCAACTTCCATCCGAACAATTTTCAGCAGATTTATGAGGAAAAACGGACAATGGAACATCGCGCGGAAGCAGACAGTACACAAAGGGACTTTGTAACGAGTACTTTAGCGACAAGTTTTTATCCATGTCATCTCAACAAATACTGATCATTTTCATACTTAAACCGTGGACGAAACGCGTGACAGTCTCGTTACGTCTAATCGTACAGACGATAAAATTAAGTGCGTGTGGTTTAGTCTCAAGGCGCAATTCTGTTCTTTGAAGGACAATTTTTTATGATATAAGACCCTCGAATTACCAAAAAAATCAAAGATATATCACATGCATCTATTGTTGCGAAAATGATTGATAACGGAATCGACGAATCGCATGCCGATCCATAAAAATGCACGCTGATTGAAATTCCATGCAAAATCGGAATCAGAACGTACGCACCTTTTTTATTTTTTTTCTTCGCGCTCAAACTTCAAGGAGAATTCGACCAAAGAGCACACTGCGATCGTGACAAATTTATCAGTAACTCCAATAGCCTTAGCTACCGAATTGCACGTGGAAGAAAGTTATCAACGTTTTCCACAACGAATGCAAAGTTTTCAAAGCTATTGAATTCGCGTACCAAACCAGCGGCAACGCCGTCGGCCGTGTTGCCATACAGCACGATTTCAATAACCTAATGCAGAGCCATTTTGAAAATTGGAGCCCACCTCAATCCACGTCGAATTCGCGTTTTCTCTCTCTTTTTTTTTCTCTCCCTCGGGCTCTTGCTCACGCTCGGGCGGACCAGTTTTGCCATTATATTGCACCAACCCCTCTGCTCTTCCATTTTACGGCAACCGCCACCGCCAACCCCCGCCGCAACTGCTCTTCTTCATATTGCTTCGTTCGCCGCGCAACAGTCGTGCACCGGCCTGGAACTCTAGAATTTTTCCATTTGGCCTTTTATTCGTGCTAACGCTTTGCCATTGCTGAAAGATTTTAAACCGGTGAAAATCGAAACGATGGCACGACTGATACAATGAATATGATGGATGGTCAAATTGTGAAAATTCGGTACTGACTGGGGTGGACGTGGAGAGATTTGGGGTGCCATATTCGAGGCAAAGGTCGACATTTATGATCCGTCTCAACGGAACATCAAACCGATTGGTTGATGGATTGACGACCGCATATTATATGATATTCAATTCGTGCAGATATTTCTCCATTTTCACAGGAATTTTTGAAAAAGTGGTTACCAATGTCCAGCTCCATTTGATCGACGGAAGCTGGACAATGTTTGCAAATTCGGACCAATAAGATTTCGCTGATCCCAACACCAGAATAAATATTCTCTCTTCTGTGCCTGATGGTTCAAAAAATGTGCTAAAGTTCTCTAAAGAATTCTACAAAATTCAGAAAGTCTTATCAATCATCCTCGTATAAGAATCAATCATTAGGCACGAATGACGAGTGATCAATCGTCGAAACCCTCCTCATTAAAGTCAGAAGTAAACCTGATTCTACAATCGACCAGAGACCCCTTTTATCGGATCAGCGGTCGCTCAGAATCTCGTGCAGAAGATTATCAAACTTCGTGAGACTCTCGCGAGAAGTGAACCAGAGGCCAGATAAAGTTGAGTCGGATAAAAGAGCGCGAGATAATGCCGAACGGAAGAATACTACGCCGTCGGTCCAGAAAAACTCTCGAGCGAAGAAAGAGAAATACTTTTCGAAATTTTCGAAACTCCTCGACGAAGAATTTCTTTGACAACTTGTAAGGTATCGGATAAACGAGATTATTCGAGAACCTTTGAATAGACGAAACGCCGAAGGAATTCGGGACTTTTCACGATTATTATGGAAAATTCCTTACGTGGAAGAGCGAGACTGGAATACCGTTGAGGGATTCTCCGAAAACAATTCGCGATACTATTCGTTTCTCTCACGTGACGTCGAATGTTTATCCGCTCGATTGATTCGTAGCCTTCGAGTGCGAGACGTTTAATCGCACGAGCGATCGAGATTGCTCGAATCGTCTTACGGCAAACGAAATAAAAATCTTTCGTAAGAATCAGCTTCTCGCGGGCGCGGAAACGGAGAAAGGGGGAAAAACCCGAGAACAAGAAATGGATGAAAAATAGGACAATTTGCTGATGCAGCGAACGGTCGGAGGTTCTCTTCGCCCCCAGTGGAGTTTGGGGAAAAGGTTGAAGCAGCTTTTCAAAAAGGCTAATCCGGGTTCGCGCGAGAGTATATACACCAGCCCAGAACTGCTCCACGGATAGATGAGTTGAACTCGCGACAACGACGGCAGCCGGAGAAGCATCAAAAGCAAAAGCGCGAGGACAGCAAGGCCGAGATTATCCTCGCGAACGCGAGCAGATGCTGGAGCGGATGGAATCAGAGTGAAAGCGGATACATACATGGAAACGAAGCGTAAAGACCGCGGAGAAAATTACGATTTCCAAAGAACCGACGAAAACTTTTGAATAAAAAATAATAATAATAGAATAAAAACACACAGGTGCTTCGAGTGAAGATCGTAAGAACGAAAATACCAGAGAAAACATTCCGCGATAGCAGTTTGGATAGCTAGGTACTACGGGGGTTGGGAATTGAACGAATAAGGGTGAATTCCTACGTGGGTCGAAAGGTAGAAGCGGGAATTTTTGCGCCGAGATATTTTCTCGGAAGATGGTCAGCCGTGAACGTAAAAAATATACACAGAGTGTTAGGGTCCGAAGAAGGGTTGTGCCTGATAGGATGAAGAAAATCCGGGGAAGCGCGAGAACGAAATGGCAGGAAGGCCGAAAGTGGAAGCTGTTGGCTGTCCTACCATCCCCGTTGTCATGCGCTTTCTCTCGGTCGATCTACCCGAACCCCGTGTGTATATCGCAGCTATTCCTAGGTGTCGGTATACGAGAGCCCGAAGATGGTAGTTGTATCGCAGCTGCATGAAAAGAGGCGACGGGATAAGGCGAAGAGGGAAACTCGCCAGGGATTGTCTGAGCCAATCAGTGTCTGCTCTCAGCTTTTCGCCGCCCGCGCGTTTCATGTTCCGTTATATCGCACCCTTTTGGCTCTCAAAACTCCGAATGGAAGTAAAGTGATAACGCGTAACGACTGATTTGTTTTTGCAACTTGTTCGGACATTAAATTTAATAGATAAGAAAATTGACGGAGACTTTTTTTCCAATTTTATTTATAACGCAAGAATATTTATTTCTATTTGCATCGTTGTTTATTTGTCCATTCGGAATGAATACGCGAGAATAACCGGTAGATTCACAATCCGGAGGGCACTGAGGGAACAATTCAATATGCGATGTGTGCGAAGCCGAGGTCCGCGAGGTCGATGGGGCTGGAATATATTTTATCGCAGGTTTGAAAAAATAAATAACAGGAATATGTGGCGGAGTCAGAAGTGAGTTAGCCCGGGGGGGTTTTCCACTTCCCCGCCGTTCCTCCGCTCCAGGCGTCCGCTCGGTCCATCTCTCTCGTTCTCCTTCTCGTCATTGAGGACAAGTGGATCCCTCCGGACGTGGTTCACCCCATAATCGAATGATATTCAAATTTAAATGCTCGGCGCAATAAAGTGTTTAAGACTTTTAAACTTTATTTGACTTTCAAAGTGGTCTTCTCTCTCGTCTACCGCTCGTCTTTCTCCTCCTCGGTCTCATCCCCGTCGAGTACTCCCGTGGGAGCACGGGGACGCGTCTCGAGCACCGGAGCATCAAGTCAGTGGGAGAGAGAATGGGAGAGAAAGAGAGAGAAGGATGACGGAGAGAGAAAGATTGGAACCGAAAGGAGTCGGGCGAGCGTATGACACCGATTACCGTCACGGTTCCATGCACGCACGGCTGCAGCGACTACCGTCATCTTCTGGGCTATAACTACACGCCGAGGCTACGTCTGTGGAATCACCGCGAGAAGGTAAAACTCCCATCAGACTTAATTTCCGTTTTGACGCCCTACTGGGAAATTCGGTGCGTTCCACTGCTCTCCATCCGACTGTAGGCGATGACGGTACATAAGTTTTTATAGCTTCGAGGTTTTTTGTCCGTCAGTGTCGTTTTCGAACTTTTTATCAGCTATGTTGAAGTTACGGATCAACGTTTTTCAGTCGCGACGGATGGAGTTTGTCGCTAGGTATTCTCAGGATTATTTGATATCGCTGAGAGATTCGTTTTCTCAGTTCGGTCAATCGATATAATGCATAGCGTATTGCATAATCCTGATTGATTCATGCGCGATGAATTTTTTTGAAAGGGAAAGGTTGGCAAGGGTTCAGACAGGTTTACAAAAGTTTGGGAAGGTTCAGAAGGTTCGGTGAGGTTTGAGAAGAAACATTTTATCTAAGTTGCTGTACCTTCGTGCTTCTCGTGTTTGGAGTTTTGGCGATTTTGTCGATGCTGTGACGCTCGTTTGAGAAACCAAATAGGTGAAGCCTTTTTCTAAAATTCCTCAGCAAGATTTAATCCCATGTTTCCGCCTCGTTGTTGTGAATAGGGTTCAACTTTATCCGAAATCGTCGCTAGATCTGGATACAATGAAGTTACAATCAATCGTATATTTGTCTTCGCATTTTGTTATCTATCCCAAACGATTATAAATTTCTTCGTAATGTGCTTCAATGTGTCTTCAGTGACTTTGATTATTCAAGTAAATTATTTCGTTCACGGGAAAAGTATTGCTGAGGATTCAAATTTCTCTGGAGGTTTAAAATTGTTGAGGAAAACCATCGTAATACGTGCATTCGATATTCTTCAATTAAATTAATTGCGGTCAACATAGAATCGAGGGCAGTAAATCTGAGACCTAGATTGATTCAAATACGGTACAAAATTGATGCAAGTTTAGGCCCCAAACGAAACCGCAGGCAGGTAACAAAATCTCTAATTTAAACCCGGAATTCAGTGAATTATTTTGCCTCATCCCCAGGTGCATGGGATCTCATTTCGATGCCCCAATTTCGATCGATGTGCTACTCCGTTCGGCCGATTCACTCACCGCCCTCGAAGAAACCTATTTCGTAATTAAGCGACCCCGTTGGATCATCCACCCGTCTGCCCAATCATTCAATGCGCGGTCGTGCATTTTCAAATCCACGAATCGATCGCAATTGCATGCAGCCAACAACAAATATAAAGGGGTTGAAGGAAAGGGTTGAAAGCTGAAAGTAGACAAAACGGCACAACAATAATATTCATTCGAAAGAAAGACGCGTTCTCGGTGAGATTCGAGATTGTATCAAACGAATAACGCGCGCGGCTTGCGATGCCCGGGGAAGAGACGGGTGGGATAAATATGCGAAAGGAAGAAGACAAAATAGCGGAGAACGCAGTTGCAATAATGTCGAGGAGAAAATCCAATTTCAGGCGGGTGCTCGAGTCATAACCAGCCTCCGCTCTTGCGCGAGATCCAACACGCCACTCTCCGTGGAAGGATAGCGCGACTACAAAAATCCGTGCGTATTACAACGGTTCTCGTAGCTTGTGCGAGCATCGTAAAATAAATAGTCGTATCAAGAGGGCAGGAGGTGCAGTCGTGGGTCGAAGGAAAAGAGCGGAAACGTCATACGAACGCGAGGAAACGAGAAAATGGAACGGCGGAAAAAATACAAAAATAAAACTCAGCGGGAAAATGAAAGTCATGGGCCGAAAGGATCATTTAATTTCCACCATTTTGTCGGGAAGGGTTTTCTTTGTACCCGTATCGATCGTCGATGGTCGTCTTTCTTGTCTGCACTATTTAGATTCTCAAGACGTTAGGCTAAGCAAAGCTTGAAGCACGAAACGCGACCAAAAGCTCAAAGTTGTGTGTGTAAATTGCTGCACGCCATTTGCCATCAAAATAATGTTCTCATTTCTTCTGAACTGCTTTATTGGCTTAGTCGTTTCGGCGTCTAATTGAGCGATACTGGGTACCAGGTCGTTTGAGGTCGCACTGCCTATACATCGAGAAATGTCAGTCGTGGCAAGGAAATCATAGTCACTCAATTACGCACCCTTGGATCTCATTCAAGAGTAGATTGGGTACCAATCAGAGATTACTCACACATAAAAATATTGATTTTATCTTACTTGGAATAAGCCCAAAACCATTCGTCAAAATCTCTCGTGAAATTCGAAAGCCCATAAAGACATCTGCAAGTTCTAATGTAGGCTAAAAACTGGTCGATATCTGGCCGGTTGTGGGAGTGGGAGAGACACCTGATGAATTCGTAGTACCGTTGTAAAACGAAGAAAAAAATCGTACCAACTATATCACCGCAATTTCCCATCAAGTTTTATACGTTTCTTGCTTGATTAAACCGAAAATATTTTTTACCCCGTAAGTAATTTCTTCCCCGCGTAAGACGTCATGCCGCGTTCATATTTCCACGGTGCGCACCGTAGAAATATTCCCGTAAAAAAAAATAAAACCACGCCCGGCGATTCACCGAGAGAGAACTTCGCTCTACGAGAAAGAGAGTGCCGGAATCCTTTCTCGTCATGGTTGGCACAGTGTGCCAGTGTAAAATAAAGAAAATGAGAGATAAAGCCATACAAAAGAGACATGAAAGGATATAAAATAGCAAGGCTCTATCTATCGTCCTCGAGAAAAATAAATCCCGAGGAAAAATGTGTTCCCGTTTTACCGTCTTTCTGTCTCTGCGGTACACTCGATTCAGTTGTACCCACTTGAGTGAGTTCTCGCCCTCTTCTCTTTTTCCTTCTTTATATCTTTCCCACCCGCCTACCCCTCCCCGCTTGCTCTTGTAAACTCGAGACACTTTTGTTAATGAGCCTTGGAGAATAGAGCGGTATCTTTCTCGTCCGTGCTGGGACGGATAACCGCAACGAGAGTCGCCGCATACAACTTGGTTGTGAGCCCAGCAGTTGTATCTCTCCTCCATCGGCTCCACGAATTTTCCACCGCGACGACTCTGTTTTTTTCTCTTCACTCTTTCGAACCATAGTCATGTAAACCCCGAGCAGGAGAGAGATTGCAACCGGACAATTCCGCGCGGTAAACTCGGCCGGCTGGAGAACGTAGGAAGAGGGAGAAGAATCACACGTGAGAGCTTCGGGGCTGGAACGTTCGGGGTGGAGTTGAGAGTCCGCTCGCACCTGTATACAGATACTTCGGTGCAAGCTTGATTAAGCCACAAATGTTTTCGCGCAAATCTGCCCGGGAGACTGGAAACGAGATGCTGGAAATTGCACGGTGAAGAAGAAAATAAAAGATAAAACGGCCGTGACGGCCACATGGTCCATGTCCAGATTGAAATAACATCTGACGACACTACTGCAATTCATTCCGAGAAAACATCGAGGCGGATGTCATGTGGATTTTTAATTAATGTCCTTCCGTCGCCGTGTCTATTTCTCGGAAGCTGTGACGACCTCGGAGCGGTGATTGATGAAAAAGTGATGATACCGAACGGAGAAATGGAGAGTAAGGATCTTGATAGGGGTAGTCAGTGGCGCGTGAAGTTTGATGAAGTGCTGGTTATCATTCAGGCTTTGCAGTATTTTCAATTTAATTTTCAAAGTTTCATTCAATTCCGATGCATTCGTGAGGATTTCTCTGAGAAATGGAGTATAAAAATCTTGATGGGTATAATTAATGACGTGCCAAGTTTGGTGAAATGCTACCATTCAGGCCCTGCACTATTTTCAATTTAATTTTCAAAATTCCACCCAATTCCGATGCGCCACCTTCGAGCCAGTGCGAATCGGATTCGTGACGAGTTTCCACATTAGGATGAAACCCAGCATTGGATTCGCAAGACACCGAAGAACCAACACCATAGCTAGTCCTGGATTCCACAGTGAACAGATCTTTTCATCGAACAATTTATCCCAACTTCTTTTCATCTCAAGCAAAACATTTTCCTCCAACCTCGGATTAACCGAAGAAAAACCTGAACATTAGCCGTTACGTGCATCATCTTCCCACAATACAGCGCATATCGAGACCCGATCTGAAAAAACCTTCTCCAGGGTATGGCGTTGCTTCGATGCTCCCGAGACGATCGGATGACCCAGTGGCGTGCAAGACCCGCTCTCGAGGCTTTTGCGAGGGAAGAATGTTAACGACGACGCCACCGGGGGAAAGCACAGGCGAGCTTTTATTAGTACTATACCTTGGATCGATAAGCATAAAATTCATCATAACCATGTTGCCGCGTCGTGGCGCTGCATCGACGAAGAGAGGGAGAAAAAGAGATGGATAGCCGAAGAAGGAGAGGAAGCTACTGGATGAGAGGAGAAATACAAGGGGATGAGAGGACACTCGTGTTGTAGAGTTCACCGCAACACGTATGCCACTCTACCATACCAACCATGGTAAAACGCGAGAAACCTCGCTCTGTTTCCCGTTGCTGGACCGGGTTGTGTAATGTGCCTGCGGTTCAACGAGCGCAGCTTCACCATACGAGCCCCTAAGCCAACGAACGTTTTTCCCTCCCATATCCGAGCCCGTTTCTCCCTCTCTCCTCCTTCCGCGCCCCCCTAACGGGCCAGGGTTTCAACTCTTCCAACAAAATATTTCGATCCGGCGATGTCTGGTAAGAGATAAAAAGAAAGTAAGGGTATGGCTGTGGGGTATGGGTTAGGGCGGCTGTTAGTTTCGGAAAGGACGGCTTGTGACGAAACTGGGAATATTGGTAATCGAGTTAACCAAGCGAGAAGCATCAGGTAAATGGATACTTTCGGCGCTGGTGGGGTCTCGTTTAATCGTTCCTCGTTCGTCGTTTAGTAATATCGGTATCGCGTACGGTACTTCATGTGCCGGAAAATATTTTCCGCCCTCACGTTAATTCAACCCCGATATTAGTTATTAAAGGACGGGTTGGGTCGGCGTTTGCGTTCGATAACCCCGCTCGTGTGGACCGACGACCCCAAGCGCTGCGTTTTCGAACGGGGAAAGTATCGAGGTTGGAGCTTGATCCGTTAACTTTGTTGAATTTTCGAGGGTGCCTCAAATATAATTCGTTATATTCTCTTCGCTTACTTGCCTTCTAATTTCATCATGCTCCGGTACTTCGATGACGTGCTGCGCCGTTGAAAGTTCATCATACGGGAGCCAGCCGACAATTTTATTCTTCTTGCACCGTTATAGCAGCTGTAGAACCTTCCTTTGACAAGGCCTGACATTGAGTTCGTCGACAAATTGACGGATATTGAAAGGACAGATATGTTCTGTTCGCTGATACGAGAATAAATGAGTCTTCGCAGAGTACATCGCTTGAAATAATCTGAATATGCAGTTTGACCTGGAAACGAGGATCGTTACAAGTGTGTTGTGGGTTCGGGAAGGTTTATTCGATCATCCTTGGCCTTAATACACTCGAAGCTGGATGCATTCGATTCGATATTTATCCCGTTCGCATAATGTATTGCGAACGCTACTATAGTATTAGCAGCCGGACAAACTAGGACTAAGAATAAACTAGGGCTGAATGGAACGATGATTATAAGTTTGGAACCCCGAAAAAATAGAAGCATACCATATATATAGATATGAAATAGAAAATGGGCTACGAAAAATGTGTGCGTGGGCTTTCATATGACCCCAAGGGCCTATTGGGGAGAGGCTCTGAGTGAGTAGGGTTTATACTAAGGTGAGGGCTTTTAACCGACCTACTACGCAGCCTTTACGCGTCGACATAAAAATCCCTTAGCGGGTAATAGAGAAGAGCTGCCAGAGAAGCGATAATTATGTCAGCGGATAAGAGCTTCGAAAAAAGTTAGAGATTTAAGGAAATACTTAGAAAATATATATTTTTGCCTTGAACCGAGACATTGACCTGAATTTGAACATTAATTTTTTCAATTTGTTTCCAGGTTTTTTTAATCTCATGTTGGAACTCTAAAACGCGTTTGGAATAGTTCCGAAAGTTCAACGAAAGTTTTCTTTTCCATTGAGGGAAAAGAAATCGCGATATCCGGTCATGCTCTGAATTATTGTACCGAAAATTATGTTTTTTAGCATGCACCATTGTTAAAAATTGGAATTTGAATTCATTTCAAAACCGTGCGTCCAATCACGAGCTATACTCGCCCACCAACGGATAATATTTGTTTTTTCATTTTCACATAAAGCTATCATGAGCTATCATAAATATTCAAAATATTCGGAATAAAATTCCATGAAAGATTGTTCAAACGTAACTCTTTCGTATACTCTAGCGTTTGAATAAAGTTATTCTTTTATTATCTGAAAAAAAAATCGAGAACCTATGCATTTTCTAACCTTTGAAACCCATGTAAGCCCTTAACAGAAAATTAATCATCTCTTTACCTCGCCATTACAATATTCACCCGCAAAGCACCAAATTAATTCGAGGGCGAGATTTCTACCAGAATTTTTCACTCGATTTCTTCACCAAGAAATACTCGCAATATCCATCCATGTTCATTTGACTAACAGACGTTTTTCCCTACATTGCTAAATGGTTCTCGTTGCGCGGCTACGGATGGTGATCCCGGTCGATGGTCGAAGTGACACTCGAGGTGACGCGAAGAGTTATATACTGAAAAAAATTGTGAAGGTGGTTCGTCGCGGAGTTCGAGTTGACACGTATGCCATTGAAACGATGGAATGGGCTCGTTAAAATAAGAGCACCAAAGAAACGAAAGCAAGCGCCGAGTTTGCTTCCCCACATCGTTTCGAAGACAAGAGGAGAAGACTCTTGAACGACGACGACCGGCTCTCGACCCAGTGAGCCCGAGAGGGTGAGTCCGAGTGAAAACCCCGAGGTCGTCGCGACGTCGTTGGCTTCGACGGCGCACGTATACAAGCGAATTTTCTTCCGCGCAGCCCGGCACGCTCGCCGAAGCTCGAGATACGAGAACTAGACTGTAAACGAATTTTCCGCAGGAATGTGCAGAGCCAACGTCAACGGTAGGAGGTAAATCGAGAGATATTCCTGGATGGTGTTGACCCCGAAGATCGCGGAAGACGAACCGAAAGGTAGACCAATCGCGAAGCTCTGTATTTACAGAGCCAAGAGCTTTTCGTTGAGGTTCCGAGAGGAAGGGAGAAAGAGAGATGGTACAGTTATATATACAGCGTTATAGAAAAAACGAAAGTTCATTAATCCATTAATGCCAGTTAATAAAATCCGAAAGGATTCGTACAAAAATTCGATGGAATCTTCAATTTCTCTTCCATGTCTCGTCTTCAGCGCGGGAGTCGTCGTGTCGTTATGGATCTAGATAGGTCGATCTATTGCGAAGATTTTAGTTTTTAAAACGAAGATTTTTTCGTTCATAATAATATTACATAGGATATAATATCAATAATATAAATTTACATTGTATATATCAACAGTAAGACAAGATAATATTTCGCTATACTGCTAAGAATTATTTCCGTCATTAAAAAAAAAAACCTCTGACTCACAGCGTTCCTGGTAGTGATAGCTTTAACTATTCAAAATCCCTCACGTAAGAGACTCACCCCGATCGCTACAAATTCTCCTCATTCCGTTCATCCAACCGAAACCGACGAACAGCTTACTAATTACTTTACCAATAATATCTTCTCGGCTCATCGAGGCGGGTTTCTACCCCAACTATCACCGAATCGATGGTTAACATGGACTCCAAGCACGTCCTACAATGCCGCTAAGCCCGGATTTTTTTTTTTCATCCAGTACTTTCCGAACAGAGAAAATATATCACCGCATCGCTGTAACACGCGCGGGGTTTCAACGTTTCTTGTAAAGCTTTTGCGATGCGTTTTTGAAATCCCGTGAATATCGGATTTCGTACTACAACGGCATCCTCATGCGTGACACGCGCCAGGCATAAATATTATATCCGCGTATTCGACGATACAATCCGTAGAACGCGAAACGTAGCAACTATACGATGATTCGAGGCGTCGTTGCGGCAATGTGTTGCGGAGGATTTTCGAGAAGAAAAAAAAGATAGAAAATCTTTTACCGATCCAGACATCGATAGATCGTAGCGCAATTGAGTAGCACCCGGGTTTCAGGCTCGCGAGTGATGCACGTCAAGCGTATGAACATTGAATCGATTTTTTTTTCTTTATAATCACCGCACAGTCAGGGCGGAAATATCACTCGCGCGAGAATCCTCGGCGTTCCCTCGCTGCCTCGCTGAGTATCCCATGTGTTCGTGCAACCTTTGTCGAAGCCATTTACCGTGTTACAACGACAAAAGAGTCTACACATACGTGCGCGACGAATATTGGCGCGTCACGACAACGTATCGTGGTGACAACGTTGAAACGATCGAGCGTCGACTATAAATAGATTAAATACATGAACGTGTTGAGCGTGTACTGGATGCACGGAGGAGATGTCGTACAGAGGCTCGAAATCGTTGAGTACACGCTGAGGGATGGATGTAGAGACTGCGGGGAAACAAACGGTACGAGAGGCTGGTTTAACATCAACCCTCGATACGGACACGTGCTTCGTGTAAGTGAATCGCTTTCAAACAGGTATTTTCATATTTTTCACGCTGGATGAGTGTTTTTGATTTTTTTGGGGAGTTTTTCTACGCCTTTTTTAGGTTGAAGTCTTTGGGGGAAATGTCGCGCGGTTATGATGTAACGAGGTCTGAGTTGAGCGATAGACCCTGGATTCTCGTGACGCATGTTTGGAAGGAGACAATGAGAAAGACGGAGAAAGATATGGAGACGGAATAAAATGTTTACAAAATGCGACTTTGAAAGCTTGCCTATATGTACAAAATTGAACTAAAAAGATAAAAGTGATATTTTTTGTGACTCTAAAGAAAAGAGCATTATAGGATAATATACCAAATTGTTGATACTTAAATATTTGCAATATCTAATCAGTTATTTTTGTCTTTTTCGGTGCCTTAGCTGGCACCGACTTTAAAAATAACTGATTAGATATTGCAACTATTAAAGTACATATCAATAATTTTGTATATTGTCCTTTAATGTTCTTTTCTTTAAGGTAATAAAAAATATTATTTTTATCGTCGTAGGTTAAGTTTGTACGCATAGGCAAAGTCTTGAAGTCGGTTTTAATTGATTCTTTTTTTGTGAAAATTTATTTTACCATCATTGGAATTGCGCCCATGTGCCAAGTAGAAGAAACGAGAAGTGGGTTGAAATTCAACGGACTCGATTCCTTCTCTAATTTGGTTCCACCCTTCAAACTTAAATAGGACCACCCTC
Organism: Sussaba pulchella; assembly: GCA_963971145.1. Lineage (NCBI taxonomy): Eukaryota > Metazoa > Arthropoda > Insecta > Hymenoptera > Ichneumonidae > Sussaba > Sussaba pulchella. Next base: position 13,630,597 of record OZ020164.1, on the reverse strand, counting down.
GAGATATAGCCTATCCAATGAAAAAATAATCATCAAAATCGGTTCACAATCGGCGAAGATATCGCGCAACATACACACAAAAAAAATCCACTTCGAATTCAGAACCTCCTCTTTTTTCGAAGTCGGTTATAAAAAACGCGACACGACGCAAGGCAGGCTGTAATGTACTCAACTCCCGACGGCCTTATACACTTTTCTTCTATCGCCACTCGTCTCAATCGTAAGAATAACCCGTAATCCCTATTCGCGTGGAAAACCACGCAACAGGATCCGAAAAATGTATTTTTGCTCAACTGCATGTACGTTTTTCTCCCTGTACCACCTATAAATACGACCATTGAACCGCACACACGTATCCCAAATGATTTTCAGAGAGCACCGACGTGTCGAGCAATTAAAGTGGAATTCTCTCCGAAAGGAACGAGGTCAAAAAGTCAAATCGTGAAATTCACACAGACAAACGTGCCTGAAACTCAATAGCGAATTCGGCAGCGCTTGCATCAGTTTCCTTCGGTTGAATAGGCGGCATATAACTCGTGAAAAGTTCTGAATCGTGCAGACGAGGAATTTCCCGGGTAGCAAATTTTCGTCGCCACGTCATCTTCGTTGTCATCGTCGTGGGAGATCCGTCGAGAGAAGCGGACGAGGAGCACGTCGAGGTTCGTGATCGACCGAGATCTGCGTCTAATGCGAGAGATTAGGATGGAGAAATGAACGTGAACGTGAAACTCGAACCGAAACTCGCAACGCGAGTTACTAAGATTCGGGATTATCTCGTTTCACATCGGACGAGAAAATTTTATCGTTTTATCGACCATTGATTTTTGTTATAATAGAATTACATTCTTGCGGCAAACATGAGGCAAAATGCTCAGAGGAAATCACAAAGAAAAATCGAGAACAAACTATTTACTCAATATTTTTTATGATTGTTATGAAATTTTTGTTTCTCAAGAAACCAAATATCTTTCGCGATAAATCCGCGAACTTTAACAACGTCGTTTCCCAGAGTTCGCAGACTAGCCGTGTCTGACGGATTGAGTCGTCTACGAAGTTTCCGCGTTTTTTTTTTGGTCTATTTGTTTCGCCGCAATATGTTTATTTTTAGCTAAATGTTATCATACCAGTTGGAAGCTCTTTATTTGTTATTTTTTATTGGGATACCATCATTCATTGGATAATTTAATTTCAGCATTGCTCACAGAAAAATAACCTAAATAACCATCATTTCGTGGATAATGTGATTACAGCTAATTTCAGTGATAGTTGTAATTTTGAACAAAACTTCTGAATAAAAAACCGCGGCATCTTATTGCACTATGTACCGAGAAGTATACATATGTATAAAAAAAAATGATTTCGTATGTGTTCGAATGAATGACTTACGAGTTCTGTGTGGATTAATGTGTACTCCTAAAACAATTCAATCAAGCTTAATTTCCGTTGCATACCCCAATTCCATTCTTCTTTATTCAAATAAATATTTACAATTAAGTTTTATCGCGTACATACTTTCGTTTTCCTCATTCAAATAAACGTCTTGAATTTTTATTTTTGCTCTATTGTGTATATTGATATAATAAGTTTGCAAACATTCACTAGAACTACCCAATAAAAACTGCCTGCCGGAAAAAACGCAAGCGTAAGTGGCGCGTCTCCGAGCAACGTCTTGACGATTTTTCATTTCGCTCTAAAACTGCCTTTTCACCATCATTGTCTCCGGCAATGTCCGTACTAGTCATCGAGGTCTTGGTTCAAGTTCCATGCGCTTCGGTTTAACCGCGCGCGCAAGTCAGAACCTCAAACAGTTACCAGCCATGTCAACAGTTCTGACTGAAGCTCATGGTAACTGCTGGTTACTTCACCACCCGCCCCCCGAACCCCGGCACCCTGACGGCAACGCAACACCTTCGACCCAACAAAGCCGAAGTTGTGGAACATACAACGCGTTACGATATACATGGCATATCCTATTCCCATACGCGAACTGACGTACACTTCTCGCTTACTCTCCGGCGACTCCGCGATCTCTCTGCCGACGTTATCCACGGAACGATGAACGAAATTTAACTCGGCCAAACTCTCGGTTCGAAAACTTTGACTCCGAAGACGGTTCGGGAATTCCCCGAAGTGCGTTTCATTTTCCAGAACGATCGTTGAAGAAATTCCAACGCGCTCGCACTTTTGTGTGCGTTAATGGCAAATATTGCTTCACCGCGCGAGCGAAACTTTTCTCAGCTCGAAACTTGAAACATTATAATTTTTCTGGAGTTGAAAAGGAATAAAGGTAAGAATTTTTGTGTTATCAGTTGGTTTTAACCGTTACGTGAATTTGATTTAAGGTGTACTGTGCGAAAATGGGGAATGAGAAGGGAAGCTGGAGATCACGCTGGACCTTGATCAAGAACGACCTGATCTGCACTGAAATTTTTCGAAATTTCCGTGAATTGTCTTTTTTTCGAGTTTGGATAGTAATTATAATAATTCCTCGCAATTTTTTATTGCAAATAATTCATTGAAATCTCCTGGTTTGTTGGTCCCCGAGTCGTAACTGTAACTGTTCTACCATCTTAACCATGTAGATGAATTTATCGCGGTTCCAACGTTTTACTTCCTTCGTTGTCAGTGGTTTTTTTTTTCTTTTTTAATTTAAAATCCTGTACTTAAATGTGCTTATACCCTTCGCGGGAAACAAAAGGCACTCACGCGATTATTATATAAGCATCTGGTATATTAAGAGTCTGGAAGTGTTGTCAAAACATGGAACCACAAGTAATTCCTAGAAGCAGCTGCAACATTAATTTTTTTTACTGTAATAACCCAATTTTTACTTTTCATTCAAGAAAAAATTTCATACGGAATAATTTTGTTTCGCTGATTTTGTCTGTTATTGACTGTACATCTAAAACCTAAATGCATTATCGCTAATCTATAAATCACGTCAAAAACGTCTTCGACACCCCTCATTTTCATCACGCTTATACTCTTCATCGTCGGCTGATTCTGAGTAATTCTCCAAGAACAAAACAATAATTCCCTTGCACTGTTTCATTCGCAACAACGACGATTCCCTTACCCGCAAAGATCACGACGTCATAAATACCTCGCAATTCGAATAAGTACAGAACCTTTACGAACGACTGGCAGTAAAGTTACCGGCTTCAACATTACACCGTACAAAATTATTCAACTACGCCGCACTTGCATATGTTGCAGATCTCTCTTTTCCGTAATTCACCCTCCGGGGTTCTCATCTCTCCGCCGTTTCATCCCCCCAGTGTGTGTAACGCGCTAGGATAGTCAACCGCAAAATGGTGAATGAGCGAGGGGAGAGAACGAGCAAGAGTTGCAACGTTAACAACCGCAACTTGGCAGGTACCTGCATCGCCCGACGTTTTCCCGTCGTAACGGAAGTTGCACGCGAGTGCAGTGCACGAATAACGCGTCGTTAATGCCGAGCATGCCCTACCAAGTGCGAGAAACCCGGTATCGAGCTATACCACGCAACACAACGTATTCGTTTGCGAAAAAAAAAAACAAAGACAACTATATTTGGCGGGGTAACCAAACCTTGCTCGGGAGGCAGAAAGGTAGAAAGGGCAACAAACGAGTTGAGCTCGACGTTTATAATTTTCGCGACCGCGTTCGGGTGAGAGATCTACGGATAAAGGTGAAACAAAATGGAGTGTGCCAACGAAAAAAACGGAAGAAAAAAAAAAGAAACGGGAAAGAAAAAGGGAGAGAAGAAAAGTCCGGGATGAGTCGAATTTAAATTTTCCCGGATTCCGCGCTTGGCTCTAACGACTTTCTTAACGACCCTCCGCGGGACCGTCGTTCTTCTCGTTCTCTTCGTCGTTGTTCCACGGCCTCCGAGTCCGGAGCCAAGCGTCGGAATTGCAGAACCCTCGGCCGAATAGTTTGACGCTCGCATATTCCGCCGATCTTCCACCGGAGACTTCGTCCCTTCTTTTTTTTTCGCCAACTCCGTGCCTTTTTTTCTCGCATATTTACCTCGCAGCCTCGCACGGTTACTCTTACACACGTCCTTGCGCTCTTACGATGCTAACTAGCCACCTCTGCAAAACGGGAGTCGAGATAACTCCGAATTATTCGACGATTTAGCGAACAGCGGGATTCACTGTGCTACTGTATTTTTGGCCTGACTGTACCGATGGCTTTATATGAGCGGTGAAAATTACTGGGCATCCGTCGCACATACGAATTATCTTCTATTTTTAATGCTTCGAAGCAATTGGATCTGTGGATGAAATGATTTTTGTGTATGAGCTTGTAAGCCACTTTTTTGATAGAAGTTCGTCTTAACTTAACGTCTGAATGATAAGTTAATAATAAATGATAATAACAATAATAGATACGATTGTAAAATTAAAAAATTGATGTAGGGCTCTCAGATATTTATATTGATGATCATATTATTTACGTATCTATTAATGTATTATAATATTTAACTTTATACATTAGAGTGTGTTTTGGAAAAAAACATTTGGGTGGCTTTCAGATTTAAAGTCGATGCTATCAGACAACATGTGGCCGAGTGAGATCCATTCTAGCTGCTTTGAAAGGTTCTGCGATTATTAAATAGATTTTAAATTTGATTTATGCGCGACGAAAAATGTTTGACCAGTTGAAATCGATGGTTCCAGTAAATATAAATATCACCCTTAACCCTTTCGAACTCCCGGACGAGATATCTCGCGAGCAGATACTTCCCGCTTAGCGTTTGTGACGAGATATCTCGCGAGCAGATACTTCCCGTTTAGCGTTTGTGACAACCAGTACATGACTGTCTGATCTTACAAGGTACGTCTGAGGCTTGTTTACAACCCGCCCCTCGCATTTTTGAGCCGGCAATCGCGTTTTGTAAACAGAACGGTAGTAATATTGAAATTGTAAGGTGCTTACCAAAGTGAAAAAATTATATATAAACTATGTATAGTTTTCATATAGTATTGGGCATGTATAGTCTATACATAGTTTATATATAGTTTGTATATAGTTCATATATAGTTTATATATAGTTTGTATATAGTTTATATATAGAAAAATTCCCGACAAAACGTTGCGTAATATGCGCGGCAAGTGATGCGCGAAAGTCAATGCGATACTGGTGTAAGCGCTGTAACGTAATTCTATGCATCTCACCATGTTTTGAAGTATTTCACGTCGAACGGAAATACAGATAGGTAAGTCGGAAAAATCAATAGTAGTACGCATTATCACTTTTGCCATTTAGCCGGTCAAATTAATTCAATAGCGAAATACTGCGTGTATCGAGGACTGACTTGGACTAGTTGGCGAACTCGTCATAAGCGTTAAATAGTAAGAATTGGGACGCGAGATATCTCGTCACAAACGCTAAACGGGAAGTATCTGCTGGCGAGATATCTCGTCACAAATGCTAAGCGGGAAGTATCTGCTCGCGAGATATCTCGTCTGAGAGTGCGAAAGGGTTAAGTGCGATTGTGCTCCGATTCGACTAGACGTTTTCTGATAGCTTCTACTTCGAATCTGCCAGCCGCCGAAAATTTCGGTTTTCGAAAACACACTCTAATACATAAAATGACGTAATGTAAAATAATAGTGAAGATATAAATAATACGGTTATCATAACATTCCGAATAATAATTATGCAGTCGCAGTCTCTCGCATTTCAGAATTCGTTTGAATTCCCTTGTAAAATACGAGAATAAGCGGAACAATCTGATTACCACCTAAATAGACGGAAAATCGATGGTGCTCTCCTCGTTGAATCAGCAATCTGAAGCTAAATTCATGAATTCAGAGATTCGTTACTTTTACGTTGTCTGGTTTCGAACAGTCAAACATTATTTCATCTCGAAATTTTCCAATAATGTAAAATAAGGTAGAACAGAACCCATCGGGCAGGAATATGCATACAAATGCATTTTAATCAACTTAACGATGCAACTCGAAATTCGATACTGATTTATTTATCGTTCAGAGTCGGTTTATTCTATAACCGGCTGACGATGCTGAAGCGTGGCATAGCTGCGAGGACAGCACTTGCCGCATGGATGATCCATTTACCAACCAATTTCCAAAAAAAAAAAAAAAAAAAAAAAAAATTCTCTAAAAAAAACCTCAGCGGTTTTCGTCATAAAATTTCCGCGAAATTTAGAATAGCAGCGTAATGAAAAATCGATTAATTAGCTTTATCTGTCCGACCGTTGTTTGATTATACATCCTTTCTATAATTACTTAAATAGAGTTCAAAATGCCATGTGTACGGAACCACTTCATGGCATAGTAAATACTGTGATTTTATTCTGTAAAGAATTGGACATTGATTCGATTGATTAATCACGACTATGTACAGCATCCTTCTGCATGGCAATTAATTTAAAAAATCCATACCAACGTTATCGTTTTATGCGAAATATTCTTATCCAAACCATTAGGGACGGAAGTCGGTTAACCAAACCGAATAAAATCCGGATATGTATCCGGTTGACTAAATCCTGCATGTATAAGCGCCAAGCAGACCGAAAAATATATCGAAAATACATATAAAAATAGTAACAAAAAAATTCGAACAGTAATGAATCACCCTGTCAACGGATACCGACCGATGTTTAATATCACGCTTCGAGTAATACATTTTTACTCGCTCGTACTGCATAAATCTATCCATATCCAACCCAACACCGTACGATCCATCATAAGCCCGAACAGTGTCCCCTCGTAATTTACATTGCTCCTAATAAATATTTTTAATATCCCATATTTCATATTAACCCTTCGACGTCGCTCTGGGTCAATTTGACCCGGGCCAATTTTAAAATAAAGTTTACGAGCATCAGGCATCTAAAAATGTGACAAGTGTCACCGTCTAACGGTGTCTTGGGCTATCTAGTTGATGACTGTTCGCTGGCTTCGGCTCCTAAAGGTGTCAGCGTACCGCAATTCGCCATTAAGTGCATACGTTCCAAATCTCCGGGTCAATTTGACCCTGAGTGACCTTAACGAAAGTTATGCAAAGTTGAAGGTCGAATGTGGGGATAGAACTCTGCCGGGAGCGACGCGTGGTGGCGAAAAATAAAGTCTAATCCAAGCCATTTCCAGGTACCCCCGAATTGTTGTCGTTTCCAGACCTGTATATTAGACCATGGAGCGGGTGTTCTGTTCTCCTCCACCCGTTTCGATTCGAAAGGTTCCGATTAGGGAGGTCCTACTGTACTACTTTATCCGGGTGAAAAACGGCGACTGGCTCGTGCACAAGCGCGATCCGTCCAACGCGGACACGGCGAATCTCGAATGTGGGGTTGAAGAGCTTGAAACTTTTCGCACCCTTCGGAGAGCAGTGGAGGGCGGACTGGGTTCCGGGAGATCTCGGCACCTCAGCCCCACGGGAAAAGGGTTTGGGAAAATTTATGCGGGAAATCCGAAGAATTTGCTGACTCGCTGGCGGTAAGTCTGCGGTCACTCGTTGCTGAGGGATTGCGCTTGCGAGATTTACACAGCTTATTCGTTGTTTAACAATAATTGTCGGTCTTGTATGACATCGTTTTCGGTCAGTGGAGGCGGATGCTGCGTAAATATTAGAGCGTTATAAGGTGTCAGAATTGGGAATAAAATTTGTTCATGAGGTTGTAATTGGAGTAGGTTGAAGGTGGCTGCTGGGCAGTGGCAGGCTTGAGGGACTGTATATAGCTGTTTAGGTCGAAAATAAAATTTTTTACATATTCTCAAAGTACATAATCTTGAGTAGATTCATGTAAAAAATTTTATAAGGATCTGAGCACTATGAAAACCTGACAAAATCAATTTTATCCGCAAAAAATCTAGACTCGAAACACGATTTGTCGACAGCAATCTAATCGATTGATTTGAATCTTTCAAGAGAATGTTACTTCTTAATTTTAATGGCTTGGTCGTGACCCGAAGAATTTTCGTTCGAGAAACAATTTAGATATTTCCAGGTTAAAAACCTAATCTTTGAAATCTCAAGAATCGAACTTTCCGGAAAAATTGACATTACTTTAAAAATCGAAATTTCTCCGAGCCTTTCGTTCACGAGCTGCGTTTGGAAATATATTAACGAAATATTTTTCTCAAAATGTTAACAACTTTTCGACTTCGCTTGACTTGAGCTGCTAGTGCAGGGAACGAATCGTTGGGTGACGAAATTAAAATTTAGATATCCAGCGCGACAGTCAACCCGGATTAGAAATCCGATTATCCTGGTACTTCGCAAATGCCAGACTATAAATACATAGCTTATGAACACGTTAAGCACCATGTCAGTCACCGTTGACTGACACTATACTTTCCGTTCAGGCCCCGACTATCACCGTTGACTGAGGATATGCAATTTAACAAATTATATCATCCTATTAATTAATTTTCAATAAATTGCGGATGAAACCACAATGTTCCTAAATATTCCTTATCATCAAAAAACATTTTTGTTGAATATTATTAAAACACAGCAAAACGGTTGCTGCGTTTTCGTGGTGTTAAACGGAAATATAATAAAATAGGCTTGGCGTCCAACGTGTCAATGAAATTCTATTTATAGGATAAGGGAGCCATTTATTCGTCCCATGCAAATAGTATGGACCTCAAAAAACTAAATGAATCCGAATCTCTCAATGATCACACAATATTGTTCGACGTATAGCGTGAGATGAAGTTCGTATCGTAGCTGCATCGTTAGCTATACGCATCAAGAAAGTTCCATTCAATGCTCGCCGTGTACTCGCGTAATGTTGATACTCGAACGTGCGCGAAATGAAGTCATCCGACCCAAACCTAACCGGAAAGTTGGGATGCCCGCAGAGCCTCGACGGGAAAGCAAATTATCGGATATTTCGGTTGGGTTTTAGGATTTCAGCGAGTTTGCGAAGCAATTAACCGATGGACCTTACCTTTAATAATATCATGACATATATCTGTGGTTCGTAAGCGAAACAAAATAAATTCATTAAAAAAATTGTAGAGAAATAACGATTTCACGTTGATAAAAAAGTAAACACTCTTGAAATTATTTGGTTTTGCCAACAAATCATGGAGTCATCTGGTTTTGCCTACAGATGCGAGACAATTCATAAACTATATCCATCGTCAAATAATGAAATTTCATTTTACCGATCGAAAAGTTTGAGGAAACCTTGCGAAGAAATAGAATATGAATCTTGTTTTTTTTTAACGCAAAAAACCAGAGATAAATTCCAAGAATCTGACTTAATCTCATTATTTTCAAACTCAGCTTATTTGGTTTCACCTTCAAACCATATATCGATCCATAATTAAGGACTGGGAACCAGCGTCATCGACTCTAAAGCAGATGCTCGAGAGTTTACCACTCTAAGGAATGGCGGCACTATCGTGGGCAGGCAAATTCTCTGTCGATCTGACGAATCGACAAATCGTATCTCTAGTGCCGTTCGGTCAACTTTCAGAATCACCGAACTCAACTCCCAACCACAACTACAGTCAAACGTCCCTTTCACCGACCATTCCCCAAAATAGACCAACAAAACTAAACAAAGAAAAATCAATAAATCCCGTCGCTGATTATTCTCGTTGTTGACTCGATTTCGAGAAGCCACAGGTTCTAAAATAGTACGTATTTTAAAATAACAACGCGTCCTTTATCTAATATCATAATTGTTTCTTGCATTCGATTGGCCAACGGAAAATTGACCCGATCTTCGCATTACGGCGAATTCTACGGACCCGACTGTAGCGTGCGATGCTATATTTCTAGCCCCCTAAGCTATTCCCCTATATATTCCCCAATATTTCCCTAGCTGTCCATTTATTCTATAAGCCAGTAGATCTGCTGCTGCTAACGTGAAACTCTAACCCGTCTCTATTATTCTCATAAAATTCAACGCGTGGATTATTATTATTATTATTATTATTATTATTATTATTATCATTACCATTATTATTGTTGTTATTATTATGTGCCTCTTACGACCGAGTCACGGGATGTGGTAACGACCTATTTCCATAAAAAAACTATTATAAAGCGTACGTTGAAAATTATTTATAACGTGAAGATATATTAGTCCAGGCGAAGAGAGGGGAGGGGGGGAGGGAGAGTTCTCGGCGGTGGTGCACGAGTTCGTGTGCCCAACCACCGCTTTATTTGTTCTATTTGTGTTCAGGCTCGGTTCGCTCGGAATTTCTGGATGAAAATCTCTTTGAATTCACGATCGCAAGCTGGCTCGGGACGATTCGTTATCAACGCGTACCTTTCGGACCTCTCTCTCCCTCTTTCTCTCTCTCATTCGTGCCCACCATGTCCTCTCGCACCCTTATCGTTCGGTATATACACCCTGTACCATAATATGGCTTCCATTGCTAAATTCCACTTCTCATTCGCACACAAGATTCGTTAGTCCACTGCGATTTCGCGACTCGGCCTCATCCGAAATTTCCCACGGAACTCGTCGACGGTAAAGCACGCGGGACATTTCCGGGCTGCTCATATAACACGGAAGCATTTTATTACGAATGAATTTTCCACGTGGAACGAAAAATATACACCATTCGTGATACAGAGAAACCCAAGTGGAGAGACTCGACTTTTTACGAGTGCTGGAATAAGATCCATGAATAAATGCAACAGCTGTGCGGATTTTCTCGCGTCGTTTAATAGAATCAATTCGCGAACATCTGTTAAAAACTACGATTTGGTCGAAATGTCAGTCGTTCAATCGTTTCATGTTTTTTAATTTCATTTTTTTGATTTTTAAATCGCAAAAAAAAACATTTTTTAATTTTTTCCGTCGACTACGAGATTAAAGTGCGGTTCGATATTTTTTATATTTTCGAGCTCGGTTTATATTTCTCTATATATTTTTCCACGGGATAAATGTGTGTTACAGCGAAGCGTGAGAAGGGACGAGAGAGCATCGTCGGGTTTTATTAGCCAACTTTGGCCATAAACAGAAAGCGGAAAGCCCGCTATTCGACTGGATATTTATTATGTTTTTACGGCCGAGCGTCAGCGCCGGACTCCGGCGGCTGCGGAACGAATAAGAGAGAATCTATCTCTTTTTACGTGAAATAGCGTAGCTGGATGAATCCCTCGATGAGCCCCGGTGGACCGACGCAACAAAGAACCCACCGGATATAATCCAGCGTTGCGATTATACCCCAGAATAGTACATTTTCGAGCCCATCCTTGAATTTCCATATTTAATTCACGTTTTCTCGGGACTTCTGCATAACGATGAGGTAAAAAAAATCGATGAGTGTATGAAAATGAACGAGAAGAGGCCAGAGCGGTGGATCGTCGACGGACACGTCACAGCGGCGAGTTGGAGAGAGAGAAGCGGGAGTTGGGGTTGGGGTTGACAGACGAAACAGGACTAAAGCGGAAGCACGGTGTTGGAATACAGACGAAGGCACTTTAATTGGCAAACAGGCAGATACCTACAAAGTGTCAAAGGAAGAGAAACTGGCTCACGAAACCAGGAGTACTCGCTCGTCTAGTTTCGACGGCGTGTCTCCGTGCTTCAGTAATTTACAACAAGTTTTGGTTTATACGAATTCACTGTACTGTGTGTGTTCCAATAAAATACAGTGCCGTTGTTCTATTGGAAAAGAATGTATATCTTAGAATAAAAATGTATAAAAGAAACGCTGTAATGGCATTTTCGTGTTTGAAGTTATATAGCGCGTGTTTTATTTTTAACAATCCGCTGAGATTAGATAGCTTCATTATTGATGTCGATTTCCAACGTCACTAATAAAAAACCCAAGTATCGAGTAGTTCACCGACGCCACCGCTACGTGGCGCTGGGCATTGCGCGCTCGATGAATATAGATATAATATAGGTACGGGAGTTTCTTGTTCGTTGAACGTCGTCATAATCACAGCAATCGTGGTCGCCAGGCACAGACGTGATAACACTTGCGGTGGATTGGTTCGGACAGCGTCAGAATGAGATCCATTATACTACAAGAGAACTTGGTTCGGGCCAAGAGGCTGGCGTAAGCGATAATGAAAACAATGAGCAAGCCCGGAGCCTTCCCTTGTTATCCGTTTCCGAGCTGAAAGTTCCTTATCGAGGATTGAAAGGGACCAACACCAAAGGGACCGGAAAGAAAATGAGTGTCGATGAACGTCGTTCCTGATATTTGCACTTGTCCCCTACACACAACAGAGCCCTGCGGCTTTATTTATGCTTGTTTTGCTACTTGCTTCGCTGTTTCCACTCTACACAGCCTCGACGTCTGTAACGTCAGTGGATATCCTTCGTCGCCTGAGGGAGGTGTGGCAACGTCTTTATAAAAGGGATTTACCGAAGCACCTGCTTCGAGAGATAAACGAGCCAACGCAGAGCTGCTAAGCACGCTATCGCACCGAGCAACGAGTCTCAGTGCGGTTGAGGCAACGGGAAAAGCACAGATAGAGACGCCGACGAAGATAAGTTGAGAAATGATAAAGCGGGAAGGTAATATCTCGAGACTCCACGAAGATGGTTGATACTGCGATGGAGAGCGGAGGGAAAGCATGGCAGAGAGGGTCGTGTTGATAGTAAGGAGGCTTTTCAAAGACGTGCCTAGTGAGAAGGAAGTGGTGAGAAGCGGGGAGAGTGCGAAGACGACGTCGGAGGATTGTGCAGGCCGGGAGACTGGTTTTGGTGACAGTTCAGTAGGTAAGCGGACGCGGCAGCAGGCTAGCTGAGTGGCTTGGAAATGCAGCTGGAGTCCCTTCTCCAGCCTCAAGGGTACTTCGTATCAACGAACGAACGTTATGTACATGTATCCAGCATGCAATACGGTATTCACCGACGCGGAACATCCCGGAGGACAAGAAGAGCAGAAGGACGAACTCGAAGCCATGGCAACTTTGGAACAAGCCGTACTCCTACCTTAAAACTATCAATAGCTCCTGTGGCTTAAGCTGGAGCTCCTGTAAATGGTTATTAGCGGCAATGGTACCCAGAAAACTGCAGCTACGCTTCCTGGAATCGAGAAAGAGGAGAGATCGGAGTTTGGGTCACGTCGGGGCTGCGAGAAACTTCGAGAGCGCACAACGGCCTCGGGGTTAAATCTAGGCAAATTAGGACGAACGCAACAACATTTCACCTTGACGTTTGCCTGCGTAACGTAAATCGCAAAAGCTCCATCCGTGGATCTCGACTGACTCGACCGTTCTGGAAGCTGCGGAGCTTACAGCAACAGCAGACGACTACGCGGGGGTAGGTAATCCAATCCTATTTGAGGTATGAAGTTGCGGATGGAAACATAAATGTGGGTTTACGGTTTTACGGGGAGCACGCGAAATTGCCCAAGGCTTGGGAACCATGGAGATGGAAGACGCAGCGACGAGGAATATATTGAAACTGCTGGAGAAGCTATTTCCGGTCATAGACCGGAGGCCAAGAGCGTCTCAACTGAGTATTCAAATCGGCTAGACATTGCGATCGAAATATAAAACACGTCTGTGCGTGGCAGCTAGAAAATACTGTATAAATAAAAGCCGGAACTACCCAGGTCCCTGATATGAGTACAGATGTGGTTAGCGTTGAAAAAAAAAACTCAGAGAGGTTGAAAATAATGGCGGGAAAGTTATAATTTGCGTGGAACGATATACAGAAATATGAATGGCAGAATGGAAATTAGCTAGCGACGTTTAACGTAGGAGTCTACTTACTAAATTTATCGCTGGAACTAATATCGGAACTGCGAGGATACCTGATACCACGCAGCCTCTTCCCGGTTCCAGAATGAATCAGAAATTTCTCCGCTGATCTGAACGGAACGCCAGCGCGGTGAAGCTTGGAAATTTCGATGGAATTTCGATATGAAACATTTCCAGATGCTCACATTCTAACCCCCCCCCCCCCCCCCCCTCTGCGCGCTTTCCGAACCACGCGAGACCTTCTGACGGTCAATGTCCAAAATACTTTGCTGGTTCTGAATTATTTTCCCTCACGCTTTCCTATCTAACAAGTTGAAAAGGAGAAATCTGCAGTGCAAATAGACCGTGGTATGTTTTCTTTTTGTTAATGATAGCGATGCGAAAAATTGTATGGATGAAGGGCTGCTTTATAGGTGTTGATTATCATTGCTGTAGAATCCGGGGTTTCACGAGTGTCGCTTATTTACTTCAGGGCTCACATACCCCTGCGAGCGCTGAAAATGAGTAAATGCGAAAAATTATTATAAAAGTAATAGAAAAAAAATGGAGTCGTTGATTTCACATTTTGTATTAACTTTTCAACTATAAGAAAAGAATTAAAAACATTTTTTTTTAATGGGAACATTATTTTTTCTATGGTTCTGAAACTACGTCTTCAGATCGAGTCAGCATATTGTGCTGAGCATGTTGTGATACTCATTTAAATTTCAATACTCTAAAACGTTTTTTTTTTTAATCTTGTCAATTATTTTCTGTACATTCTGAAGAGAGGTTTTTTTTCTGTGAGAAATAACCATATAACCTTCACGATAATTCTTCGAATTCACCCGGTTTTCAACGGGCGCAGGGCCCTTAACGAAGGTATTCTCCGACGTGGGCCGCGAATTCCCTGCGTCTCGTTCGACGATAGCCGAGTGCGACGTCGAGCTGTTATTCGGTTCGTCCATCAACGGGAGCTCCGCGACATCCCGGGCACCGGTGTAACCCCCAGGTACACCCGGCGACCCGGCAAACCCAAACGCAATCGTAGGACGGACGCGTAATAGCCAGGTAACGGGCACACGGTAACGTACGACGTACCTATACTCGATTCGGGCTTTCACGGCTCTTGACGTTGTATACGATGGAAGCGGGGGTGGGCGGTGGCTCTTTGCTCCCACCATTGAACAATTCACCCCGACGCGGTAACACCGTCGGGGGTTGGGTATACGACCGCGGCGTCCGGCGTCCCTGCGGGCGCCACGTCGATGTCCGGCCCAACGAGAATATATACCGCACACGCGCGAGTCCATGCGCTGGATTCATTCGCGGATGAATTCGACGGTAACGAGGACCACCCAACGTTCCTGAAAACCACGATTCCCGTTTCCCAGATAATCCAAACCGGACTCGATACGCTCCGCAATGTCCCCTCCAGCGTGTACTTTCGATTCACGAATACGGAGAACAGATATTAACGTTACGCGGGTAAGTGCGCGATGCATTTTCTCTTCCGAGTGCACTCGGACGTCCATTACGAATGAAATGCATATTACATCGACGTGAGCCCATATGCCGGTTTATCGATTATTTATCAATCATCATATTGTACTCGCGATGTGGGGTCACGGGCTGATATTTCATGCTCGGGCTTAGAACGTTCGTCATCGCTTATTTATCGACAGTCGGGTAATACGAAGTTTTTTGCGCAACGAGCAATATTTTTTTTATTTTTTTTTTTTTTTTGAGATACTGATTGATGCGTGTAGCGATGAATCAAAATGAAATAATCTTGATATGAAGGGATTTCGTTGGACGGACGAAGGACGCAAGGTTGACGAACGAGGCTCGTCGTAAGCTTATTGAAACGAGCTTGACGATGTAATAACAGTTTGTAAAAAATGACAAAAATATTTGAATAATTAGAAAATTCGTACGAAATGTGCGAAATATCGGATAAACTCAGCGGAGTGTCAGTCCAACGCCAAGGTAGAACGAAGGTCTAACTTGGTAGGGGAGGTCTTGAAACTCGACTAAAATTGAAGTACTTCAGCGGGGATAAATACGAGCAAGCTTGACAACGACATTACGTAGATCCGAAAGAAACCGAAGGTAAGCAGCTACCTGAGCTGTCGTGATAAGATGAGCCAGTGCATAAACTATGTTTCATACAAAGTAGAACCCTGCACATTGTTTCCTCATCAATTATTTACCGCTGACAGGATGTCGTTCGAGAAGATTTTCAGAGGAAGAAATTTTTCGTCTGGAAAAATCTTCGTCCCAACATGACGTGGAAGATTAAAACCGGAAATGGAGAAAAAGCACAGCGTAAAAAGAACCATTTCGACGTATTATTAAATCATTGGCAAATGTACGTTGATCTTCTGGGATCTGTAACATTTTTTCCGTACTTAACTCTGAATTTGTGTAGACACCGCTCTATTTCTTCCAGATTGTACTCCCAATCAGCCATGTATGCTGTATGTCCGGAAACCAGAGCCAGAAATGGGACGAAGATCAAATAAAGATCAAGAGAAAACGGTGCAGAGGGAGAGAAAGCGAGAGAGAGAGAGAGAGAGAGAGAGAGGGAGAATAAAGCCTTGCGAGTGTGAATCCGATGACCGCAAGTCAGCCGATAGCTTCGATGCGTTTCGAATACCGAGGGTGGGAAAGGTCGTTAAGCCAACGATCGGGATGGATAAACGTAACGGATGCTGGTAGATCCACATTGAGCCGTACGCCCCCTCGAAACATAAATACAAACTAGTCGTGACAGGATTATCAACGACTCATCGCTGTTATAACTCCGTGTAGATCGCACCTAGACCCTGACTGGTGGTTACGGAAACAGAATTTCGAGCCGAAAGACATCCGGACCAGCTAATTCCCATGTCGTTGACAGAATCTAACCCTCCATCCGAATCTTCAGGAACTCAGAAAATAAGTTCAAATATGGTCCATACAAATAACCAATTGAATTTCCCGATGCTACGAATCGTCCCAACCCGACCCGAGCCCGGAAAACGCAGTCATAAATGTTCACAGCGAAACAAAGAGATGAAAAAGCGAGTAACGAGAGTAAAACCGAAGTACATGGCGTAGCGGCAGTAATACACATAAAGAGCAAGGTCTGTATCGTAGTACAATCGAGTCACCGCGACGTTTCCATCGCGTTCTAGCCGTCGGCTGCATCGCACCGTCGCATATTCCAAAGCGTGGCGCAGCAGAAGCAACGCGGCGGTGGCAACCACAGGGACTCCGAGCCCTCTAATCTGCATCGCTAACTACGCCCGCAGTTTATCCCTTCCACTAGGTAGACGGTTTGACCTGCAGAATGCAACGGCAGTTATACCACGACGGTTCTACCGGTTTCCATCGGTTGGCGCGCGTAGTCATCTTGTGAAGTCCCGCGGGAGCCGGAGAGTCGGGCATTTAAAACCCGCGCGTACGACCGCCACCACCGCCACCACCCCCTTGTCGCCCATCGAACGACGTTCCAGCACCCCGTCGTTAAGGGATTTCGCTATCTCGCCGAGAGCTTGGCAAGCGCCTGGTCCGAATTAGCTTCGACGAGGCTCGGGACTGGCTGGCGAAACTGCTGCCTATGTGCGGTTTAATCGGAATGTTATCGTGGGGGAGGGGGGAGGGGGGGGGGTGGATTAGTACACCCTCTCCGGGTGCGCGTTCTCTTCCTCATTCGGGCTACGGCGATTTTCGGGACGTCGAACTGTCTACCCGTTATCTCCTTCGGTACACCCACACGCGCTCAACCACCGCAAGAGACCGTTCTTCGGGTCTTTCGCCGCACGTAATATCCGTTGTAATGAAGCTATAACACATTTTTATTAAGTGAATCTACCGCGAACTCTGTAATTACGGTTGAACAATGTTTGAAGCTCGTGGAAAGACTATCGAAGTCTGGAATCGCGAAGACGTTTTGTTTTTTTTTTTTTTTTTTAATGGATGGGGGATTGTATGATTGTGGATGTGGTTTGATTGGAACGCTTATCATATCTTTGGTTTAGGTGTTGCAGACATTTTTGGTGATAAGAGTTGCCGGGGATTCTTTTACCACTGGGTTTATGGGACCTGCCGTTCTGACGAGCTTTGGATTTCACGAGAAGAATTGCAGAAATTATTGCTACCAGTTTCGAAGATTAATCGCTGATAGCAATTAGTTAAACAATACAAATGTATATGAATTGAAGGATAATCGTTAGGAAGTAATAGAAATAGGCTGCGGAACCTAGTCGCAAACAGGTTAGTTCAATGATGATATCCGACGCGGCGACTATCATTCATTGCTTTTGATGTAGCGATTAATTGTCGGAAGTGTTTGAACACGAATTGAGACTTGTTTAAAATTGGATATTCAAAGATGAAGTTACAGAAGCTGCAGAGCACGTTACCCAATCATTAACAATCCTTTCATGCGTCATCAGTGGCTAGATTGTGCTGATAATTGAAGCCAATTACTTGAATTCATTTGGAGAGTAGCATTTTGGTCGGACTGAAGCTCGAGCGCTTCGGTGAGCAATATTCGCTTCGATCGTACATTGAGCATGGATAAGGTGAGTTTTTTTACGTATCCTACATTCTAGCTCGTAGAAGTATTTTTTTTTTCTGTTTCTACAGAATCTTAGTAAAATTTGAAATTGACCGGCAAATTGAGATTATATGGAATTAAAAATGTGGTAAGTGACCATTAAATTGTATTTTTTAATCCTTCGAGGTTCCTGGAAGAACAAAATTTCCATCCAATTGAACATACCACAATATCTGTTTTGATTTGCTCATCAACTTATATAATAATTTAGAACTTTTGCAACTCGACACCAAGAATGCTTATTCGATTTATGCCACTCAAATTTAACCGTTCCAATTTAAAACCAAAGGCAGAACAATAATTGACAGCTCCAGTCATCGTTGAGTCGCCGATAATTGAATAAACACATCTCCATCCCGGCATTTTCTGTAACCCGCATTTCCCGACGTTACACGAAAACAAATTTTCCTTCATAAGAAAGGATAATATAAACTTTGCTGTAGAAAGAGTCTGTTTTTTTTCAAATATAAATCACTCAACGAATTGCAAAAGAGGGTAAACGTAATAAGCGTATGGAGGGGGTTGAATAAGATTGAAATTTTCCGGTTGTCTTTCACCCCGTCTAAAAAAAAATGCTTAAAGCAGTTTTTACCGCAGCGACCATCACCGAGAAAATAAAAAAGAAGATGTTGGCGGTGTTTGGGTACTCGTTCCAGTTTGAGGCCATAAAGGCGTGCGGCGACGTTTAAACGAGATGCTTTCCCGCGTTTTCTCCCTTTTATTTCTCTTCCGCGTTCATCTTCGTACCTGAGGCGAAAAGGGATTTATAATTTCGCGGAAGAAAGCTTCGGGGGATGTCGTAAGATTCGTTTGAACGCGAAGAAACTTGCTTCCCTTCAAAAGGAATTTTTGCCGGTCGGGCCAAGCGCGCGAAGTTGCTCCCCATTGGTTGCTGCTGTCCGGGCTTGCGATACAGGGTCACGAAAATATATATGTGTATGCGTGTCGCGTGCTTGAGATGAGAAATAATGAGGGTGCCACAGATGACACGGGTCAGCGAGCCATCACTGTTGTCATAACCCCAGACTTGCTCAAGAATTTATCATGTCTGTGCGGATTCGGGTTGATGCTTCTCGTTCTCCGTTAATTTCATTCCCGTCTTCGCGTTGTCGTATTTTTATATCATTCTCGTGAATAATTTATCCCGCAACGATAATCAGGATCGTATGTCAGCTCCTTTCGCGTCCTCGTTCGTGCGTCCCCATGGAAACTCGAATACCGTTTGCTATCGATCAATTTGGGCGTTATTAAAATTAATAGACCGTAATTCGACCCACGAGGACTCGTTGAAACAACGTGGATGTTCTCCACAAAGTATGTAAGCGACTATGGTATTTCTCTCGATTACTTCGTGGAAAATCTTTACGAAAACTAATGGTTGCGAGGAACTAATTTTTTTAATGAAATTTAATTTGTTAAATTGTACGATTTTTTGGAGCAAATGCAATTGAAACGTTATTTTATCGTATTTACTTATGGGTTTGGGAATGAATACGAGAATTGTTTCATATTTTTATGCAAAATAAATCAATGTATTATATAGGTATAATACGTATATATATTGTGTATAATAATAATATTGATGATAATAATAATAACATAATGAAAATTGATGATAGTTTTCATATGAATAATTAATAATTATCATATTATATTATTTTGGTTATTTAAATTCCGAGACAATCGTCTCATATTTCAGAAGGTTGGACATCGAGCAGGCCTATAAACTATAAATGGGATTGGGCATGTATAGTCTATGTATAGACTATATATAATTTTTTACTATTTCATTTCTTTCTTTTTAATTAATATTATTTTTCATATTATTTTATTGTTCGTGTACAGTGAGTACACGAACGAATGTGAATGAAGAGGAACGAGTGAATGTATACGATTAAAATCGTTAATTCAAATGTCAAGAATAATTGATGAAAAGGAATGGACTGAAAGATGACAGAAATAGATGTGCCGTCTACGTGGCCGTTGACTAATTATTATATGTGTCTATGTCGAGTCTGCATGTGTACGCTATGGTACGCAGAAATAAAGCTGATAAACGGATTCGGTTATTGCGTTGCTGAATTAAATGAAATTCAATGGCTCATGATTCATCCCCAACGACACACTGAGAAAAGGAGACCCGTGCGAGTCGTTGATAAAAGAGGATGATGCTAATCAGACGACTAATAGAATTGCTAACGCTAATGAGGATTACCTTTTGCATATGTGCAGACGACCAACGGATGACGGAAATGCGGGAATAAATGAGGTGGGAGTGGGACGAGAGAAATGAGCGGGCTCACCGATTTTCGGGAACAGGTAAGAAGCTTGCAAAAATATGTATTCATTATTCAAGCCGTCGGATTTAAGCGGTTATATCCAGTTGTTTCGGTCGAAAAAAATTGAAATTTTATTTTTGTTGGCATTTTCTCGAAGTCCATAATCTTAAGTACATTTCTACAAAGTTTCATGAGAATCTGAGTACTACGTGAGTCTGACGAAATTAATTTTATCCGTGAAAAACATACTCAAAACTTTAAGCGCTGGTATGTCGAAATCACGTTTTCAGCGCACAAAGATTGCTGATTCCACCTGAGGGCAAAAGCATTCGATGGTGTTTCAGCCATTAATAAACCTCTTTGATTTTCTGTACCCTTCGCACGCTACCTTTTCACCTTTTCGTTCTTCTTTTCTCATTTGGATCACCGCTATTGTATCTAATGTTTCCAAGAATTTCCGTAAAAAGAATAAGATTGCTGTATTAGATACCAGACAATCGCTCTATAAAAACTCTATAAATCACTATAGGACACCCATCGCGCTGCCTAGAAGCGGACAAAGTGGCCAATCAAGTTGGAACACAAAATTACATACATACTCTCCAACATATACACGGTATCATGTAAAATAGTAAAATGGAAATCCAAGAATAAGAACTCTCGAGCACTCGAGACTATTTGCATTACCAATTTATTCTATTAGTTCACGAATCCTCCGACAAATCTCCGTGCCGCAGCGCAATTTCTACTTCTGCGAATCTATTAAAAATGAAATTTCTCGGGAAATCGAAGAAACGTCGGTCGTTTCGCCATAACCAGAAATTGCTTCGCAAATGCTTCTCGAATATCCCGGGCGGAAAATTATAGGACCTACAACTGGTCTAATTGAAAATTTAATCAAGCGATGTTAAATCTGGCTTCGCGTGATGCGCCATCCGACGATTTTTGAATCTTCCTTGAATAAAGAGCAGTGAGTGACGGTGAAAATGATAAATTTCAGCAGTTCGTGCAGTCTGCAGAATTTTAATAAATTCGAGCCAATGGAAAAGCACTTTTGGAACGTTTATCGACTCTGAACGAAGAGACATCTCTTCCGCGACTTTTTTTTTTTTTTTTTTTTTGCACTTTTCGCGACCATGTTTCCTGAACGTAGCGAGCGTTGGTGCTCGTTTGAGTTACCGACGGCAATTTGCATAATTTTTCGAGATAGTCTTCGCTCCCTCCGACACTTTTCTCCCCCTCTTGCACAACCGTTTTTCCGGGTATCCACAGCTTCCCACTTTTTTGCTTGTAACACTTGGTTCACTCGCAGTGACTCACGATTATCGTTCATTTTGGGGAAAGCTATTTTTTGCTCGTCGAAAGCTTGGCATCGAACGAGCGAGATGAAGAACGTTGTATTTGCTTCCTGGAGCTAACAATTTTGTGTACGTGTTTGATCAGAGACTATTTGAGACGTTTGAAGTTTATTACTTCTTTTTGGACATCAGTACGACAATTATGTATTTTATGACTTCTCAATAGTATGAATAATAATAGAGTATAGAAGTATGGTATATTATGTCTTACGCATTAGTATATTTGAATTAAAGTATATTTAAGTATGATATGAAAACCGAATGATGTATTTTATAATCTCTCAATAATATAAAAAATAATATAGTATAGAAGTATAGTACATTAAGTGTCAGTCTTTAGTACATTCAAATTAATCTCTGTACGTGAAAAATGTCTAAAATATTGAAAGCGATAGCTGATAAATCATAGGATGTATCGTTCGTTCCCAATTATATTTTCAGTCAACCATCGTAGACAAAATAAGGAACACAGAGTGCTGTGAATGTACACACACGTTATATCAACCGGGCGTAAATTAATTATCGATTTTTTGTATAAATGATCACCAACGAAATTTTCAAAATCGACAAGCAGATATCGATCCAGTTAATGGCACAATTGTACTAATAAATATTTCATCTGCACAAAAATGAACATTCAACCCAAAATCTCGATTCATCCACACGAAAAAGTAAAAATAAATCTTTCCTGCATCGAAGAAAAATAAAACGATGGAAAGTGTGATCACGAATACTTAAAGAATTTCTGCAATTGTCGAGCGAACGTAATATCTTTTCAAGTACAGAATGTCTCAGCGATCTAGTAGTTGTAGTCTCAGCTACGTGAACGTTTGGTTGAACGATGAAAGCTCGTAGCGGCCCACGCGTCCCATGGCATCGCTAAAAATAATTTCCTGTGGCACGTCGCGAGAACCGAGTGGTATCTGGCGAAGCTTATTCTCGTGACGATCGTGTCGCCACCGGCGCTTGCTTTTCCCAGGTTGTAAAATCTCGGTTTTACGGAATTGGAGCCACGGGAGAACGACGGTGAAGCTTCGAGACTTATCCTTCCTCATGACCGCGTCAACCCGAGAACGATTGCGTGGCAGGAAACGACTCGACGATTTCGCGAGATTACTGCAAGATGTTTTCGTGCAGATTAGATGTATGTACGTATATATCTGTGTACGATATATATGTGGTTTTCAGTCGAAACCAAATGAGTCTACTGTTTCAAATATTATGTTAAATCATGGTCTTGCAGTTTAGATTGTAAAAGCGTTATTTCCCAACGCAGAGCTGCCGAAAATTGCCTATTAAGGGAGCAATAAACAAGATTAACCTAACAAAATAGGTGCGTTTCCTCGGAAAAACCGAATAAGTACACGGTTTTCCGTTAAAAAAACAACAGCAAGACTCGTGTAATATCTTTTTCTGCAAATTTCCGTGAAACTTTCCCATCGGTAAAATAAAGTTTCGTTATTTGATAATATATGTATCGATTATTAATTGTCACGCAGCGGTGAACTAAACCGAATAAGCCTAACGGTGTTTTTTTTTTAATTCATCAGTTACAGACTATTTAAATAGAAACGATTTCAACCAAAAAAAAATTCAATAACTGTAATAAAACTCTTCAACATGAGATTCCATAAAATCGGACGAAAAATATTCTTCATACAACTTTTTCCGTTTCACTAATGCATTTCCGCTGTCACGTATCAAACCTCCAAAAAGATTTAATAAAAGAAACCTCACTTCGAAGAAATTTGAACACAAATTTTCGAAATGTGAAATAAACTTGATCCAAGCACCAGGTGCGGCACGCGAGGTCGACGCTGATCATTCAAAGTTTTCTGGAAGCTGATGAAAGTTAAAAAATTCCACCGAAGGATGCACCGTAGAAGAGTCCATGAAGCTCGATCGTTCTCTCTTGGTCCTCGCAGTTTGAAGCGAATGCACGTTGGCCGCGTCTTTCTCCACGACAGCAGGCCGGAAGGAAATCCGAGAGACCATTCTGCAGTGGCGTAGAGGGGCGGAAGGGGGGATAATGCGCGCAGGGAGAAAACGCGCATAATGCGCTTGCACTCTCCACCCCTACACGGTCGCTCGCCCATCCGACGCTTCAGCACCAAAGTGCACTTTCGTGAATATCAAAAAGTTAACGACCAGCACCCCGACAGCTCTTATCCAGAGCAGCATCCACCGGCTCGAACCGAGTTTGGCTCTCGTGGATTCGCGTGACCGGGAAGCATTTGTCGTTTTCGCTTTCGAAGCTTCACAGTGTAGCAGCCTCGTATTCTCACGGGAAAATGGTCAGCTTTGACCATGAATGCCGCATTCTTTATTTGTTATTATTGTTATTATTATTATTATTATTATTTGTTGAATGAGATTTTTATAAAAATAATTAGGTCGGGAAGGCCAAAGCTTCCTACAACAATAATTATTCGACCAAAGCAACTTTCACAAATATTATTATTATTATTATTAAGATTATTATTATCATCATTCTTATTATTATTATCATTATTAATACTATTATTAATATCATTATTAATATTATTATTATTATTATTATTATTATTATTATTATTATTATTATTATTATTATTTTTATTATTATTATTATTATTATTATTATTATTATTATTATTATTATTATTATTATTATTATTATTATTATTATTATTATTATTATTATTATTATTATTATTATTATTATTATTATTATTATTATTATTTTTATTATTATCATCATCATCATCATCAATGTGGAAGCTTTTCCGTAAAAGATCTAGCTATTGAAAACTCTCATGAAGAGTCAAAGTGCAAACGGAAAGAGGAGACGCTTGAGCCAGAGAATCGGAGAACATCATGGAGCAACAATAATTCCCTCGAGTAATGGACAATGCATTGAAGAGGACAGACGATCTCCGCGTGTTTGCGCGAAGACTCGCTAGTTGAAAAGCCAAGAGGGGAAATCGGGCTCCGTGGAGCACGGAGAAGAAGAGACGAGTAAGAAGCGCACAGAATCCTCGCGAGATGTTCCGCGAAACCTTAACTACCCTTGTTGCCATTCTCCCGCATCGCGAGCAAAGGAGCTTTCTCGGTTCACTTTCGCTGTCTGATGCTTGTAGACTTACTCCTTTGACTGCGAATTGCCGAATACGTACGTACGTACGTAAGAGTGAAAACCGGTAAGTACACAGCGAGTGTCGTCTTGAATTCTCTCGAGTTCTGCGAGTGTGCAGTCCGTGATAATTTAAGAACGTGTGGTCTCTAATAGTTTGACAATTTAGGGAAATTATTGACGACAATGGAAGATCTTGTTAGAGGCATTACATTTTATTTCTTTTAATTATATGCTTAATTCTTCTTTTGTTTTTGATTAACTTTATTTGTATGAAACGATATTATTTTTCTCATTCTCTCGGCTTTGTAGTTTCTTTTGTCCTTCCTTTTATTTTGTGCTATGCTTCCGTTTTTTACTTAATTTTTCTCGGTGCGGTGTCTTTTTGTCTCTCTCGGTTTCTCATTCCTGTAGTTTAACGTAGCGCTATCTTTTTTTTTATGCTCCTACACCACGCCAGTTTCTTATTTTCTACTTCCGCGGTGAGATTTTTTTATTTTCCATTCCAATCCCACCATTTCATTCCCGTACCGTCAAGACGGGATTCAACGAGGCTCAGCATTGAAATAGAAAGAAACTAAAAATAGAGCGCAACGTAAAAAAGAATAGCATCTAGTTACGCGGACTTACAATGGCAATTACAATAAAATTTAATGTTACTGCAGCTTCTTGTGGAATAATACGACGATAATGAATAAATGCGCAAGGTCTTAGGATGACAAAATTATTCGATGTTTGTGAACGGGAGACCCTTTATCGTCCCGTCTTCGATAGGAATTCTTCTGGATTAAACGTGAATAAATTATGGCAACAGTGCTCCTCAAAACACCGGCAATGGTACCCCAGCGAGAAACGAATGTAAATAAATTAGATGGAAGATTTGTGCTGCACAAGCAGACAAAAAGACAGAAAAAACGGGCAAGAGGGGCCCATAATTCCAGTTTAAATGCAGGTAACAAAGCCGAAAACAATTACAAGCTGTTTGTTCAATATACCCACACACTAGTACTTTTTTTGTACTGATATCAATTATCATAAAACCAATATCTGTCGATAATAACTAATATCTATACTAAAACGATTATTCTTTATACAGATAAACTACTCCCAACTATTATTTTAATTACTGAGAGTTACTTACAAATTCGAAAATATACCCACCAGCTGTGCTGTATTCCTGTCATGAGTGCCTACGTAAATTATCACGAAAAAAATGAATTCTCGCTGAAGGCCGTTGCATAAACCACGAAATCCACATCTCATTCTGAATAAGCTGAATTATTCAACAGTAAAAAACGATTACAAAAGAGAAAGAAAAAATTTATTTTTAAAAAAAAGTGGGCAAGATGAGGGTTGATTCCGTCAAGGGCAACTGGAGAGGAACAAGTGGCGGGTACTAGAAACTCCGACCCTCGAAGTTAATCTCAACGGGGAGATTTACGATTTGAAACGTCAAACCGAAACAATCGACCCTCAGACTGGCTTACGAAATGAGCGACCTTTTCCTTCGTTGTTCCAATTATCATCTCGTGTTCTCAGTATTCAAAATCTCCTAAACTCTGTCCGGGACAAAAAAAAAATTGGATAAAAAAATTTGACAGTAATTTCGAAGCTCGTAACGACCATTCTCGTAGCTATCAACCTCGCACTCACGAGTTCTTGGTTCTACAACCTTTTTCTCTTCTCTCACCTTTATTCCGTGTTCGGTGGAGAGATTTTACTGCTTCCCGGTCCGGTTGACGTTAATCGTTTATCGCGTTAGGTTTTGCTTCTCATATCCGCTACTGCTTGTTATCACAGTTATGAATTATTAACTTCGATGTCATTTTTAATTATTA
This sequence comes from Sussaba pulchella, assembly GCA_963971145.1. NCBI lineage: Eukaryota > Metazoa > Arthropoda > Insecta > Hymenoptera > Ichneumonidae > Sussaba > Sussaba pulchella. The sequence goes on along the minus strand of OZ020164.1, from coordinate 13,603,777 downwards.
TCATCGACGATACGTCAACACCACTTAGCAGAATTCAGTAGAATGTTTCTGTTTTCCATGGGAGGCTTAATGAAACATTGTAACCACAACCAAGTTACGATTACTGATTAATAATTCATTAATAATCAGGTAATGTAGTCAAACAAACATTTTCTACTCATTAAAAATCAGAAAAAAATTTAAACCGTTAGCTCTAAAATTCAATGTTGAAACTAGATTGTAAAAGTTTGTTTCCCAATTTTGCCATAAAGCACACTAACCAAGTTTCCATAGCGAAGAATACGTCACCTCGATTGACCCTAACTACCAATCAACGAAGAAACGAAAAGTCCTCGAATTTCATTTAAATCCAGTTAAAATTGTCGCAGCAAAATATAAATTGAAAATACCCTCTAATCGTCGTTCGCTAAAACTCGAGAACAATCAATTACTCGATAAAACGAGTCTCGATAGAATAATCCATCCATAGAATCGTCGCCGTAAATAATAACTGCATCGCACGAATTACACGCACCAACATGTACGTATTTATTGATAAACGCAAGTGTATCAAACAAACATATCCGAATCCACCATTGTACATCATCGTGCGTCAGCAACAGAAACACGGTAGCCAACAGACGCTTATGTATTAACCGGAAGAGAGAAGAACGTCGGACGTTTGATAGATCGCCCGATCTGTCACGACAGAACCCGCCGCGTGCGTTCCCGGGTTTATTTTTATTTTTTTTCCTTGCATCGAGCTCGTGGCTCTCCCTCGTTTCGCAGCTACCATTTGGTCCCACAGGGCTGGTACAGGGGGAGAACGTGCAATAACCACCGGCAGCAGCAGCATCACCACCACCACTAGCAGCATCAGCATTACGAAACGCAATAACCAGTAGCCCTGTACACAACCTCCACATCCAACCAACCTCTCTCTTATTCGCTTACCCAGCACGCACCCCATCCACCCATCAAACTTTATATACCCGCATTCCGTTATGTATTCCACTGGGCTCTCTTCACTTCACGATACATTGTTCATTCTCTCGTTCGTTAATACAAACGTATATTCCGATGGTTCATTCAATTTTTTTATTTTTTTTTTTCATTTTTTCACCCCCTCCACAATCGTCGGAAACTTCGGACTTACCGGGAGCATTGAACCAAAACCATGTCGCAACCGCGCGAGTCACGAATCACGACCGACGATCGTCCTGAGCTCTTCAATATACGTTATTTAGCAACGACTGCGTGGAACCCGGAGTAAAAAAATTATATAGAAACTATGAACAAAGTATATGTATAAATTCTACGTGAATTATATATAAACTGTATACAAACTATTTGTAGACTATATTTATAATAAATTATATATAAACTATCTATAGAGTACACGCAGACTGTATATTCTGTTAAAAAAAATTGTGAAAAGGGGATAAATTTTGCTCCCGACTCACTCACTTGCATTCTTTTCCTTTCTTTTTGCTTGCTTTAACCGCAATTTCCGATAAGCACCGTATTTTTTTCTCATCACAGAGGAATCACCGTTGTGATACGAACATTTCTTTTCATTATTCGACTTTTTATCATGCACAAATTGTTCATCATCAGGATTGTGAATAAATTCACGCAACAACGTTCTTTTGCTAGTGCGTTTGCTGTTTTCAGATTCTTTGTGAATTTTCCGTTTCTATCAAATTGGGTGATCAAAGACCTCGCTCCGATTTGCCTTGCCATGAGCGACTACAGCACTCTCCCTCTCTTTCCCTCCGTCGCGTTTTGACGATCTTTCTCGGAGGCTAACCCAAGATATTTTATTCAAAGAAAACAATAAGAAAGGCAGGTAACGAAGCGTGGGAGAAAAAACGAGGCAGGTTCCGCTCCAATTTTCCATTCGCCAACGGTGATGCTAGGCGAGAAAACTGAAGAGAGTGAAAGAATCGCGTTGCTCCGGCGGACGCGAGCTTCTTTTATCGGGCGGGTTGGGTCTCACGAACGGCGGTGCCGAGTTAGGTGGAGAAGTCAACGACAGGGTGAACGAGTGCCGGGGTTAGGGTGGAAACGAGGGGGAGGGGGGTGGGAGCTGGCGGGGAGCTCCGATTTGAATAATTTCACGGGAAATTACCGACGTGACACTGGTTGCTTCGGCGATGGAAGTGTACGTGGGTGTGTGTGTGTGTGTGGGTGCGTGTGGGAGGAGGCAGAGGGGGGAGGAAGCGTATGAGACAATCGCTCCTCTCGTGCTGAAGGAAAAGCGAAGTAGGATTGGTGCACTCGTAGCTCCTCGAAATTTCCTCGCCGCACCGTCTTTCTTTCGTTCTCTCCCTCTCTTTCTCTCCCTCTTTCTTTTTTTTTTCCACACCCAGAAGAAAAATAAAGTCACGGAGGAAACCATTGTCATAAGCACGCTCTTATCAAAACGCGAAATTAGGGAAAGTTTAGCACACTCTTATCACAACGCAAAATGACGCAAAGTTTCAGCACGATTGTATTTTTCTCCTTGTGAGACTCGAAAGAGTGCGCTGCTGTTATGTCGGCAAAAGCCGTTTATTGTTTCTTTTTGTTGCATCTTCGTCAAGTATAAATTGTTTTTATGAAATTGGTTTGGTCGATTAATGTTGTTATTTGTGGTGTGAAACTTTGGCGATGCCGGATTAATTATGTTTTTTGTAGCTATATTTTCCAGGGATCTGTATTGAATTATTGGTGCGAGTTCGGGAGAATTCTGTAATACCGACGTTATTGGATAGCAATTATATTTTTTTTGTCCATTTATTTCTTTTTGGAAATGATTGATGTTGATTTAACTACGCTCGATGAACCCCTTAAGAGCTGGCAGGCCGATGCACAATCGACGAATTGGAAAATAAATTGTGGAAAAATTGTGCCACAGCCCGGGATCGAAGCAGGAACCCCGGAAAATATGATTATACATTGTTTTGTTGTGATACAAATACAATGGAGTTCACTTTTTATGAAAATCGAAAAATAGCTGGACGATTTCGTCTCAAAATCGATGCCGAGGTTTCAATTAGGTGTGTTCAGTACAAATCAAATTACAATTACATAAACAATTTTATCGTATGTGTTTTATTGTAATAGTGAGTTCAGTTAAATGTTTTGATGGATGAAAGACTCAGCATAGTTAATTTCTGATCTCAAACAAATTTTTTTTAAATGAAATCAATATTCTAATGCAATCTAGAGGCAATCGAATATGAGGCTTATTTTTTTATTACCCTTCAATCGTTATTATTTCTTATAAAGATTCAATCCCTCAAAAATCCATCAATTAAAATTATTATTGAAAGCAATAGATTTCGTAGTGAAACCGATATAAATAGAAGACCGCAAGAGTAACCAAATTTGCCCAAAATTGAGATCACCGGTTCGTAATACTAATACAGCAAGTTTTACTCGTTATTTACATAAAATAAAATATTATAATCGAGATGACAGAAGTCTCATTATAAAATCGATTATTCCGGCTCACCTTCCGATTGTATTAATTAAACAGTTGATAAGAAAGTTTGCGATCAGGTACGGGGATCGTACTTTTGAACGTATTGTTTTACAAGTCAAACGAAAGTGTGGAAAATATTGAAAGGGGAAAAAGCGGATTGTTTGAACAGTGAGTCGTTAGGCTGTCATCAAGGTCTGCACTTGAACGTCCATAGCTAATCCAGCGCTGCTACGCTCCACTGTTTTCTTTTAATCGTCCACAGCTGAAACGTTCGCGACCGTAGCGACGATGACGATCCGTCCGGCTATTTTCCTCGAGTATTTCTCTGGGGGTTTCGTTAACACCCCACCTACCACATTTAATTAACTTGTCTTCTTTTTCGACTATGCTCTTTCGTTTCTTTCTTGCCCCTCCCTCCCCGCTTTCCGCCTTGCGTGGAAAGTGAGACAATTTAAACATGTATTTCACATGCGGGAATAGTTATTGACAGTTAGGCGAAGGCAAAAACTGAGACTTGACGGCTCGATGACAGGAGAATTTCCGGTGATGGAAATCACCGTAATCGAATTTCTGAATCTGCAACGTTCGTTCTGGCCTCTAGAAAAATATTTTGACCTAAGGTATCAAATTTCATCCTAAGATGAAACGTGGAAATCCTCACTATAAAATAAATATGAAAATAATGAATACAAAAAATATATTTTAAAAAATAGTGTAATGGAAATGTCAATATAGAATTATATTTTTATTATATATCTGTATAAGATGTCCGTGGTTTGGAGGCTAATGAACGAGTCCATGTTTTCGAATATTAGATCAAATTATATTCTTGAAATTTAAATTGTAAACACCGTTTTAAAACACAGTGTGGCCGAAAATTGCCCAAACACGAAGAAACAATCAACTTTAATCTAACCAAAGATGCCCATTTTCGCGAAAAAACCGAATAAGTATACCGTTTTTCCGTTGAAAGAAAACAACAAGTTTCCTGCACTTTTTCTGTCGCTAAAATAAAATTTCATTAGTCGACAATGTATATTTCCCTTGCGGGATCAAAAATTGTCCCGCAACGGTGGGCAAGTCCAGATAAGTCCGAGATTTGTAGGCAAAGCCGAATAACTTCAACAGCGTTTGTTTTTTTATCCATAAGACTATTAAAATTCCACAGAATTCCACCTTGAAGAGTATCGAAAAGTAAGTGTAACATCACGACAACTATTTCTCAAATCGATTTCTACGCTGCAATAAAGCGTTTGCAACTCAAAATCGTTATTTCTCAAAAACTCTTTCTACAGACTTATTCCGTATCCCCTCCAAGTCACAGATATTCGATATCAAACACGAACTTCGATAATGTAGCCAATTTAATCCCACCCCCGCATCGCAGTACTGTCAAATTTCGAACTAAACTCACCCTCGCACCAATTTCAGACACACGGTTTATCCTTTGTAGTTCCATCAAACCCGAGACGTAACGTTAAAACGACGCAAACCGTTTTCCTACCTAATTAGTTCTTCACATTGTTTACACGTCTCGGCATAACGTGAGCTAGTTCCGGTTTCGCTGTACACCGTCTTGAGACGTCATCTCGTCTGTTGATACTCGTAACGAGTTCCAGTGACGTTGAGAATCACGACGAATGATAAATCCATCGCTGTCATGCAAAACAGGAGACGGAAGAATCCGAAAACAACGAAAGACGAGAAATAGCGAGAAAGAGAAAGAGAGAAAGATAAAGAGAAACCAAAGGAGAAAGAGGAAGAGGAGGAGATACTCAATGCGGAATGAATAAGAGCGTTGAAGGCGAAGCGACGGAATAATGGAGAACGATGGAAACCGCACGATGGGACTGAAACGCAAGAGATTTTTGTACGGAAAACCGGGTGGCATAATGCGAGTTTGAGAACGAACGAATGGGATGTGAATGCAAAGAGGACGCGGAGGGTTGTATCTGTTTGAGTGGAGTGAAAGACGAGCAGGAGGAGAATGTGGCAACGCGGGCGGATGGCGGCTGACTATATATTGGCCTGGGTGCTGGAGAAACGGGAAAAAGTGCGCGCTAACCACGGGGTAGAGTTGCGTTTATTAAATCAACAAAGCCAGCCCGCACCCTCGCGCCTCCTCCCCCGCCTCGAGAAGGGAGGAAAGGGGAGGCGCGTACTGTGCGAGTAAGCCGTAGCCGGGCTTTTATGAGGCCCAAGAGCACGTCGGTTCTGAATGTAGAAAGCGAAAGGTACCAACGGCGCACCGAGTCAACGCCACAATGTATACGTACTTTATGACGAAACCTACTCACAACTCGTTTATTTACGCGCATTGCCATAACTGTGTTATACGCGGAAAAAAAATTCTATATATTCGGACGAATTTTTCTTCGTAGTTCACCCACGCGTCGTGCAATATTGAAAGTCCCCCGTCGACGATAAGCCGCATTTGGTAGCGAAATACCGTGCAGCCCCACATTTGAGTACGAGAGAACATTGAAATTGGGATTAACGACCTGCTTAGGGGCACGATTTGTGGTGTGAAGGTAGATAAGTATTTTTTATTAAGTTTTTTTTTGGTCGATTGCAATTTCGATGAAGAGAAGAGTATGAAGAGTAAATGTGTAAATTGAGATTTGAGAAGTTTAATTGCGTAATTAATTCGATCGGGAATGTTCGAAGTGTCCAAGTAACTAAAGAGACGCCGTAATTGATATTTTACAATGCAAACTTTCAGACGTTTCATATCGCAATGAAACCGACTGTGTGAGCCTGTCATTTGTGATAAAAAACAATAATAACTCACGTACTCACGTAATAAAGGTAACAGCGTGAAAAATCGAGTCAGCCGCAAACAATGGAACAATTATTCTACAACAAGCGCTTTGATCTCCCCCAGGTGGCCTGAATTCTTGTCGAAATCGATTCCCAACTACCCCCTCAACGATCTAACCTCAAATACGTCGGTAAATTCGAATTAAAAATCTCGAAATTGGCATATTCAAATTCAAATTTCTCCCCATCACGAATTTCCAACGCCGCGAGCACGATTATCAATGACGTACGAGCTAACTATCTGCAACATTACTCTTTTTTCTTTTTTTCTTTTCGTCGCGGAGATGTCAATTAAACGTAGACTGGGGCACTGATTAAACCAGCAACCCGAGAAAAAACTGATCTCGTAAAACCATCGCGCTATTTACACGGTACAGTGATTTTCTAGATCGTCGTCGAGACCGCGGCTTTTCATTCCAATTCTCCCCGGAGGATGGAACCTCCGTGCTGCCTCGACGCGGTCCCCTTTCACTTTTCTTCTTCACAGCCACGATGCCGAGACGCTTGAACGTAGAAAGAGAGCTCTCCGTAGTGGAAAGGGGGAAAAAAATGAACGAGAGGCTTTGCATGTACACGCGAGTCCGGGAGTGTCGTATGTACGGCTGCACTTTGCAAGCTCTTCCGTTGGGAAGCTCTCGCGCCCTCATTGCTCGCGGGCGACCGAATAGCAATGTACGGAGGTAACAGAAGCAAAAGCATAAAGCGAAGAGAGACCGCGCGCTTTGTAAAGGGTAGAAAGGACGAGAGAAAGAGAGAGAGAGAGAAGGAGAGAGATAGAGTGGGACATCGGTAGAAGCACTCGACCTCGCGCGAGTCAAAAGCGAGGGCCAAACTATAAATTGCTTCGTGTGTTTCGTTAGAAAACCGGGGATGCACGAACGTGGAGATACTACGTGCCACAACGTTCTCTTGCTCGCCTTCTCCGCGGTTCGTACTACATCTCCCCCGCTAACGCTATCCGTGAGCACTCCGCGGTGCCGCGTGTATATACGAATAAGAGAAATGAGACCGGAGAGTCACGAAGAGATGGAGAATCTCGTGTAACCCCCCGCACGCGCGCGAGCGCGCTCAAGCTCACTGCTCTTCGTGAGCTCTAAAAATAATTCACTCGCTTAGGTTTCCACGGGTTTCGTCGTTCTCCTTTCTCGCTTCTATCTCTGTCCGTAGTCCGCGATGTCCGTCGTTTTTTTCTGTAGCCACGTTTCGTTGGGTTCTAGCTTATTCGAATTTCCTCGCGATTCTTCGTCCGATTTTCCTGTCAACGCGTTATTTTGGTACTGAGACCTTGTGAGGGATCGATGATTATATAAATATTTTTTTTTATTTTGAGGACTTCGAGGTGTTGGAACTCCTGTGATGGCCGCTTGGTGGTTTTTTCTAGTTTTCGCAAGTACTGGCTGCGATGAGCAATATTGTTTGGATCATCGTCATGAATTAACGTATATAGGTGACGATCTATGTCTACGTACCGGATTTTTTTGATGAGAGGCCCAGACGAATACAGCCCTATCTGCGCGTATCTTTGGATTTTGTTTTTCAAATAGATGCTCATGGGGTTTTATTTGGAGGCATATTATAACGTGTTTTCTAGTAATGCATATCGAGGCGCTGCGCATGGTACCAGACATCGTCGGCTTCTCATAACATCAGTGCTGCCAGGTTAGGGTAGAACGAAAATCAGAGAAAAGCCCCACCATACAGTTTTTGGTGCAACGGCGTATACGTAAGAGTACTTCACAATGCAGCCTTGAATTTCTTCTAAATAAAAATTATTAATATGAACAATTCTCGCCTTGCAATTGTAATTCTTCCCTTACTTTCCTTATAAACTTATAACTTTTGAAGCTAATAAGAATCATTTTCTATTTTACACTGCTCTATCCTTGCAATATTTGAAATAAAAATAACCTCCCAATCAAATAAATATTATTGCGCAATAAACCTGCTTCCGTGAAGAAGCCGATATGCTTCTACATAGTTACAGCACGAAAACCTCAATGATGCAAAAACGAATTACAACCCTACAGGCTTCTCATCCAAAAAAAAAAAAACCCCCGATAGGTAACACTGTTCAATAATAACGCTTCAAGCGGTTCCGCAGTGAACCTGCTCGTGCCTCACTAAATAATCAACCGATGATGATAAACCCCACATCCCTCTCATGTTCACTCGTGTCAGGGCCAGCAATTCGACACTCACGGATCGATGGTTCACACTCGCCCGACCAGAATCCAACTCCTACGAACCCCTAATCATCAACACTTGCTCAAACATCGTTCGCTACACTTCGTAAACACCTTTAGCCGTTACAACAACCCCTAAACCCTCTTCTCAATCCTTCACCCGTCCATCGCCCTATTCCCAACGCACGACGACGTAACATCAAGCTTAGGCTCTTCCCTTCGCCAAATGTTCTTCGCCCACATGCGGTTTTGTTTTTCTCGGCACGATGGCAAGGCTACAAGGCTCAAAACGTTTGTTCCACCCTTCGCCCCCGTAAACCACAAGTTTCTCGGCTATTTTCCACCCCCGCATGGCCAAGCTCTTGCTACATAAGTTTCCTCCCCCCTCCCCCCTCCCCCTGAACTCACTCGGACCTCGCGCCGTACGTCACGAAACCTGCGGAATACGCCAGAACGAATTTCTCAAATCCAAACGCACGTACGACCCCGCGAGGCCACACACGTTCAGAGACAACTCTTCCTTCGGCCCAACGGCGAGAATCGAGAGATTACACGCTCGATGCTCCCCCGATTGCGCTGCCACTTTCTCGCAACGTGCTTCAACCCCCCCCCCCCCCCCCTGCTCTTTCCCACCCCGGTTTCTCGCTATGTTCGTCCCACCACCGGCCCACGCGGACGAAGTCGGCCCACACGACTTGGCACGAGTTCGGAACGTTCCAACCTCCGAGTTTTCCGAAAACACGTACCTCGCCGAGGTATAAGGAAATAAAACATCGCTGTCTTCTTTATACAATACTCGGAGAATCACGAATGAAAATAGTTTTTGCATTTGCGCCTCCGTGTCTCGGGCTAAATCCGTTTGGCAAAACTTTGACCGGAAAAAAAAAAAATGAGTTTGGGGTGAAAAAAAAAGGGGAAACGGAAGGAAACGAATTTTTGTATGGAAAGAAGCGAGGAGAAGAAAAGCACTTGAGAAAATGGGGAAAAGTTTCGGTGCCGTGTGTACCCGTGGCGTTGGGTGGAGAGAGAATATCAATGAAATTTCGAGGAGACGGAAAGTGGTATTGCGAGTATGGACTGTGATAGTGGAAAGAAACGTGAGCGAATGGGAAAAGAATGAGGTGGGAAAGCGTCGTACTATCGAATAGTCATGCGCGAGATTGCGAGGGGTGGTTTTCTTCTAGATTGGAAAATGCGAGATTGAAAGGTGCTAGAAGAATTATGGTTGAAAGTTTTGAATTGAAGCGAGAAGATGAAACGGCGGGGTTATATGCGTCTGGTGGTGTAATGACTGAGACCGAGTGGGTGGTGTTACAGTGGCTATGGGTACTGAAGGAAATGGGAGAAAAATGGGGTGCGAGATTGGAATCAGGTGATGATGTTATCGAATTGATCGCTTGCGGAGAATGTGGCGATGATGGTGGTTATAACGGGGCAACTGCGAAGTTCCGGAAGGGTTGAAGAATAACATTGCATTCATATCGTTGCACGTACATCTGTGATGTAGAGACAGAACCGAATGAGTCTACAGAATGAATTTCCGAGGAATAACCAGTTTCCGAGAAAATCTATTAAAATAATAGGTGTAATTTTAATTAGAAAGAATAACGTTCAATTGAAAAAAATCAAACCAATTTCGTTCGTATAATATTAAACGCGGTTCGCGGACGAAGGGTTTAGCGATATTTCATGTTTTAAAGTAATGTCGATTTTCCTGGAAAGTTCCAATTTTCAGATTTCCAAAAATTACTTTAATGACCGAAAAATGCTTTTATACATAATGAAATTTCGCAGAACGTGGTGCAGAATTTCACCACGAATTGCGTTTAATATTACGTGAACGAAATCTGTTTAGTTTTTTTTTTTTTATTTCCGATGATCTTAGCAATAGTCCCGCCAAGATTGAAAACCTTTTAATGAAAAAACTGTATGACCACCTCAATATATGTTGTAATTGATGATTTATAATCTGTTCTAACCAAATTATGTTAACGTGGCTTAGAAAATCATGAAAACCGCTTCATTTTTCCGCGAGCAACTATATATAACCCTCTAATGATCGATGTAACAAAATAACAAAATAACAAAATTTAATTTTACCGAAAGAAAAGTTTCCGAAGCACTTGCAAAAAAAAAATGTAACTCGTATATTTCTTCCTGTATAAAACATTTCTGCAAGTTTGCCCTTTGAAGCGGTGGGTACAATCCACGTTACAAGAATTAGTTTCAATCCCATTTTTTTTTTAAATCGACTTATTCGGTTTCCCCTCCAAACCACGTATATTGCGAATCTCCGCCCAGAGGGTCATTCTTCCGTTGTCTGTATTTTTATTTGAGTTTGCTCGAACAAACACCCAATATTCGGTCGAAGAATAGATTATATCGTCCAGATTTTAGAAGGTTTTTCCGGTGCGCTCATGCGGATATGATAACGGTGGGAGATCAACAAGGGTGGCTGTGGACAAAACTCAAAGAGGAACGATTTTAGGGGATGAAAAAGGCAGCAAGTAAAGGAAAGGGACCGTGAAAGCTGAAAGAGCGCGTACATGAACGTCGTAAAAAAATATTGCTTCCTTAACGGACTGAGAAAAACAGTTATGGAAATCTATCGATTTTTGTTTTCTAAAGAAGAAGAATTTTATTTTGTAACCACGTGCATATGCAAAAGTACCTTTTTACGTTATCATTTATACCAATCTTACTGCTACTTCAATCTCCCAAACAAATCGACCCAGAAAAGTGCCTATAAGTATATTAAGATGGTTCTCATTTGCGTCATGTTCGGATTTTGATTTTGAGGGGGTCCCAATGAATTGAAAAAAAAAACAAAAATTTCAATCCTATTTTGAACCTTCTAGCGGAAGTTTCAATCGTTGCTCCCGACTGGGTGAAATTCTACATTTAAAATTCCCACATTTTTTCAATTATCCGGTAATTAATTTGCCGGGGCGACTCATTGTACCCGAAAGAATTCAATACTATATGCAATTAACGAGTGTAAACGCTACTTCAACGAAAAAAATACATACATGGGTTCATAGATTGCATGGTTTTTGTTAGAGCAACGGTGTAAGCATGGAATGAAATGACTCATATTTGTATTTTTTTTCGTCAGATTCGGGTGCATACGCGTTAATTGCATTTGGTATTGGATTTTTCCCGGAATATTCAGTCGTCGGTCCAACATAATTACCGAAAAACAAAAAAAATTACATGTATTTTAAACAGAAAAACTTCACCTGGTCAGGGGTAACTGTCGGTCACATTGATCCGCCTCACCCTTTTCTACTGCGAGTAGAAGGAAGATCGAAGAAACGAAATAGACGGAGCAAAGGGACGCGAAAGAAAGGGCTCTGGAGTGTATATGGGGGAACGGAAAATACAAAAGCAGGCAGAAAAGATTCTAAATTCGAACACAGTCCATATAAGGCTCGACCCAGTATGGCGATGAAGGGTTAAATGGTATAAAACTACATTGCTCCATCGAATCCAATAAGATTCATAAATTTCGTGGTTCCTCGTTATCAAGACAAAACAATCCCAACAAATAACAAACTGATTATCCCACAGGCTTTCACCGTTGAAACATATGTCCCCAATAAATAATATCGATGCAAATGACAGTCTCCGAATTTATAACCAGACAAAATTGCGTCTCTACGTCACCCCCCCCCCCCCCCCCCCCTCCCTATCATTGCTTTTCGCAAATCGAAGGTGAGAAAATCTACCTCGACAGATCAGCCAAGTTTTTGTGGCAGACCCGTCTATCACACGTTCGTGGGACGTGCATGCAGCCTCTTCCTTTTCATCTTCCACAAGCCACGCTCTCGTTCTCTTTCGTTTCGCCAACCGGGCAAGAGTCCGCAGCATTGTGCGAAGAATTCAACGAGAAGAATAAAAAAAGGGGGAAAGGGACAGGAAATAAGATGGAACGTGATGTTCTCGTGGTTCCGGGTGTAGATTCGCCACTTTCGCCGCGGTCCTTCATCCGGTGGACCATTTCGCGCGAAGAATCGGGTCGATAGACGTGTGTGCCCCGATCGTACTACCTTCGAAGTGGCCGGCTACCGTCGCAATTCACGTGGCGTCGCAATTCCGATAAGGATTTCGACCTTCCACCCGGTCCCGTCTCGGCTATCGTCACCCGGAAGTGAATTCAACGGGAGATCATCAGCAGAATCCTCACACGTGTCTAACCAAAGGGTATGAGGTACCGTGGGTCAAGCACGTAGAAACTATTTCGTTGACGCTGATGCAACGTCCTTGACGAATACTGTTACACCTTGGTTCCCAAGAATTGAATTTATTCGTGGCGGAAAAATGGAAAACCGTGTTTTGATCGACAGCGAAATATGAGGACACGACGGGATTGGCAAAAAACATGTTTGGACATTTTTTTCTTTGATCTTTGAGATTTAGTGTGATCGATATGGTGATATTAACTTATGAGGAAAGAATCACTGAAGTCGGGATGATGGGAGGTGGTCCGGTGGATGTCCTTCACTTCTTATTTGGCAGCCGCAAAACTCAGGATTCCGAGACCAAGCCAAGAAGAGAAAAATATGAGCTTTTTGAATTTTCTGGCTATTAAAGTGGTGATATTGACTGACTAGTTATAGTTGACGTCGTAGTGCAAAGGTTATTAACGAGGTTCCAGCGATTAATTTTTAAATTTTTCTTTATCTAGTAGTTTTTGGTGTGTTTTTCTCTATAATAAATTGTAAAAAGAATAAGCGTCGATTTGGAGTGGAATGAGAGCAACAAAACATGTGTGCGAATGTACAGACTGTTATCAATTCAAAAAAGAAAGCATACGAGACGTTGCTTTGACATTTACATAAATCGTTTCATATTGTATCTTGTACATTATTACATCTGCGTTATGTTGGAATAGTTCTGATAAGACGGAAGCAGGTGTAATAAAAATCATTCTAGGATAATTAAAAATCGCATGCGATCTTTTTTACGTTAATAATATATAATTGGTAGTGATTGCTATCATTTACGTGCAATAGATAAAAATTGACGTTGAATTCGATAGATCATTTGGGCTGAAGACGAAATTTTGAATCGTTTTTATGAGATTGGCAGTGTCATTCTGACAGATGGCTTCCGCCCAATCAGAGCAAAGGCCAGATATGCAAAATAAGACCATCCCGTTTATCGTTGAGTTTCAGTCCACTGGATCGAACGTTCAAACGCCATTAGCGAGAATGGCGAACGAGTCAAACAATAGGCTCGTAAATACCACGTGAGATCTGTAATTATCGTCCCACTCTTCATGGAAGCAGAAAAAAATCGTACGTCCTATGCGCTCAAGTTGTAAAATCAAATGTAAAAACTCGCAAAAAAATATAGGATGCCAGTGACGGTAATAGGACGGATAAACATTGGAGGAATGCAAATACGAGGTGGAACGGTCGACGCAGGAAGGTGTTGGGAATAAGAAAACCGATAAATGTTAAACGCACGAAGAATGTCGACGGCGGAGGGAACAAAAAGCTCACGGAGAATGCGGAGAATGGAGCAGGAGTGATTAGAGACGGGAAGGAACGAGTGGAGAAAGGAAATCAAGAGTGTCTTGCACACGCGGGCACAAAAGATCCCGGGATGAAACGATGGGAATGGGACGGAGGTTCGGAAGAGATGCCGAAGGACGCGGGTTCAGTAGTCGAATCGTCGGGCACTGGCGAAAGTCGGTGAGTACGGATAGATTACTCGCATTGCTGAAAAGAGGAAACCAAGTTGGCGTAAAGAATTTCCCGTTACGTTTTATCGCCACGCACTTTACTTGTTCGTATGATCCTCTTCAGGCCTTATATACGCGAAAAATTTAAAAAATTTTCATTTTATCTTAATTTTTCATTCCATTAGCCTGAACGGTTAGGAATATTTTAACCTTCACAACCCCACATATAGCGCAGGATGCTATTTTAAATAGGGTAAGATTGCATTCATATTAAATACCATAATAAATAATAGTTTGGAAAAAACGGGAACTCGAGAATCCAACCACCATGATGTGCATAGGGTGAGTCTTTTCTATCATCATTTCGTTATATCGCCAAGTCTATTAAGTCTACCGGGTTGGAGTAAAAGCTGACGCCCGGCATACGACACTTATCCCAATCACCTATCTTTTCCACCATCCGTTTTTACCTATCTGACCTGTCCTCAATCTTCCCACCGGAGCATTATTCTTCCTCCCCCAATATCTCTCTCCCTCTCTCTCGCCTCTTCTTTTCCCCCGTCACATCCCTTCCCTCCGTTCACGTGCTTCCCATCCCCGTACGACACTCCCAAGCCCTTTCCCTCGTTTCTTCGTCTATTTCGTTTTCTCGATCTCCCGTCTATCCGCGAGCAGCGAAACGCGGATCGGATCGATGGGACCGACAGCCCGCGCGAATGCGGGATCTCGGAGGGAAAATGGAACGCGTAAATCGAAAGTGGCGAGAAGAGAGGGTCGACGAACGTTCGTTCGCGCGAAGTAGGCAGACTACCCCCTTCGCACGAGATGCCATCCCCTGCCCGACCAGTCATGCGAACCAAAACCGCCTCCGGCTTTACCGTAACCACGACGAATCCTAGAGCGAAAGGAGAAAAAACAGAGAGGGATCAAGAGAAAGAGAGAGAGAGGCTGAGGAGAAGGGATGAGTTCGGTCTTAAAACGAAATTGAATTTCCGGCGGCGGAAACCACCGTCTCTCTCTTTTTTTCTCTCTCTCTTCCTCCCTCTCTTCCGCTACAGCTTCTAATTCGAATTTGAGGTTTTGCACCCGGGAGAGGAAAAGGAGGATACGTGCGACGCATCGCGACCCCCACCAAGTTTATCTCCGATTTATCCGAACGCCTCCGACTCTCACTCTTCTCAACACACTTTTTGTCTCGCTCGCTCTTTTTCGCTTTTCTCTTTTTGAAAAAACTGTTATTCGCCGGCTCGCTCTCACGCTCCCGGCGTCAAATCCACTGCGCTCCCTTGCGACCCCTCGAATCAAGAGCTGATACACTCTCGATCCTATTCTATATACTTCGCCTCGTACGTTTCCACTTTGCACGGGTCTGAGGGAAAAAAAATAAAGAAAAAAACGCAAGCTTTCTGGGCCAAGTTCCCTCTCTTGTGCGGGATATCAAACACTCCCGGGGGTTCTTTGTATACTATTTAAAAGGGTTAATGGTAATTTGGTATAATGAGGCAATTCGTGTGTCATAGATGGAATATTTGTTGAGATTAGCGAACTATGACAGAAGATGTCCTACTTAAGTTTCTAACTGTCATTTGTTAGTTATAAAATCAAACGACACGTTATTTTGGTGCGTATTTATTTTTGGAATAGACGTGTAATACAAATTTGGTTTTTTTTTTAAACACAGCCTATAATAGTAATTCGACTTTTAATTGCCCGGTCGAAAATGGAAATGTAATTCAACGTCGATTCAATTGCGGCTTAAATTGCGGCAGCCGTACGAATATTTATCTATCCCGACCGTATAATAGGAGAAGATACAGTATTTTTGATATTTTATGGTAAAACGATTGGTACGTAATAATATCGTGACAAAGTTGTTTCCTGTCTCGAACCCGATGATAGAGAAACGAATTTTAAAAACTCTCTGAAACGTCTTATTTTTCGTCTTTTGCACCTAAATTATTTTTACAAAATGCCCATTGGCGATCGAACATTTAGAAATTTCATCAAAAAGATTTTTGTATTTTTGATAACTTTTTAATAAAAAAACAGGACAATGCCAAATAATAAAGGAAACAAATTAATAAATAGTGTAAATTCAAACTTATAGAAAACATCGCAATCTCGACTATGAACGTGCCAACCAATATTATTCACTATTTAGTAAAGTTTTTTCGACATAATTACAAAAAAAAACATCGAAATTATATTTTCGAGGTCGATAAAAAGATATTTCTTCCACGTTTGAAGCCCCGTCACAGCTAACCACTTGGGATAATATATCTGCTCACCGCTGCGGATTCGAAAATGGTACTTTACGAGAGATACGAAAAGCTGGATAAACGGGAAAATGTGAACGGTACGTACAGATTGCGGTAGATAGGTCGAGTGTAATACACGATAGCAGGGATAATCGGTGGATATAGTTTGTACCAGTCGGGATGTATGGAAGTACAGAGTCGAATGGGATCTCGTGGATGCATGGGGCGCAAACACGATTTCTCCATACACTCGCGTAGGTACGTGTATACGTTCGCATCTCCGCATCGGCGGTATCCTCCGGTTTACAACTCGCTCCCACATGCATTTATCTCTTTCATTCGGGATTTTTCAAATGTCATGAGCATATGCATTCACCACGGATATCAATTATCATCGGATGATCAGCCTCGTAAAGCATTGGCTCAAAAAAAACAATCCGAATCCTAGATTTTAATCGTTCGTAGCGTATTGAAGCTTTCGATCGTAAAAGCGTTTGAAAAACACACTTTTGGATCTATGTCCGAATATGTGTTTGTCAGTTGGTGTGCAACGTCGGAAATAAGTTGTTTATTTATTTTTTGTTGAAGTTATTTGTTGAAATTATTTGTTAATATTATTTGTTAAAATTATTTGTTAAAATTATTTAATTAATTGTTAAAATTAATTTACATTGAAAAACTACCAAAGTGGAATTAGAGAAGCGGTACGCTACGAAAAAAAAAAATATTGATCTGGTTTTACAATGTAGCATCGTTGCACGAAGCAATTTGGTATTCTACCTTCCATACATCGTTTTGGAAAAGAAAATTCGATCAATTGCGAGTACGATGCACGTGCTGACATTTCCGTATCATATTTTTAATAATTTATTTCTGGAAATCTGAAAGACCTAAGACTTTCGTTATTATTTTCCTACTAAATTCAAGTAAGACGTATTCCCTGTTTTTCTAATTTGTTCATGTCCAGTATTTATGAAAATAAGGGGGAGGGGCGGGTGTTCTATTTTCGGACATTATTTATTATATTTTTTTGACACAGCTATATGTACTTCCTCTCGTCGAGCTGTATATATATTGTTCCGAATAATTAATTACGATGCCGTGGCATTTCGACGAATGCCAAAACGAAACGACAAAATTGAAATTCGTGATCATGCGGTCAAATTACAATATTGAACATAAAATAAATTACGGTCAATTAAATATTTATATATAGTATATATTTTTTCGTGAGACTCACCGATGAGCTTGCCAAACTGTGCGGGTGGCCTCCATTCGGGATAATGCCTGGGAAATCTTGCCCTGGACCAATATGTCCTCAGAATCACTTTGTAAAGAGCCAATTTGTCCTGGCGATCCTGCGACCCAGGACCGCATTGACTCGCTGCTTGGTGGGCACACAGTTGAACGCCCACGAGTAGTAACAGCGAGAGTCGGGCAGACCGGCTGAACCACGCGACCCCCAACATCTGTGAAAAATAAAGAAACGTAATGGAATTGTTTCTCATGATATAAGAAAGAAAAACGAGAACTTTGTGCGGTAGTAAATTATGAGCTATTGCTGTTCCCCCAGGAGACAATCCCGGGGCTCCTAGAAAAAACATGATTTATTTAATTAAGGGGTAAAAAATACAAAAAGATCATTATTTTTAAGGGGTTATATCTGCCTGTCTGCGAGAAAAATGAGGAATTTTCATAATATTTTTCTGTGTCGTGATGTCATGGTTCTATGATTCTTCGAAATAAGAATACACTGTACAGTATAAAAATTGCAACATGTATCGAGGTACTTATGCCAATTGTTCCATGAACATTTTTTCCGATTTTTTATGGAATTTTTGAAAGATAGGCACGGCTCATCTTGAATAAAAAAACAAAAAGATCTCGTCGGTATAATATTGAACGCAGTTCGTAATTAAAAGTTTTAAAGAGATTTCGACTTGAAATTAATGTCTTTGATTTTTCCGAAAAAATTGATTTTTGAACTATCAAAAATTACGTTTTTTACCTAAAAATTATTTTAAAAAAAATAAATTTAGACTAACAAATTCTCGTTGGTTTATTTTATTTGAGATAAGTCTTTCTAGAGATATTATTCTCACCGCAAGTGATCTTCAAGAAATGGTATTTTGGGACAACGTGAGTAGTTCCTCCAATATTGGACATTTTTTCATAAAGAAAATCCCTTAAGTACTTTAATATATATTGTCATTGATACTTCATAGTGTATTCGAATAAAACTATATTTACATAACTGAAAACAATAATGAAAATCCCTCAAATTTCCCGCGAACAACTAGATATAACCCCTCAATCACACGAAAATGTTATCTTCCCAATATTTAATTTTCGGATCAACTTCCATCGTCATCAAAACTTCAGAAGGATTTTCATCAAATCATCCTCGAACCACGATATTGGCCATTATGTCACACTAACCGCAAAACCCTCTGAGTTCAAAAACGTCTCAGTTCTTTTCCACCCTGACTCGCACGTCTCTGACGTAAATACTCGGAACGCACATCGCATAATCCAAAAAAAAAAAAAAAATCACACTAAAAAAAAAAAGTCCGTAACATAATGCTACCGTAACTACAGCTCAAACGGTAAAATCCGTGGGCAGCCGGTGCGG
This sequence comes from Sussaba pulchella, assembly GCA_963971145.1. Classification (NCBI taxonomy): domain Eukaryota; kingdom Metazoa; phylum Arthropoda; class Insecta; order Hymenoptera; family Ichneumonidae; genus Sussaba; species Sussaba pulchella. Next base: position 13,584,747 of record OZ020164.1, on the reverse strand, counting down.
TTCGTGAGCTACGTATTTGCTCGTGAACGCGAATATTTTTGGCCGACCCGCTCGGTCGAGAAAATCTCGGTCGACTTTAACGTCGTTACCATTCTCGCCAAAGAATGACGAACGAGTTGTTATGCCAACGTTACAAAAAAAAAAAAAAAACAACGACAATTTATTAAAAAACGGAATTTAAAAAAAACGTAAGAAGAGCCAAGCCGTGTCATCCCCTCTCGGCGTTTCATCTCGCTGTCTCAGATACTGCCATCTCGCGAATAGTATTCGTTTGACATTCGAGTCTGGCGCGGGCGTCCCACGCGCGAGTTCCAGCATCCCCAACCGAGGAAACGGGATATCGCGAGACGTCGAAAATGGCGTTACGCACGACTTAACGAGCCCGAAGCCATCTTACAACGTAAAGAGATGGGAGAATCGAATGTCAAACCGGAAATACACCGAATTCTCTTGCAAAGTCGCCTCGTGTTACGTTTAATTTATTGTATCATGTTTCTGCAACAATGACGCAACGAGAAATCGGGCGATTGGCTTTTAGAACCCATCGAGAACGGTGTGGGTACGAAGAAAAAAAATAGATGAAGCGAATTGCAATTGGAGTTGATCGAATGGAGATAATCATAGCGAGTAGAAATGAAATTTTACATTGGGAAGATTTTGGAAGAATTAAGTTGTATAGAAACTAACAATAAGTAACGGATTTTTTGTATCAGAAGTTGATGGGCTGGTAATTCGTTCTTGCGTTTTTAAGATTCTCATGGTGTACCTAAATGCGTTACCCATGGGCTTCGTGATGGATTTATTTGGAAATAGGATTTATTTGATTGATAAGAGGTTATTTTTATTTCCAATAATGTAACAATAGACCAGTATAAAATGAAAAATAATTCTTATTGTCTCAAAAAATTATGAATATATAAGACAAATGAGAGACAAATAATAATTTCAAGCCGAGAGTTATTCATATCAGTGATTTTTCATTCAGCAGCAATCTAAAGACTAATCCAAGTTAGATCTGCAAGAATTGTTATCATCCTAAAAAAAAGCCCATGGGCTTCTATTAGAAAAACAAAACCAAAATATTGGCTCAAATAATCCACCCAAAGGTCGGCCTTTATCATAAAAACTCCATCCGATATTAATTACTGAATTGCAAAGACCAAAGATAAAAAAAAAACCTTCTTCCCTTTTTTTTCATCCAACCAACAAAGCCATATATGCAACTCAATGTACTTCAGAGACCGAACTCGATCCTAAGTCTGCTATTCCTCCCTGACTCGGCTTTCGATTCGATCCATCGAGCCGCCGGCACTTGGCGGCAAGCCAATTTCACTGCCCCCCCCCCCCTCCCTCCTCCCCCTCACCCGCTGCCAACCCAAGACAGCGACTACCTTCGATCGCGAACCAATGCTTCCCGAATCTTCGCGCTTTCTCACCGTTATTTCACCGTTTTCCTTTTCCTTTTTATTACTTTCTCCGCTAACGTCGTGGCTCCACGCTCTTCCGGCGAACAACCCGCGGGCAAAATCCACGAGCCGCGAATCGTGGAAAATTCGTTGAATTTTCCCAGTTTGTCGGTAATATGTAGCCGGCTGCTACCGCGGGTTGCAACATGCGGCAAGACTCAGCCTCGAGGCTTTACACGTTGACTGAAAAACGATTTTGCCTGACAAGAACGTCGACGTCTAGTCGTCGTCGTCGTCGTCGTCGTCGTCGTCGTCGTCGACGTCGCCGTCATCGTCGACGCGTTTTCCAAACTAGAAAATGCGTACGGATGAGAATCTCGGGACTTCCGTGGACTGACGTGCAGCGAAGAGAAATCTCACGAGCAAACGGTCTTTTGCTCGTACCTTCGCCAATCTCGTGCGAGGACTTCTCAGTAACTTCCTCGTGAGAAATAAAATAACGCAAATATTATTATTCATTCGTGCACGAATATCCGACGATCGGGAGTGGAATATTGAAACGATGTTTGCGAAATTGTGCGGAAAACAAACGATTATTTTACGATAAAAACGATAATATCCGAGCCTGATCGTCCTCGACGAGTTTGAAAGCAGAAATAACGATAGATAAGCTCCGTTTCGATCTCTCAGATTGTAAATAGAAATTTTAATGTACTTCGATGATTTTTTTAAACTCAAATCTATCAATTTCTGATGGAGGAAATGACGTGAGAATATGCATTACGTTTATGCACCAGTTATGGACGTGGATGCTGTTGATAAGCTCATACGATCTGGAGTGTAAATAAGGTACATCAAATACAAAACTATAAAAAAAATACTACTTGCGATAATAAATATATATTTGTGCTGAATAATTTTAATCGACAATCAAACAAATTTCAATGAATAACACAAAATACAAAGAGTTCCCACAAATGGTAAACGTATTCGACGATGCTACAAAAAAAAGGACATAATTCCGCACCGAACGGTAATTATGAATCCCGACGACGGAGACTTTGTGCGAAGCTTACGTGACGCAAAAGCGATAATGATCACTTTGGTACTGCGCGCTGCATCTTTAAGAGCTCTCAACGAATTTTACATCGCAAGGTCTTATTTTACGTTTTACGGATTCTACTTTCGTTTGAGCATCGGAACTTTGAGTACTCAAACGATGTGCAAAATTTCAATGTGAAAATGTGTCATGTCTATAACTTTGTGAAATGGCGCTATAATAATAATCCCCGCTCTTGAATGAGAGGAGAATTCATAGCGAGTTTAATAAGACGATGCGAGAAAGCGTTGGTTGAAATTTAAGAGCCCTGCACGCCCAGTTTCGCAATAATAATCATGACCTTTGCGTAAATTACGTTTTGGAGATAATGCCCATTGCGGAAGCATATATTTTGTAATTACCGCAAGACCAGGTTTCCCCTACACGTAAAATACCTCGAGATATAATTTTTTTTCTAGCTAGAATCAATGAATTGAATTCATTAAATTTAACACTAGAAATATCAAACCCGTCAAAATGACGGATTCTATTTTTTTTAATCAAAAACGTTTAAACTTGTTATAATACGTATCAAGAGCCATTTTAGCTTGCCACATTTGCATGCTTTCGAAATAAAGTTGTGTCTACATTTTTCATAAGCTAACTTTGCAGCAGTAATCGTCGTAATTCTCATTGGAAGTACTAATTAAAACCTGCATTCTGAAACTTTTCACACTTTTTTTATCGATCGTTTGAAAATTGAGAGCAAATATCCCGTGACTACAAGATCAAAATGAAAAAAAAAACCCCAAAACAATTCTTTTTACGACAAATTTGAGTACACTTTTCAGTCTATGGGAAAGGAGGACCAAAAAATAAATTCTCCCCAATCTCATCATTTCTATGTTCCAGTAATTAATCTACGTCCACGTACCGAATCGATCGTTCCAGTGTTAACATCAAACCATTGTTAAGATCGATCATTCATCGACCAACCACATTTCGATCGAGAATCTCACGAATAACGTTTCAATCGATGCAACCGCCTTCCCCGCAAAGAAAAAACAAAACTTCCCCACGAATAATCTCATCCGTTGGAATTTCGCATTTGCATTCATTCGCCGGTACGGCGGGTAAAGCACAATCTTATCGATAGATCGATCGGCAGAGGAGCGGCTGATGACGCAGGTGCAATGGAAAATATATCGGCTCACGTCCCCGCAATGCCGTGGCAGCAGTGTAGTCGTGTAGTTACGGCATCGAGATAGGAGATACCGTATAGCTATCTGAGCAATGCATATATAGAACGATGGTGGAGTTGCGGCACCGAGGGAGAAAGAGAAAGAGAGAGATAGAGAGAGCGAGAAATCACAGAGAGAGAGAAAGAGAGCGAGAGATTGGGTTAGCCGTTGCACGTACCAACCAACCGTGCACTGTAGATACTTGCGTGCACCGACGTGTGCGCACCCACCTATGCACTCTCCTCGTGCGGGCTGTGTGTTGCACATTTCAGATTCCTGTACAACGCTGTACGCCCGACGAGCCCTGACTCACCCGCAACTCCGCGTTTCCATCTATCCCGTGTACCTCACCAAAGCGTGTTTACATATGTAAATTACGACCCGAGTGTGTGATCAAAATTCAAATGATATTCGAATAGGTGCTGGCCGATCGGGCGCGTAACTCATCTATTCTCGGTTACCGCGCCGTGTAGGTTTCCACCGAACTCTCGAATCAAGAGAAGATCCCGATTAGACGCTCCAACCCCACCGAACGTTTTGAATCAACCGACCCTTCCACCTCCTCCCCGGTCTTCGTCTTCTTCCCGCCCCCCCCCCCCCCCCCCCCCTCGAGCATGGCCCGCTATTTATGTGGAAAAGCATTATCCGTTGGAATTTGGCAACGACACCGAACGTCGGAACGTTGTCGTGAATGAAATTACAATGTTTCCCACAAACTCCAGTGGCTTAACGGTACGATTCCGTATCTTACCGGCAGCCAATTTCGGAATTTACGTCTCGCCGGAGAAGATTAAATACGAATTGAATTTGCAGATCCGATGAATATAGTCACGGCGACATGCTGAGATTGAAACGAATTAATATTCAGGCTTTTCGTTCGGGGGGGCTCGATGCGCCGTCGTCCGACGGACAACGCGCGATTTAGACGCAGTTATGAAACTTCCGCTCATATGTGTGCGTGCGTTTTTTTTTCACCGGGTTTTGTTAATGTCGCGTGCGCCGTTTCCCATTCCAGCGAGGTCGAAACCCGGCGGAGATGAAAAAAAAACGAATCTGCACGGTTCGTTTGCGTTGGTAGTCCATGACCATATGTGAAGTGGGTGCAATGAACAGCTGTTCAAGAGTATTGGCATTCCACAGTCGTGCCGCCGTTGGCTTTCGTTTATTCCATCGTTGCTTTTTAATCGTTGTTTTTTCGTTTTTTTTTTTTTTTTGTTTTTTTTTCGTTCCGTTTCTACCCTCTCCGTCGCCCGGACGGATTCACTCGGTTCTCGAGGCAGCGAAGCACTGACGCATCGTGTTTTCGCGGAAACGAGAATAGAAACGGGAACGGGAGTGCGGGCAAAGCGAGCGAGCGCGAGCAAAAGCATCCCCGGCACAGCGCGGGTTGCCCTGCTGGGATATAAACGGTCGAGCGCGGTTAGTGATCCGTCCGGCACACGCTGACACACACACACACACACACACGTGCATGATACACGCGTGAGAAGAATCGTGTGCGAGTGAAAGAGAGAAAAAGAGGGAGAAAAAAGAACACCCGCGTCTAGTGGCTATAGTGTTCATCGAGTCCGCGACCGCACTTTCATCCCTTCGCTAGCTAGTCCCTAGCCAAAAAAACTACGTTTCTCATCGCAATTTACTCAATATCATTGTTTTCGTTTTTTTTTTGTTTTTTTTTCAATCTAACGATCCGTCTATGTGCCATTCGTCGGTCAACGAATCGTCGAAACTTTTTTGTTTTCTTACATCGTTCGGCGTTTAACCCGTTCCGAAAATAATTAAGTACGTACGGTTGGCTCCGGTTGGTCGTTTGATTTGTGGGGTTACGTTGCGATGTCATGTCGGACGTATCATTGCCAAATTGGAACCGAGCCACGGGAATAAAAGTGAAATTGGGGGAAAAAAAAATGTTTACGGTAGTTTCGAATTATTGTGATTATCAATGGACGAACCCCCCCCCCCCTCTTATTCAAGGGAGGGTGAGATTGACTGGGGATGATGCGTTGTTTTATCGTATATCCCGTCAATTTGATTCATCCGAAACGGAGCGACGCTTCATGGGCTAGAAAATTAACCGGAAAAGCCACCGATCGCCGGTTTGCCAACCCTCCTCACATCCCCCGCCCGTCCCGGACTGAAAACCCACCGCAATGTGTAGGCTCTAGAGCCAACGGTTCGCAATGTGAAAACCCGCTATCGCGTTTCAGGCGTGTAAAATTTTTTAATTAGAGTTAATTCCAATGTTTACGACGTCGGCCACGAGTTACCCGCACCGAGTTCGGCCGCGCAGTTAACGTGCTATACTGGAAAACCGCCGTGGAAAAGTTTTCCAATGTTCCGCGTGTGCGTGTGATGTTTTTTTGTTAGATTTTTTTTTTCATAGGTTTTACGATGGCCGGGACGTTATTTCAGGCTGAAAAGTCGACGCCGTGAGGCCGTTTCTGGCCTCCCGCCGCGTTCGCCGTGGAAATATATCGGTGACCCCTGATAGTGGATACCATGCAACCCCATGCAACCGTGGACCGCCGCTGTAGTGAGCGCTGTGTGCTGTGTACAAGGTGGAAACAGGGGCGGATTTGCCAATAGGCTGAGCACAAGCCTGGGGCGACTATATTCCGCGGTACGGCGGAATGGAAATATTTTTTTCGTTGTATTTTTTTTATACATAATTGTAAAACACTTTGGGTGCAATGATAAAGATGTCAGGTTGGATGAATAGTGAAATTTGAAATTTGAAATTTGAAAGGATTGGGAATTTTTAGTAGGAATCCTCATATTTCGACGCATTTCGACTTCCCTCCAGATCAATTACTAGATTGGTTCAACTAGATTAGTTTTGCTAATGTATTTTACTGATTTCTTAACTTGGTTTTACTGATAATTCAATAAGTTAATGATTTAAAGGATACGTTAATTGGCTGGGTTAGAGTTAAAATGAATATGCAATTTATCGCATGATGGAATAAATTTGAAACATACTGGGAGTAGAGCAGTCTCGCGGAAATTGGACGCTTGCGCGAGAACGATCTTTCCAGGTCGTCGTTTAATTCTCTCATGATCGTCTTTTCCCTGGCCAATCGTTTTATACTCGTCCTCTCAATGCACTTTTAGAGTCAGTGACTATATCATGCATGGCAGTAGCCGTAAGATATCTTTATAATATACAGAAATAAAAAAATAAATTATTTTATTAATGTCGTTACAAAGTTAATGCACTGATTTAAAATACAGTGAGTATGTTGCCAAAGGCTATACAGTCACCTGACTTTAAATACAGTGAACCTGAGAGGGAGATAGACTAACCTAAACGATTGTATCTATCGATAGAATTGATCTTTTGGCTTCGCCTATTTTTTTTCCAACGTAACATGTCAGCGATACACTTGATAAGTACGTCGTATACGCGTCAACGTTTGGGATTTATATAAGAATCCATAAACGACTGCAGAATGTTCATAAAAGTCCAAGTTACTTATTTATTATAAATTTTAACAATCAGTGAACTATACGTAAAAGTACGGATTTCAAAATAACTGTTCGGTTCTTTATCAAACAATGTAAACACATACAATGCTCACATAATCACATGGATAACACCTCCCATAATCGTCCCTACCTCACACAACCCTGCTATCAAACAGGACCACTCATCGCTCAACCACCCAACATCTGTTTTTATTAATAAATCATCAATCAACTCGCATTAGCAATGAATCGCAAAAGAAAATAATTTCTACAACCAACCATAACTCTACTTTCCCCGTTAATATTTCATTTCACGTTTTTCCAAAGGAAATTCACCCAAAATCATTTTTACCATCATAATTGATCGAAAAGTTCAATAAACGAGCAACATACATAACATCCAAGAGAATATTGACACACAATTTATAACCAACCATGCCTACACTATATACATAATTTTCTCGTCTCATGTATCCAAAGATCCCAATAATATATGACCGTTGACGGTGGGGACGTTACCGACCGTCTACACCCTCGCATAGACCATCGCGATAGTTCTGCCGCCCGTAGTAGCCATCGTCGGGATAACTAAAAGAAAGAAAAAAAAGAACTTTCACCCACCCGTGGACGGACGAAGTTTCGAGTTTGCCTTTTGTGGTACACTCAATTGTTTCTGGATCGGAAAGAATTCAGAGACGATACAGACACAATGAAGCGAGGTAGCGAAGAAGAACCAGGGGGGGGGGGGGGGGGGGGGGGGGGGGAGTTGGTGCGGATGTAACAAAACCTACGGCGTTGAGGGGGGATGAACCGTCGTGGTTGAGACCACCCCAAGACCGGAAAGAGCCGCAGACTCAATATGCCGGACGTATTGCGAGCGAAACGGCGCGCACACAGTCGTGGGAGTCGCGGCAGAGATGGGAGAAAGTTATAAAAACTCGATAATACTTTTTGCCACGAGAGCGCAAGAGTGCAGCGCTGTTGCGCTCGCGCGCTCTCTCTCGCGTGAGCTTTAAATAATGTTTGAATAACAAAGTGAAAAAGTTTTTCAGTTACGGCTTTGCGAAAGGGGGACGTGATATGGCTGAAACTAGACGAACCCCAGGCCTGGGCGAATCGTCGGCTGGATGCTGGGAAAAAAAGCAAAGGAAAAAGTAGAAAAACACCGTGTGTAGTCTGGCGCTTCGTTTTGCCCCTTATTCTCTCGGCGCCACTACAGATCCGAATTTATAAAACAACCGGCGATTCGTGTGAAATTCACCGTGATTTCGCCAACCGCGAGTTATCCGACGATACATACGTTTCGCACTGCCGGCCACCGTTGAACTTTTCGAATGTTTGATTGACGATAGATCGAAAATTTCGATATCCCTTCGTGCGTTACCGCGTTATCAACGTTTGGGATTTGGGTGGCCGGGAATGAAAATAGTGCATGGGTTATTAAAAATGTTGCCCATGGGAATGCGGAAATTGTCGAATATGACGTGAATAAATAAAGTTATTAGCAATATTTATGGATTATTTTTTTTTTTTAGATTGTTGGAATTTTGCAGAGTTGACTACGCGATTGAGTTTCGTTCATTCTTGACGGACCGGAAACGGTAATTTATATCACGCTGCTACGGGATTTATAAAAAAAATTCGTTTCAATATTTTTCTTCTAGTTTTTTTTTGGTGTAAATATAGTTAAAGTAAGCTGAAACGTCGAAAAATGTGGTGCAGTGAAGAGGTTCGACTTATGTACTTAATACTTCGAAACTGAGTTAAAGCTTGTTAATATTTCGTGTTGCCACATTCAAACTTCGGCCAGAAGTGTTGTAACAAACGAGTTTTAATTCTTGTTGAAGTTTTTTTTTTGGGTCGTTAATCGTTATCAAAGGTTGTAAGAATCTTTTTTTAAGTTGATTTGCTCAGTTTGGATATATAAATTGTATAAATTAGTGTGTAAACTATTTTCGAAGGAAGCTTAATAATAATACTCCGCTATATTGTTTTCTCATTATTTGAAGACTTCCAAAAAGTTTGAAACATGAAGGACCCCGAGGCGAATATGCGAAGTTCTGCTTAGCAGGCTCTAGAACTATTCTATCGTAGTGAGTGACGAAAATCATGTTGAAATTAAGGAGTTAAAAAAAAAAGTAATTTAATACAAGTGTACTTCGAATTGATATTATTATTATATTTATTTATTTTTTCCATCATCATTATATATTATTTAACATTTTTTGGGTGTAAATGTAACTCATAAACTCTGCCTAAACGAACAATCCGCAAACTTTTATCATCATCAATAATTTTGAATTCTTTTTCTAATATAATAAGTGACTGCATTAAACAAGAATACATTTCATACCTTATCTCTGTGCGATGAATAAATTATATTGATTTTGTTTTGTGAATCATTTATTCCTCGGGTTCTATTTATTTATATCTATTTCACACTTTTTTTAGGTACCGAAGGAACAAACATATAGAATTATCCGAATCCTAGTTTTAGTTAAGCAGTTCAGTTAGTATATATAAATATATATCCATCTCTATCGAATTTTCGCATGGGTTCGAACCAGACAAGCTGTGGCTGGAGTGCCCAGCCAAGAGCGAGCGCACCAGCGAATGAGAGTTCGTTAGTTACGAGGATGAAGAAGCCAGCCAAGTGCTCTTCTTCCCTCTCCGACAATCGCTCCTTCGTCTTTCTCACTTCAGGACTCACGAAAACAAACGAAAAAGACAAAATTAGGAAAGAGAACGCAGCGAATTCGTTTCTTTTTCTTTTCGGCAAAACATACTGGCACCCGGTTTCACTTCTTCACGAGCAAAACAATAGTCCCTGGCAATACGATTACAGAAAAGTTCGCAAGCTGGCTTTACCTCGACTTCGACCACCCACTCTTTCGCTCGTTAACATCGACTTTGAAGAAACCCAACCGAAGAAGAAAAAAACGATGTTGGAGATACTGAGCAACGTCTTCCATGTTCGCTATTTACCGTTACGACTCAAAGCCGAAGATCGGTGTAAGACGAGAACCGAAAAACCGTAATACCGTATCGAGCGATATCTCGTTACTTCACTAGTTGCCGCTATTACTGCACTGTTACGAGAAAAGTGCTGGAAGAAGATAGAAGAAGAGGATAAAACGAACGATACAATCATTCTGTGCTTTATCTAGATTCGACTTTAATGTGATTTTTTTTCTTGTTCTCGTATACTTCTATTTTCTTTGAAACTTACTATTTACTTTAAAATGTTAGGTTGGGTCCTAAAAAATACCCACCTAAAATTTGAGCAACCTAGCCTAACTCCTGAACTATGCTTGTTTACGAAAAAATGTTAGGTTACTTGTAATAATTCAAACGAATCATTTCTTTACATTGAATTGTGATATTTGATAGGAATTCTATGATCAATGATTATCTGGTAATTAAAGGATCTCAAATATTCTTTCGTAGAATAAATGACTATCTCTATCGTTGGTAGCTAATCAAACGAGGTTTTGTATCCGAACGTCGAGCTATATATATCTTTTTACCCATCTATGCATCGCCTGAGCTTTGACAACATTAACGCTTAATATCCCCGTCAAGTTTTCTTAATGAGTTTCAAGTTGGTTGAGTAACGACGACGTAGTTATGAAATTTATTTGACATCGTTAAATCGGTAACGTCCTGTCGACCGAGCATCCTTCAAACTGACGATAAAGTACGAAAGTAAACGGCGTGCCGTTGCGATCCAATGATGGCGGACGAGATAACTCAAATTCATAATTCTTTCAACCTGGTTACATTATATTTTTACGTTCGAAAGCGCTTGTGGATATTTTTGGATAACTCGGCTTTTCCGATAATAGCACTGCGTTGAAGCGTTACGACGGCCTCACGTGTACCGGAAACTCATCTTGGAATCGTTAATCTGTCGGTTTCTCAGAATTTGTAACGGCAAAAAATAAAATACCAATTAAAAATACCAATTAGATGATGAAATTTGAATATCTCGAAAAAAAAATTACCAACCACCGAAAATTAAAGCAAACCTGATTTGATGCAAGAATAAAATAATAATTTATTATAATAAATAATTAGTAATTCATTAATGATAATTGGATAATCATTTAATGATAATTTTGCATTTGGTTTCATGGACAAACTGCATTTTTGGTCTTCTATCAGAATAACGATTTTGTGCGAAAACGATTATAAATATTTACCAAAATATTTTACGACCCATGAAGAATTTTATTCTACGAAATGACCCTTCATTTGGTTCGTTCGACTCCGTTTGAATCCGAATGTGGTTCAAGCTTCCAATCTTTTTACAATAACCGAAAGAAACGATCAAAGTCAAAGCTCTGTAAAATTCGTGAATAATTTTTCTCTTCGTTGTAAACAATAATGAATCAATAAATACAGTTTTTATCGAATTATTGAAAAAAATTCCTCGCTCCACAATTTATACGACGTTAAAAATAGTAAAACCAATATCAAATTATAAAAACGAACGACCCATCAACATTCAACCCGAACCAGAAAATGTGGAACATCACTAATAACGAAAACAAGAAAAGCTCGCAAGAGTGTTTATATCTCATCCTCAGATATCGTACTTTCGGTGAGAGAAGCGAAATTGGAACAAGCCCCGAGAAACGAAGCAAAAAAAAAAAAAAAAAAAAAAAATAAGAAATTAAATTAAATTTAAAAAAGGAAAAAAAAACGTTTGGTCTCTTCCGTGCTCCGAAGAGTACCAAACGAACTATGAATAAAATAACAAATTTTCATCTCTGGAATTGTTAATCTTCCGTTCCCGGAGTTTGAGGAATGAATAAAAAGTATGACGTTGGGTCGATAGTAGGTACTCCATCGTGGAAGCGAATGGCGATTAAACGAAGATTCAAACAGATGCCGTGCCTTTGTAGCGAATAAAACAACGTCAAAAGAATGTTTAATTATCGTGACGGCATCAAAGTTTTTTTTTTCACGGTACGATAGTCGACGATGGAAAATCGTTTGACGCATCGTTTCCGTCGTGGGCTCGAGCCATCGATGAAAATAACCGAAGCACGACGAGAGAGTGATGAAGTTAATGAGAAAAGACATTTTTGATACGGCAAAATATTGGCGCAAACTGCGTGCAAAGGTGCATTTAATGTCTGGATTTCGGGTGAACTACGCGCGTCTCTCGTTACTCGAAGCTCGCGTATGCGAGAACCTTTGAATTCGGTCTGGATTATTTTTTTTATCGACCCTCTAACGCTCTCGGAAGCCCTAAGCAGGTTGTACTTTGAGTGTCGTATGATCGGCAAAAGCGACATCATTTTGAAAATCATAATAACGTGAAACCCTTTTTTTGGGAACTGCTTTGATTGATACTCATTTCTCAGACAATTGATATTGTACTGAGAAACCTTTTTGTTTTGCTTCCTCATAAAGGAAGCTTTGTGACGGTCCGAAATTTTTTTTTCGAGATTTTGATGTCAATAGGCTTAGAATGTCCTAAAACATCCAGAAAACACATTTGGAAAAAATGTCCGGATGTATGTGTGTGTGTGTGTGTGTGTGTGTGTGTGTGTGTGTGTATGTATGTAACCACCCTCTAAAATTCAAACGTTCATAACTCGAGAACGGTTCAAGCTACCGTACTCAAATTTTGCACACATGTGATGCCTTCTAATGTCTATGTAATCTGTAAGTTTCGCAATTATTGACGTACTCGTTCGGCTTCGACAGCGTTTTGGATTTTTCAAAAAATGTCTGTAGCCACGCTAGCGTTCGCAATTTTCGACGTATTCGGCTCAATAGTTTTTTACATATAGAATTGAGTACAAGGACGGTTGGTATTGCATTTGAGCCGAATCCATCAATAACTTTAGATTTTATGATTTTTTGAATTTTTCAAAAAATCAACTTTTTTGATCCATTTGTCGTTAACTTCAACCAATCGAACCATAATTCCCTGCAAGTATATAGGATGTCATTGTGCTATAATACATATCAAATTTGGCCGAGATCGGCCGAACGGATCGAGTTCTAGAGCAATTAGAAATTTCTAAGTTCCAACCCTTGAAAATTCAAAACCACTGGACTGAACGTGCTCTAATTTATACACACGCTCAAACTAACCGTCAGCTTAAGTTGTTACTAGATTAGATAGGAATTAAACAACGCGCTCGAATTTTGGGACACATTGAATTTTTATATACGTTCGAGTCGGTTTTTATACGGTGGGAAGGATCTACGGATATCTTGCATAAAACAAGCTGCAAGCTGAAACTTGCAATTTGCTTCCCCTGAATTTTCGGTAGTGAACGGAACTTCCTTTATGAGGAAGCCGAAGATTAAAAAAAATAAAATGAAATAAATCGAGAGATGCTTCCTCATAGAAGGATTTCGTGCACTACCGAAAATTCAGAGGAAGCAAATTGCAAGTTTCAGCTTGCAGCTTGTTTTTATTTCAGATGAGCCGTTACAGAGATGGTCGATGCGAGTGATTTAAAAAAAAGGTGTTTTGGAACAACGGTAATAGTTCCCCTAAAATTTAAATTATTTTCATGTAAAAATTTATATAAGTGCCGAAATATATGTTGTAACCGGTACTGTGCAGTGTATTCTAGTGAAATTATGTTGACGTGGCTCAAAAGAATCATGAAAATCCGTTCGTTTTTCCTCGGACAACTGGAGACATCCCCTTAAGACTAATGTTACCGTGGGTACAAGCAGCCTAGGCCGTAATTGAGTACAGACAGTATGCAAACTCGAATGAGTTTGTATTTCATGTGTGACATTTATTTTACGGTGCGAACATAACATTTTGGACGGCAAATGTGCTATTTCATATCCTTTATCTATGGGTCATTTGATGTGTAGTGCCATATTCAACGTACAGCATAAACTCACGTTTACTCCGAGAGACACTAAAAAATGTCGCGGGAATATCCGAAGAATTTCAAATTATTTCCAATTATTGTCCAAGAAAGCAATGTATTTTGTGTATCCAATAATTACACGATCTTGCATTGGATTAATCCAATTGCAGATCGTATTTACCATTGATAAATGAAATTTCCATGAAACTCGAGTTTTATTTAATTAATTAATTGGACGCCTACGCTTCGGTAATCATGTACTGTGCGAAATATTGCTTCGATTGATCCTACACGTTATTGTGCATGACGAAATTAAGGCCGAGGCTGAATGGACTACGCTATAGGATCGAGCAAATCGATATTTTTAATTTCCGCAGTGCAGTTGTGTTTCTCGATATCTCTTGAACCTCGTTTTGTGGTTCCACCTTATTGTCCACCCTCGCTCTGGGTTGGCTACGACAATTTCGTCTTTCAGGGTTTCTCCGGGCATTCTCAGAACGATACTTTATCCACAAATAAATTTCTCCATTTTTCCATGGATAGAAAATCGTTCGTTCCATTTTTCATATCGTTCCTGTCATATTTCTCCGATGGAATAACCCAACTCGTAACCACATCGAGTTCTGTTTATTTATTTATTACTTCAATGAAAGACTTTATTTGATTTCTATTTGTTTCTTTTTGCATTGAATTTAAACGAAAACGTAAACCGTTCGATGTATTTCAGAGAAAAAATCGCGCAAGCAACAACGACTCATTAACAATTAATGAGTAACAATCGTACCAATTATAGATTGATAATCCATCCATCCATATATAGGTACTCTATTACTATTATTAATTATTATTATTATTAATTATTATTTTTATTATTAATTGTTATTACTATTATTAATTATTATTTTTATTATTAATTATCATTACTATTATTAATTATTATTTTTACTATTAATTATTATTACTATTATTAATTATTATTATTATCAATATTATTATTATTATTATTATTATTATTATTATTATTATTATCAATATTATCATTATTATTATTATCAATATTATCAACATTATTATTATTATTATTATTCTATATCCATCACAATTGGTTCGACGAATTTCTTCATGACCAAAAAACCCGTCATTGATTAGCAATCAAACGTTGAAACATTTCACCGGCATTGAATTTCGGCATTTCAACGGATAATAAATACGAAATACTTCACGTAACGAACGAAATGAATCAACTTACGTCAGTAATATCGAAAATAGGGAGATAACGCAGGCTTACCTCGATTATCGAGATATCCTCGGCGCTGCCGATGAACAATACCAACGGTACCCGACGAAAAACGAGAAACAAAAATAACTAAACCAAAAAAAAAACGAAAGAAAAAAAAAATCAAAAGTAACTGTGGGGCAGGGGTTCACAGGTTCGTCACATCACTCAATCACAGGTTTAAACCCCGTGCCGATACCCTCGAAGAAATATTCAATATCAATGATCCGAACTGAATGAAAATAAAATTTTCAAAAAAAAATACAATAATCCCACACCAACGGGCTTATCACGTTGGAATATCTCTCGTTACGACGAAGCCGCGTTTTTCAACCAACGAACTCGCTAGAAATATCTAACGAGGAAACATTGCACACATAGCCGGTAAGGAACGTAAAAACGGAAACGACGAAATGATTTCGAACGACGGAACACGTTTCACGTTTCACCAGAGCCGAGAATTTTTTTATTTTTTATATTTTTTTTTTTCGTCTCGCGCGCGAGTTACGAAATCGTACGGGGAAAAAATAAAAAATAAATAAAATTTATTTTTCGAAGACGTCAACCACAGGATGAAACGGTTAGTTACGACGATGTGCGACGGTGAACGACGTATTTAGCTCGAGGGCTGACGCGGTACTACCGCAGCGAGATCCGCGCGGTGTCGCGAGTAGCGCGAAAGTCACAGGTCGGCCGCTGGGGTTCTATCCCTCGCGTTTCAGGGCGTGCGCAATAGTTGGCGTTATCGTGAGAGATATACGCTGGTTGCTGCTGCTGCTGCTGGTGCTGCTGCTGCTGCTGCTGCTGCTGCTGCCGCTGCTGCTGCTGCTACTGCTGCTGCTACTGCTGCTGCTGCTGCTGCTGCTGATGATGGTGGTGGTGGATTTGATGCCGCCGTTACCTTTTCCCCATGCGTTGCACGGCGGTGCCAAGGTGGAAAAAACCCTAAAGTCGGAAACCATGAAATTTCTTTTACGAACCAGGTAAAATTTAGTCGCCAATACCAATATTTAGTATGCTAATTGTAGGTTTTGATGGTGAGACTATAATTAAGAAGCTAGGTCTCAGTAGGAAATATTTTTGACCGACTTCGGAAAAGGAGGAGGTGCTCAATTAGAGGTGTATTTTTTTAGTGTGTATGTTACGCGATATCTACGCCGATTGTGAATAAGTGATTCTTTCTTTTTATTGAATAGGGTATATTCCGAGGGTGGTCCTATTTTAATCTGGAGAGAATATTTTACCTCTAAGGGTGGAAAATTAGGGGATGGATCCGGTTTATTGAATATCGCCTACTTCCCGTTACCTGCACGTGGCCCATATACTTGGCCCCATAGGTACAGTTTACCAAATATGGTGAAATACATTTTTACGACAAAACATAAAAACCGACTCGGAACCGTTGCCTATTTGTACGAACTCAAACAAAAACATTAGAAACAAGTAAAAATTGTTACAATAAACCGACTTCAAAATTTTACCTATGTGTACAAACTTAAACTAACAAGTTAAAAATAAGAGTTTTAATGAGTTTGAAAGAAGAGCATTAAAGGACAATTTTTTTTAACCAATTGAAAGTATCAAATTCACTTTCTATCTGTACGGAGAATAAATCTGCTTGACGAAATTATTTGAAACAACTCTACGAAATTTTTCCGAACAGAGCGGACAGTGAATTTTAATTCTACACCTTTGAAAAATATGGAAATACGGAGTTTAGGTGAATTATTCCGAAGTTATGAGGTTTTTTTTACCGCAAATCGTTAATTTACCAGCACTGTGCGTCGTCGGCCAGAGTCCGGTGTATTTCGCGTCGCAACCCGACTCGACAGTTCTGGGGTGTCCACGGGGTTCATTCACCTGAGCTAATTGCCATTTTCCCGGATTAGAACCCAGAAAATTCTCTCCCCGCGAATCGAAATTCGAACGAAGAAATCTTTTTATCCATTATTCTCGTTAAACCGGGTTTCCACGTCCGATAATAATTGGACCGAACGGCGAGAACCAAGAATAATAATGATAAAGGGATAAGTGAATTAGCAGTCGATATCCGGATAATGGAGAATCTACTTATATCCCGTTGGGCTCCGATCGTTTAACGTTGATAATCCGAAGGCGGATTTCGGAAGTCGAAAATCTATTGACGTCAATTATTGATTATTAATTTGCCATTGACCGGTTATTTACGTGCCGCGAGAGCGATTCGATCGGGAGGATGATGAAGATACGTACCACCCACAGGCAATTGAAGGGTCAACCCACCCACGTCGTATATAGTAGGTATATCTGTGGTTTGAGGGCGAAAGCGAATACGTCAATATTTCCGGAGATACAAGATTAAGTCAAATTCTTATAATTTAGATAATAAACGACGTTTCGAGACGCGATCTTACCGAGAATTACCCGCACAAAAATGAATAAAAGAGATTAACCTAACCAAACAAGTCCATTTTGTCGGAAAAACCAAATAAGTCCACCGTTTTTCTACAAAAAAAAAACAATAACCCACATGATATATTTTTTTGCAAGTTTTGTTGAAACTTTTCTATCGGTAAAATAATATTTCGTTACTAAACAATGTATATCGATTATTAATTGTCTCGCATGGGTAGACAAAACCAGACAAGTCCATGATTTGTAGGCAAAACCGAATAAGTCCAACTTTTTTATCCATAAGTTACAGACTATTTGAATTTTACAGAACCCTGACTCGAATAATACTAAAAACTAAGGGTAGCCTGATAATTCTTATTAATGAAATTGATTTGTCCGATGTGATAGACCGTTCGCAACTTAAAATAATTATATCTTCGAAGCTCTTTTTATGGATTCATTCGGATTTGCCTCCAAACCACAGATATATAAACAAGTGTGAGACCTGGTATATTTCATTAATTGAAAAACTGTATGTCAATGTAGGTGTTCTGAAAATACACGTTCCACGTCTATTAGTTCGAGTCCCAAGCACGCGTGGGACGCGCTCAATTATGACTGGTGACGTCACGTCCCACAGGGACTAGGGTAAAAGAGTCTCATCGCAGTACTCACGGAACCGCGCTAAAATTGCGTCTTCGGAAAGCTTTGGCGCTTCGTCGATGTGGTCTCTGCTGTCGTCAATGTACTCGCGGTGTTTATTTATATACACACGTCACACTTTTTTGTACGCGAGTTCGAGACACTTGAGGTAATGAGACGTGGCGTTACGGTGGCTAATGTTATTCGAAATCTTGCCGAGAGAGGCGCGAGCTTGGGGTTAGCATGCGCTGGTTCCTCAGCTGATTATTGTTTTATTTATTAAGATTCCATACGTTCAATTTCTTTTCGTTTTTGGCAATGGGGATAGATAATGAACCAAAATTAACGTTACAACAAGGTTCTACTATTTTATTCTACTACTTCATTCATTTCCGTGGATTTCTTTGAGAATTTTAATTTTTTTTTTCTCATTCTTAATCCATTTTATTCAATTGTCAATAAAAATCTTTGAAATTCAACATTAATGGGTGCGCTCTCGAAACCGAGTGAATTTAAAATAAATATTCTATAGGTTGTATGGTAAGAAAGAAATTAAATTGTTGATTTCGCATTCTTTATTCAATTTTCAACTATAATGAAAAAACTTTTTTCAACGTTATTTTTTACGGGCATAAATGAACTATTGATAAAAAACATCGTCGGCATCAAAACTCCTCCAAAAATTATCCAATCTACAAAAATAAAGAAGCATCTAGTAAATAATGTAGTCGTTATTGTCTAACGAAGGGAAATTTTTCCAAAAATAAAGAAATTACAGTATTTTAAACTTAAACATCCAGAAAAAAAATATTCGTGTTTAATAATTTGTAAAAAATTATCCAACCAAAAAATTAAAAAAAAAACCTCTCGTCAGACTACAGAGAAAATAATTCTCAAGATTGATAAAAAACGTTTTAAAATATAAAAAATTGTCGTAGTTATCGTGCAGACTGTCTAAACACATAGTTTCAGAAACCTAGAAAAATAATGTTAATAGTGAAAAAAAAAGTTTTTCATTTTTTTTTATAGTTGCAAAGTTGATAAAAAATATGAAATCAACGATTTAATTTTTGTTTCACCACATAACCGTTGTAATAATTTTTCAAGTTGTCAGCGCGTGCAGGGTCATATGAGCCCTTAATCTTATCCATTGTAAAAAAGAACCCATGAAAACTACGAATTTCCTAATCCTTCAAACTTAAATGGTTCCTCGAACCGTTCTTCGCTCATCCTCGGGCATGTTTCTTCGAAATCTTTTACTTCTATTGAAACCGGATCGACAAACAATTAGCCGAATGCATCGATGTCTCAAACCGACCGTACTTGTAGCGTGGGCGTGTACGCCGCGACTCCGCCGTTCGTAATCGTCACTCGCGTTGGCTCGCTGCTCTGCCCGCGATAAAAAAAACGAAAAAGAAACAAAACAAAAACGTTAACTGCGCGACAGTGCTCCCGATCGCACGTGCGAGGATCCAAAGCCGACGGCCTAATTGTTAAATATGTTCGGCGCTGTAGCGTTGCCGTAAATCGCACGTGGACTGCACGAGCATTCGGTGTGCAGATCGTACATACAATTAGGATAAGCCATCGTTTTAGCGATAAATCGTATTGCAATATTTTTCCCGCAATTTATTTACCTATAAATGATTGAGAGTCAAGTTATTGTGAAATACCTCTGCATTAAAATCTTATATTGTAAAATCTAAGAACGTTGACAATCAAAGAAAAAATGGAAACGCTCCGATTGTTCTTCACTCATTTTTATAGGAGTTTATAGATTTCGAACTATACCGAATTAGTTGTCGGATGTAGTTCTGCTCGTCACCACCAGACGGCCAGACCCGAAAGACCCGGGGCGTAAAAAAGTAATGCATTCAAAACTAGTTGCGCGAAGACGTGTTCCCAATTTCAAAACTCCGTCGGATCCCAAGATTGCTCGTGAGCGTCACAAATATGATGAAAACGTTACGAAGGGGCAGCACACGTTATTGACGCTATAAAAAAAAATGCTCGCCAATAAAAAGATAATAAAAAACCGACGACTCTGTAGAAAGCTAACACGTGCAAATGTGTACAATATAAGACAAATTTCAACAAAACCATATAAATCGGATGAATTGCAGTTTCGAGTGAACCAATTGCTATATCCCACCCGTAAGACTATGAAAAAACAATTTATTAAATAATTTATTTAAATTTATTGAATAATTTATTGAAATTTATGAAATAATTTATTACAATTTCTTAAATAATTTATTAAAATTTATTAAATAATTTATTAAAATTCATTGAATAATTTATTTAAATTTGGGAAATAATTTATTTACATTTGTCAAATAATTTATTTAAATTTATTTAATAATTTATTCAAATTGGTTAAATAATTTATTCAAATTTGTTAAATAATTTATTTAAATTTATTTAATAATTTATTATAATTTATTTTAATTCATTAAATACTTTATTTAAATTTATTTAATAATTTATTATAATTAATCATTCAATAATTTAAAAAACCAGAAAATCTCGTAACACAACATAGCTTCGACACTGCTCATTCTCCCATCTCGACCTCTATCACGAGCATCTTGGTAAAAAGTTAAGATTACGATGTCACTGCCCGAGCCAAGGAAAACTGAAGGGCATCGGATCGTTCCCGCTCGTCTCTTCGTCCTCGCGTTATATATCCTCGTAGTCGCCGTCGTTCTCGTCGCCACTTTTACGAGACGACGGTAAAACGACCGAGCAGGGAAAACCTCGAGACATTTTCCACCTTATACGCCGTCTCGAAACCCTGGCAACCTCCAACGTCTCGCGTTCGAGCTCGTGACCGTTCTCGCTTTCCTCGATTCACCTTCAACCCGTCAACGTAACTTCCGTTGTTGTATTCGAGAATTAGAACATTGTAAAAACAAAACGTCGATTCGCTTTATTATTCCAAGTGAACGCCTTTACGTCCGTCTCATCTTCGTCGTATCGTATTCTCCCAGTTTTTTCAGCAAACACTTCTCATCCGTTTTTTTTTTCCTTTCCTTTCCTACTCTTTCCGTCACAACTCTCACACTCTCGCGTCTGGGATCCGATCCCAGTCCCCGCCGTAAAGCTGTCCTCCTATTTTTTTTTCTTCTGTTTTGTTTTGTTTTGTCTTTTTTTTCGCGTCACACTCGAGAAGCCACCACCCTTAGCCCCTCGTTCCCTTTACGACCCTGGCACGATCTCACGCCCTCCCTCACGCTCCATCCCTGCCCCAAGGCTACCGCTGTCTTCATCATCCTCCCTCCCCCTCTCTCTCTCTCTCTCTCTCTCTCTCTCTCTCTCTCTCTCTCTCTCTCTCTCTCTCTCTCTCTCTCTCTCTCTCTCTCTCTCTCTCTCTCTCTCTCTCTCTCTCTCTCTCTCTCTCTCTCTCTCTCTCTCTCTCTCTCTCTCTCTCTCTCTCTCTCTCTCCTGACTCTCCGTTTTGTGGCTCCCCTTCTTTCTCGCGATTCGCATTAGGCGACGAAGAAGAAGAGGGACGACGGCGAACGGTGTGTCAGCAGACCTTGGGCGCAGACAGCGAGATAGAACGAAGGAAATAGATGAGACGAGGGGAAAAGAAGGTTCTGTCCTGCGGCTGCGAAAGCACTGTCATGCTTCTTCGGGACTGATGATAGTGGAGGGTGGGATGAGAGAGAGAGGGGCATTGGGTCGAGGAACGAACCGATCTGGACCAAAGGACGAGATGACTATTTACGCGAGAGACGGAACGTAGTCCACTGCTTTAGACCGTTGTCTTTGAAAGTCTGAGACTACCGGTTACCCGGTGACACCTCTAAAGGGGTAGTTTGGCTTTTCTACTGACTTCCGTTTAGCTCGTTCTATTTTTCATCTCTCTCGCTCTTTCCGCCGGTAGCCTCTGGCTTTCTCTCCGCTTTAATCTCGCGCTGTGCAGTCGATTCCGTGCGCCCACTGAATTCCGCGCTCGGTTGACTTCAGTTTTTTTTTTTAAAAGAAAGGAGAAAAATACTACAAAGAGATAGGCCTTTGAATCTTTCGAGAGAATTTCAGTCTCGGCGTTTCTTGTTCATAAATCCGAACCAGAAACGTTTCGAGTTATCTCGTGCGGGTCAAAAGGTCACAATTTTATATGACCTGATACATTCTTGAAGTATCGCATATCGTTCCTTATTGTTCCTCACATTCTCATTGTTTTAGTCGCTTTCGACGATTTTATTGTCCGGATTCTTCGAATGACCTGAGGCATCTGGAAAACACATTCAAAAAGATATGTCCCTGAAGGTTTGCGCGTGCGCGGTGGTACGAACGTATTTCAACTCCAGCGTAGTAAATTTAATTAAAATTATAATCTTGACGTTTCTCGAGCATTTGAAAGCTCGCGAAAAATTGGTTATCGTACGTAAGTAAGCTTATTCGTTTGACCTTCAATAATATTGGAATATTTCTCATTGCTTTTGATCTTTTTCAACGGTTCCGCGACGGCAGAGGTAATATTGACGAATCTCATAAAAGCGAATCTATCGAAGATGCTATGTAATGAGAAGGTCGTGCTCAAACTCGACCTTTTCTCCCACCGTATACCCACTCCACATCTGAAGTCAATTCTTCCCCGACGACTTTTACATCCTACTGGACCTTTTTATTCTCAAATCTCTCAAACGAAACCACACAATTATTTCATACAGAAATATAACCCACTCACTTTTGTACTACATGGCTTTAGCTCGTTATGTTGGACCGAGCGCTGAATAAAAAACACCAAGTAACTCCGTGCGGAGGCTCATCAAGGACAAAAAGGGTTGAAAGTTGGGGAAAATCGAAGACTCCGTTGTTTCCGGATTTGACTGTTGACAAACCGCTCGACGGCGATCCCTCAGTTTCTCTTAATTTCTCTTCCAACATCCTTCGTCTAGTTCAACCTTCTCCGCCTCCTCGAGCCACCCAAGAGCATCCCGTGGTAGTTACCACCCCATCTGCTTTCCTTCGGTCTTCGGGGTTCTTACGCAATGGCAAAGTACAGCGGAGGAGTGTCAGCGAGTGGAGGGGTCACAAGACCCGTACGCCCGTGCAACGAGAGCACCGACCTTCGTGTAATGCGGATCAAACCGACACCCCTCGAAAGTCTCTCGCGCAAGTTGCTGCCAAGACTCGAGCTCCCGGCGTTCTCCATTACGGCTTCGGGCCGCGAGAAAAGCCGTTTGAGAAACTGTTTCGGAGCGAGAGAGAAAGAGGACGAGAGTTATACGGAGGGAAGAAGAGAGAGAGAAAGAGAGAGAGAGAGAGAAAGAGAGAGAGAGAGAGAGAAAAAGAGAGAGAAAGAGAGAGAGAGAAAAAGAGAGAGAAAGAGAGAAATTTCTGGCCCAGACGGTCGACGTCCCATTTCTTCCTCACTTTTGCCATGCCCCCCATCGCTCTAAAATGTGCTTCACCTCATC